>JAJTUV010000049.1:1147500-2357010 GCA_021653895.1 Mastomys natalensis | reverse complement strand
GGGGCCGGGCAGCTGCAGCCCAGGGCTCAGGGGAGGCCAGCGTTTGGGGCTGCCAGGAGAAGACCATCCCTTTACTTTCTACCCCCAGTCAGGGAAAATAAGTGAGCAGCAGAGCGTCCAGGGACTAGAGCGCTGGCCAGACCTGGGGGAGCTCTGAACCACATTATGAAAATGTCTCCCTGTAACTGGGTCACACAACATAAAAGAACTTCAGGGAGAAAGCTGAGTGTTACTTCAAGCATTATTCTTGGTGTTGTACTGTTTCTCTTTCAGAAAAAGATGAATGTTACAAACTACACAAGTAAAAGGGGGGAGCATATGCCACTGCAGGGTCCAGCAACAATGACAGGTCACAAATGGCACGTGAGCTTGGGCAACGGTATAGATTTGGAATCCCTGATGCACTTAAGTAACAATGAAAGACCCTCCATTTCCATAAATGCATTCTGTGTCATTAAGGCTGAGTGACATGGCATTGTTCTTCATGGCCACTACAGCACCCTGGACAGTGTCTATGCCAATACATACTTAGGGAAGTGATATACATATATGTATTCACCTGTATGTGCATGTCGGAAGCTGCACATATCTGTGCCCATGTGTGGGGAGCCAAAGGTGAATTCCTCCATCACTCTTCTTATTCTTTGATATGGGGTCTCTCACTAAGCCTGGTATTCACTGGTTCATGCTAGATTGGACGGCTGGGTGACCTCCAGGGAATTCTCTGTCCCTGCCTCTGGGAACTAGGATTATCGGCTCCTACTACCATTCTTAAACATAAGAAATGAATTCAAGTCCTCATGCCTGTATACCCAGCATTTTGCTGCTATTTTCTCAGCGAGAAATGTTTTAATACATGAATTCATGTATGGAAAGTTTCTAAATGAAGAATTAGTGAAAAGACACAAATACATTCTGTGGAAAGAAAATCAGTGCCCAGACATGGGTTATCTGATATAAACTTTCCACATCTGCTTTGGGAGCCAGTCAGGAATAGAGCTCTCGCTACCATGGAGGCAACACACCAGAATAAATTTGAGGGAATCTGAAAGCATAATGGGACCAAACCACGAGAGTTTTCTAAATATTCATTTAAGATAGCTGAAGACACATGGCATTTCCTACACAGACATGCCAAATCAAAACAGGGAAAGACAGACGAACTCTTTGCAGAAACACCCCTGTTCTTAGCTGTGCTTGGAAATCCTGCTGAGCCACCCCTGAATATCAGTCCTGCCTCCACCTCCATGAATCTAGAACCCCTGAGCAAGGTGCCTGCTGTCTGGGGATGCAGTCTACACATCTCTGGATTTGATCCTGGGCTATTCTGAAGACAGGACACTGAGTATGGCCTGTCCAGTTACAGTAAAGCAGGTCCAAGAAAGTAACATAAGGTAAGAATTGCTACACATGGAAGGAGAGGGTAAAGAAAGGCTAAAGAACCATAGAGTAGACGGGAAGGGATCCTAGACAAAAGAGAAGAAAATCTCACCAGCAAACATGATATGGAAAGCTCAAGAAAGATATGAACAAAACCAGTTCAGTAGGTGTGCCAGCTAATAAAGGACAGGTAACTTTACTGAAACAGTGAAGAAATTACAGAGCAATATAATAAAAAGTCTATCTATAGCCAGGTAACATGGGATTAAAAAATTTATATATGCTGCAGAAACTCAGAAAATGGGAAACAAAAGCCCTGTGGGACAGAGTCAAGACTGACATATTAGGGATTTAGTGATGAGTTAAATGGAATGGAGGATACTGAGGTATGGTCTACAGATGGAGCAAAGAGCTAACACAGCACTAGGCTATGTCTGCTCTCTCAGATACACAGCAAAGAAGAGTGAGTGGGACTCAGGGCTGGAGAGGAGTTTGACACACAGGAATATACTTAGTGTCAGAGTACAGGTTATCCCATGAAGTCTGAGCAAGATCTAAACATGATGACCCAGGAGCCAAGACAACAGTGCACTGGACAGATGGGACAGCAAACAGCAGGAATGGGGACAAGGCTTAGTATAGAAAACATAAAATCACTCATCCACTAAGACTATCTTTTCACTGTAACCAAGAGGGGAAGAGTGATCTGTCCATGTCCACCTGTCTATTGTAGCAGAGTCATGCCCTTAAATCAGTTTACTGAGTTCCTTAAAATTTGAGAATGAGCCACCTAAAACTGGTTCAAAGATGAAGCCAATGACATCTCCAGTTTCATAACCTTGTTAGTTTGCTCAGCATCAGTCTCCTCATCTGTGAAATGGCAAAATCAATAGCACCTACCCAGTGTTTCAAATATATTAAAAGAGGTGACATGCCAGTGGCCAGTGGAGCATTAACACCCAATGAGTGCTGCCCATGATGCTGCTTTATTATTAAAGCACACTGCTGCATCAGGTCAGAGAAACATCATCAAACAATGAAATGAAACAAATGCCTTGAGAAGCAAATCACCAGTGAATGGATAAAACTTGCTTACCTTCAGACACTCAACAATTAAGCAATCCAAGAACTGGAACGTGAATCACCTGACTAAGCGAGCTAAGTCTCGAGATTGCCAGTACTGATGAACCATCCCAATGAGCCTCTTCCCTCACTTGCTGCAGAACCTGTGAGTAGGACTTCAGTCTTGTGATTAGATTAGCAATCCATCAGCTCCCAGTTAATCAAAAGGAAGCTATATCGGGCAGGCCCAATCAAATGAAAGGCACCTTTAGAATAAGGCCAAGTGTGAGAGAGGCAATTTCTTTGTGGTTTAGAAAATGCAGGCTCCACATTCCTCACAGATGCTAGAAAAGGCATCCTGTCCAAAGCCCCAAAGTGCAAGAGAGAGCTTCTGGTCTTAGAGAGGACCGTAGTTCAAACCAACACTTTGTGACATTGAGCAAAGGACCTTTTGAAACACCCAAGACTTTGGCCATGCAAACAATAACACAGTAATTTATTAAAACACCAAAATGTTGTGGCAACTTGTTATCAAGACAGAAAACTAAAATACTCAGTGTTAACAAAAATGCAGAAAACTAGGGGATTTCCCCACTAATTTTGGCAGAGTACTTGGGTTAGTTTGAAAAGCTGTTTGATATTATCTATTACTGTTCAGATGACCATGAGTTAGATGGATGGGGCATACCTCATAGACTCTTACAAGGATGATCTGAGTAAGAATAGTCCTGACAAAAGATTTCAATAGTTGAACAGTAAAGGAAACTGAAATCCATGTCCACCATAAGAATAAATAGTGGAATTATTCAACAAAGAGATTGAGCAAACTGCAGTTATGAAGAATATGAATGAATCTTTAAAAAAACAAAAAAAAAAAAAAAAACCTAGGCAAAGAAGAAAGATTTGAAAGAGCTCAAGTTGTCTGCCAGCAAACAGGCAAAACTACAATGCTTGTGACTGGGGATCTCGCAGAAACATTAAAGCTGGAGAACTAAAGGGAAAGCAATAATTTTCATAAACTTTGGGATAGGGATTATCTCTTTCTGGGGTGAGGGATTGTGTTCAGGAATGATAAACAGAACTTGTCAGGCTGGCAATGTTTGTTTTATAATTACCTTTCACGCAGGTGTTTGCTGTATAATTTTCCAATTGTCCAGTCACATTATGGGCATGTGACTTTGAATGGAGGACGTATCTTAAAATAAATGGGAAAGAACAAGAAGACCTCCAAATGGCAAGTCTCAATTTACCTAAGAAACCTGCCAGACAAAGTCCTGTGACACAGACCAGAGGCTCCCCTGTGTCAATCCCACAGACTGGAGCCTCAGATGACAGTTGGGCTGCAGAGGCCCTAGGCTGGAGGCTCAGAGTGGTCCCCCACTGCTCATCGTGCCTGCTGAGCCATCAGCTTCATGACACCTGTGCCTGCCGGCAGCTGCAGTAGAGAGGGGACTCTGTCAGGAGCAGTCACTGGCTAATAATAAGATTCATTTCTTTGAGACTCACAAGACACGATCTAGAGAGAATGAAGAACGCTAAATCTGCCTGCCAGGGCTCTGGGGGCAGGTTATTTATTTTTATTTTTTAAGGTCAATTGTTTCGGGTCAGTACACTTATTAGAAGGGGATCGGTGGAAAAGACCAGGTGAGGTGCTGCTGTTCAAAGCCTAAAGGTGGGGGAGGGGAAGACCTTTATTCATCAATCATGCCTGGATTCTCTCTTCTAGCTGATGTCCAAACAGGTAGCGAGATAGAATCAAGACCTGCAGTCGTTACTGAACCTGGAGCACAAACAATTCCAACTCTGATGCAAAAGCAGGGATTCCTGAGGCTCTTTCTCTAATTCAATCCTTAGCAGAGGTTTCTTTCTCTCTTCCTTCTTCATCACTGAGCTTGTTTTCTATTGTCATGTGATAAATTGCCACATTGGCTGACTGCCTACAGCATAAGCATGAAGTCTCTGTACATCAGAAGTCTGGGCATAGCAGGGTTCAAGACCCCACTGGAATTCAAACACTGTCAAGGCCTGAGGTTCTCATCTGAGGCTGAGTCGAATCTGCTCCCATCATTCATGGGATGCAGCTGAATTCAACTGTAGACCTAAGGTTCTGAATTCTTGGTAGATGACATCACCCATGCCCTTTATCACATAGCTTCCCTCTCTACCTTCCAAGTCAGGAGAAGTCCTGTGTGTGTGTGATATCCTCATGCTGTAACTCTTGAATGCACAAGTGTTGTGTGTGTGGTGTGGTGTGTGTGTGTGTGTGTGTGTTGTGTGTGTGTGTGAATTCTGCTGTCATAGGACCAAGTACTTAGCTCTGACTCACCTGAACTATAACCTTAAGATATGGTCAATTCAGTGTCCAATGTACAACTGCCAAATATCTACACAGCAGTACTTGGATTAACATTTTGACTAACTGGGAAAATATGGATATACCAGAGACTGGGAATCTTAGAATTCTGGTTCCATCCATCATCAGACACTAGTATTATTCTTCTGAACACAGAATTCAGGAGAATGCAAACAGATCAATGTGCACAAAGAGATGAGGAATGTTCAGGACAACTGCTCCAGCAGTAGGAGTATTATTAATTATCTGAGTTGAATACAATGGCTAGTCTTCACTCATTCAACAAACACACTAGGTGCTATGGAAGTTACACAGATAAATAAATACAGATCCTTCAGTGTCATTTACAGTTTCAAAAGGAACTATTTTATAATCCATTTAACAGATAGCTAGTGGAGTTTCTAATGAGTGGGTGTTAAATACTAAAGGTCTTAATGACTAACATGTGTGACATACAATCCTGTATGTACATAAAAAAGGTATGAGTCTCATAGGAATTCAGAGGAAAATGACAATTTCCCAAGGCAGGAAAATTGAGCAAGATGTTTTCCAAGAGACCCTCAGGTGTGGTCTTATTAAGAACTGGGAATATGAGAGGGATAGCTTGCTGGTTAGAGAAACTGGTATAAACAGAATCACAGGGGTGAGAAGGAACAGAGAGTATTTGGGTATAAATATGAAGTCCACTTTAAGAAGTGACAAGGGATAATAAAGTGCATTGCTTAGGATAAGAATATAAAGGAAGGATGGCACACATTTTGAAGGATATGGAAGGCCACTGAAAGGTATTTATGGGGATATGACATCCCCAGAGGTTCACTCTCAGGAGGTCAATTTAATAACATCATTCATTTACTCCTTCAATATTTATTGAAAATCCAGTAAGTAAACTCAGGCACTGTTTACAGAATACAAGCTAAAATCCCTGCTTCATGGTATTTTCATCCTAAGACAGGAGACAATAAACAAGAAAATTACTAAATAAATGCATTAAGATAATTTCAGATGTGATAAGTGAGTAAATGACAAAATAAAGCAAGATAGAACAATCGAGATTAGAGAAAACCATTTTAAGTTGGATGGTAAGAGGAGGCTTCTCTGAGCAAGTGCTAAGAGATCACCTGTGTCCTGGAGGCACCAGGCCATGAACACTTCCAGGGAAGTCTTCTGGGTCAGAGAATGGGACGATCCTATTGTGAACATACACATTGAGCAAAACAAGCAGCCAGCATCATATTCTTGTATAAGTGAAGGGGCTTGGAAGAATATTGTAAGAGAAACCATCAGCATCCAGTAGTGCAGAACTTTGAAGATGTTTAAAGGTAGTTTGAATTTGTTGTATTCTCAATGTAGTGAAGCTCTTCTGGAAGTGTCTGCATCAGATGGAGAGCCAAAATGACCCAGACAGTGAATTTGAAATGTAGACTCTTAAGAAAACAAGGGAAAGAGCACTTCACTAGGAAATGAAAGGCAAAGTCTTAGAGACTATGGTTTTGGTGGTGGTGGTGATGATGGTGGTGGCAGTGGAAGTGACAGTAGTGGTGGTGATAATGGGGTGGTGATAACAGAGATGCTAATAGTATGATGATAGTGTTGATGGTGGCAGTGATGAGTGCTGGTATTAGTAGTGGTTGGTGACAGTGATGTGCAGCAGTAGTGACAGTGGTAGTTTTGGTAGTGATGGTTATCATTTTGATAGTGAGGTGAGGAAGGTATTAAGAGTAATAACAGCAATGGTAATTGTGGTATTTGTGATGGTTATGGTGATGGTGGTAGTAGCAGTAATGGTTTGGATAGATTAGTGGTGGTAGTGGCAATGGCAATGTTGGTGATACCAATGATATTGATGATGATGGGTTGTGATAGTGGTAGTGGTGGGTACTGTGGTACAGAGTGAATGTTGATGATGATGATGATGATAGCACTGATGGGTAGTCAGGGTGGAGGGTATGATGGTCAACTTGGAAAATGTCTTAAAAGCCCCAAAACACTAGATTGAATGAGGGTTCAAGGGATGGGGAAATCAAAATCAGAGGGGAAAGAGCTTGTAGCAGAGGAAAGAGAAGAACTCATTAGCTGCTATAGGTCAGGAAAGCTACCATTAGGAGAGACCTGTGGAGGAAGTGTGAGTGCAGAATAAACAGGACTGAACGATGGGCCCCATGAGATGCCAAAGAACAAATGTCAATAGACTGTATCCTCTAGCTATGATTGACTGATCCAGACATGAACTTACAACTGCAATGGAAACATACAAAACCTTCCCAAGAAATGAGACTTGAAAGTAAGAGAGGGATGATTTGGATAAAAGAAGGAGGACTGTGGAAGTTGGAATATAAGAGAGTAATGGTGAGTATGGTTTTATACATTGAATACATGTATGAATGTATCAAGAATCAAATTTATTTATTTATTTTGTTTTTTGTTTTTTTTGAGACAGGGTTTCTCTTTATAGCCTTGGCTGTCCTGGAACTCACTCTGTAGACCAGGCTGGCCTCGAACTCAGAAATCCGCCTGCCTCTGCCTCCCAAGTGCTGGAATTAAAGGCGTGTGCCACCACCGCCCGGCAAGAATCAAATTTAAAATAGTAATAATAAACCAAAGTAACTAAAAAAGAGCCATGTACAGGGACCTTATGTGTATAAAAAAAAGACAGGAAGAAAGAGAGATGGGGAAAGAGGGACGAGCCTATCATGATACTTCATAAGTAGCATGAAGTTTTAACCAGAACCCGTAAGTCCCACGGTGTATTCCAAAGTCTAGCACCATACAGCCACCAGCCAAAACTGCCCTTACACAGCACTAATACTTCTCCATGTCACTGCTTTGAATTCCAAACTATCCCTTTTCAAAGTATCAGGTCCAGCTAAACAATGAATATGTTAAAGTTCTGATCAAAAGAGCAAGGACCAGTGTGATTCTTCAGAGTATGGATTCCACAAGACTGTTTTAACACTATGGATCATAAGGCTTGGAGGTGAGGGTTGCTTGTTTGTTTTTCTGTTTTTAATTCAATCCAGTTTATCAACTATTTCTTTTCTGGGTCATTTCTTTGATGTTGCATCGAAAAATATCACCAGGCCCAAGGTTATCTAATTTTTCTGTGTTGTCTTCTAGAAACTTTATGGTTTTTCATCCTGTATTAGTTCTATGATTCTTTAAAGTTAATGCTTGCAAATGGTGTGAAGTCTGTGTCTTGGTTTACTTTCGTGCATAAGAGGTAAGAGTTCCCATACCATTTCTTGTGTTTATATGAGACAGTGTCTGAGCTCTCTGTTCTATTCCATCAACATGTGGTCTTTCTTCAGTGATTCACTGTCCTGGTCACTGTGGCTTTACAAGTCTTGAGGTTGGGAAATATTAGTCTTCTTATACTGTTCTTTTCCCTCAGTCCTGTGTTGGCCATTCTGGATTTTGTGCCTTTCCATATGCATCTTAGAACTGACTTATAAATAACAAAACAACTTCCTTGGATCTTTTTTGAAATTATATTAAGTCTACAGATTGTGTTGGGAAGACCAAACACCTTGAAAACACTGAATTCTCCTGTCCATGATCATAGAGAAGCATTCTCTGTTAGCTCTTCTAGAAGATCTTTTATCAGAGTTTTGTAGTTTTCTTCATGAATATTTCACACATGTTTCCCTAGATTTATACCTAAATAGTTCATTTGGGAAGTGTTGATGTGAATTATAGCATATTTTAAATTTAAAATTTTTCTTTTTCCAGCTTTGGGTTTACTTTTCTTTTGCTAAAATTTGTTCTTAAATATATTCATGAGGGCTTATGGGTACATATTTCTATTGTCTAGAAACTATTATATTTTCTCATACTTCAATAATGTTTGAACTGGGGCTAAATTATTGTTCTTTTTCTTTTTCAATGCTTTGGAAATATTATCTCTCTGTCTTTCAGCTTCCATTGTGTTGCAAACTCGAGTGTTAGTCTAGTAAATTCTGTCCTGACAAATAGTACTTATTCCAAGCCACTGTATACCACATCCTTCTCAGGAAATTGTTCATTGCCCCAGCCAATGACAAACTGTTACAGAAATAGAGAAGCTTAGCCCATGCAAACTCATCATGGACCCCCAAGATCAGGCTGAGGTTAGTTAGACTCAACTCAGCCTTTATCTAGACTCTCGGTTCTTTACCCACCTAGCTTCCTTCATTCCCTTATAGATGCTATACCTTCATCACACAGACTGTAAAAATATTTATAAGAATCTTCTAAACACCTGAATCTAAAATATCTTTAATTTAATCTTTTTTGAGAATGTCCTACACTAATAATGTATTTACAATGCTTCCACCCTTCCTTCTCCACTTCTAGCTTCCCTGTGTCCTTCCTCCCTTTCAAAGTCATGGCTTATTCTTTAATTATTATACACACACACACACCACACGTGCGCATGTGCACATGCATGCTCATAAACACATACTTACACATGCTCATGTAACATGCATCCATGCACATATGTATATATCAATACAACTTCCTGAGTTCATTTAGTGTTGCTCATATGTATACATGTTTAGGACTGACCACTTGAGATTTCATAACTTATCAGGGGGCTAATACTGATTAAAAATATTTAGAACAATTGCTATCAATTACTGAGCACTTGGCATAAGCCAGGCATCAATAAATGAGTCCTTATTTGTATTACCTCATTTAATTATCACAAGAGCCTTATGAGAGAGCACTATAAATATTGCCTAGCAGCTCTAGATTCCAGGTATCCTAAAGCAAGTTATTGACCAGTTACTCTTCCTCTAGGCCAGTGGTTCTCAACCTTCCTAATACTGTGACCCTTTAATACAGTTCCTCATTTTGTGGTAACCCCCAACCATAAAATTATTCTCGATACTATTTCATGACTGTAATTTTGCTACTGTTATGAATTGTAATGTAAATATTTGATAGGCAGAATGGAACTTAGATGACCCCTGTGAAAGTCCTTTGACCACCAAAAGAGGTTCTGACCCATAGGCTGAGAATCACTTGTCTAGGGGCTCTCACACTGAACCAATTTTTTCTTCTTTCAGTTCTAGGAGCTGTCACTTTAATTTGTGTTTAGGTCATTGCAATATCTGCCTCCAATGTCACTTCCCTGCTTCTTCTCTGTGTGCCTGTGCTAGAAAGGTATGTGTGACTGTATATAGAATCCATGCAGAGAACACTTAGGATTATCATCTTCTCAAGATCCTCACCATATTCACTTATTTTGCTATATGTGGTAATATTCACTCTTCCTGGCATATAAATGAATACAAGTTCTGGGGAGTCTAAAGTGGACAGAGCTGTTTAGAGGCTATCACTTACCCCATTGTTCCAGTTCATAGACAGGAAAGAGACAGAAGCAAAGGCCAAAGGTCTAGTAAGTAAAGATCATACAAGAAGATAGAAGAAACATATATGTTGGTGAAAACAATAAATTCAAATGTGCTATGCATCTGAGAATGATAAAAAATACAGACAAAACTCACCTCTGTGTGGTTTACAGAAATTTAAAAAGCCAAAAGAGAAATATAGGTTTAAAAGAATATAGAAGGAAAACACCATTTCAAATAAAATTGGAGCCATTATAGTAATAGACAAAAATGGCCCTGGTGAAAGGTAGTAAGGGAAATTTTGAACATCAGTCAGAATAGGTTAAGTTGGGCTTCAGTAACAAACAACTCAAAAACTCTCAGAATATAACAATGGTGAATTTCCTCCTCTCACAGCATGCCCCTCCAGAGTAGGAGATACTCTGTTTCTATTATGTTACTTGTTGGGGGAAGGGTTTGGAGGAGCAAATCATGCTTTATTTAGAATATCACTGGTCTTATGCTAGAAGAAAAGAAAAACTCATTGTGAGCCATGTGCTAGCATTGAATCTTCTTTAAAGTGATGTGTCTGATTTTTACCCAGACTTCATTGTCCAAACCAAATCATGCAACTAAAGCTGATATTCTGGGCTAAAGAAACACATAGTCCTTTTTGCAAAGAATTAACATAATATGATCTACCATAATTGGCCACTACATAATTAGCAAACGTATTCACCACAAAGTTATAGAAGTTCTGTTATTTTGTGTGAATAATAATTAAGCTTCTAATAATTTTAGTAGGCAATGTTGCAATTAGAAAATGAGCCTTATAATAGTTGGAAATTTTACAATATTTTTACCCAAAATGTTAAATAGATGGAATTAATAAAGATAGTAAATACATCCATTTAATGGATTATTGTGCATTCTTGAAAAAATAAAATAAAACTAGGCTTGGTGGCCCATACCTTTAAACTCCAGAACTCCAGGGGTAAGTAAGGCAAGGTAATCATGAGCTCTAGGGCTACCTGAACCAAACAAGAAGTCCCAGCCTCAGAAGGAAAAGGAGAATAAAATTCTAGTGTTTGTCAACATGAATGAACCTGGAGAAAGCAGTATTGGTGAATTAAATATAATCATAGATACAAACATACTATATAGCTTCACTCATATGTGGAATATAAAATTGCTGAATGCTTAGAGTCAAAGAGTAAAATAGTGGTTTCCAGAGGCTGGAGGAAGAGAAAAATGAGGCATTACTCAATGAAAATAAAAATTGAGTTATATAAGATGAATGTCAAATATAAAAGAGAAGTTCGGGAGAATTATAAAGCATAGAATGGTTAATCACACACAAACACATAAACACACATGCACACATATGTGGATACTAGGAAACTTCTGACTGATCTACAGAAAGCATGGTATTATGTACAGATATGTAGGAGGTGGTTCTGATGCTTTGATCAGGAATCTGCTTTGTGAAGCTGAAGGTCCTGTTGCCCAATTGGTTCTTGATCAATCAATAAGGATGCCAGTTGGCCAATGGCTGGGTAAAAGAAGCAGGACTTCCAGGTTCCCACAGGCAAGCTAGGAAATGCAGGAGAAAAAAAAGGGGACTTTGCCATACTTCAGAGGGATAGAGAGTCACCAGACATGTGAGATCTTGGGTGGAGTGGCCATTGGCTGCTTCCCCAGGTGGGAGATTAGGAATGCAACTAAGCTGAGGGCAGATGTAGGTGTTTGAGCAAGGAGTAAAGGAAAAGGCATGCTAGCTGTGGTAAGCTTAGAAAAGCTCAGCCACTGAGCCATAAGGTAGGTTAAAAATGAGCTCAGTGTGTGTGTGTGTTGTGTGTGTGTGTGTGTTTCTTCTGCAGATCCAAGGGAACCAGGGTGGTAGCTGGTAGCACCGTCCACCGTGAGCTTAAAGCAGGGTAGTAGGAACTACACACTACACAGATGTATGCATATATTCAAAAAGATCTAATCGTATATGTTAAACATGTGCATAGGCCTTATGTACATCACTTTTACCTAAATGAAACTCTTTTTAACAAAATAAGGATACGAACATCCCAAAGAATAAAATAAGCATGTTTAATCAAACAGACACTACTATAAAATGTTGTACCAATGAATAACACACATGCACAGAACACATGAAACTTAATCTTGAGTTGGCACAGTGGACAGCACAGATATCTGAAAATATCAACATACAGAATAAATAACCCAGAAATCACAATTATATGGAAGCTAGAACATTTTTTTAAAGAAGATAATTTAAGAAATATGTATGTTAGAAAACTCAGTGCATTCTTACATGGCCCCTTATGAATAGTAAATTAGTGATGATAAAATAGAGTAGAACAAAAATATAAAGTATTAAAATTTATATGATATACTTGAAGCTATAGAGGCAAACGTATAAGATGATTTTCTGGAAATAAAAGTTGAAGAATACCTATTTATCAAGTTCAGAAACCAGCAAGCTAATACTAGGATTTCTCAAAAAAAATAATAAAAACAGAACAAAACTAATAAAGAGAAAGTGGAGAATTAGAACAAATGCAGCAGGCTCGCCACAGACATAATCCATTTATAAAAATCAATTGTGTTAGTACCTACCAACAAAGATAGTTTAAAATATTTTAAAGACAACAAAAGATAGAAGATGCTAAGAATGTATGAAACAATAACAAATGATAATATTGCATTTCTGAAGGAAATAATAAAATCTTATTGAAAGATATTAAAGTATACATAAATAAAAGATATGTTGGCTCCAAAGGTGGGAAGACAATATCATAAAACTGTCAGTTCTCCTCAAATTAATCTATATATTCTGTATAATTCTAATTAAAATCAGGAATGGATCTCTAAGAACCATGACAAGCTGATTCTAAAATATAGAGAGAAAAAAATCAAAAGACCAAAGACAGACGAAAATTTTTGAAGTATGACAGAGTGGAAGTAATTTCTATATCAAGTATGATGACATTACAAACTAGACTGACATAAGGCAGCACTGCTGGAGGAACAGACAAGACAAGAGAGAGAGTTGAGAGATGGGGACGTCAGTAATGGAACAACCCTAACATGTGATAGGGAGATGGCAAGGACTAGTTCTGTGGAAGCCAGGGATATCATATTACTCAGGACACATAATCTCATATGATTATAAAACCCATGCAAAGCCAATCTAAGTACCTCTACTAAAAGACTCAGGATTATACCACTCAGGATGGAAAAGTGTTTTTAAGATTGGTTTTGTTTGGTTGGTTTGTTTTGTTTTGTTTTTATTTGTTTGTTTGTTTGTTGTTTTAGTTGTACTGGAAATCAAATCCAGGGCCCTGTGCATGCTACACATATGCTTTACCCATTGAGCTACATCCTTAGCCCAAGGATACATTTTATAAAAATACAGCAATATGAGTCTTAAAGAAATTTCTGGACTTCACTAGCTTAAAATTGAAAACCTATGAACTTCAAAATGTAAGTAAGACCTATACTTAGCAAAGGGTTTATATCCAGGATAAATGAAAAGTATAATTCTAGGACTGGAGAGACAGTCTAACACTGTGGAGCATATACTGCTCTTCCAGAAGATCTGTGTTTGGTTCCCATCCATCACACATGTAAGGCAGCTCACAACCTCTTATATCTCTAGCTCCATGGGATTTGATACTTCTGGTTTCCAAGGGCACCTGCCCTCACATACACATACCCACACACAGTTATACATACACATATAGTTTTAAAATTTGTAAAGTAAAAATCAATAAACAGAAAAGTATAACTCCATAAGCATAAAGGGAAAACTTAGTGAAAACAGTCAAATGCAATCAACATGCAGTTCATGGGTGGGGAGGGGAGGGGCGCTGAAAGAGCCAGTGCGTGTATGAAATTATAGGCACCATCATTACAGTTACTAACAGCATGCATGTACACCAGGAATCTGTCATCTCGCATCCATGTGCTAGCAAATATCTGAAAGCCTTGTGATATCAAACACTGAGGAGCATATGGAACAATTAGCACTCACAGCCAAACAAAAGAAGGTCACTTTGGAAACAATTCACCTGAATCTGGTTATGTTAAAGAGACTCACCATCTTGGCGGTTGTTTGGTTGTTTTGTTGAGACAGGATCTCTCTATATAGTACTACCTGTCCTGTAACTCACTATGTAGACCACACTGGCCTCAAACATATAGAGATATGCACACTCTTAAGACCCAATGACAGCATATTTCTAAGCAGATCACCTGGTGAAGTTCTCTGCATGGACTACGAGGCATGTAAGAGGATGTTTGTCAAAACATTTTGTGTCAGCCAGGCGGTGGTGGCGCGCACCTTTAATCCCAGCACTTGGGAGGCAGAGGCAGGCGGATTTCTGAGTTTGAGGCCAGCCTGGTCTATAGAGTGAGTTCCAGGACAGCCAGGGCTATACAGAGAAACCCTGTCTCGAAAAACCAAAAACTAAATTAAAAAAAAAAAAAAACATTTTGTGTCATTGGAAAAATAAATATGGGCAAACAATCTGAAAGACCATCAACAGAAGAATGGGTAAATTGTGATATGTTCATGCAAGACTACTCTCCGGCAATAGAAATGAAAAGTTAGACATCTAGTCGATAACCTGAGCAAATCTAAAATACACAATATTGAATGAAAACAAAAAACAATGCTGTGGAAGCTTTCACACAGAGAAACCAATTACATAAAGCTTAATGCAAGCAAAACAACATGTTATAATGTCAATAGGCATATTTTAAAAATGCTAAAATTCTCAACCCTAATGGTACATATGTATCACAGCCCCTCCTCCCAAGGCTCAGGACTAATCTCAGAAGACAGTTGGGTAGATTATAAGAGTCAGAGGTAGCCAGAGGTGGCAGATGTCTAAAATGAAACAGTCTTTCTCAGAAACAGCAAGGCAGCTGCACATACAAACCCACAACAGTTGTGATAGCATGTGCAAGACCTGAATAAGCTCAACACAGACAAAATCCACTCGTGAAGACGGAAGGAAGATGGGCCTAGCATCCTACTTCCGGTTGAGAAGAGCTACTGGCAATGGGTATCTGCTGGAGAGGAACAGTCAGTTTTCTTTAAGGGTGTGACCTCTGTAGGCCGACCGAGCTCCAAGGAATAGCCCTGAACCCAAGATTATTTAGGCATTTGAAATTAAAAATAAATAAGGAGAAATGAAGGGTAGAAGACTCCTGTACAACTTCCTCCTATGGGAAGAAGAGGTTTTCTTCTTTTCCCTCACAGCAGCAGTTAACACACAAGGAGGAAGAAAAATAAGGCCCCTCCCACCCTGTGGAGAATAAAGTCTGGGCTCTCACCACTCAGCACACAGCACCTCCCTCCTGTGCTCTCTTCTCCTCTTTCTGCATATCCACTTCTGCTTCTGACTCTTCACCACAGCTCCTCCACTCACTGTGTTCTCATGGCTCTCCAGAACTCTACTGGATTCATCAGTTCAGGACTGTGCTGTCCTCATCTGTCTCTTCACCTACTTTTCTGACTGACCACAAGTAAGCCCCCAGGTCACTCCGCATCAAATGGCTGCTCTGTTGTGTCAGTTTTAGCCAAGTGAAAAGGAGTGATGTAATCAGTTAGCATCCTTTCAGAGTCAGGATGTGAGCTCAGGAAAAGATGGAGTAAAAGAAACAGATTTTCCCTACCTGTCCATCAACCTAGACAGGGAGGAAAGTGCCTGGAATCAGACCAAAAGCCTGCTCACTCACAAGTACAGCCCGGGCAAGAGGCAGAAGCATTCTGGTAGTATTTGGCTACACTATTTCTTGAAGGAACATCTCAAAGTCTGAATTAATGTCATTCCTCACATCCGATGCCTGGCATGGACAAGAAACTCAGTGCATCAGGAGAATCAGATGGAAGAGCCGCACTGATGGAGAAGTGGGTGGGGCAGGGAGGCCAGAGTCTCCTGGGGAGACAGCTTCCATTTAAGAAGCAAGAAATCCAAGTAAAGCAAAGCTGACCAGTGACAGGTCATCAGGTCCCACGTTGAATTCATACTTTCCACCTCCAGTCCATGCAGAGAGTCCTCCACTGAAACCTCTACTCATCAAATAACACTATTCCTCCCACAACCAGAAACCCCCATGTAACCTTCCCTTTCCTCTCTCCTAACTAATCTCATTACTCAGCTTCTGCCCACCCAGGGCTTCTTGATTCTTGTTCATTCTTACCCATCAGCCATGGCCACCTCCCTTCAATTAATCCCCACCTTCTTTTATCTCTCTCCTGGATTTCTACAAAATGCCTCACAATGTAGGCAAAAGAATCATTGAAAATTACTCATCTGACTCTCTATCCATTCAGTGAGCATCCACACGGTGTGCCATTGTGATATCATGGACTGGAGAGAAAGGGACCAGGGATTACTTTGCATTCTCAGAGATGGAAACAAATGGACATTTAAAAAAAAATTGTAAGCAGGCCACAAAGATAGCTCAGCCAGGAAAGGTGCTTGCCTGATGACCTGAGTCATATATTATAATCCTGGAGGTTGGGGAGTTAGCATCAAAAGCCACATTTTGTAGCTTTGATGCTGTATCATGCCATGACATAAGGCAGAAGGGAACGTGTGAGATGGAGTGAGAGATCAAACCCATATCTTTAAGTCCTTTTTCTAGTCAACACTAATGCATTCATGAAGGTGGGGCCCTGGACTTACACAGCTCTCATTAGGACACACATTTCGACACAGATTTATTAGATTAAGGGGTGGGAGACCATTCAAATTACTGAAAACTATAAGGTGCAACATTGCAGAGAATCTTCTCCCCTCTTTCTCAGTGTGTCACAGTACATGGTTTATTAAAGGCACTTAAGAAATAGCTGCTAACCTACCAAAGGAATTGAATGAATGATGAATGAATGAATGAATGAATGAATGAATGAATATGAATGAATGAAATCACTGACCTAGCTTTCTAGAAACTCAATGCCTTAAAATTGGAAAGTGTCTTGAAGTTCCTGATCGTCCTCCCACTGGATCCTACACCACATGCAACAGTCTTTCCCAAACTTTCATTTCTCTTTCCAGCTCACCTCAGCTTACCCCAGCAGTGGATCTTTCTCCAGGGGAATCACTGATAAGACAATTAGAAGGAATTATTATCTCTATTCACAACCAAGGTCGAATAGAGTCAGTAAGTGACCTGCCACCTGTCAGTGGGGATCCAGAAACTCTGGACTGCAAATATATCCCCCTGCCCTCTCTGGGTTCATCCCCTCAGCAGTAGCTTCACTGAGGGTCACTAACTATAAACACATGGCCACCTTGCACTGGAAGCCATTCTATTGTGCCCAGGATCCCCATTCCAACGTTCCATTTGCTTCTAAAAATTCCCTTCCCACGCATCTCACTACCTCTGCTGAGCTGGCCAAATGCCCAGTGAAGTCCTAGGCTTCCTTAACACTGTGAGCTCTATTATAGAGAATTAACAAGGAGCTAAAACCCACCACCATGCGTGCGTGCATGCGTGTGTACACACACACACACACACACACACCACACACCAGAAATGGATCCTGCCTCACTTCCCTATCTTTAGGGCAGTTTCTAGCTCCAAATCCTCCAGTCTTGGCAGCAGCCTTTGCCTTTGGGAGAAAGACAGCAACTTTAGAGTGATATGGAAATCTCTCCCTAAACATTTGCAAGCCTTACAGGACTTGGAGGGGTCCCAAACCCAATTCAATCAGCCCTTTCTCCCCCACATTTGCTGCCTCCAGCTAAGACCATCTCATACAGTGGAGCCCAGTGAATGAGGGGCACCTGATGATTCCCAAGAGGCCCCGCCCACAGAAGTCACCTCCAGAAAGTGGGGGAGGGTGGGAAGAGCCTGAACAGAGCCAGGCCTGGGACAGCTGCCATGCCAGGCTTGCTTTTAACAGAGGCCTCTGCCTGCCGTGAAAAGGACTTTTGGCGAAAATGCAACTTCACACAGCAAGGAAGTGATGGTGCTGGCCTGTGGAGCCCTGTTCCTGAGCCTTTAAAGACTGAAGATGTTCAGCTTCTCAGTGTTTGGCTAGGAAAGTCCTAAATCCCCCTTGCTTCTTGGGTTAATAAATGATATTTGCGACTGGATGCCAGGATGGGATCTTTCCCTGTCTTCTACCAATAGAAACCTAATTGAGGTGCATTCATTGATCTGGTCCTCTGATGAGACAATGAAATTTCAAAGGATCCTTAAAGAGAAGAAAGCCTTCAGCATATGGGCCTGTGTGCACTAAAAATACAATAACCCTGTGTATAATTGAGTCTCTCCCAGCAATAGGAGGATCAGAAGCATTTGTGACAGGGAAGCAAGCAGAAGACAGGAGACAGAAGAATGAATACAAATACGAATGGTGATGATGGAGTCTATAGAGCAACTGCTTGTTGATTTCTGGTGTGTGTGTGTGTGTGTGTGTGTGTGTGTGTGTGTGTGCTCAGGCAAGCTCACACATGTGTGCATGGTGGTGATTTTTAGCTTCTTATTAATTCAAACTGCTAGCCTAATTTTTCCCAGTACTGATGGTTAAACATGTACACCACCTGATATACATGATAAATGGTCCCATTGCCACTGTGATACACAAACCCAGAATTTTCCTATCAAAGCCCCCACCAAATCTTGTATCAAAATACAACATTGAGAAATGGCTGTGTAGTGCCTCTCTCCTCAGGTGGCCACTGCCACAGTCTGAAGGCGCCACAAGGCAGCAGGGTTAGAAAGCCAGCTATCTCCTGCAGCAACAGATTTTGTGGTGTGGAATTCGGTTTTGGTTTTGGTTTTTTGTTTTGGTTTGGTTTTGGTTTTTCACCCTTCACTCTTGTTTTAGGAGAGACAAAACATGAGCCTTGGAGCCAAAAGCTCTTTTACTCTAGGTAGTACAAATGTGTGACTAAAGAAGAAACAGCCAACTCTGCTCCTCTCTTCCCTGGGGCAGGAATAAAATGGGGGATGGGAGCAATGAGGACTCCTCAGGCTCGAGTGAGGCCAGAAATTGTTGATAATGAACTGCACGTGTCACCTGTGTGACCTGCTGTGTTTATCAGGGTCCCTGTGCTTGGAAGAGGGGGGGAAGGAAGCAGGTGAGGAACTGCAACACTGGGAGCTACAGAGTTACAAGAATGTGGAAACCATGTTTGCTGATCCCCGCTGGTAAATGATACAAAATCCTCATGAATTATACAAACTGTCTCGTGTGTAAACAGAGATATCATTTAAAGCAACGAAGTCATTTCTGAACTGTGCTTCAGTCCCAGTGAACTGCAGATTCCCACACAGCTGTAACTTCTGATTTCCTAATTAAATCCTTCCTGATTCCCCCAAAAGTCTGAAAGGACACCTTTACCTCTCTATCAAGACAGTCAGCTCAAGATATATAGGAAGGCTTATGAGCAGGGGTCAGGTATTCACAAGGTACCCTGCTCGTTCTGGCATGCATTCTAGTGACTGAGACCTTTCCTTTGGTTGGGGGTCCATGCAGACTGCAGGGTCAGACCCAATGCTGCTTCAATGGCCTGGACCCCTCTCTCTCCACCTTAGACCAAATGTGACAGCAGCATGAGGAGCCCATTAAGAGAAAACTATTCCCTTCTGGTCAGCAGGATAAAATCTCTGGCCTGAGTAGAGAGACCTAGCATTCCAGTTGGGCAGGTTGATGATTGTAGGACCGTAATAGGATGATTTGGTTTTGAGATAGCCGGAGACCCAACTGGTGTCCATTGCCTGTGTAGGGATAGCACATATCTTGCCACACACCCAGATTCCAGGCTCCTGACACACAGATCTCCATTTGATCTGTGCCTTGCAGTCATGTAGGGCTACAGGCAGAGGGCGTGACTTCAGGCCTCAGCCTCAAGAGATTTCGATATTCATGAGTTACCTAAAGGCCAGAGGGCATAGCTAAATTAAGTGACCCTTCTCTTCCTCTCCCCTATTTAAGCCAGGCCCACTCTGGCTTAAGTGGGGGATGCACATCTAGACCATCTATCACACACCATGAACAATAAAGCTTTGGAACCCCTAGACTTTCTCATGTTATTGGGGCCTGCTGTCGTGGAAAACTTCCCTGTGTTTCTGCAGTGGGACCCGCAGATGATAAGACTAAGGGACCAACCCTCAGGAAAGCAGGACCACCCCAAGGAAGGCAAGTTCCCTTAAGCCAGGCTAATGAGGTAGGAGTAATGATTGGCCCTTTACTGAGACAATGTACTATTCCTTCCCAGAATCCCGTCCATTGCACAGTAGCTTTTGGGGACACAGGCATAGAACTTTGGGAAGCCAGGTCTCTTACTTGAATTACTCAAAAAGTGAAAAGTTAAATTTTCTTCCTGTCCCCCATCTCTTCTAAGTATGCTTTTCTAACCCTTGGTGTTTCATTAATTCTCAAAAACTCCCTTCCCCACCCACCCACCTCAGCCAGTGTGCCTGACCTCCATGTTGGTTGAGCTAGAACAATGTGACTTTTTCTCTTTCGTTGCTTCATCCTCCTCCTTCAGGCAGCTGACAAGATTTACAGCTTGCCTGCCCTGGAAGTTCACTTTTAAAATCTAATAAATGTTTTCCTAGGCTTCCCTTTGAACCTGTTCTTAAGTTCTTTTATCAATGAGCCTAAGGCCCTCAATGAAGGACCCTTATTTCTCCAGTAGTATGGAGTGACTCTGTTGAGAGTCCCTTCAAATTTCCAGTAAACTTCAGTTGCTTGTGCTGGCGGTCCTTCCTGGAGGAGAGAGCACATCAATACAAGGCAGAAAGAGGGCAGCCTCTAAAACACAAGAAGTATTCCATCAGCACTTTCAAAATAGAAGTCTGTACCCTGTAGCATCCCGCACAGAGCTGGGGCAATTCCATCTTGACCTGCATCTAAATCTACTAATGTAGTGGGACTGCTCGTGTCCTTGGGGAAGAGGGGACCATCTGGGCCCACAGGGAGCTGGCCAGGAAAGCAAGTGCTGTTCCTGGGGACTCTTCCCTTGCTGTCTTTGCTTTGCTGCAGGGTGATCCTGAGAGCTCACAAGGTGATGCCACTAAGAAGGAGCCCAGACAAGTAGAACCCACAGTGAAGAAGACATGGCCAGGCTAGACAGGGCAGATTCTGAATGAAAACTAAGAGCTCAAAATTACCACAGGCTCAGAGTAAGCCTTAAAAGCTGGCCAGGTAGTACTCTGAAGGGCCAGTTAGACCAGTAAATTCCAGGATCTGGAGCCAATGGTATATAAGAGAAATATGGGGTGTGGCAGGAGGGGAGTGCTTGCCTTTAATCCCAACACTCAGGACGCAAAGGTAGAGCAGAATAGTTTGAGGCCAGCCTGGTCTACATAGTGAGTTCCAGGACAGCTATGGGTTTTTCCATACTTTGTCTCAAATAAAGAGCAGGTGGTAAGTGAGAAAGGGCCTAGAAACAGGACAGTTGAAAGAAGATTCAAGCAAAATATCAAAGGATCAACTGGGTCTTCCCAGCAGGAAATTGGGTTGATGGAATCTAAAGGAGATCCTGTCCTAAGGCCCAGGTCTTTCCTCCAAAGAACCTGAGGATACTCCCAGAAGAACTGTACCAGTACATACAGAAGATAGGTAATACCATGAGGCCTTTGGCCAAGGTAAACTACAAAACATCTAGAATCTTTCAAATGACCAAGACTGAGAAACGGGGCATACTCAAGAGAAACGCAGCCAACTAAAAGCCTGCCATGTATAGTCTTAAGTAATTTTCTAATTTGTTTTATACTTCTCAGTTTCATGTTCAGGTATATTACATACTTAAAACTTTTTTTTCCTTATTGCTGAGGCAATATATACTCTCAGGAGAGAAAATTATAAGTAGTAAAAGCACAAGAAAACTTAAACTTTATGCTTTTCCCCCACTCCCTGTCATCTTCATTATTTGTATGTTGATGTTTGTGCTCTATTCCTTATGTGTGTACAGAATAATTACTGTTACAAGTTCAAGATTGTACTGTACAATCCACTTTGAAACCTGCTATTTCCACCCAAAATGCATGAACACTTTTCCACACTGCTTCTGTCTCGATTGACTGCTGTTTATGATAAATGAAATCCCTCAGAGCTAGGCATGGTCCCAGGGATCCACTGCTTAAATCGGGCAAAGGCAGCTTGGATATGAGGGGCTAATACCTGGGAACCTTCCTAACTGTGGCATGCTCTCTGCTCAGTGTACGATGCTTCTGTAGATGGCAGCCAGCCAGCTACCCTACCTCACCCACTCCACCTGCCTCCTCTCATTCCAAATGCATGATACCCAAATGCCCACAGTATGCAATCAGACCACTCTGTATGTGTCATCTCTGCACCACTGAAGCAATCTGCACAGCTGACAGGAGAGAGGGAAGCAGCAATTGGTGGACCAGTCTATTAGGGAAATTGACTGACTTATAGATATTATTTCCTGTTTCTTCAAAGGCTATGCCAGGAAAGCAGTCTGTGTTTGTCAGGGGGAACTAAAGGCTGTTTATGAGAACTCCAAAAGCTTTTTTCCTGCTCACAGTCTCCCCTCCTCTACATCAGTGGAGATGGGATCGGAGCCAGGGGGATCATTCAAGCCTATGGCTCTTTCCACCAAGATGGCTTCCCTGTCCTGCAGAGCTTTAGTGTTCTCTTCAGGACCCTCTGACCTCAAAAAATAGTTGCTTTTGGTTCATTTGCTTCCTAGCAGTTTTATGTGTGAAATAAATGCAGTCCTGGTCCTTTCTTCAACATAAAACTAAAATGGATACAGAGAAAGAGAAAGGGACACAGGCAGACAGACAGATTTTATACACACACACACAGAGAGAGAGAGAGAGAGAGAGAGAGAGAGAGAAGAGAGAGAGAGAGAGAGAGAGAGAGAGAATCATTTTCCACAACTGTCTAAGGCTCTTTGGAACAGAAAGGTCATCAGAGCAGCCACACCTAATCTAACCTTCCCTGCAGGGTAGAGGTTTTTTGCCTAACTAGAAAGTTTTAGCATTTTCTGCTTTGCAAAACCTCCTCTGTCATTTCTTATTGTTAAGAAAGGAGCCAGCTTTTCCAGACAGTCTGGGAAAGAATGTATATGCTTCAAACTGAGAGTGAGGGTAGTAGTCTGACCAGTCTCTTATGTCTCTCTAGAACCTTGATGCTCTGCTCATTATGGGATGAAGTTCAATTACACTCCCTCATGGGCTACTCTTAGTGGCCCTGTGTAATGCACAGCATGAGGTAGAAGTAACAGGTATGACTGCTGAGGCTCAGCCATGCAGGTCATTGCTATAACTTCCCTGATCACACAGTTGCCATGGTAGGAGAAAACTTGAGCAAGGCCATGTGGAGAGACCACAGACATTGATTCAGAAAGGTCCCAAAGTTTCCATTGACCAACCAGAATCAGATAGCAGATGACTGAATGGAGGCTCTGAGCTGCCAGCCCCAGCCTCAACCTTCTAATACCAAAGAGCAGGGACCAGAAGTTTCTGCTATGCCCTATTTGAATTCTTGATGCACAAAACCTAAGGCCTTATGAATGGTGGTGATACTAGCTATAGGGTGCTTGTTACAGTCAGAATAGCTAGAACATTTGACTGCCAGCATTTTCTCATACTTTCTATTTACTATTCTTTTTCTTCTCACCAGTTCGCTCTTCTCTAACTGCCCTTTGATGAAGATGTCTCGTCAATAGACACAAGCCCACCATCCCAGAAATGCCTACACTGCAGATTCTCTTTCTTACACTCTTTGGAGCTAATAGATCTCTTCTTAATCCACACTTGCAAAATCCACCAGAAACATTGCTACTATTGCTCAGGACTCTCCAGCCTGGGGATCACCATAGTGAGTTTCTTTACTACTCACCACCTGGCTATGAGGTCAACATTTCATGTTCTAGACTAGAGGTTTTCAAACTGGAGGTTGCAACTCCTTTGGGGTTCAAATGACCCTTTCACAGGGGTTGCTTGTCAGATACCCTACATATCAGATATTTATACTACCATTCATAACAATACTAAAATTATAGTTATGAAGCAGCAATTTTATGCATGGAAGTCACCACAAGATGAGGAACTGTATTAAAGAGTTATAGCATTAGGATGGTTGAGAATCAATCTTCTAGATGATCTTGTTAAGGTGGCACCTTTTGGGGGACAGTTTCTAGACTTCTCAAAGTAGCCTAGCATCTACAACAATCTCACCCTTCAACAGCTTGATCTATAGTTTTATTTCCCATCCATTCACCTTGTAGCCCCCACCAAAGAACATTGTACACCACAGGCTCCCTCTATCTCGTTGAGTGGCCATTGTGAGGACACATCTGCCTCCCAGGATTCTAGAAATCTTGACACTACAGAACAGCCTGGAGCTGACTAGAAATCTGGCCAGGAAGTAGCTGCCTGGTATCAACCTACAGTGGATTTACTTTCAGAAGTTACCTGTGGACAACAGTGACCTGAAATATCACACTGAAAAGTCTAGAAACAATTCTTGGGTTGTAAACTGTGCTTGGTTTTAAGTTTCACACTGTCTTGCTGCATTCTGGATAAGAAAAAAGAACACTTCCACCAGATGGCAGAAGTATACATCTTTAATTCTAGCACTTGGGAGGCAGAGGCAGGCAGATCCCTATAAGTTCGAAGCCAGCCTGGTCTATAGAGAGGGTTCTAATATACCCAGGGATGCATGGAGAAACACTGACTCAAAAAAAAAAAAAGAAAGAAAGAAAAGAAAAGAAAACCAATCAATCAATAAGAGAGAGGGCAGGAAAGAAAGAAAGAAAAAAATGAACAAATGAATGAAGAAAGAAAGACAGAAGAGAGAGAGAGAGAGAGAGAGAGAGAGAGAGAGAGAGAGAAAGAGAAGAAAGAAAGAAAGAAAGAAAGAAAGAAAGAAAGAAAGAAAAGAAAGAAAGAAAGAAAGAAAGAAAGAAAGAAAGGGAGGAAGGAAGGAAAGAACACTCCTTTGCCCAGGGTATGCATACATACTTCATAGATTACCGATGTTTGTTTTGTAGTTTTCCAGGCATCATCATGACATCCAAGAGGCTAGTTAGTGCTCAAGCCCCCACATAGAAGACTAAGGCTGCCTTGCAACACCCAAACCATTCTCCCCATCTCATCTGGAGGCATTGTGTCATCTCCTAAGAAGAAGTAGGATGGGTACAATATAGTAAGATGGTTTTAAAAAGAGAAATCACATTGTCACAGATTCAGTCATTGTTCTACTAGTCTTAATATTCCTAACTTTATAATAGGTGTGTGGGGGCAAGATAAGTATAGTGTATATAAGATCTATAGTTTAGGGGCATACACTGAAGGTCTTAGAACACATTCTTAAGGGATAAGGAGAAACTACTGTATAAAAGGAACTTACGTGATTAGCTGGGCCCTTGGGAAAAGAAGTAAGAATAATATAACCAGCCTTTTTCATAATGAGGGAGGATGCTCAGCACAGCATTCCCAGGCTAGACCTGAGAAGTGCTTTGACCAGATTCTCTTTAGAGTCCCTTCTCTGTGGAGACAAGCCCTCCCACAGCTCACTCATAGTTCTGCCAGGGCTATGGTAGGATAAAGTATCTTCCATGTCCCCAAGTCGGTATCCTGAAGATAGGTCACTTTACTTTACTTGGTAAAGGAAACTTTACAGATGCAGGCAGTATTAAGAACTAGAGATTAATCAGAATGGTCCAGGAAAGCTCCACCCAAGAACATGAAACTTGAAGCAGCGAAAACTTTTCTAGAGACAGTGAAAAGGAGATGTATGCTTTAAAAAAAAAAAGTGGTAGGTGGTGTTGCCTCTGAGGGTATGAAAGGGGACCAGGGAGAAACTGAAGCAAAGGTTAAACTGAAACCAGAGGGAATACAGCCTTGCAGACTCCTTGATTTTGGCACTGCTGGACCGTTAACCTACACAATAACACAATGATAGATATAGGAGTGTTTGGAATGTGTGTGTATGCATGTGTGTGTGCATGTGTGTACGTGTGTGGTGGGGGGGGTGTGGGGGTGTATCTATGTTTGTCTGTCAGATTGTATCTCTGTGCTCTGTGTCTCTGTATCTCCGTGTGCCTCTCTGCTTTTGTCTGTGTATTTCTATATCTGCTTCTCTGTGTGTGTGTCTGTACCTACATCCATGTCTGTGCCTGTGCCTGTGCCTGTGCCTGTGCCTGTGCCTGTGCCTGTGCCTGTGCCTGTGCCTGTGCCTTGCCTGGCCTGTGCGTCCTGTGCCTGTGTCTATGCACAGGTAAACTGGTTTTTGTAGAAGTCAGAAGAGGGTGTAATATCCCCCGGAGCTGAAATCACAGGCCGTTGTTGAGTCCTGATATGGGAGCTAGAACCTGATCTGGAGAAACAGCATGCTCTTAACCACTCAGTCCTTTTTCTGACCCTATAATAACTGTGTTTTAAGCCAATAAGTTCATGAGTGTTTGATACAGCAGCAGTAGAAAATGAGGTATCCAGTAACTGTCCTCATCTCTTTTTGCGATGTCTACTATCTCTGTAGTTCACACTACCTTGTACTCTGGTAGAAATAATTTCCATGTTCTTCAAATTAGAGTCTAAAAACTCCAAGGAAAGCCATGCCTGACCTCTGTCCACACCCAATGCCATACCATCAGTCTCTTTTTCCCTGTGCCTACACAGGGCACCTACCCTGAGAGAGAGGATCTGCCCAGCCTACCAGGCAGCAAATAACAGAATAGTAGGGTATATGTTCCCGTACTCTGCTCCAAATAAGGCAAACACAGGCTTCCCAAGGTTAGCCTTGGGTACAGCAAAGGTAAACCTAGCTGAAGATGGTCAGAGTTAACCCCCAGGGTCCTGTATTTACAGGGTTCCACTTGGCAACCCAGCAGTAGTTCCTACCGGTCATCCAGGCCACTCCGAAGCTTCCACTGTTGCCCATCCCATATTCTCAGGCAGGTCCCTGCTTTTCCTTCCCAGCTCCTGCCAGGCCTGCTTTCTTTGAGGCTTCCCCCCACCCAATTCCCAGGCCCCTGCTTGCTCAGATATGTCATTAAATGGGGCAAGTGGAGGTCTAAAGAAGTCTCCCAGATCTGGGAGCTCTAAGAATGCTCTCCTTTCCATCTCTTGGGTCCTGGAATAGCCCTTCCAGATGCTCTCAGGAATTCCTGACACAGCCCACCCAGAAGTCCCTCTGATGAGCCATAGAAATTGATTAGCATAATTAGATTAGACATACCATGATATCATTACAGTCTCCTCTGCTCTCTCCCCTCATTAATAAAACCCACACTCAGAGTGTAATTGTCAGACCCCATCTTTGCTGGCCCTGACTAAGCTCTTGCATGAGGAAGGGACAAGAAGAGAAAACAGAAGGAATAACTGGACTCCACTGGATTTCCTCACTGATCTGTCTGAACCAGAACACTCAAGCCCCACCAAATATGCCTCCGCACAGTTCCTGCAGGAGAAAAAAATTTCACTGTTTATTGAAGTCAAATTCGGGTGTGTATGTGTGTGTGTTCGTGTGTGTGTGTGTGTGTGTGTGTGTGTGTGTTGTGTGTACAGGTACCTAGGGAGTCCAGAAGAGGTCATCCCATTCCCTGGGTCAGGAGATGCAGGCAGCTGTGTGCAGCCTGATATGGGTGCTGGGGACCAAACCTGGGTCCTCTGGAAGAGCAGGAAACTGTTTTAAACCACTGGGCATCTCTCCAGCCCCACACACATTTAAGTCAGGAAGCCAAAGCTAAGTGTCCTGGTCAGAAGTGGGCCATAGAAAGACTTTCCCAGGGTCAAAGGAGAATTCAGCCTGGACAAATCGGTGTGGACAGAGGTAGCAGAGCCTAGGGCACAGACTGCTGGACAGTACCACAAAGAGCAGTCACAGGGAAAGTTAAAGAGCTTACAGCATTTTACACTCTCAGTCTCTTGGTCTAACTGAAAATCAAAAATGGATATTTGCTCCTCAGAACACTCTTCAATTTCATCCCTATCCCAATCTTTGGTGACTCCAACTTTAGACCTTCAAATATCATGCCAAGAAATAAATCCAAGTATCCATCTCAATACAGATGGCCGAGCCAAGATCATCACTCATCTGAGGGGACCCAGCTAGGAGAGGAGCAAGCTGGATTTGCAAAGCAGTCTGGTGTGCTCACAGCGGAGCTTCCTGTATACGCAAGACACCTAAAAGTAAAAATGGAGTATGCCCACAGAGGTATAGCTTATAACTTCTAAGACGAAACTATGGTTTAAGTGCACCCCCATAAAGGTTATTACGATGCTAGAAGTTTGGTCCTCGGTGCAGTGAAATCAGGAGATGGTGGGACTTTAAATGGGCAGGGCCAAGCAGAAGGTCGTTAAGCCATTGTGGGCTGCAACCCCACAAGGTTTTGACACTGATCTTACAAAGTGAACTGAGTCTGCTGAGAGTAAGTTTAGGCTATCTTAGTCTCTGAGGCTTTGTGTCTCTTGCACATGCTCGCCCCACTTGTGACACTATCGATATAAGGTCCTCACTAAACCCAAGTGGATGCTGACACCATGAATCTTCAAAACTGTTAGCTCTGTTCTTTCTGAAGTACATAGTCTCACCTCAAAGCGAGCTAATTCAAATTAAGGGTCAAATTCAAAACATATCAACAGTGGAAAGACATAAAAATGCTCAGTGAGTGTCTCTCCTGTGCTAGTTAATGTGTTAATTAGTGTTACTAACAACCCCTGATAAAAGCAGTGTCCACTGGACCCTTCAGCATGCAGGCCCTCCACTAAGCCCTTCATTACATACTCTGCTGCTTAATCCCAACCACAGGAGAAGAGGGCTCTGCTAATGTCCCTGTTTTCCAATAAGAAAACTGAAAACTTGAAAGTGTCTTCCTTCATGTCACCCACGTGGAAATGCTGGGGTGCTGGCCAGAGCCAGACATGAGGGCCTCTCGGTTGATCTACTTGATTTGATCCAGTCCCCAAGCACCTTCCTTCAGACACCTCCAAGTCACCCCTGGAGCAGACATTCACTGGGCGTGTCCCAATATCTCTAATGCTGTCCTGGGTGTCACAATACACAGAACAGCCAGGATTCCTATGGTCTCTGAAGTCCCACAGCACTAACCAAAACTTAAAAAAAAATAATAAACAAGGTGGTCCCTGAGGACCAAAAATAAATGCTGGCAGTGGGCGGTGCATAGGAAGGAGAGAGCAGAAAGACTAGAGCAGTCTGGTTTTAAATAGGGTGGTGTTCAGGGAGGTTCACCCAGAAACTGACATGGGAACAAAGGTTTAAAAAGGTTAGCAGGCTTGTGCATGCCACAGAGGTTGATGGAGGGAAATCTCTCCCTTCCTGGGCATGCTGGGTTCTATTTCACAGAATCTTAACACCTTTAGCTAAAAGAGAATCAGGATCTGTGATGGTGGCTGGCACAGAGTGGGTACTCAGCATACGCTAATTTTCTCTCCTCCTCGAGCCATCCATTGCCTTTCTAAGAAGAAAATTTGAAAAGAATTCAGATATTTAGGTCACAGAAGGTCTGGAGTAGAGATAAAAGTGAAAGGGGCTTTGAGGAACAAAGGCCCTGCAACCATCCTCAGCTTAGCAGAGGGACCCAGACCTGTCACAAAGATCCAAGGAAAGGTAAGGCCTCCCCTTCAGTGTCTCAGAATGGGACTTCATAGGTATGGTTAGGTAGGATGACGTCATTCTGGGAATAACATTGGTTCCATCCTAGGTGCCTAGTGTCTTTGTAAATGAGGGGAAAGTTGGGACATAGAGACAGGTCTGCAGAGAATGTACCACATGGAAACACCACATAGAACGCTGGCATCAGGGAAGATCAAGTGTTGGTGCCAGTCTAGGCTCCAGGAGAGCAGCAACAATCAGCTCTCCTCCACCCACCCCACCTCAGCAGGAGGCACCTGTGAAAGCTTTAAACCGAGGCTTTCAGCCTCTAGGTATCTGTTGTGGAAGCCACCCCATTTCTTAGTATTTTGATAGGACCACTTCATCAAAACAATATGTTTTCTGCACCTTTGTCTGTCTCATGGTAGCCACTATTAACCAGACAGAGAGGCTTAGAGAAAAGAAGGCAAGCACACTCCATCTTGGGAGAGAAATCAGGTGTTGATGGTAACTTGCATTTGGAATTGATGTGAAGCAAGTACTTCAGACATTACCAAGTACAGAGGGAATGGAAAACCAAAGAAACTACTGTCTGACCCGTGAGTCCCTGCAAGTGAAAAGCTCTCACCAACAGAAAGCAGACTGGGTCCTCAAGTCTTCCTCAGATGTCACCATTGAGGATGGCAGAGAAGGAGTGTCCCTGAGGGTAGGGCAAGTACTCTGCAAAACATGGGCAGGACATTCTGTGTACAGAGGCCAGGTCCAAACAAGAGAGAATCTCCAGACCACAGAGAGCATCCTCACATGGCAGTCTCCATGGTGCCATCCATTCCACGGCTACCTTCCTGCTGGGACCACCGAAACTGTTGTCTCTAATGGTAGTTAATCTTGTTCCTACTAGTCTCTTGCGTCCTGAGGATAGATTGATATATTTCTGTTCTAGTTCTTAAGATGCCACACAAAGACTCAAGAAGACAGACTCCCTGGAGAACAGGGTGTGTATGCCTGCATGAAAAGGAGGAGCACAGTATATGGATGGTCACTGACCAAGAGCTTGCCAACTGCCCTCCAGCACCCTGGTGCCTGGATGCTTTCCTTTGCCTCCTGGACCCACAGTGAGGTTACACAACTGTCCATCCCCTACCTGACCCATTATCTACTGACGCCTAAAACAACAACTGGAAATTCCAAGGGAGGGGGAGTAACTTTTAAGTTTTCAATAGGCTTTATTACAGAATATTGGTGTGATTGTTGTATTTTATTGTTCTTGTTAATCTCTTACAGTGCCCAATCTTTCGACTGAACCATCATTGGAAGGAATATGTAAGCTCAACATAGTAAGCACAGTATTTGCTATTAGCATGGCTGCCGATACTAGTAAACTGTCTGAGATATCGGCCTTGGGAACTAGAGAGACAAGTGTATTTTCCAGACTCTCTGTCCTTATAGCTTATGACCACACAGACATGAGCTCTCAGCCATAGAACATGGCTAGAAGGGTTAGAATCCTTTTCCAGGCTTCAAAGAAGCTTCCATGCTCCTCCTAGCTCTCCATCTGTCACCCACAGGAAAAAACTAGAGACACACAGATACACAGAACCACACAATGAAAGATCCTAAGTTCCTGAGTCACTGTGGGATGGAACGCCATCTGCTGATCAGAATATTGGACTGTTACATAAGCAAGGAATAAGCTTCAACCACCCACCCTGACCTACAAAGGTTACTTTGCCTAATTAGGATAAAAAGCTCAATTCACTTTATCATGAGTCCTCTGCAAAGTGCTGTTTAAACCGTCCTGAGAAAGACCTAGGTTGGATGTCACTTTCAGAACCGGCTTCGCCATGTGTCAGGGCCTTTGGACAGAATAAGTCAAGGGAAATCTGTTTCCACAGTCGCCCCACCTTGGAAACACAGCAGAGTGGTCTCAAGGCCTCTAAGCAAAGGTGGGCCCCAGCCACACCTCTGCCACAACAGAGATGCCTAGGGAAGTTGGAAGGTTCTGTCCCAGGCATCCATGAAGGCCCACGTGTTTACCTGGAAAGATTCCATGCCTTCATGTCTTTCTGACCCACCTCCTCCAGGTTTCTCCTCAAATGATGATGCTTCAGAGTAAATAATACAAACCTAACTCCTTGAAAGTCAGACCCAGGCTGGCCCTTCAACCTGTCCTCTCAAGTTCATCCCTGAAGGGTGCTGAGTCTTCTGTCAATGAAGTGCTTCAGGGCCCAGTGTGGGCCAGATACCCTCCTAATGTCACCACTACATGACTCCATTGAGTCCCACAACCCTACACTACAGGTTCTCTTTCCCCCCACATGAAGATCTAAGGCTCAGAGAGATCAGTGTCATCTCAGGGGTCCTATTGCTAGGTGACACAGCCCAACCTGCAGCACACACCAGTCTGACTCCACGGCCCCTTGCCCAACCCAGAGCCGCATCCCCGTGGTCTGCATTCTGTCACTGTGTCAGTCCTCAGTCTTCTGTGTATCCTTTGCTTAACCTCGCAGTCTCAAAACCACATGCTGGGAGCTGCCTGGGCGCTGGGGTCTAGGGCAGGAATGGGATAGCTCCTTATGTTGGGAGAAAGGAATTTTTTCAGACTCCTTCACAGCAATAGAGGTGGCACGTGGACCCTTCTGCCCTCCACGAGTGCTCTGAGACACTTTACATTTGAACCTTCAAGCATTCACTATGGTAACTGTATATATTTCTACATATTGTTATGCGGAGATCTCAAACATCAACTAAAGACTGTGGGTAAACCACCCTGCCTGCTGCTTTGTTCCCTCTTTCTCTTTCCGTCTTTCCCTCCCTTATTTGTCACTGTTCTGTTTTTCATTGTATCACCCTGAGTTCCTAAATCCCTTCTGCTCCCTGTCCATCTGAAAGCTCAGGCAAGAGGAGCTCTTTACAACAAACCTCTTGGACAAAGAAACTAAAAAATCATCTCATTATCAGTAAGACTTCTTTTATCATCTTTTACTGCGTATCGCTTAGAGTAAGAAATCAAAATTTCACTGCAAGTGGATGTGCCTGATCTAAGGAACATCGCATATGAAGGAGTATGGCAACGTGCCTGGTTTCACTCAAAGGTCACAAGGATGGAACACACACAGAGCAGCTGTCGTTATCCTGACTTGACAGACAAGGAAACTGAGTCTCGGCTGTAGACTGTGAGTTTTTTGGAGGGAAGAGGTTGTTTCTAAGAGTCCCTTCCAGGGACAAGCACATAAGATGACCCATCTTTCCTTATATGCACCAAGTGGTTTTTACAGTGCCATCTCACGGAACCATTCTATAAATGTCATGATGTCTTTCTCTCAGGTAACCAATCTGTTCCATCTCCATGAGCATAAAGTCATGCTATCTCCTAACTGGAGAAAGTTCCCATCCCTTCTACCTCCTCCACGCCCCTCCTCCACCCCTACTCCCACCCCTGCCAGCACAAAGGTCCTGCCTAACACCCGCAAGGAGATCAAAAAAGTTCCCATTGCCTGAAGCTCTGGACTACTGCTCTTCTGAACGGCCATGGATGATGAAGGGAAGAATTTCAGAGTTTAGAGGCAAAAGTGAACTTAGAAGTGCGCTTGTGCTGTGTGATATCCGTGTCATAGGTAAGGATGGAATGGAAGAAGGAGAGAAGGCCAGAGAGGGAAAGAGAGCTGTCTGCTTCTGTCAGACGTGAGCTCTGGAGCAATAGAGATATACAGGGAGTTCAATTTCTGTTTGCCTGAGCCAGGGAGAAAATCTAATTAAATATGGTGTCTGAGTTTGGAGAAGACAGGATGGGGCTGGAATATAAAGTGTGGCAGCTACCCATAGATCAGAGGGCAATATTAATAAACCCACAGAAAGGGACAGCAGGATCTGCCAGTGGTATTGATAAAATGCAAAGCAAAGACAAAGCAGGCTAGGAATATTGCATGATAATGCTGATAAAAAGCCACCAGCTACCATGGCCCTTGGCCTGCTGCAGGAGATTGGGGGCTCAGCTTCTCGTGACTGCCTCCTCATCCTCTTCCCCTCTACTCTGGCCGAGATTCTGTCCCCTATCAACATGCAAACTCAGTGTCAATGAACCTTTCCAAAAGCAACTAAAGCTGAGACAGACGTCAAAGAGTGAACCAGAGGGAAAATAAGTCTTTGTCTTCTCTGAGAAACAGAACAAAGGGAGAAAGAATACGGGCTAGAGAACTTCCTTCCACGCACCCTTGCAGATGGGTGCCTGCATCACTGACTTACACGAAGGCGGCTGAGGACCGCCCCTCAATGACTCCTACAGAAATGCTTTTTGTTAAGTTGCCAACGACATATGGGATGTGTGCTAGGTTTCCCAGCCCTCTGACACTTTTAAAGCCAAACTGAAACTTTTGTTGTTTTGGGAAAAAAAAAAAAAAAAAGACTAGGAAATCCTTGGAAGGGTGAGAGTGTAGGCTGATGGGGTTTGGTGGTGAACATGGCTGGTGCCACTATGTCCAGACTCCTCTGGCTTGCTAACAACTATGCCTTGGGAATGGTAGTTCCTCCTCCCCGGTGGGAGCCCCACACCTGCTTGCTCTCCACTCTACCCTCTATAGCCACTGTCACAGATGCAGCCAGGCCCTGCAAGCTTAGCTGGACTCCAGTATTCTTTCCTCTCTGGTTACCACCATCACTGCTATGCCATGACTTTTGCCTCATTTTCCTAAGCCTCTCTGCTATGGCTAGCATCTGCCCTGAGCACTTGATGCAAATTTCATCATATATTAATCTGAAGTCTTTAATACTGTATTTTATCCCAAGTGACTGCTTTTGTGACCGTAGCAGTGATTTTTCTAAATAAGTACATCTTCTGCTTACAGACCCTTGACTTTTAGCATCTATCCCCTGACCTTACCACACTCCACCTCCACCAATACTCCATCTTTCTTTCTGAAGACAGAATCTGAATCTGAGAGTTGTGCTGAAGGCATCTCTACAGAGCTTCCTGTGCACATTCGCCCCTCTTAAGTTCTGAAACTTTAGTTTCCATTGTGATTAAATGAGACTAACACACATTTTACCACTCTGGACTTGGGGGTAGGGATTCCAGGAGATCAAGTTCTAAGACTAGTATTGGCTACAGGGTGAAGAAATGCAAATTCACTCTCCAGCCAGGAAAGAGAAGGCTTATCACCTCTCAGGAGATAGTTTGGGTTAGGTTGGGGTTAGGGTTATGGTTAGTGGTAGCGTGAAGGTTGAGATTAGAATTACAGTTGGGCTTAGTGTTGGGGTTGGGGTTGGGATTAGAGTTGATGTTATTATTAGGGCTGGGTAGGGGTTAGGGTTATTGATAGTGTTAAGGTTAGGATTAGAGTTAGGGTTAGTATTAGTTTTGGAGCTGGGATTAGGGTTAGGGTTGGGGTTAGAGGTGAGGTTGGGTTTTACAGGGTTAGAGCTTCTGATAGTGTTAGGATTAGGGTAGTGGTTAGTGGTGCGGTTGATGTTAATTGTTGCCCCACTACTTCAAGCTGAATTTATAAAGATCATATGAGGTCATGACAATACCTTTGAATGTCGGCAACACTATTATTTAATAGATGAGAAAACTTGATCTTGGAAGACTCCAAGCAGGTCGTAGGATTCTTTGTTCCCTTTTCTGTATATCTTAGAAACATAGCATTCTGGAATCCTGGTCAGTCCATTGCTGTCCACCCTCACCCAGATGCTCACTGGCCTCTCCTCAGGCCACGCCCCGTCTCCATTCTAGTTTGTCACTTTGTCTACCATGAACATCTCTAACAGGTATGTCAAGGCTATACTCTCCCTCTACTTCAACCATGCCACTGAAAATGCAACTCTCTCCCATTATCACTCACGTACAAGTATTGTGGATGGAATTCAGAACCTTGTGCATACCAGACAAGTGCTCTGCCACTGAACTGTACTCCTGGCCACTGGTTTGTGGAGGCAGAGTCTTGCTATGAAGCTCCAACTGACCTTGAACTCGCTGCTGCGTGGGGTCACTTCCACAGCGACCAGGTCTGTCACTGTGCCTGGCTTCTACTTTACTCCTTTTGGTTTATTTGATTTTCTTATTGTGTGATCATGTGGAGATCAGAGGACAACTTTTCGAACCCTGTCCTCCCCTTCTAACATGTGAGTCCTGGGGAGTGATAGCAGGTGATCAGCCTTAGGTAGCATGAATCACCTTTAAGTCTGCTCCCAGGCCCTCCACTTCACTATTTCAAAGCAGGTAGCGCCACATACTTTTTATGCATCATCTAACATGAATCATCTGCCTCTCATTTATCACCTGACTCTATCATCTATCTGTCATCTATCATCTATCTACAAATTGGCTTGTGTCTCTCCTGTCCTCACTAGATCACAGAAGGGACTTTCTTTCACCTACTACTGAAACTTCAGGGCCTATAAAAGTTCCTGGCAAGATGCTCAGAGCCCAGGATTGGGAAACACTCGTTCTATTCCAGTTTGTCCTTGTACTCTTTCCATCCACCAAGAGATGGTGTATTTAGTGATGGGATGTCAGGTGAGGAGCCAGACGGTCACCGCTAACATCTCCATCACTGATCATCTGCTCACTCTTACCCCAGTTCCTAAGGCCCCTGAGCTCAACAGTACCATGTGTGAAATACAGATGTGGAACGTGCCAACATCAGAAGTGCTCTGGGGCTGAGGGATATAAACGCACACGCAGTCAGTGCTCAGCAGGAGTCACTGTCATCCCCTACCAACATCGTCATTAGCATCCACCCTGCTATGACACAGCCCAACCAACATAGGGTTGCTTTTAAAATGATTATTTTTCATAAACCTTAAGAAGTACGTGGCCCAAGTCCCAAATCAATACCTGCTACAGCTGGAGCTAGAGCCTGCTCCTTGCTCTCCTAGTCAGAGTTCTCCGCTGCCCTGATCCCACCTCATTTCCCACAGGTAGGCATGATGTACTCATATGGCTAGCCCTGGTCCCACCCTACAGAGTGACCACAGCTACAGCTCTAAATGCTGTTTCTTCCCCAAGCCTCACACCCGAGGCTTTCTGCTTCTATCTGGTAGTCAAATCCTCTCGTCTTCCTTGCATCAGAATCTCGGCCCAAGATATCCAACTGCTAGTCTAGGCTCATCACAGAAACCCGATTCCTCCTTGCCCTTTGCTGACTATAGAGACAAAAAAAAAAAGGTACTCTGCCTTATCCCAGTGAAAACCACAACCAGATAACAAAATAGAGCCACCCCAAGGGAAGATCCCCTTGTCCTTAGGACGCTGTGATGCAATGCTTGGAGCTGTGGCTGCCTTTTGCAGTCATACATTGTCTGCAGGACAAGTGGACCTATTGGAGATGCAGAAAGAGGATGGAGAGAGGCAGTCACAATGTCCTCATCAGCAGCTAGCCTGATTCAGAGTGCTGTGGTGTCGGGGATGACATGGTTCCATCATTCAGTCACTACTGCTCTGGGCTGTCACTTATTCCTAAGAATATCAGGACACCACTCACCAGAGACCCCCATCCCTCTCCTGCTATCATCCCTTCATGAGTTATCTGCTCTTTTGTCTATTGCTTGAAACAGCCTTCTGCACCCACACAGCTGAAGTAAGAACTAAGCAGCCTCTCTTATATATGTCCTATCCAGTTGGTATAAGCTACAGTCAGACTCTGTCATTAGCTGTCCTCAGCATCTCCTGAAAAGAAACTCTAACACCCTGTCCTAGCTGTCATCATTGATTATAGCCCCATAGTATGGCATGTGCTCCGTACTTTCCCAGAAACCTTCACACATTTGCTCATAGCCCTTCCTTGTGCCAGATAGCTGAGAGACAACTGTGAGTACAATACTCACTCCTCTCCTTCATGGAAGTTTCTGGAATTATGCTTCTCAGTCCTTGGTCTTTCAATCACACTAAACAATCAGCAGGGGAGAAATCAATAGTTCAGTACTTCGTTGCAAACATAGATATATATTTCTTCAATGACTCAGAAAAATAGTAACTAGCTGTTAATCACACATCTAGGGCATGCAGAGCTAAGATGTCTCATTAATATTCTTTCTCTGGCATAAAAACTTAAATTTTGAATAAATTGAACACAATTTTTCATGGTCTAAGCGCTGTTTTGTGTGTATGGACCAAACAGTTGTCAATAAACAAAGGCTCTGCATAAATGCAACCAACTGCTCCACAACGAGATGCTGATTAAGGCCAGAAATGACCAACTGTGATGTAGACAGCCAGGGTGTCCAAGCAGCATCTGGGAGAAACTGCAGGCTAGGAGAAGGAGAGCTGGCCTCATAATCAAAAATAGTAGCCAGTCACCAGTACTCTTAGCCAGCATGGGGTAGCTGGGGAGAAACGTTTCTCAGAAGAATAATTCCCCAATCTTAGCAAACCTGGTTGTGTGTGCTGGAGGTCCACCTGTCCTCTCTTCCTCTACATCATAAAGGGTGGAGGAGAGGAGTAGAATATCTTGATGGGAATAGTGGCATTGATGGTAATATTTGCACAAAGACAAACAAAGAAGATAGAGAAGGCAGAGAGAGGGGTGCATTATGGGTAGTATCAAGTAAATATATGAGGAGTGGGTAAGAGGGAATCCAAAATGGAGTCTCTGCCAACACTTTGCACCCAGGTTTCCTCTGAATCTTCTGCTCCCTTGTAAGGAAGGTTGTTTGGTTCATCCCTGGCTATAAACAGCAATCCCAAAAGAATCATTATACAAACAGGCACCCAAAAGCTCTTCAGAAAACGCCTTGCACTGCCAGAGTTCATGTCAGGGGAACTTGATTTGGACATGCAAGGGACAGAATGGCATTCAGGAAATGAAGCACAGTGCAGAGACACTGAGTGGGGTATAAGGCTAAGTCATGAAAAGGTATTAGGAATACAGACAGTGAATACTGTTAGCCTGGGTCTACGGATGTAACAGGCAACTGCTTGGCCTTTCAGTGTGGTTGCCGAGGCTGCCCTGAGTCATCCAGGCTTTACTGAACACCCTCTAAAGATCTCAGAACCCAGACAACACTCCAAAGAGATTTGTAAGGCCGTGCATCTGACATGCACATAAATGGGGAAAATTTTAGACATAAGAAATTACAATGAGGTCTGGTGAGATGGCTCTGCGGTTAAGAGCACCAACTGTTCTTCAGGAGGTCATGAGTTCAAATCCCAGCAACCACATGGTGGCTCACAATCATCCGTAATGAAATCTGATGCTCTCATATGGGTGTCTGAAAACAGCTACAGTGTACTTTGGGCCGGAGCGAGTGGGACTGGAGCAGGCAGGACCTGGAGCAAGTGGGGACCGGAGCGAGCGGAGGTGGGGGTGGGGATGGGGGGTATGGGTTGGGGGGGAGGGTGCTGAATGAGCAGAACCAGAGTAAGAGGGAGAAGGGAAGGGGGGAAGAAATTACATTGAATATATGGACTATGGAGTGCAGAAATGAATTTGCAGCTTTTTAAAACACTGGGAACAATGAGGAAAGAGCAGATTTCAAACAGAGGGTGCACAGTGTAGGTTGGGACTTAACAGTGAGTAGAATGTTCAAACAGGGAGTGGGGGTTGGTAGGGCACTAACAGAAGATGTACACAGAGTCCCAGGAGAGAGGAAAAAGTCGTCAAGCAAGGCTCAAGCTATAGCAGTGAGCAGGGCCCTCCCAGCTGCCTTGCCTGGGGCAGCTACAGGGGTTAGAAGAACTCTGGAGATAGCATTTCACCATCTAAACTATCTCTGGGATATGCAAAAGCAGCCAGGCCTTGTGACATGCTATTGTACACAGCTCCTGCCCACCAGCAGCTTGTGGAGGAAGAGAGGCATGACTTGTACAAATGGTACTTGCCAGTCAGCTTCTGGGATTGAAATGGGAGGAGTCTCAGATCTCGGGACTCTGGGCAAGAGCCTATGCCAGTGCTGTAGCATTGTCTCTTTCTAATAGGGAAAAAGATATGATACATTATTCCTTTCAGGATTTCAGTTTGTTGGTTGGCAACCTTGCTTCTAAAACATTGTGTTCTTGCAAAGTACAAATACCTCAATTGAAACTGTTCTGAGGGGAATGTTTGTTTATTAAAAAATCTAAGAACTGGTAGGAAGGAAATCCTACTACCCTATCAAAGTATGCTGGTTATAGCCACATTCATTTGCTGAAGCCCTTATATTTAGAATTACAAGAAGCAAATCATATGTTTGCTCTGGCCTTGCTATGCAGTACTCTTCTTCCTATTTTATTTAAGAGTTTAGAGAGGCCACGCAGACAATGAACCTTTGATATGTTCGATTCAATTTATTGAATGTCTACTATATGCTGAGTATACAATAGCTCCCAACATCAGGCTGCCTATGGTTGGCTAAATTCAATTTGAAGACAGGCAGGAGACCAAACAGCTCTCAGAGGGATGAACAGAGCAGAGTTTTACATCAAGGTTTTGGCCAGGCCCACAAAGCAGGAGAGGAAATGGAGGCGTTAGTGAAGGCATGAGGCACTTGCCTCCCCGAGCCTCTACCTGCGCATTGTCAGGATCAGCTCTGGGTGGAGGGATTCTTCAGCAGTCTCATTGTCAGAGGGATGAACTGAGGCCCACATGCATGGGATGGCTTAACTGTTCTCCCTGGAGAAAAGGGATTTAGGAGAGAGGTTCTATGTAGCATGCAGTAAGCACCAGCTTTGCTGACCTAGAGTGTTCCCAACACCTCACCTACCATCGCAGCAGCATGACTGTCTCCAGGCCCAAAGGAGTCAAGAGACTGGGCCATGTTCAGAGCAAGAGGAAGACAGAGCAGCCTGGATAGGTCCTGCTCTTCTACCTCCTCACCTGTGTCCCCACACGGCTTCTCCAGGGTGTAGGACCATGGCCCTAAGGAAGCAGAGTGATACAAAGTCAGGGGGAAATGTTTTGTGTATCCTTCGCTCCATGAGGTGTTATTGGATCCCTAGTGTAATGAAATGTGCATGCACAAATACACCCTATGCATTTGACTGCAATGTGAGTAGATACACACATACGTGTGTGTGTGTGTGTGTGTGTGTGTGTGGTCTCTTTCCTGCAGGAAGTAGAGAGCAGAGTCAACTCCCTTGAGAAGAACTCCAAAGAAGCAGGAAACCTAAAGGCTCTCAACAATGGAGAACAAGAAGGGAGTTGAGCTGGGAAGGCCAGAATTGGCTCAAGCTGAAAGCTCACAGGGTGCCTCTAGACCAAGTTAAATCCACAGTGTTTCTCCATAGTTCTTTCCCTTTGCTAACTCTCCTGGACCACAATGCAGCAAATAACCCAGGATACCTGGCAAAAGAAATAGAGCGATGGGAATCAGAAGCAGTGGTGCCATTTCTCAACTGTCCTGTGGCTCAGGGGTTAAAGGTGTCATGGGGAAATGCATTCTTCCAAATTCCCTCTGATCCCAACTGTGTCAGCACTCTCGGTGCCTGTGTTCCTGAAGGAGAAGAATTTCTACAAGGACACAGACAAAGCTGAAGCCAAAATCTATAGCAAGCACGAAAATGCAATTGAGCTGGTATATGCCAGAGTGAGAACAGGCCTTGCCCAGCATCTTATCTTTGGTGCCGTCTCCCTGATGTTAGGATTGGTCCTTCCCTGCCCTACCCCTGTGGTCCAACATGCTCTCTCTCCCTCTCTCTCTCTCTCTCTCTCTCTCTCTCTCTCTCTCTCTCTCTCTCTCTCTCTCAATAGATAAAGGCCTAGAAATTGTGTCAGTTTGTTAACATTGAACTGAATTAGATACTGGAATGTATATTAAAGTGTAGCTATCCATAAAGCTGAGAAGGTTATGGAAGAGAAATAGTGCCAGATATTAGAGGAGGGCGCTCTGTGGGAGTGGAGCCTACTGAACAAGATTAATCCCCCCACTAGCCCTCTTATAAATATATTCCCCAGTGTTCCAGACCTTTGTTGTAATACTAGCATGTGCTTTAACCCTAACAGAGGAGACTGAAAAAAAAAATATGCCCCTGGCTCCCTCTCAAGCCTGACAGCAAAATGAATCAGGGTTGTGCCCCTCCTCACAGGATTGAAGGCTAAAGTCTCAAACAGTATTTCACTCCAGACTTTAACAAGTCCACCCTAGACACAGGCTCCCAAAGGAAGTTGGTGAACCCTAGAATATGCCTCTCCGCAACATCCTCTTGGGGCATCCTACCTGGCTGGGCATGCCAATGGTGAGTCCAGAGTCGTGCACAGCTGGAACCTGAGCCTGTGCACATCAGCCAGTGAATTCATTACCCCAGGAGTCAGCTTCTAACGCGGCCCAGCTGAGCAGACACCTGTGCCAGAGCACCTCCCCCAGCCTGAGAGCAGACGACTGGGGTCTCTGCTCCTCCTACATCCTGGGTAAGCACAGGAACTTGCCTCACTGGAAAGGCAGGACAGAGCTGGCTGTGGGCACAGATGGGAGCATGCTGGTAGCTTGGGTACCGTCTATTTGTTGGGAAAAATCTGTTGGGAAAATCTGAGCAATTCACACCCTAGGCTGGACGAGTGGCAAAGGCACTGCTGGATCGACACCGCCCTCTGCTGGCCATATGCTGCCATAACACCATCCTTGTGACTGAAACAGACTCAGGAAGACCAAGTTTCCCACTATGAAAGATTGAGAAAGAGCACCAACCCCCACCCCCCACCCCACCCCCCCGTCCCACATCTTTGGGAGCATACACACTGGACTCAAGGAAGAGGCGACACTTCCTGGCATTTTTCCAGGAAAAACCTCTGTCTTGTCAGGGTTTGTATTCCTGCACCAAACATCATGAGCAAGAAGCAAGTTGGAGAGGAAAGGGTTTGTTTGGCTTACACTTCCACACTGCTGTTCATCACCAAAGGAAGTCAGGACACAGGGCAGAAATTTGGAGACAGGAGCTGATGCACAGGCTGTGGAAGGGAGCTACTTACTGGCTTGCTTCCCCTGGCTTGCTCAGCTTGTTTTCTTATAGAACCCAGGACTACCAGCCCAGGGATGGCACCACCTATAATGGACTAGGCCCCACGGTCAGTCACTAATTGAGAAAATGCCTTACAGCTGGATCTCATGGAGGCAATTTCGTCAAAGGAGGCTCCTTTCTCTGTAACAACTCCAGCTTGTGTCAAGTTGACACACAAAGCCAGCCAGCACAACCCCTTTCCTGCCCAACTGGCTCTTAGATGCCCACCAGCATGCTAGGCAAGCACTGTTCCTCTGAGTACATCCCTACCCATAAAGCTTACTTCCCTAGGTATCTGTGGTTCTTTATGACTCTTAGGGGCTCCCATGATCTTCATTCTGAAATTTTATGGGCCTGGAGGACAGTAACTATCCCCTTGAGGAATGACAAGGTCCCTGTCTCATGTTTCAAAAGGCTTCTGTGATGGTTCATGGATGTGAGGAGCAATGGCCAGCAGCCATTGCAGCTAGAAAGCACAGTGAAAACCCTTGTCCTTGGCATATATGGATAGGAGTCCCTGTGGCTGGCCTGGCCTGAGGTTTGCCAAGTGTCAGACACCTGCTGTACCACTGACAGTGGTTCTCTCACTTGAACTTCAAAAAGAAGAGTCTTTTTGAAACCTGGATCACAGTGATGTTGAACAGCTGCTCAAGATCAAGGCACCAAGGGGACAGGTAGATTCCAGGGCCAGTATATATGCTATACAGCACCCCTCAGAAAAAGGCCCTGCATGAACACCTCTGTTAGAAGATACACAGCTCCTTGCGAACCTTCTGGTGTCCTAGCTACAAAATAGAGCTGCTGTCCTGCCCTTCTCAAGGCCATCTCTTCTGTCACAGAAACCTTCCCACATGATCCATCTCACATGCATTAAGCCAGCCTCCATGCCCACTCCCCCCCCCCCCAGCAAGTGATGTGAAAGGATACAAGCGGCAGTGCTAGGAGAGATGAAACCCAGGATTCAAGGAACCACCAGGGCGAGGACAGCAGAAGAGATGCCAACACTCAGGCCAGACCCACCGGTATTTATTGAGTATTTACTGAGTGCCAGGCATTGGAAGAGGGCTCTGGGATATCCCCTGCCCTACATGGGTATGCATCACAATGATAGAATCCACTGGAAAATTCAGAAACTGATGGTATCATCCTCTATGACAACTAGGGAAAGACGAAGCAGGTGGGCAGGGACCAGCCTTCCCTGTGGGTCACTCAAAGTTCCCCAATTCTTAGAAACAGTTGCCATTTTCCCTAGACTCTCTTCTACCTCTCTCGGGAAAATGGCTTTGAGCCCTACATAGACTGCTGGGTAATTAGCTACCGGGGAGACAGAGTGTTGCCTCCCCAGACCCTCAAAGGATGGGGTACACCTCCCCTAGAGCAGTCTATGATATATGCGTACACGCACACATACACACTCTCTCAAACCAAGCAGAATCTATTGTGTGGAATACTCAGAGGGTGCAACAACCACTAGGCCATCTGGGAGAGCCTAGAGGGAGCTCTTGTGCCCCATTTTGTCCATACTGCACACCACAATGAGTCTGCCCCTATGGGGCTGGAGCCTAGCCTCCTAGAGCTTTATACTTCTCGGCCTGAAACCTCAAAGCCTACCCCAAGTGACACAATTCCTCCAACAAGGCCACACCTCCTAATAGTGCTATCCTCTATGAGCCTATGGGAGCCATTCAAACACACGCAGTTTGGCTGACTTCCTCTTTTGGTGAGGATCCAGGGCAAGCCTCGCCCAAGTCAGGTATCTCAAGACACCTGCTGAGTCTTCACCTTGAGCTGAGGGTCCCCACTGTGTATGGTATAGCTCATGAAAGCAGCTTTTGTCTTAAGTCCCCCTTGCCATAGCTCTGTAAAGTGACTCCCCCTAGAGATGCGGCGGTGCACAAGATTAACATTAGCAGTCTTCCAGGTTCAGCTAAGGTCTACACTAGACGCCAACGGCTCAGGTTGAACCATGATTCCTGTCTCTATCTAGAATCAAAAGAGTACATTAGGAAGTGATACACACTTAGATGACAGGAACAGGCCGACAGGCTACATCGCCGCTTCAAATTCTATCTGGGCAAGTCAGGGCCAGCTCCCTGCCCACCTGCCCAGCCCACCTTCTGCCCTACCCTCCCAGAAGATCCATGACCCGCAAAGCTGTTATTAGCGCTTTCAGCTCCATTTAACTACACAAATGGCTTGGTCACAGCTGACTAGTCCCAAATTTGCCCTTGATTTTCTTTTAATTCACCGTGGCTCAGTCCCCCTGTAATACAGGTATAGGAGGTATATTTGTTCCCAAACTCCCCTCCTGGGGTTAATCATGCACAGAACAAAACTCCATTTGAGACACTTAATGATTTCATTTCCACCCTCGGTTTGAAGGCGCTGTGTCTATAATACTAATGCTGGTCTCCCGCTCCTCATACTCCAGATGCCTGTGTGTGAGACAGTGCAGAAGGGGGCTTATCCGCAATTGAGCCACACCCTCCCAGCCAGGCCTGCCAACCATGCTCATCTCCTCTAGACAGGAAGCCACGCCTATCTTATGGAGTCATTTTAACATCCACCTGCGGAGTCTGTACCTTTCCCCCCTAACAGGTTCTATCAGCATCCAGACCCACCCCAACCTCCCTCATTCCAGACACTCAAAAGTGCAGGACAGTTCCCTGAGCATCCCCCTGGCCTTGGGAGTGGTGCCCTTGCCGAATGAACCCCTCCTTCATTTCCGGGGCCTGACAATACCTCTCAGGTCTCTCTGTATCTAAACAGTCCCTCCCGTGGTAAGCTTTTTCTCGCTAGCAGAGAAAACCACCGCACTCCTGCTCCATCACACATGCACTGTTGGCTCATTCTCACACCATCTTTCATAATCAGTGTGCATGACAGCCTATCTGCCACTGTGAGCTCCCCAGGACATGACACTTTATTCACTGGGCATCCCATATCCCACTGGGCATCCCATATCCCCAGAATATTGGGTATAAGTGTCAGCACGTTTTATTTGAATGTATTATTTCATGCCTGTGAATATAAACTGTTTTCATAACTAAACAAAGATATTCAATGGCATCTTATCCCTTTAGGCTTCCCAAACAGTGCTAAAAAGCTACACCAAGCCCTGGTAGGAGTCTTAGAATAAGACCAGGTCACCTTCAAAGATGTTGTTTGTGTGGAAATGGTGCCATCTAGTGGTTTAGGGGAAAATGGCTTCTCAACCAGGGATAGGAAGGCTCTGTGACAGGCGTTCTTACTAAAGGCTACCACCTTCTCTCTATCCCTATCTCTACCTATCCCTCTTTCCAGTGCTCTAGACTATAGATCTTCCCTGAATGTGCTGAACTGCTCCCTGACAGCACCCCTCCTATGTGCAACATGTTCCACCTCAACATGTATGTGCATCCATGTTCATCCTGTGTCTATACCACTAGGGTAGGGCCCAAATAGAACTGACCTCCCAGCCTGACTTCTGTACCTTGACTAGGAGCAGTGTTTCTAAACCTTCTCCAGACTCCTCTCCCACTGGTCATGGTCAAACATCAGTCCTGCCTCAGTCTACTGTTTTCTCCCCCACTCCACTCCCGTCCTCCTGCCCAGGGGGTACAGAAAGCACCCCTCCTCCTCCTCTCTTCTTCCTCCTCCTCCCCTTCCTCCTCCCCTTCCTCCTCCTCTTTCTCCTCTTCCTCCTCCTTCTCCACCACCACCACCAACAACAACCCCCTGCAACATCTGCCACAACCTGCAAAACCACTCTCTGCTTCTGTGTGTTTTCCCACTGTGACAAACACCCAAGACTAACAACTTAAAAGGAGAGTGTTTATTTGGACTCACCTTTCACAGGCTTCAGTCCCTGGTTACTTGGATGCACTGACTCTGGGTCAGGAGGGTGAACATGGCAGCCAGGAGCTCACAGTGAAAAAGGAAAAACTGATAACTTCATTATGGGCAAGGTGAAAGAAAGGAGGAACGGCATGGAGAGACACCTGGGACAACATGTCTGTTCCTCACGCTAGATTCCTTCTACTTTCCACTAGCCAACAATATAGCACCAGCAGCTGGGGATGCCACATCAGCTGCAGCACTAACCATCACCACAGATATCCACAGAGGTGAGAGTTTTAACAAGCCATCGCTGGCTTTGCTACTCCCTCCACCCTGAGTAGCCAGGGTCAGCTTCCTCCATCTTTCCCCATTTCCCCTTCCCCCTCAGAACCCAGCACACTGCCCTCTTGACCTCGGATTAGGGGGTTCTTATTTACTTCACTTCCTCTGCACACCCCACTGGAGCAAGCAGACTGCAGAAGCCAGGGACGAGTGACAGGAGAATAGATGTCCCTGAACCATGTAGATGATGGGTAAGGATCTCCATTGAGCCCGTCCCTTTCTCTTCTGGAAATGGAGTCAGAAGGACATAGGTAGACAAGGAAAGCAAATGTGGGTTCACTGAGATGGCAGCTACTTCTTCCCTGAAGACCCTGAGAGGGTAAATGGCAGAGAAGGCATGGAGGTGGGGTTTTTAAGCAGGACCAATAAAAGAAGAGGGGAGGGGACCATCTAGGAGCCTATAAAATACCTAAACCAACCGCTGATCATTAAGGGATACAAAGGATAAGACATTCCTTCTCCTCTGCTAGAACTCATGTCTTTCCTGGGCACTCAATTTTTTGCCCATGGCAGGGAACGAACTCATCATGCCCTAGAAGACTGGAGAACACCTGGTTACATGTAGTGTCTAGCAGGTCAAAGTGCACCACCCAGATGACCCTCATCCCAGCCTAGATCTGCAGAAAGCTTTGGCTCACTGGCTCTGGCCTCCTCAATGGAAATATTGATGCAGCCATTTAATGACTGTGTGACATTAAAGAAGTGACTCAAACTCTCTGAACTTCTTGTTCCTGATCTGGAAATGGGGAGTGACAATATAAAATTGAAAATAATTATTTTATTTTCTAAACCCTGAGTTGGGTGGGGTTTTGTTGACACGGTATTTTATAGTGGTTACAGACGTTGTGATTTGTGTGGTTCCTTTCTTATCTCCCCTGTTGTGGTCGTTTGAATAAATCAAGAACAATCTACAGATTCAATGCAATTCCCATCAAAATTCCAACACAGTTCTCTACAGACATTGAAAGAACAGTTCTCAACTTCATTTAGAAAAACAAAAAATCCAGGATAGCTAAAATAATCCTGTACAATAAAAGAGCTTCTGGAGGTATAACCATCCCTGATTTCAAACTGTACTACAGAGCAATAGTAATAAAAACCACATGGCATTGACATAAAAACAGACAGGTTGATGGATGGAATAGAATTGAAGACCCAAAAATAAACTCACACACCTATGGACACTTGATATTTGACAAAGAAGCCAAAAGCATACAGTGGAAAAAAGACAGCATCTTCAGCAAATGGTGCTGGTTTAATTGGGTGACTGCATGTAGAAGAATGCAAATAGATCCATATTTATCACCCTGCACAAAACTCAAGTCCAAGTAGATAAGAGACACCAATGTAAAACCAGACACTTTAAATCTCATAGAAGAGAAAGTGAGGAACTGCACTGAGACAACTTCCTGAACAGAACACCAGTGGCTCAGGCTCTAAGACCAACAATTGATAAGTGGCACTTTATGAAACTGAAAAGCTTCTGCAAGGTAAAGGACACCATCAATAGGACAAAATGGCAGCCTACAGAATAGGAAAAGATCTTTACCAACACTACATCTGACAGAGGACTAATATCCAAAATATATAAAGAACTCAAGAAATTAGACAGCAACAAACCAAATAACCAAATTTAAAAATTGGGTACAGATCTAAACAAAGGAAAATCTAATAGCTGAGAACCACTTAAAGAAATGTTCAATGTCCTTAGTCATCAGGGAATGTAATCAAAACAACTCTGAGATTCTGTCTTACACCTGTCAGAATGGCTAAGATAAAAAACACAAGTGACATCCTATGCTGGCAAGGATGTGGAGCAAGGGGAGCACTCCTCCATTGCTGTGAGAGTGCAAACTTGAACAACTACTTTGAAAATTGGTTTGGTGATTTCGCAGAAAATTGGGAATCATTCTACCTCAAGAACTAGCTATACCACTCCTGGGCATATACCCAAAAGATGCCCTACTATATACTGCAGGGACATTTGTTATATTCATAGCAGAAAGACCCACATGGTAAGCACTCACTTTCAAGTGAGCATTAGCCATAAAGTATAGGATATCCATGTTACAATCCACAGACCCAAAGATACCAAGTAATAAGGAGAGCCCAAGGGAGGATACATTAATCTCACTCAGAAGGGAAACAAAATAGTCACTGACATGGGTGGAGAGAGGGCACTGGGTGGGAGAGGGGGTGAGAAGGGGAATGGGGGTAGGAATGAGGTATGGGGACAGGGGATTTGGAAGAGAGCTGAAAGTGAGAATGGAAACCAGTAGGGGGACATCTCTGAGAGTAACTGGTGAGCTGGGACAGGGGAAACTCCAGGAGTCTATGGGAGTGACCCTAGCTGAGACTCCTACCAGCAGTGGAAATGGAGACTGAAGTGGCCACTTCCTATAGCTAGGCAGGACTTCCAGTGGAGGGAGGGGTCAACAACCCACTCACTAATCCTTCAACCCAAAATTTGTCCTGCCTACAAGATGAGGAGAACTAAAGATGGAGCAGAGATTAAGGGAACAGCCAACCAATGACTGGCCCAACTTGTGACCCATCCCACGTGAGAGAGCCAATCTCTGACACTGTTAATGATATTCGGCTGTGCTTGTAGACACGAACCTAGCGTAACTGTCTCCTGAGAGGCTTAATCCAGCAGCGGGTGGAAACAGATGCAGAAACCCACAGCTAAACATCAGGCAGAGCTCAGGGAGTCTTGTGGAAAAGATGGGAATAGAATTGGGCAAGCCAAAGTGGTCAAGGACACCACAAGAGGACCTACAGGGCCTGGGCCCATGGGGGCTCACAGAGACTGAATCACCAACCAAAATGCTTACAGGGGCTGGATCTACGCCCCCTACACATTTGTAGCAGATGTGTAGGATGGTCTTTATGTTGGTCCCCTAACAATTGGAATGAGGGTTGTCTATGTCTCTGTTCCCTACAATTGGATCCCATTCCCCTACCCGACTGCCTATTTGAGCCTCAGTGAGAGAGAATGTGCTTAGTCCTGCTGGGACTAGATGTTCCAGGATGGTGTGGTACCCAAGGGGGGCTTCCCTTTTTCTGAGAAGGGGTGGGGTAAAGGGGGAAGGGATCTGTAAGGTGGGATGGAGAGGAGAGGAGGGAGACTATAATCGGGATGTAAAGTGAATAAATTAACTAATTAATGAAAAAGAATAGATCCCACAGATTCATATATTTAAATGCTTAAAGAGATGGTAGCTAAAAGATGCTACCCTCAGATTCCGACTGTGAAGGAGTTACTAGGAAACTCCACAGAAGAGGGAGTAACACACAACCTAAACCCCAATCAGCTAAGCAGAAAGCGTGGCGCTGAAGAGCCTGTTTTCCTCCATCCCTGATGCATCACATCTGCCTTTCATTAATACATTTCAGGATGTGCAATTAATAAAAGTCAAAAGGTAGATTGTGGAACACAGCAGCTATCAGAATCAGACGTGTATGAAGCAGGTGTGCACAAATAATCAGACAAGGAATTTAAAACAACTTCCATAAACACACTGAGGGCTCAGAGGGAACACATGGGCATGTATGAACAGATGGGTAATATAAACCGAGAGGCAGAAACACTCAGGAAAATTCTAAAAGAGAGGCCCAGAAGAAAATCCAACACAGAAGTAAGAAATGTCTTTGAAGGGCTCATCAGTAGACTGGACAATGTTGCTAAGCGAAGCATCCATGAGCACCAAGAAATAACAACAGGTTTGGGAGAGCACTCTGCTGGTCAGTGCTTGCTCTGAATGCATGGAAAACTGAGTTTGATCCTCAGCACCTGTATAGAAAACCAGATGTGCAGGCTTATACTACTAGTGTAGGGGAAGTGAAGACAGGGAAGATTCTACACACACACACACACGTTATCCAAGATAACATTACAGGCCAAGTGTGTAGCTCAGTGGCAATTTGTGTGTTCAGCATGCATGAGGCCATGGGTTCAACTCCCACCACCAAGGAAAAAAATGGCAACAGAAAACAAAAAAGCAATGGGGGAGGGGAGATCAGAACAAGAGCTGTGGTTCAATCATCAAACACTTCTGTAACAGATGTGTAAAGATGTGTAATAGGATGATCAAGCACACAGAAAAAGAAACCACAAGTTTATTTGAAGTGTTAAAAGTTAAGAACTTCCCAAAACTTACAATGGCACTGAACAAAAAAAAATCCAGAGATCTCAAAGACCTCCAAGCAGGGGAAAAAAAAAAGATCCATGCCTATTTATATCATATTCAAAGCACAGAAAGTACAACATACAGTAATCAACCTTGGGGTCTGTCAGCAAAGAAAAGGGATACAGAAAATGTGGTAAATATGCACAATGGAAGTTTATTCAGGCAGAAAAAAACATAATTATGTCACTTGCAAGAAAATGGATGCAACTGGCTACTACCATATTAAGCAGATTAATTCTGTCTCAAAAAGACAAACATCACATATTTTTCCTCTCATTGCTGAATTATAGATTTTATATAGATACATGAAATCATGTATGCGCATTTAACATAAAAATAGAAGTAAAGCTGTCTAAAAGAATGAAGGGGACTCGTGGAAGTGAGGAGGGAGAGAACAGGGTGGGATAATGCATCCGAACACCTCATAACACATATGGAAATGGCCCTATGAAACTTGGCACTTTAGACAGCAAATACAAAAAAACCTTAAAGAAGGCTGGTGAAAAAAGACAGGAGCAAGGATCAGAACTCCATGCAGAAACCACACAGTCGAGAGTGGCTGAACTATTCAAATGCTAAAAGGATGAAACTGACAACAGAATTCTGTAGCCTGCACAGGCGTTCCTCTAAAGTGAAAAATAAAGACTTCCTCGCACTCAAAAATGGAAGAAAATCTTCACTAGTAAACCTGCCTAGCAGAAAATATTTAAAGTTCTTTCAAGAGAAAAGAAAGGACACAGGTCAGAATGAGAGCTACATATGATGGAGAGGCTAAAGCAGCAATAGGGGGATCTAAAGTACAGAAATCCTAATCACTCCCTCGGGAAATCCACCCCACCCCACGCAATCTAGTCCACAGTAGCTTCCCTTCAAATGAGCTGGGATCTGCTGTACTGCCTGAAACACAAAGCAGGCAGATATGTGCTCCTCAGCACCAGGTCTGCAAGGCAACTACCTACCGTTGGATGGATGGATGGATGGGTGGTGGATGGATGGATGGATGGATGGATGGATGGACAGATAGATGGATTGATGGATCTAGCAGAATCCCTTCAAATGTGCTAGAATCTACTGCATTGCCTGAAACACAAAGCAAGCAGAAAAGTGCTCCTCAGCACCAGGTCTGCAAGGCAACCATAAGTAGATGGATGGGTGGATGGATATGGATGGATGGATGGATGGATGGGTAGATGAATGGATGAAGTGATGGATGGAGGATGGATGGTGGGTTGGAGGGAGGGAGAGATTGAGGGATGGATGGGTATAGGGAAGGGAGAAAGTGAGGGAAGAAGGAATACAGGGATGGAAAGAAGGAGGAAGAGAGGGAAGGAGGAAGAGAGGGAGGGAGGGAAGAAAAGATAGCATCCACACCAACAACATGGCTGGTTGGTAAATAAGATGTCTCTTTATTAGCACTTCAGTAAGAAGTTTCCAGCATTGTCATGGTGGTAACCAAGGGTTCAGCATTTAGAGTCTCTCTGCTCAAGTCTGGTCACCCTTCAGGTCAAAACATGAGGTGGACACTCTTTGGACACAGGCTGTTCATCGACCCCGGAGGCCTTCAACCTGGGAATCAGAGATGTGTTCAGTGTTTCCTTATGGAAATGTGCAGCCAGTCGAAGTCAATGTCTGCTCCCTGTCTTCACTTACTCTCAGCTTTACTTTTGTAATGGTTGGCTGGATCATGAGAACCCTTGACAAAGCATGCCCTGTGCAGAATCTGGCATAGAGTCAGCACTTAATAAATGCTAGCAGTGAATCTTCCTGACATTTTTAGGCATGTGGCCTCCAGCTATGTGACAATCACTCCTTTCATGCCCACCCCAATGGCAGCTACTAAGGTATCTTGCTTGGATAGCATCTGATGACTGCTTCAGGTGTGCTACATCTATTGGAATGGTTCTACCTCCAGACTTCCTCTTCCTGGAACCATAGCAATATCCCAGTTATGGACTTGTATAAAGCACAAACAGAGGCTGTGTGACCAAAAGCCCATTGTTGGTGGTGTCAGGTTCAAAATCTATATGCCCTCCTGCCAAGACTCTGTTCGAGCAGACTTAGAACAGCAACATCCATTTTTCCCACCCTCCTCTGGCCCTGAGTACAGGCCCATCACTCACTCAGGAAAAGGTAAAGCTCTCCAGGCTAGGTCTCTCCTTTCTACTGCCAAGGCTAGATGCCCTGTCCATCCAGGCCCTTACCTGTGGATCTCCTCACCTTAGCATTCTGAGCAAGAAGTTCTGAAGCTTGGATCATTGTACGAGTCACACCTGAGATGAGATACACTGCAGAAGACCGAAGGGAGGCTGCTGTCAGAATCTATCTAGATCCCAAACCCAAACCACAGTCCGAGACACGGGCTGGCTGGGAAGCTCAGGCACTAGCCATCGCTAAACTTTAGAACTAAAGTCCTGGAGGAAGTCCTCAGCCTAGAGCCATGTGCAGGCAGGTACCGTGTGAGGTTGATAAGTACACCATAATGTGAATCAGAAAGGACAAAGGCCCTTGGAGCTATGTGTGCCCATATGATGCTGGAGCCAACAGATGACATCATCTCCACCTACCTGTACCCAGGTGAATACAAAGGGACTCCTCGCCAGAACTTACCTTCGTCTCACTTGATCTATCCGTTCCTGCATGACGTCATCCATCATTTCACTTGGCACTTGGAAGATACGGGTGTGGCTGGAAAACACCATTGCAACATGGATTCTGAGCTGATTCTTATAACAACGAAGCCTGGTGAGGCTACTGGAACGTGGACTGTAAGCACAGGAGCTCCAGATGCATGGGCCTTAGAGCCCACGTCTCAACTAATACAGTACCTCTGAGGCACCCAGCCACTGTATGCAGACAGCAAGTGGTTCCAAGGAGATACAGGGAAAGACAAGCTGGCCTCCAACAAGGCAGTAGAACTGTGTAACTTCCCCCTTCCAAACTGTTCTCTGCTTTAGTATATACTCTTAGGATTAGTAACAGGACACAACACTTCAGTCTAGCAGTTTGCCTTCTTTCTCTGTGCCAAAATCCCTTCCCTTCTCCAGTCTACTTCCTGTCTTTTCTCCTGCCACTTCCCACACATCCCTTCCAGAGTCCTGTAGCACCCACCAAATACTTGCTACTTCTAAGGGCTATGAGAACTAAGCTCGTTGATGTCCTGTTACATTTGAACCAGAAATTCTGCCTGCTCTAGCCCTCTGCCCCCTAAGAGAGGGTAAATATGATCTCTCCTACCAGGAAGAACAAGTTGAGAGCCCTTACAACAGTGGTTCTCAACCTGTGGGTCGGGATCCTTGGAGGGGTTGCATATCAATCTCCTGCATATCAGATATTTATATTATGATTCATGACAGTAGCAAAACCACAGTTATGAAGTAGCAATACAATAATTTTATGGTTGGAGGTCACCACAACATGAGGAGCTGTACTAAAGGATTGCAGCATTAGAAAGGTGGAGAACTACTGTCATAAAAGGAGTTAAAACAGACAAGGCCAATTGTCTCTAGCCTAGGGACAGGGCCCCTCAGAAAACAGGCGCCCCAGCACTGGACCCTGTAAGCACCTAGGATATAACCTGCGCCTAGGATAGAGGCTTTCCTTTATCTCTACAGTTTGCCATTTCTCTGATAATAGTACCTCATTAAAGAGCCAGTCTGAGCAAACAGCCTCCTGGGAACCTTCCTGAGACAATCTGGCACAGTGCCTAACAAACGTGCAGCCCAGCCTCTAGCTGTACCCCTTGGGCTCTCCTACAGGGTTCCGTAACACTAACTTTCACATACTCTACCCATCTGCTTAGCTTTATATCCATGATCTATGGGGCTGTGCTCCGCTCTTTTGTTTTCTCCAGACCAGCTAGCAAGTGCATTATGGGAAAGAGCAGATTGTTCATTTCCAATCTGCACTGAAAATTCAGAGTGGAAAAACTTATACATAGATAAATGACTAATGTTTCTTGCCTACCTCAAAAACTAACTGTACAGCCAAGGCTAAGGCAAGACTGGAAGGTGAGGTTAGTATTGTCCAAACCATGGAGAGTAATGGTTGTAACTTCAGAGTACATCCACATGGAGCAAGGAAAATCTGGAAATACCATCAACACTGTCTAGGAGTCTTAATGGGTTTCTAGAGAAAATGTCTTCTCTGGGTAGCTCTGAAATCTTCCCCCACCCCCATCGCTTATCCCTTCCTAGAAGAGTCAGTGCATATTTGAATAGTCTATGAAAACACATGAATACTCAAATCCTGAGGCAAAACTAACCTTGCTGAAAAGTGCAGCTTCCTCAAGGGAAGAGCAAAGCAGACAACAGGAGCACAGAGAGGGAAAGAGGAAGGCACAAGCCCTTTAGTCACACAGGGACTAGTTCAAGGACGGATGTGATGATCTGGCCCAAAGACTGATAGATTCAGAAAAACACACACACACACACACACACACACACAACACACAAATAGGATGCCTCTGCAGGAGGAATAGGGTGGCTTCAGGCCTTCCCCCCTCCACCTGGAAATCTAGCATCTTCAGGACCACAAGAGGCTGTGAGAACAGGCTGCACCAAGGTGGCAGGAAGGTGACACACTTTGTCACCGAATTCTTGCCTCTGGCACTGGGAGACCTCCATACTGCAAAGTCGCAGATGAGGGCTCTGGCTTTTGCATTTTAAGAGCTTATTTTCTTTTAGCTCTTTAAAGTGCTGCCACTTCTGAACAATTCAAGTGCAAAAATAACGGGAATCTGAAACACATTCAGAAGCAGTTAGGAAATGGAAAGCAAGCCTAGTTCCCCAACTGCTGAAGTCACTTAAAAATGTACGAAGTGTAAGCTTTCAAGATAGCAAGAATATTCCCCTAAGTCCCCAAGGCATGACTGAGGAATTACTCTGCCAAAGGAGGCTGCATGTCTAGAGCAAAGTAACTATGTGTTTGATCTAGCCAGGGATCCTGGAGAGGGCAGACTCCCCTGCTCCCGGGTACCACACCTCCATCGGATAAACTGGATCCTTGTTCTTTCCTCCAGGACTTCTTGATTCGGGTCTGTTAACATATCAGACTTTGAGAGATGGTGCTTCATCTAGAAATCCAGAGGAATACATGTGGTTACTAACTGATGTGGACACCTGTGGCTGGGATGTGCCTTTTGCCCAGGATCCATCACACCAAAGACCATTGGCCTCACCCCATACTCTCACCCCCACTTTCCCACAAACTCTGTTACCAAATCTCTGGTTACATGTATGTCATGTCCATGGGTGGAAGGGACGTTGACGGACATCTTCTCCTTTATGCTCCGAGAAGCCTCTTCTTCCGTCTGAAAGATGAATAATTCCCCCTCTTGAAGTACCTGGCTCCATCTGGTCACTCCCAAGTGCCTTCTCTCCTCTTCCTTCCCCTTTGCTCCTCCCATTACAACATACAGACACACACACACATACAAAACCACACATACATACTTACAATCACACACAAACACATACACACACACAGAGAACTCTCACTCCATTACTAAAGCTTTTTTACAAAGCTCCTCCATTGCTATTCTCCTTGGAATCTCTGGGAAGCTCCACTAAGCCCTTGGGCCCTATACCAAGGTACTCCTGGAACCACCTGAGCAGAATCCCCTCCACTAGAAGTTTGATAAGACAGTGAGTAACAATGCCAGTACTTCTCTTACCAGCCCCAAACCCTACATCCTCTCAGATATTAGAATGAATACTCTAGGTGGGGAATTTGTTTTTGTTTTTTTTTAAAAAAAAGAGTTTCTCAGTTGTCTAGAGAGTGGAGACGTGATTCCTGGCTCCTATTTATCGCTGCAGTCTAGAACTCTGGGTAATGAGTCACAGAAGAGTTCTACTCACTTTGTTCAACCAGTGCTGCACAACGGATACAGCCTCGCTTTCCTCAACTTCAATGTCCTGGAACAAATTGGTAAGATGACGACCTCAGAAACCGCAGAGAGCAGCTCCTACCCTCTCCACTAAGACCAATGGGACATGACATGAGATGTCTCTGAAGCACAGCAGGAGTGCAGAAAGATGAAGATGGGCTGGCCACAGTTCCATATCGCCGCCACCACCACTTACCGAGTTCACCCTTGGAGGGAAGGGTAGCCCTGCAGTTTTCCGGGCAAAGATGTACATAATCCATGTTGTAATGATCATCTTCAGACTTACAGAGGACCTCCTTGGCTCCCTCCTTCCATTGAAGCTGCCTGAGAACTTCTATGAAATAGCAAGGTTATTGAAGGGAGGTTCCCCCTGATTGGTTGGCAAGTGATGATGTGACAATGACCTCCTTCAACTTCCAGGGTCAGAGTGCAGATGGAAAACAAAGGTCTCAAAATGTCTTCCTTACGATGGCTCAGAAGAGGGTGTGGGGCATAGGAGATGGACAATGTAAAAAAAGAATTACTCGAATAATAGACAGAAAGTCTTGGGGTGGATTACAGTCTTAAGCAATGTTAAATAAAATTTCTAAAAATGAAAAAAAATATTTACAAATCCAAAGAAGAAACTTTGGCTGAAGACCTGGCTGGTTAGACAGCCATTCAGACTAGCATCATGGTTATTAATCTTCTCAAGTGCAGGAGGAAACAAAATTTGATCCACCCAAAACTGCCCAGAGAAAGAAGCAATAGAGATATTTTCATTTTTGTCTGTTCTTACTACTCAGATGATTTAGATGACTGAAAAGTACCCCAGGGATGAGGGGCTGGATCAATCAGTAAAGTATTTGCTTTACACGCATGAGGACTGGAGTTTGATACCCAGACTCATAGTGTGTGTATGTGTGTGTGTGTATGTGTGTGTGTGTGTGTGTATGTGTGCTGTGTGTGTGATATGTGTTTGTGTGTGTGTATGTGTGTGTTTATGTGCATGTGTGTGTGAATGTGCCTGTGTTATTGTGTCTGAGTGTCAGTGTGTGTGGTATGTGTCTTTGTGTGTGTATGTGTGTGTTGTGTTGTGTGTGTGTTTGTATGTGTCATGTGTGTGTATGTGTTTATGTGTATGCATTGTATGAGTGTTTGTGTGTGTATGTGTGTCGGTGGGTCTGTGTGTGGTATGTGTCTTTGTGTGTATATGTGTATGCATGTATGTGTGCATGTGTGTATGTGTTTGTGTATGTGTATGTGTGTTTGTATGTGTGCATGTGTGTATGTGTATTTGTATGTGTGTGTGTATGTGTTTATGTGCATGTGTGTATGTGTGTTTCATGATGTATTCAAAGATGATGGCAGCTTCCATGGTATGGATCCACCCATCTCAGGATGGCTACCAATGCAAAGGTGAAGAACACAGCAGGAAGTCAGGCAGCCATTACTGGCTTCCGAAAAGCTGCTCCATAAGGCCTTAGATGAACACTAATCATGTGACTACAGTCTAAAACAGCAGGTAGGGCAGGGCTCATGAGACAGTTCAGAAGTTAAGAGTACTTGCTGCTGAACTCCAATTCAGCTCCCAGTACCTACATCAGCCACTCACACCCACCTGTAGCTCCAGCTCCAGGAGACCCAACACTGAGGGTCTTGAAGGGCATCTATGCTAGTTAATTTTATGTCAACCTGACATAAGCTAATATCATCCGGGAAGAAGGAACCTAAACGTAGAAAATGTTCCCATCAGATTGACGTGTGGGCAAGCCTGTAGGGTAGTTTGTTGAGTGATGGTTGATATGGGGAAGCCCAGCTTACTGTAGATGGTGTCAAGCCTGGGTTGGTAGTTCTGGGTGCTATAAGAAAGAAGTATGAGCAAGCAATGAGGAGCAAGCCAGTAATCAGCACTCGACCATGACCTCTACATTAGTTCCTGCCTCCGAGTTCTAGTCCCGCCCTACGGGATCCCTCATTTCCTTCACTGATGGTCTGTGACTGGAACTGTAAGCTAAAATAAACCCTCTCCTCCATAAGTTGCTTTTTGTCATAATGTTTAATAACCGCAATAGGCAATCCTAAATAAGACAGCATCTGCACTCATGTGTACATACACACACACACACACACATACATATACACATACACACAAAAAAACTTAAAATAATAAAAATAAATCTTTAAAACATCAGGTAGAGTGGTTTCCCTGGACTGGCTCCACTAATGTACTGTAACAATTATACGATCATGCTTTTTGAAATAACTGTAATAACTGTAAAACATCAGTATAACTCAAACCCCATGAGTTCATGAAAAGATGCATTCAGAGAGGGTCCCTCCTCCTCCATCATCCCCTCAGCCTCCTCTAACTCATCTCAAAAGTAACTTTCCAATGGACTCTAAGACATGTAGCCTGTGTTTATGCTGTCAGAATCAAGCAGATAAACAAATTTATCTTTGCTTTTTATCATTATACTAAACATCATTTAGCAAATTCCACAGATATATGTAAAACAAAAAAAAAAAAAAAATCACATGCCTATTAAGCCAGTTGCAGATCAAGACACTTGGAAGGTATCTAATCCCCAGCTGAGGTCCAACAAGCTCTTCTCCCCTCTGCTGGCACAGGGAGGATCTCAGCTTTGTTTATCCCCTTCCTAGCTGTTTTTATCAAACATTCCATATGAATGAAAGAACACTGTGTTGGACCTGACATGGGGTTCCACACTGCAGCATACGTCATAGATTCTTCCCTTTCCCTGTGGGGTATTAGTCATATGGATACACACATTTTGTCTGTAATTATTCACAAGCAGATAATCTCCAATTTGGGGTTGAGACTAATAAAACTGCAAAAGATGTTAGAGGATATTTGCAAAAAAAAATACAGTGAATATGTCTCCTTTCTCTTGGATAAAGTTCTAAGGTCAAATCGGTAATTTCATTTTTCATTTTTAAATTTTTTCTTTGCATTGCTGGAAATGGACCTTGGAGCCTGTTGCATGCTGGGTAAGTGTTCTGCCACTGAACTGCATCCCTGGTCCTTTTGCTTAAGAGTTGGTTGAGACATAATTCACTTTGCAAGAAATCAGCCATTTAACAATGTACAACTAAATGGTTTTTAGTGTGTTCACAGAGATGTGAACCTGTTACTTCAGTCTATTTTTACCAAATTTTGCCACCTCAAAAAAGAAACTCTTTGCCTTTAACAGTGACGCCATTTTTCTCACTCACTTGGCATTAGTCCCAGGTAACCATTAATCTACTTTCTGCCCCTGCAGTTGTGCTTATTCTGGGCATTTCACATGGATAAGATGACACCATACCTGTTCTTGGTGATTGATATCTGTAACTTTGTGATGTTTTTGAGGATCATTCACCTCCTCCACAAATATTCATCACCAATTCCCTTCTTACCACAGAGAAGCTGTCCCCTTTCTACGTGTGCCATGTTGGGTTTGTCCATTTATTAACTGATAGACACTGGGGTTGTTTCTATGTGTTACTACAAAAGGTGTTACTGTGAACATTTATATACACTGCTTTATTAAATCAGTTTTCAATTCTCTTGGGCTTGTAACTCTCGGCAGAATTGCTGGGTCATCCAGTAGCTGTATGTTTAACATTTTGAAAGACTGTTAGAAATATTTTCTAAATGTCTGCACGACCCTACCTTCCCATGTTCAATATATGATGATTCTGATTCTTCCACATTCTTTGCCAGTGTCGTTATTATCCATCATTCTGATATCAGACATCCTAATGAGTATGAAACAGTATCTCATTATGGTTTAGATTTGTATCTCCCAAATGATTAATGACACTAACCATCTTTTCCAGTGCTTCCTAGCCTCCTGTGTATCTTTGTTGGAGATTTGTCTCTTCAAAAGCTTGGCCATTTTATAATTACATGATCTTTTTATTTGATAGATGTAAGAGTTTCTTACACAGCCCTCATACAAGTATCAGATAAATGATTAGTGAATACTTTCTTCCTGCAAACCATCTTTTCCCTTATTTGTTGGTGTCATTTGAAGCAGAAATTTTCTGAACGTTTAATCAAGTTCAACTCATGTATAATCACTTCTCTTGGTTATGAAATCATTGCTTCGATCATGAAAATTTACCCCTATTTCCTTTCAAGGAGGGAGGGGGTTACAGCTCCTATGAGATTTCTTTTATTTGTGTATGATCTATTTTCAGTTCATTTTTGTACAACGTGTCCAGATTCATTTTTTGTGCAAGTGGATACACAATTGTCTTCCACTATTCATTGCAATGGAGATCCTCCCTATACTGAAAAATTTTGACAACTTTGTTAGGAATCAATTATCCCTAAATTTTAATTTTTAGTCTAGACTGTCACTTGATCTGATTGTCTGCCTTTATTTCAGTGCCATGCTTTCTTAATCATTACAGCTTTTTAAGTGGTTTTGTCAAATGCCAGTATACATTTTCAAACTTTTTAACTTATATTTTTAGGCCAGCACTGACTTGATATCAAAGCCAAAGACAAAATAAAGAAAGAAACCTAGAGAACAATAACCTTTCAAAATATTAACAGAAAAATCCTTTTTTAAAAAGTCATGCATGGTGGTTCATGCCTGTAATGCTAGCATTAAGGACATGGAGGCCAAAAGATCATGAGTTCAAGACCAGCATTAGCTATATAGCAAAACACTATCTCAAAAGATGAAATCCTTAAGGAAGGATAGCAAACTAAGCAGCACATTTAAAAGATTATACGCCATTACTAGTTGGGGTAAATTTCCTTATGAATTTTATGATTAGTCTATTAATTTCTACAGAAACAAAACCCTGCTGGCATGTAATCAATGGTTTCAGTGAATCTGATTGCCAATTTGGAGATATTACCATATCAATAATATTAATCCTTTGATCCATAAAAAGGAAGGTCATTCTTGTTTAGATCTTAATTTCATTGAACAAAGTTCTGTGGGTTTTTATGCGTAAATTTTGCACTGTTTTATTATTAAGCATTCTTTTTTTAAATACTACCTTAAACAGACTCTTAATTTCATTTTGTAACTTTTTGTGGCTAGTGTATCAAAGTATAGTGGGCTTGTGGAGTGTGTGTGTGTGTGTGTGTGTGTGTGTGTGTGTGTGAGTGTGTGTGTGTGTGTGTGTGTGTGTGGTGTGCATGAATATATGTATGTTCAAATGTCTGATTGTATGTGTGTCTTCCCAGATTGACATTGTATGTCTTCCTTTATCACTTTCCCCTTCATTTTCTGAGGCAGGGCCTCTTGCTGATCCTATAGCTCTGTAATTCCAGCTATTGTACCTAGCTAGCTCATCCTAAGGATTCCTTGTCTCCTTCTTCTCCAATACACAGCACTGCAATTATAATCAGACTGCATGCCTAGAATGGCTGTTTTGGGTTCTGGGAATCATAACTTTGGTCCTCAGGTGGCAAGGACTGTACCCACTGAGCCATCTCTTTCAGCCCCTACAGTAGATTTTTAAATAATGATCTTGCATTTTGCAACTGTTCTAAACTCAATGTAAACTTTCTTAGTAGTTTTCCTTAAAATAGTCTATATACCAAATCATGTCTTCTGCAAAAAACAGATAATTTTCCTTCTTCCTTTCCAATCTTGACACATTCAATTTCTTTTTCTTGCCATATTGTTCTAGTTATACAGCATCAAATAAATCTAGAGAGAATAGACACATTTTTCTTATTCCAGATTTGAAGAGAAAGGCATCGTCTTTCACTATTAATATGATGTTAGGTGAAGAGTGTTATGTAGCTGTCTTTCATCAGGTTCTTAGAGTTCTCTTGTTTGGTTTTAGAAGTGGAAATGTGGGAGAGATTTTCAGAAAGTACCAGCACATATTACATTAGTATGACATACATCCTTAATCTCAGCACTGAGGAGGCAGAGCCAGGCTCATCAACTTGGTCTACATGTCAAATTCCAGGCCTGCAAAAGATACATAGTGATATGCTAGAGAGAAAGAAAGAGAGGAGAAAGGGGGGAGAAGAGAGAGAGAGAGAGGAGAGGGAGAGAGAGAGAGAGAGAGAGAGAGAGAGAGACCTCCAGTTCCCGAAATGTGTTACATCTTGTTGACTCATTGGCCAAACAGGATACCAGGATACACACACACACACACACACACACACACACACACACGCACTCCACAGGCTATTGCCAAGTCTATAGATTATTCTTCACAACCTAATGCTAAGGCCCTATTATTGAAGATACAACTTATGTCATTGAACATGGAGAGATCAAGCTAACACTCAATTAGAAGCCTTATCCCTATTGACTAGAGTTTGTTGTACTGGAAGGTAATTTATATACTACTAGAGGAGAAAATTAGTCATCAATGTCATTCAGTCACAAACCCTGTGACCTGTAAGATACACTGGTAAAATAATGGCACATGTTAGGGGAGTAATCAACCGTATTTTTTATTGTATTCAAGGCCCCTTCCATGAGATAAAAACCATACCTGACACTGGCAAAATGGTAAAAAGCCTACGACTAGACAGGTAGGTAATGAGCCCTAGAGAAAAACCCACTACTATTAATTCTACTAAAGGAACATAGAAATAAAGTGACTGACTCCTAATGAAATATTTCTATACTCATAGATTAGAGCATCACTCAACCTCATCAGAGAAGCTCTTTCTTGCAATAGATATAAGTAACACAAAGACTTACACTGAATAATATGCAGAGAATAAAAGACTTTAAAGCATTCAGCCTTACATGGGAAGTCTTTATCAAAACCTTACCCTTAGAGGTTCAGGGATCAAAGGTGGAAACACTGTAAGAGCCAAAGGTGATGGATGACTCCATGGAAATACTGTCTTCTAGCTGCAACAAGACCAATGCACACATAAACTCACAGAGACTGCAACAGCATATACATGACCTGCACAGGTTCAAACCAGACAAAATCCAAGCAAGGAGAAGGGGAAATGGACATAGATCCCAACCCTGATTAAATCACTATCTGCAATAGATACCCACTGGTAAAGGGAAAATTAGTTTTCTCCAATGGAGTATCACTGTGAATATCAACCATACTTCAGGGCAGGCGCATGCCCAGGAGCAGCTGTCAATACAAAACAGATTTCGTGTGTGTGTGTGTGTGTGTGTGTGTGTGTGTGTGTGTGTGTGTGTGTTGTTTTCTTTGGTCATTTGTATCTTCTTGGTTTTGCTTGTTTTGATTTTGGTGGGAATTTTTGGAGGAAAAAAGAGGAGCACGAAGTTGAGTGGGTAAGGAGGTGCAGAGGAGCTGAGAGGAACTACAGTAGAGTAAATGTGGGGAGCAGAGGAAGCCCTGAGTGAAGTACAGAGTGACTGTAGTGTTGACACATAGACACAGACACAGTCATGTCAAGGACCCCAGAGTCTCAGACCCATGGATGAATAGCAAAGCCTTTCCCCCAGGGTGAGGCTCAGAGGCAAATAGCAAAACATTTCTCTGACTCGTGTGGATGTTAATAGTGTATGCAGAATATATCCACCATAGCTTTCTGCCTCCAGATGTTTACCACTCTTCCAGAGAGTGCTCCCACCAAGATTAGCTAAATCTGTCCCCTTGAGCCACCTATATATGATAAACCCTGCCTCCTTGTTTATCTAAAAATATATATATTATCAAATATCGTTATATTTATAAGGGTATCTAATATAATTGTGTTATCAAATAAGATGATGATAACTCTGTCTTCTTGTTCAGCTGTAGGCAAAACCTTACCTTTCTATTCAAGTCTATCTAATAAACAACCTGAGTTGCTTACGTTTCTCCAGCAGAGAACCCGATCTTACACCCTGATTTTCTATGTGTCCACATATCCATATACTTATCTATCAGTTTTTCATTCCCTCATCACTCAGTCAGGTCCATCCTTGGATACATATGAGGGTGTACCAGAAAAAGAATATGATCAAGATATATTGTTTGGAAAACAAAGATTGTGTTTTGAGAGAGAGACAGACAGAGACAGAGACAGACAGAGACAGGGAAAGACAGAGGAAAGATCCTAGTACAATGAATGGGTTACCTCTTTTTTGAGTTGTTGGCCAGTGGAATCACGTAGACTTCTAATCATCACAAGTTATTGCCAATACTTCTGACACTCCACAGAACTTGAATGTAAGACCCTATTTCTGAAGGCATCATATATTCAAGTTACAGAACAAGGAGAAATAAAGCTGGTACTCACCCGGAAGTTTTATTCACACCAGGTAGTGTTTATAGTGATGGTATTATGTATGCTGCCAGAGGAGAAAAAATAAGCAGCTGTGAATCTTGTAAGCTACAAGAATGACTTGCCTAATAAAATATGCCCACTGGTGCAATAGTGTCATGAATGTTATGTAAGAAACCATCCACTTTCTGACTGGGTCTCAGGTTGCTCCAGGAGATGGAATCTGTCTATGACACTATTCACAGGGCCAAAAATCTAGTTAAATAGGTCACAAGCCCTAAGAAAGAAGCCAATATAATTTATTCTGCTAAATGGACATAGTGCTAAAATGACCTCCAATGAGTTCTAGTTTTGGGTGTCATAGCACCAGAGCATCTTTCAAGTGTCATCAGAGAAGTATCTGTTTGCAATAAGTGGCAACTGTCAATTAACACAAAGGCAACCCCTCTCAACTAGTCGATGTACAGAGGGAGAAAACAAGACTGTGGAGTGTTCACCCCTAACTGGGACATTCATCTCACCCCCTTCTCACCAGTGCTAGGGATCTTTGCAGAAGATGGGGCATGCAAATTATAAGTGCCAGAGGTGGTTTAAAACATTAAGGAAACAGCATTTTCCAGACACAATAGGGCAGGTACACATATGAACTCAGTGACCATGACAGCATGCATAAGATCTATACAAGTAAAAGCCAGACAAAATCCCAGCACAGAGGAAGGGAGACATGGCTCTACCAGTAGCTAAGGCACTATTGGCATTTGACAAGGCATGGGTAAGGGAAAGTCAGTTTTCTTTAGAGGTAACTCCTGGTGAGCTAACCATAAAAGACTCCAATTCTAAGACCAGCTAGGCAACACACACTGGCTCGATGGCAAAGGAAACAATCTCCAAATTAGATGAAATAGAAGGATGCAAAGGGTGCCAATGGGAGGGATCAAGGGCGGGGATGAATACAGTCAAAACGCATCATGTGAATTTCTGAAAAAAATTTTTAAATGCAAAAAATAGAAACCTATTGGATGTTATCTTACATTGTGATACATGAGAGCAGGCAGAGGACAGGACAAATTCAGAGTGTGAGACCAGTCTGACCTACATGAGACCCTGTCTCAAAAAAACTAAACAAAAGCCGGGCGGTGGTGGCGCATGCCTTTAATACCAGCACTTGGGAGGCAGAGGCAGGCGGATTTCTAAATTCGAGGCCAGCCCGGTCTACAGAGTTAGTTCCAGGACAGCCAAGCTACACAGAGAAACCCTGTCTCGAAAAAAAAAAAAAAAAAAAAAAAAAAAAAAACACACAAAACCTAAACAAAAAAACAAAAAAAAAAAAAAATATATATATAATATATTAAATTTTGTCAAATGCTCTCTTTCTGTACTTACTGAAATGAACAAGTTGTTCTGGCATATTGTTATGTTAATATTGTATATTACATTGAGTTTTTTTTTAATTTTTCAAATGTCAAACCAATTCCTAAAATAATCTCACTTAATTGTGCTCTATAGGATAATCCCTCTTAATTATGGCCTATAGGATAATCCCACTTAATTATGTCCTATAATCTTGGTTGAATGTGCTAGAGTTAGTTTGCTGTGTAGGTGGAGGATTTTTACATCTGTTAGAGATTTGAGCCTTTTAATGTCCTTGGTTTTTGGCACAAGAGCAAGACTAACTTCACAGGAAAACATGCATATGATTCTTTCTCTAATTTGTTTTATTTATGTTATATCTGCATGTATGGGGACATGTAAGAAGTGTATCTGTGTGTGTGTGTGTGTGTGTGTGTGTGTGTGTATGTGTGTGTGTGTGTGTGTAGTGTGTGTGTGTGTTTGTGTGTGCATGTGCACATAAGCATCCAGAGGCCAGAGATTAAAACTGAGTGTCTTCCTTCGTCTCTCTCCACCTTACTGTTTGATATAAGAGTCTCTCCATTACCTGACTCTAGTGAATTCTGCTGACCTGGCTGGGCAGCAAGCCCCACAGATCCTTCTGTTTCTTTGTCCCCAACACCACCACACTCAGTTTTGTTTGGCTTAGTTTGGTTTTTCAGGTGGGTGCAGTTTCAAATTAAGCTCGAAAGCAAAGCACATTGCCCACTGAGTCTTGTCCCCAGCCCTCTTCGATGTCAAGGTGTGAATAGTACTTCTTCTTTATAAATTCATGTTTTAAGGAAATTCTAAGGGGTACTTCTGTGCTTCCCCTCTGCTGTGTTTGAAAGTTCAGCTTCCTCCACATTAGGAGGCTTAGAGCATTATCCTTAGCATACTCTAGACTTTTATCATCACCCTCTCAGTTGGTATGTAAAGAGAACCGTCATCATCATTTGCATCTCCCTGCTAGTTTATGGTGTTGGTAATTGTCTCCCGTGAAGTTTTGCTGCATGTTTTATTAGTGTCATCTTCAAATCTTTTTAAAATTAAATTATTTTCTTTTTATTGAGTTGTAAGAGTTCTCTCTATGTTCTGAATGCAGGCAGTTTATCAAATACATGATTTGAAAGTGTAACTCCCTCATCTGCTTCTTGCCTTGACATTTTTCTAATGTTATCTTCTCAGAGGGAAAAAGTTTTAGTTCTGATGAAGGCAATCTGATTTTTTTTTCCACTGATGGAATGTTTGGGGTATCATACCAAAGAGCTCTTCACACAATCCAAAGTTATGCTAATATTTCCTGTCTTCTTCTATAAGATTTATAATTTTAGCTCTCATGTGTAGGTGTATTATCTATTTTAAGTGCTAGCGTGTGAATGTGTTTGTGTCCTGTGGAGCTCATGTGGAAATGAAATGTTAGCTAAAAAAAAATATTGAGATAAGACTGGAAAGAAGTGGTTATGGCTTTCTCTTCATGGTTAGATTGATCTTCCCGTGTGGTTGAGAGGTTAACAGACTATCCCAAGTGTAAGTCAGCTACAAGGGATAATTCCAACAGACCTCTTACATATTGCTTTTCTCTTGTCACCTCTATCCTTATGCTGCCTCAGGACTCTGCCAGAGAAGAAGGCCATCAGCATATGCAATCCCCCAACTTTGAACCACAACCATGAGCAAATTTAAACTAACAGACTGACCCTAACTGACAGTGACAAGAACATCCAGGACAATGAGAACAGAATGTATGTTCTTTGTGAATACACTTGAATAGTCTCTAAGCTAGATTGTGTGGCTATCATAAGACAAATCTCAATGCATTGGAATAAAAAGTAAATTATATATTAATATAAATTACATACAGATATAGTAATAATGTATATAATTTATTTAGCACCTATAGTAACAAAGTAGGGGGCCTCACTGTAATGTTCTCACACATTAGCAACACTGATACCCTCCCCCCACTCCCCTCTCCCATGTCCTCCCGCCACCCATACCTCCCACACCCAATGAATTCCCTTCCCACTTTGATGTCATATATATTCTATTACTTTCCCCATCCCCTTTCTAAACACCCCCACTTCCCCCTCCTATGATCCTTTTTCTTGTTTATAACCTGTACCCATACATACTACCACATAAATAGATACATACAGAAATACAGAAATCAGAAGCTAGAATCTACAAATGATGGAGAATGTGCAGCATTTGACTTCCTGTGTCTGAATTATTTTGCTTAAAATGATTTCCACATTCATCTATTGTTCTGAAATTTTCATAATTTCATTTTTTTTCTTTTTGGCTGAATGAAGCTCCACTGTATCTATGTAGCACATTCTCACCATTCATTCATCTCTCGATGAACATCTGATTCCATTATCTTGCTTTGTGAATAGAACAGGAATAATTATGGATGTACAACTATCTCTGTGGTAGGATATAGTTTCTTTGGGTATGTGCCCAGAAGTGATATAGTTGGATATAGATGGGTCATCTGGTAGTTCTATTTGTAGTCCTTTGAGAAAAGTCTGCATTTGTTGTCTTTTGTTTTCTGTTCTCTTTATGTTTTTTGAGTAACAAAAGATTTTACTCAAAAGCAGAAAGAAAATACAGGCCAGATATGCTGCAGATTCCAGAGAGAGCCTGGGAGCTGAGTGAGGTTGACTCAGAAGCCTTGGTTACTGTTTGGAGCTTGCGTTATGGGTTCAAGAGGAACCCATAACTGCTTTCTAAGGCATGAGATAGGTGGTTTCCTGTTTTGATTGACAAGCTTGAGTTATATAAAGGTTTGTTCACTGGGTATGTCCTTTCCCATGGTGCATCTGATTTTAGTCATATGCATTTCCAATTTTTCACAGGAATAATATAGTAAATAGAGACTTTTCGCTAAAATTTTAGGCAAAGAACACAGTTCACCTTACAGCACACATTCACAAAAGCAGTCCAGGCCACATCAGCTACTTTCCCCAAGTGCCGTGATATGTTCCAGGATTTGTTTCCCCACAAAGCAGGAGTGAATAGGGTTCTAAGGAGCTGTGGTTGGAAAGACCATTTGCCTTTGTTGATAGGAGAGGTGTGCCTGCACACAGAAAGAAGAGAGGAAAAAAAGAAAGAAAGAAAAAGAGAGAGAGAGAGAGAGAGAGAGAGAGAGAGAGAGAGAGAGAGAAGAAAGAAAGAAAGAAAGAAAGAAAAGAAAGAAAGAAAGAAAGAAAGAAAGAAAGAAAGGGAAGGAGGAAGCAAGGAAGGGGGAGGGAGGGGAGGGAGGGAGGAGGAAGGAAGGAAGGAGAAGGAAGGAAGGAAGGAAGGAAGGAAGGAAGGAAGGAAAAACAAGAAAAAGAAGATGGCTCAACAGTTAAGAGCACTTGCTGCTCCTGCAGAGCAGAGGACCTGGGTTCAGTTTCTAGCACTGACTTGGTAGCTCACAACCATCCATAACTTTAATGCCAAGGAGTCTGATGCCCTCTTCTGACTTACGCAGTCATTATGCACACACATAGATGCAGACAAAACACACACACACACAAAAGAACATCTTAAAATCTTAAAAAATAACAAAAAACAAAACAAGCAAATAAAACCCAGAAAAATTGCCGGGCGGCAGAGGCAGGCGGATTTCTGAGTTCGAGGCCAGCCTGGTCTACAGAGTGAGTTCCAGGACAGCCAGGGCTATACAGAGAAACTCTGTCTCAAAAAACCAACAAAAACAAACAAACAAAAACCAGAAAAACATGGCCTGACCAAGTTAGGTAAGTTCTCTAAAGATCTCACAGAAAGCATGAGGAGATGAGTGCTAAGGCCCACTTTACAATTTTTGTTGGAGATTTGTGGATGCTAATTAGTCCTTCACGTCCTCCTCCACTGGCCTCATGTACCTTGTCCATTTCTGTAGGCAAGTCTAAATATTTCCAATAGAGCATAAGGCCCAAGTCATGCTCCACAGTGTCAGGTGCTATGCAGAATCATCCTTTCCACAAATGAAAACGGTCCTTGGGAACAGTTTTCATTGTGATTGTTTGCTTTCAGTACTTAACAAAATAGCAAATGGTTTTTTCCCAATCTAGAGAATTAAGTGGTCTTTCTTTCATGAGTATTATAAAAGCAATGTGACCATCATTTTTAAAGATAAAGCCAACATCTGCCTTGATTTTATTTAAGCACCTTCCTCCCCTGGAGAGACTAAGAGTGGGTTTTCATACTGGTGTTCTCCACAGGACATAGTTCAGTAGTGTGGTTTTCATGACATGAAGACTTGAATGGTTGATAGTTCTGTAATGTGGTCTAGACATGCCTTGAAGACTGACATATGCATATTCTGCTTCGTCAACATACCACACATCACTGAGGAGCCCTGAACTTAATATCATAATGGGTGAGGAATGGACATGGATGCTGGGAGGGAGTTATTTGTTTCCTGAGGAGCCATTGCTGTTACTCAAGGATTTGATGCAATTCAGCCAAGTACTGTTCTTGTGGAAAGAATGCACTGAGCCTTCCTTTGACACACTGGTCAGATTTTGCTTCTGAATACTAACCTACATCTTGCTTTATTTGCCCAAATATTGGAGCTGCTGGTATAATTGTCTCATTGTAGCCAACCTCTCTCCAGCTTAACACTGGACCATCGGCTACTGTTAATCACCAGAACTACAGTGTTCAACAGTATCCTTCAATGGTTTCTAATTGTCTCAGGTCCCTCAGACCATTTTCTCAAGTCCCTCAGATCTTTGTAGCATTCTCACTAGAAACAACTTGACTAAAATCTGGCCAAAACAATATGTTCTTTCTACATCAAGAAAAACCATAGGGAACCATTAAGTAACACACCATTTTCTTCTCTTCATAGTAGCCACACAATAGCATTCACCAGCTCAGCCTCTTGCCAACTCATACTCAAATCTAGAAATATGAATTCCCCTCCCTTGAACTTGAATTATTTCTGCAATCTGATTGCTTCCCAGAACTCAAAATTCATTACTTCAGTCTCACCTATCAGATCAATAGCCCTCCCTTCCCTAGCCGGGACAAGCATAGTATTTCAACCCAAAGCATCCTCCTGGAGAAGCCAGGCAAGGGCATGAAGATACTCCATGACAACGGTAAGCCGGCAGGAAGGCAATCATGTCAGAATTCCTACGTATGTGGGTAGAATAGATCAAAACTCGGTGGGTAGGAAGAGAAAGAAATAGAGTGCGGGATTAAAGCAATGTTTTTTTCCTATTTTTTTGAGCCTATCTTGCAAATAAGATAAATTTGGATAGAACTGTGGTGTTTAAGAATATGATTCTTGCTGTATTTGTGCCCAATTTTCATTTTTAAATGTTTGGTTTTACAATATGTTCAATTACATATAGTTTTTTAAAAATATGCTTTATGAAGTAATTGCAAAACATAAAATGTGAAATTCCAGGAAGGCCTAGAGACTTAAAGAAGTATGCATATTTATCACTGAGGTGAGTCAGAACAAACCTGATATTCCTACCTAAGTATTGCTCCCGTGGAAATAGGGGACAGAACCGTCAACGCCAGGCAAGGACAAGTGTGCTGCACACGTTTAGCTTCTACTATTCTCCATCTGAAGACAAAGTTTGTGCAGGAGCTTCTTTTAATAAAGTGAAATAATTTATATTTAGAATAATTCAAATTGTTAAGCCCATATTAAAAATGAAGACTGCATTAAATTTGTCCTATGGGATTTTATTGAGGAAAAAAATCATGGATCTTTCAATTTTGAAGAAAAAAAAACCTAAGTGAATTAGCCAGATTGGGAATCTGATCGCCAGTCTCATTAATTCACATATGTGCTTTTAATTAAAAATTTAATTTAGAACTTTTATAGAGTATTAATCTTCAAAGAACCCTGGAGATCTGAACGAAGGTTACTAATATTCTTCTTTAGACTCTCAGGCACAAATATTCAATAAAGGCCTGCTGATGCCAAGAGAGGGAGAAAAAAGCACAGTAAAGCAAAAGATTATCTATTTCCTTAAAGTGCTTTTAGGATGCAAAGACCAGGGGATTCTATGGGCAAAAACTTAGTCACCGGTACAATGCTTAAAAATCCATCTGTGTAAGGATCCTTGAAAACACATACATTGTTTCAACTTGTGATGCAACATCACTGTTCTCCTCTCTCAGCAGAAGTCCTCAGAACACATGAGCATGAGCATGTCATTTTAAAGGCAAAAGGAATTCTGTAGACATGATAAGAGTTAAGGGCCTTCAAAAAACAAAACAAAAAACAAACAAACAAACAAAAACAGGAGATGTGGGGCTGGAGAGAAAGCTTGGTTGGTAAAATGAGTTGGAGCTCCAGAGCCCACAGAACAAAAGTTGGGCATGCTGGTGCATGCTTGTAATCCTAGCGCTAGGGAGACAAAGACAGGCAGATCCCTGAATGCACTAGGCAGCCTGCAGAGCCTACTTGGTGAGCTCCAAGCAAATGAGAGACCCTGCTGCAAAAACAAAACAACAACAAAAAGGCATCTCAGAATCAACATCCAAAGTAATCTGGCTTCCATGCACATGTGCACACACACACACACACACACACGACAGAGAGAGAGAGAGAGAGAGAGAGAGAGAGAGAGAGAGAGAGAGAGAGAGAGAAGAGAGGTGTTATTAGGTGTGCTATCTAATCTCAGCCCAGTAACAGAATCCTAAAAAGCGAGCACTTTCTCTAGCCAAAGAAGAGAAATGTGTGCTGAGAGAGGAAAGCAGATGTGGCTGCAGAGGTGCCTCAGTAGGGAAGACCATGCACAGCTTGCGGAGAGGACCCCATTTGGTTCCCAGAACCCAAGTCAGGCAGCTCACTACAGATTCAGGGGATCTGAGGCCTTCTTCTGGGCTCACTGGGCACTGCACTACAACACACACACACACACACACAACACACACACACACACCTACATTAATTTTTAAAGTGAAACAAATAAATAATTAAATAATCTTTTTTTAAAAGCATCCAAGAGTCACTACTGTTATTATGAAGATCATTTTCCACTCTGGTATTACAGGACACTTAAGACTCTTCACAAGTGCCAGTCACCTGGAATCAGACCAGCTGGCCAGTCTCACCTTGTATTCCAGATAGCCCTGTGATACCAACAAAGCTAAGGATCCCTTTTTCCCAAGGCTGTAAGCCATTGCAGCAGGTCTCTAATAGGATCCCACCTGTTTCAGTCTCTGAGATTGCTGCAGAAGCTTGTGCTGGCCTTGAAAAAGCCTGGAGACATGTCTAGTCAAGTCTGCTTATTCAATATTGTCATAAACATGAATCACATCCTCATGGTTGTTAAGATCCTGGATGAGGTGAACGGCCTTCTCCAGCTCAGGTTCAGCCAGATGCACCTTGGAGTGAGGGATGAACTCCAGCGAACAGGATACAGGACACAGGCCCAGGGAGTCCAGTTTTTTCCTCAGTTGATGTAGTAAGAAGCATCACAAATGAATTTTAAAAGGTTCTTTTCTTCTTTGTCTTTGGCTTCCTTCACATCCTCAGCTCCGATGCTTCGATGGCCAGTTCTAGGGCGTGCTCTAGGTTCACGGCTTTCTTCTCTCTGTCCTCCACTCTAACCACAACCACACCCTTTTCATCAAAAAAGTGTCATGCGCCTTCAGCCATCATTCCCCCATTGTTGTTCAGGATATATTTAATGTCCAGATGGCACTTGGACCACTGTTTGATAACGCCTCCATGAGCAGAGAAGAGCATCCAGGGCCACAACTCTCATACAGCAAATAAATGCCCTTGTTTTTCTCCATCTTCAGTGCTGACTCGACGGTTGTCTTGGGCATATACTTGGTGCGACACACCTCTAAGATGTTGGCCACGCTACTGCTGTTCTCCGGGTTTAGACCCTCCCTCTTTAACTGCCAGGCGGATACTGAGAGTGAGTTTAGAGAAGATTCAACTCTTTTCCATGTCCGTGGGGCCCTTGATGTGCCGGACTTTAGACCATTTATTGTGTCCCGCCGAGGGCGTCGCGTGACATGCAGCGTCCTGTGTGGAGCTACACCACAGCCGAGGTTTTCATGCTGGGAGATGCACCAAGGACCCACGAGGAACCCGAGGCATTGCACACGAAAGCATCGGGCATCAGTCTCTCTGGCTAAAGGCAGCCCAAACCATCATCTGCTTCGACAAGGGAGTGCAAGGTTCAAAGAGGAGCAACCAAATTCAGCCTGTCTAGTCTGGCACCGGAACAACCCAGTTTGGACGTTCAGACTGCTTCTACGGGTCTCCAGAAACTCATAGGCTCAGTTCCACCTGAAGCTGCACATTCTTGAGTGACTGCCTAAATTTAATTTTTTTAAAAGAGGAAAGCAGAAACATGATATAAAAGAAACCTGTATAGAGCAGGCGGAAGTGGAAACTTATCATCAAAGAGACTCAAGGTGTGAGAGGAATCCCGCTCACTAGTGTTATGTTCTGAATATGGAGGAAGGAAACCAGAAGCAAAAACACAGAAAACCTCTAGAAACTGAGACTAGGCTTGGGTAAGAACTAACACAATAATAGAGACTTAGATTCGGCAAACACACGTTCCTGAATGTGGCCACAGCATGCGTGCATATGAAAGTGACTACCACACAACCTCAGAAAAGTACTCAAGTCATCGAACACCCTGATTCCTGCCCTCTGAGATTTGTACCAAAGAATAAACCATGCTTTAAAAAAACAATCAATTTTCAAACCAATGAGTCATAATTTCCCTCAGAACTGTCCTTATAGTGGGAAAATAGTGTCCCTATAAAATTCTTATTCACTAAATCCTCAAAATGAGACCTTATTAGGAAAGCACTCTCTCTCTTCTCTCTCTCTCTCTCCTCTCTCTCTCTCTCTCTCTCCTCTCTCTTTCTCTCTCTCTTGTTCTCTCTCTCTCTGTCTCTCTCTTCTCTCTGTCTGTGTGTTGTGTGTGTGTGTGTGTGTGTGTGTTTGTGTGTGTGTTAATGTGGGAACCAGATTAGGACATCTGTGTCATGCTCTATCCCTTTCTGCCTTATTCCCTTGGGACAGGGTCTCTCCTTGAACCTGGGCTTGCTGCTTTTGCTACACTGACTGGCCAATAAGCTCACAATTTGCCTGTCTCCGTCCTATACATAGCTCATGGCTGAGTTACAGGTGGCAGCCATGCCAGGATTTTATACAAGACTTTTAATGGGTTCCAGTGATCCAAACTTACGTTCTAGTGCTTGCATCTCAAGTGTTCTTACTCACTGAGCCAGCTCTCTAGTCCTAGGAATGAGATCCTTTACAGGTATAAGACCTCAAACTGACCTCACGGTAGATTAGCATGAGCCCTCAATTCAGAAAATCCTTCCTTACATGACATAGAAAGAGCACACAGAGACAAACAGAAGAAAGCTCATGAACTGGAATTATGCTTCCACAGACCACATAAAACTGAGTCAACGGAAGCTAAAAGTAGCAGGAAGGGTTCTCTCTAAGAACTTTAAGAAGGAGGACGAGCCCACCAACGAGCGTCTCTGTTAGTTATTTCTGGCCTCCAGAAGAGTCACAATAGACTCCTCTTGTTTGGTGCCACCAGGTAATATGGAAACCTCAGGAAACAGCAACAGGAGATCTTTCTTTGGGTTTGCCCATAGCTCTACAGGAGGTCTTTGGGTTTGCCCATAGCTCTACCAGCTCTTGGGGATGCAAACATCCAATAGAAAATCCAGTATTGCCTTGCTGTCACCTGGACCTCAGGAAACCCCACGGGGTTTTCTGTTTTGGTTTGGTTGGAGCTTTGGAATTTTTAAAATTTTTATCAAGCTATTATGTCTTAAAATAACTAGGAATCATTTTCCCTGACAAAGAATTCAACAATCTCCTCTATGGTCTCATTGTCTGTCACTGTGGGAAAATACTGTCACAGATCTTAGGCTTACTGTCCTCAAAGTTGGAAATGTAGGTGACCAATGAATGTAACTCTGAGGCTTCCTGGCTCTGTCCAATGGCAAGTGTTCAACCCTGGGTAATGCCAACTTTTACAAAGATAGAGAATACAATTTCTTAGAACTAAGGTTTGATTTCTTTGGTATGTAGCATGGCCTAGGGGAAAATAAAGAGCTGGAGGCACAGCCTGATTGCATTTGGTAGTAAGCACGTCTTGCTATGTGAAAAGTTGCTAAATCAAAAAACTGAATGAAGAAAGGATTCTAAGATAGCTCTATAGAGTGAATCAGGAGATGAGACCAAACTGCCAAGAAAATGAATTAAGAATCCAAACATCCCCTGTATAAATAAATTATATATGTCAAAGAAAAAGCTAACTGGAGTTAAATATATATATATTATTATATATATATATATAATCACTAGAAGAAAGGATTGGGTCACTGACATGGAATAAGATAAAGAGAAAGTTTAAAGAAATATCATTGTAATTAAGTATTTACTAATATCTACATTACAAGTGACCACAAACTCAGTTGTCTTGCCTAAAACAATACACATTTATTGTGTGAGCTTCTGTAATGTTACATACTATGTCAGGCTATGAGTTTCACAAGGTCAAGGTGTCAGCTGGACTGGAACTCTTATCAAAGGCCAGGAAGAATCCACTTACAGGCTCCCTCAGGCTGTTGGCAGAATGTTCTTTCTCAAATCCCTTAAGAAAGACCTCTCTCCATCCACCTCAATGACTATTTATTTTCCCTTTCTGAGTGAGATTTGTGCATCCTCCCTTGGACCTCCTTATTACCCAGTTTCTTTGGTCTGTGGACTATAGCATGGTTCTCCTGCATTTTATGGCTAATGTCCACTCTAAATGAGTATATAACATATGCATCTTTCTGGTTTGGGCTCCCTTACTCAGGATGATATTCTCATGTTCTATTCATTTGCCTGCAAAAGAGGGAACTGGGTAGGAAGAGGGGAGAGAGGGGAATGAGGATATCAATCAGGTGTGGGGAAAGGGGAGGGAGCAGACTGCAAGTGAGAATGGAAATTGGTGGGGGCATCTCTGGGCCCAGCTGGAGTCCTGGGAAGTGAGGATACAGAACGCCTATGGCAGTGAGCATAGCTGAGATTTCCACCAGAGGGGGTATAGAAACTGAAGTGATCACCTTCTATAGCCAGGCAGGACTTCCAGAAGAGGGAGAGGGACAACAATCCACTCACAAAACCTTCAACCCAAACTCTGTGTTGCCTACAAGATGTGCAGGGATAAAGATGGAGCAGAGACTGAGGGAACAGCAAACCAGTGATTAACCCAACTTGAGACCTACCCTGTGTGAGAGAATCAACTCCTGACACTATTAATGATACTCTGCTATGTTTACAGACAGGAGCCTAGCAGAACTGTCTCCTGAGAGGTTTCATCCAGTAGCTGATGGAGACAGATGCAGAGACCCACAGCCAAACATCAGACAGAGCCCTGGAGTCTTGGTGAAGAGTGAAAGATAGAAGTGAGCAAGTTGGAGAGCCAAGGACACCACAAGACCCACAGAGTCAACTAAACTGGGACTGTGGTGGTCACAGAGCCTGGGCCACCAACTGGGCAGCATGCAGGAACTAGACCTATACCATCTACACATTTGTAGCAAATGTACAGCTTGGTCTCCATGTGGTCCCCTAACAAGTGGAGTGGAGGCTATCTTGGTCTCTGTCCCTGCCATTGGATTCCCTTCCCCACTACTTGGACTGCTTGGTTGGGCCTCAGTGGGAGAGGATGTGCCTAGTCTTGCTAGGACTTAGATGTCCCAGGGTGGGGTGGTATCCAAGGGATTCCCCTTCTCTGAGGTAAAAGGAAGGGGCAACAGGGGGAGGAATCTGTAAGGGTGAGACTGGAAGAGGGAAGGGAGAGGGGCTCTGATTGGGATGTAAAGTAAATTTTAAAACTTAAAAAAATAATAATAATAAAAGCAAGCAAGCAGGATCAGGAGCACTGGAGTCACAGTTTCAGCGAATCGACAGGATGTGGGGTGACCTTCCATCATTCCTGTGGCTGTTCACCTAAAAGTCTCTTCTACTGGGACCTCAACTGCTGGATCATCTCTCCTGGAAGGCTTAACGTGGGAGTGGTGTATCCACGTCTGATCCCATCCACCTTAACAGCCATAGGTGCGGTCAGGACCATGGTGTGAGGTCCTTTCCAGCAAGGTTCCAGAGTCTTGTGGTTATGTCTCTTAATCCAGATTTCATCACCAATCAAAAAAAAAAAAAACTCTACTCTTTGTGTCAGGGGGCCTCCAGTAAATCCCAAATGTAAGGATCCATGATTCGCTGAAGAAAGATACCCAGGACTCAAATAGTATGTAAACGCAAAGGATGTTCTATCTGCAGAAGTCCAGCATACTGGGACTTTCCATTGCCAAGGTTGAGATACACAAGCAAGTGAGCTGGCAGGCTCAATTTAAAACACATTAGGGGAATTCCAGGGTAGGTGACCTTATCTTGCTATATCTCTTAGGGACATTCCAAAACCATTATCAGGAAATGGGGGCTAGAATCTGTTGTTGAAGAATTCTGGGGTAGGTAGCCTCATCTTGCTCTATACCTTAAGGACATTTCAGAACTATTACTGGGGCAAGAGGGCTGGAAACTGTTGCTGACCCATGGTGTCCTTCCTTCAGGCCAGGTGGTCAGGCAGTTGCTGAGTAGTTGTCTGAAGCCTGGGTTTTTTAGGCCTAATCTCCTGAACTGCCAATTTGAAGCCTGTCATGGAGTCAGTGTTAGATTTTCGGCACAGCAACTTAGACAGATAATGCCAGACCAGATGGTTCCATGAGAGAGGGTTTATTTAGGACAGAGGGAAGAGAGCAAGAAGAGAGAGCAGAGAGGTAGAGGAGTAGAGGCTGGCCATGACCACGTGGAGAGAGGGGGAAGGGAAGGGGGCAGAGAGAACCTGCAGGTGCACGGGAATCACAGGAGCAAGAGAGCGAGGAGGGGGCAGACAGCCCCTTTTATAGTGGGGAGGGCTGCCTGGCTGTTGCCAGGTAGCTGCGGGGAAGAGCATACCTGGCCATTGCCAGGTAACTATGGAGGTGGAGTTTGACAGAATACTAACAGTCGGCCTGTCTCATCAATACAAAATAAACTATGGAGTCAATGTAATCCCCATCAAAAGTATATTTTCTAAACATACAAAAAAATTAAATTAGAGATAACGAGGAGATTTGGGAAATCCAAAATATTTAAAAACTAAACATACTTATACAGAATACCTGGATAAAATGATATGAAAACTTGAACATTTTCAGAAATAAATTCACATGAACAATTTGCAGGGTAAAACAAAGTACAAACAGAGCTGGGAAAATAACACTTCCCTGGCATGAGCATCGCCTCCATTGATTCTCCCAGTACACAAAAAAGAGGGAGGAGAGGGAAGGAGGGGAGGAGAAGGAGGAAGAGGATGAGGAAGAAGAAGAAGAGGTAGAAAAAGAGGAGGAAGAGGAGGAGGGGGAAATGACAAAGGTAAGTTTATGTGTATGCCTATATTAGAAAAAAGTGATCTCAAATCAATAATGTAATTTTCCACTCAAATGAATTTATTTTTCTGATGTTTTGTTTGTTTTGTTTTTGACAGGTTCTCATAAAGCCCAGTCTGGTTTTGAACCTGCTATGCTGAGAGGACTGAGACAGACTGACTCCATGACAGGCTTCAAATTGGCAGTTCAAGAGACTAGGCCTAGATCTTTGTTTCCAAGAACTGGGCATGTACAGACAAGTCAGTTACTAGAAAAAAACCCAGGCCTCAGGCAGCCAATCAGAAACTGCCCTGCCTTCAGTAGCTGCCCTGCCACCTTGTCTGAGGCAAGGATAGTGAATCAGGCTTCCCCAGCAACAGTTTCCAGCCCCCCACCTTCAACCCCCCAACCATGGTTCTGGAATGTCCCTAGATAAAGAGCCAATCAATTAAGATAAAGGTCACCTACTCCTCCCTGAAATCCCCCTAATGTGCTTTAAATTGGGCCTGCAAGCTCATTTGGGGGTCTCCATCTTTGTAAACTGTAGACCCCAACATGCTGGACATCTGCAGAATAAAACGTTCTTTGGTTTTACATTATTTTGAATTTTACTATTTGAGTCTGGGGTATCAGTTTTTGGAGAATCATGGACCCTTACAGTACAGCTGCCAATAACCTTGAATTTCTAATTCTCCTGCTTCTATTTCAATAGTGCCGAGATTATAGGCACATGTCACTGTGACAATCTTCTATTCAGTACTAAGGATTGAATCCAAGGCTTTGTGCATGAGCTATATGCCAAGTCTCCATCTTAACAAAATTGCAAACGGACAACTAAACTCAAGGAAAGCCAAAGAAAATGAATGAAAACAAACAAAACTTAGAATTAAGTTAATTAGAGATTGGGAAAACAATGGAGGGGAAGATAGACAATTTAACAAGAATAATCTTTAAAATTAATTAAAATAGATCATTAACAATAACGAACAGACAAAAAGAAAGACTCATTTTAAAAGTCAAAATTTGTATTGAAAGAAAGGATAGTGGCACTAGCAATTTCCAAAGAGAAGTTTCTGTAGAACTGTTAAGAACTACTATGCCAGCAAATCAGACAGCTCAGCTAAGTAGATCTCCAGCTTCAGAACAACGTCAATCAAAACTGCAACAGATTCTGATCTTTCTTCTGTTAATATACAGTGTTAATTATATTGACTCCCAGATGTTGAAGCATCCTTTCATTCCAGAAGCAAATACCTCTGGTTTGTGGTATATAATCTCTTCGGTATATCGCTGCACTCAGCTTGCTACATATTATTAAGGATTTTACATAAGTATTCATAAAGTATATTTATCTCTAGATTTCCTCTCTTCTGGTGCCCTTGGCTTTGATGTCATGGCAGTACTAATCTAAGAGAATGAGTTTCAACATGTTCTTTTCTGTTAAGACTTTTTCTTTCTTTGAAGAGTTTAGGATTTACATTTGTGGTACAGTCCATAAATTGATCCATCTGACTCTGGACTTTTCTATATTGGGAGGGGTTTTTAATCATTCACTCAGTTTCTTTAATAATTATAAGTCTGTTTAGATTCCTATTAAATCTATCAGATTCGGGCCTGATAGATTATATTTTAAGATTTTTTTCTTCCAAATTATCAAATCTGTTGGGATCCAATTGTTCATAGTTTTGTTTTACAATCCTCTTAATTTTTATAAATTTGGTTGTGGTGTCCTCAGTTCTGTGTCTAATTTTAATCAGTTGAGTCATTTTTAAGCATTGTGGAGTTAAAAGTATGTCAGTTTTGCTGATCTTTTCTAAAAAGTTACTCTTGACTTTATCTGTTTTCTCTATTTTTTTTAGGAAACAACGTTTCTGATATAATCCATCTTTTTCTTCCTTTTCCTTCCAGTTTTTGTTCAGTTTATTCTTCCTTTTTAAATGCTTTTTGAATATGACTTCCTATCAGTTCTGTTTTATGTAAGCATTTACAACTATAATACTAAAGAGACGGGAGAACATCTGAGTCGGTGCTGAGAAAGCAGCTATAAGTGTTAAGGAGACTGGCGTGACTGAAGAGCAAACGCTTATGCTGCCGTGATATTACAGACAAAAAAAGAGAATGTTCTATGAGCAAAGATCCCACTCTTTGAAGACTCCATCTTTTGAAAATCTAAATTCATTCCAAGGAAGAAAGTTTAATCTAAAGGAGTTGAAAGCACCTGCCTAGAAGCATGTTTTCACAGAATCACCACAGAGGGGCTGATACAGATCCTAGGAGTCAGAGTGCCATCTTGAACCGGAAGAAGGTCGGAGTCCCTCAAGGAAGTCTGGATAGGATCTTGCATATGAAAAGTTGTGAAGGTGAAGCCAGAGCTACAGCAGAGACTCTGGAATACCCGAGATGCTGGAACCATGGGACTGCTTCCAAGGAGTACTGCAAGCTTGGAGTGAAGGCAACCTAAGAAAGACTCCATGTGTATTTCAGACAACCCAGCTGGATAATTTTTGTGTCCAGCTAATTTCATCATGAGCCCCATATACTAGATATGGAGCTGCAGGATTTGATATTTGTCCTGATGGATTTTAGGCTTGCTTTGATCCAATCATTTCTTGCTATGTCTTTTTTCTTCTCATACTTTCCTCAGTGGTTTAAAAATGATAAGATGGACACAGCCCTGAACCATACTCTTATAACCATCCCTAACAAAACTGTGTCACGAAAAAGAGAAAAAAGTAACATTCATATTCATACTTTTGAATAGGAATACTCACTGACATTATGTGTTGGAAGAATGTAGTTTATTTTGTTTAATAGGAGTTGGCAGTTAAGGAACTTTAGGCTTTCAAGGTGACAGAACTGTTAATGACTACGAGCAGTTTCAATGTCACACTGAATGTATTTGATATTATAAGATGGTCTTGAGCCTACGTGGACAAGCAGTGGAAGGATATGAATTAAAATATGTTTCTGTATAATGTTGACAAGGGGTAGGGCTGTGCTAGTGTTGTTAACTTGAAACAAAGCAGGCTCACTTGGGAGATGTGTCTCTGGGCAAGCCTGCGTGGGGTTATCTTGATTATGCTGTGCTGGGAAGACACGCCCACTGTGATACCTACCGAGTTGTGAACCTGGACTGTGTATAATAGAAAGCGGGAACTGAGCAATAGGATACATTTTGGACTACAGATGCAAATGACTGGCTGCTTCAAGCGCCTGCTGTCTAGACCTCCCTCTCTTGATGGACTGCACCCTATATGTGAGCCAAAATAAACTCTTGTTTCCGGTAGTTGCCTTTGTCAGGGTAATCTAACACAACAACAGGAAAGTTATTTAAACTGTTATTTGTTGGCAAGTATCTGTATGCTATCCTTCCTAAAGAATTATGGGGTTTTTTGCAGAACACAAGATTCATGCTAGACTTCTTTTCTTTCATCACTTTCATTACTAAATTCTTTCCTCAGTATCCAAAAATCCCCTATGAATACTACTGTTCACAGATCCTCTTTCCTTATGTAACATGATACAGTATTTTCATATAACCTATACACTTTAAATTATCTCTAGATTATTTATAAGACCTGTAACTTATATAAATAATTGTTATACAATATCCTTATAATGACAAGAATAAAAACTTAATGATTAGTGCAAATACAGCATTATTTTTTGTTTGAAAGTTTTATTAGCATATTCTAATTATACATATTGTGGTGGTTTGAATGAAAATGGCTTCCATAGGCCCATAGGGAGTGTCTATTGGGATGTGTGGCCCTGTCGGAGTAGGTGTGGTCTTGTTGGAGGAAGTATGTCACTGGGGGTGGGCCTTGGGGTTTCAGATACCCAAGCTAGGCCCAGTGTCACTCTCACTTTCTGTTGCCTGATGAACTCTCAACTACTTTTCCAGCACCATGTCTGCCCGGCATTCTGCCATGCTTCCATCCATGATAATAATGAAATAAATTTCTGAAACTGTAAGCCAGCCCCACCTGCCTACCTTCCCCACCCTCCACCCCCCACTCTACCTCTATCCTTGCCAGAAATCACCAACCGTGATGAGGTAGACTTCAGCATCTTTATCACAGTTTTTAAGGACTCTCTTCAATAGCTTTCTCCCTGGACTGTTTCTTTGGGGAGGTGGGGGATCACAGAAACCATCAGTAACTCTCATTCTCTGTTATGAGTCTATAGTCATTGATGCCACTGCAAAAGAAATCTCTTTGCCCTTAGCATCCATCCCTCAGCATCATGGATTGTGGACTTCAACGTGGTTTCTGGTGGCAGCTGGAATCATGGACACCAACATGGCTGCTGCCAGCAGCACCCACATCAACACATCCTCACGGACACCAGCATGGCCTATGGCAGCATGCCAAGTTCTTAACTGAGTAAGACTACTGATGGCAATTCTCCTTCAACAGCCTGCATACACCCGCTAGCATGACAAAGGTTTAGCGTTATTACATTGGGACTCAAGTTTCAACATGTTAGTTTTGAGAGGAAATCAGCACTCGAGACACAGCAGCAAGTGTGCAAGGTGTTGGTTTTTAAAGAGATTGTTAAATTGGGCAGGAATGTTGTGGAGATAGGGAGAGTCTAAAGGAAAGTTAGGGAAAATAGGGAGGAACTGGAGGAGGGAAGTCAGGGGTGAGGTAGGATGGAGTGGGGATGGTGCTAGAGTTGTCCTGTGTCTGATCTATATGGTAGGAATACTTTCCACCGTGTTCTCATTTGTACTTTTTGACAGAGGACCTAGATTGTAAAATAGCATTCCTACATGGTAACAGATTGACCTTGCTCAGTCTGTGCAGAAAGGAATGTTTGTAGAGATAACCTATGTCCCAAGATACTCTGTTCTGTTTGAAGCAGACAAGTCTGGGAAAGAGAAACTGCAGACCTGCACGTAGCACCCATGGCTGCAACAATTTCCCCATTCTCAAGTCCCTCGCTCCCCTTATAAACATCAAAGCCAGCTTTATCTACTGATAGACCCCTTCATTTCTCATGGGGAAGAGTCTGTCACTCTCTATATGAGCTAATAAACACAATCCTAGCTGTTGAAGGCCAGAGTTCTGCTGTTATCTTTCTGCTGTCTCAGAAATATAACATATTTTGCTTTGCTTATGGCATTTTGATAAATAAAAGTTTTTCTAACATTTTATAAGTGAAAGGATTGTTTTGGAATTGTGTCAGGATTTTGAATTATAGTAAGATTTTTTTTCTCACACTCATTTTGTGATGGTGAACATTATGTTTAAGGTTTAAAATTACTGTGAAACTATAAAACAAAAGTGGGTCTAACCTATAAACCCCACTTGCCCAAAGACATAGCTTTACTGTATGCTGGGGGCTGTTCTTATAATTGCCAGGCCTTGTACAAACCGTGTGTTTTCACTTCTGTAAACAAGCTTGGCCTGGATTTAACCCCAGAACTGCATAAATCGAGTGTAGTGGTCTACACCTGTAATCTAAGCACTCAAAAGGTAAAGGCAGGAAGATCAGAAGTTCAAGGGCATCCTCAGCCTGCGATCCATGAGACTCTGTCTCAAAACAGTTACACATCAATGGAATAGAATAGTATTTATTGCTATGAACTCTTAGGATCACAAACACTTGGAAATAAAACCCTGCCTTCATCATCATGTGGGTCTTGGTTTTGCCTAGTGTCACTTTTACAGCTGGGGATCAGCTGACTTACCCAGGCTTCTCACCCAGCTCTAACTTGAGCAGTTGCAGCAGTGTGGCTCTACTCCCTGTTTTAGTAATCTTCCTGCAGGCTATGATGGGCACCTTGTCACAGCAGTGGAAGAAGCCCAATGGAGCAACCCCTAAAGCATTTCAAGCTCTTACCTGTGTCTCATCTGCTGACAAGCCCCATCCATGCTAACAAAGCAGGAAGGCTCTCTCAGAGTTTGAGTACATAAATGTCGGGAGCCAAATCCAGGAAACTACCTGCTGTTCTAAGAGAACCTCAGGAAACTACCTGCTGTTCTGGAAAGACTAGTCAGTACAAGGTTAAGAAAGGACGTTCTCGGGTCTCAGGTCCCAGGAACTTAAAGAACGCCTATCATTTCTTGGGAGCTGGTTACGACAGTAGAATGGTCTAGGGCAATAAGGATATGACAGTGGGATGGTCTAGGGCAATAAACATTCAAGAGTGGGATTTCCCTAAGCAATGACCCCCGCCCTGTCCCTTGTTCCCCTTCCTCCCTTGCCTAAGAGTATATCTGTAAGCCGCTTCCGCATTAAAGCAGACCTTGACAAGACTACACGTTGCTTGGTCTCCCTCCTTTCTCTCGCCCGTGTTCCTTTACAGGTGAGGTCTCCCTCGAACCCCACAAATAACTAGACCCACAGGTCGGGGTCGGGTCATATAAAAGCATAAGGAATGGTGGACACCTCTGTAATACATCCCAGCCTTCAGCCTTCTATTATGTTTCTCTTTGTTATCTTATACCTCTTTTCATTGCTATCTCTATTGTTTCATGTATCCTCTTGCCTAGGTTGTTATAATTTCCACCCAGATCAATTTCAATAAGGTTTCCTATGCTTCTAAACCAACATCTAACATCCAGTATGTCACTCATATTGTTGTGACTACTATGTTAATTGAGCATAAGCTAAGTCAGACGTCGAAAGGCTATGCTTATGCCATTATCTTTCGTGTTGCATCCCAAGGACACTTCTCATTGTTTTCCTCCATGGTTTCTCCCACTACATGAGACACATCTTTGAATTCTGTGCTTTGCACCTTTTCCTAGGATTCCACCTACAGGAATCCTGGGCTGGACGTTGGAAGGGGAAAGAAAGGGCAATGAGATCAGAGTGCTTGTTCAGTGTCTGTGAGGTCAACTGGAGCTATCCTGCATGTTACTCCTCTCAAAGCATCCTGTAATACAGGACTTTTCTTCCCAGTTGTGGTAGGTTTTTCTCCCTTTTTAATCTTCAAGGCTGTGGTGGTGTAGTGTTAGTATTGGTGAGCAACTTGACAGAACTAGAATAACCTATGAACTCTGAGGCTCTGGGAAGGCCTTGAGGGATTATCTTGTTAGGTTAACTGGTTAAGAAGACTAATCTCAGTTATAGGTGGGACCATTCCATGGGAAGGGGATCCTGGGACATATAGAGTAGAAAAAGTAAACTGAGCATCAAACATTCATTTGTTGCTTTCTGATTTCCTGATTTTGAATGCAATGTGACTGCCTGTCTGCAACTCCTGCCACTGTTGGCTTCTCTACAATGATAGACTGAATTCTGAAAAATAACTTATAATAATTTTTTCTCAATTAAGTTGCTTTTGCCAGGGTATTCTCTGTAAGCAACAGGAAAATAAATTGAGAACAATAAGAGCATCTAGGCACTAATTACCCTGGATTCTTGCTCTAACAATACAGTCTTCCTACACCCTGCTACATTTATGAAAACAGTCTCTTTATAAATAAATCTTCTTATGGTTATTTGCTTCCTATTAAAACCCCAGCTTACCCAGTGTGATCTCATTTACCTTAGTGTATCCATGTGTGCTTGAATTTGAATCTTATTCCTCTTAGACATCTAATCAAATCCAATAAGGAACACCAAAGCAGAAGGGAGAGAAATGGAAAGAGTTCCTTTGATAGCCTAGAAATTGAATGCCCTGACAATCAACAAGCATTAACACATCACACAGCAAGCTCTAGGACTCTGGGTAAGCAGCTTGTAATTCTCTGAAGCCTAGGAATCATGGTGCTAACATTCACATCCATCTACATCTAGATGTGCTGATCTCTATTGCATTGGCAGTAGCATGGGCAGGAGGGATCCTGAGATACATTGTAGAGCCTTTGAGCTGGATGGGGATGTTGAGCTTGCACTGTCACCAACAAGCTGCTCCAGGATCACTTCTATAACTCAGGAAAACGTTGCAATGAGTCAAAGAAGTAGGAGAATGAGAAGCCTTAGAAAAATCATCCCTTATATTTAGCAAACAAGATGCCAGGACATTGAAACATGAAGGTTTTGTGAAAATTTCATCAATGTCCCAGCTATAGACACAATGACAACATTTACAGGTCTCTCATCAGATTTGACCCTGCTGACCACTGCCAGTTATCCCTGATTCTCATCTTTCTGATTCATCTTTCTTCAGTACCTTTTCCTCTGCCTGGCCCTTAGACACCAGCATCTCCTGAGAGTCTATTCTTGGCCACCATCCATCTCTTTCTCTACATTCTCATAAGCAAACACAACTTGGTTCATGCCTTAGCCAGAGGCTCCATCTGTCCTTTCTCTGTAGCATATTGAATGAGCAAAAACAGTTTGGAAAACCCAAGGACCAAACAAGGAACATAGCAAATCCAGAAGAAGTCTTAGTGTGTGGAGATACTGAACCCCAGGAAAGACAATTACACTCCATGGTGCTAGGCCCGCTTTCTCAGCACTCTAAGAAGTAGAGGAAAGCTGAGCAAGGGAGATGGGTCTTCTTTTCCCTGGTGACAAGGAAGATGACCGAAAACCTTCTGCTGCTATGACTGTTAACATAAGGGGTCAAAGCTGTTACTGCAGAAGTACATGGTTCAGGCCCTTTTCTACTAAAGACCCTGACTTAGAAAACAGCTGGATAGGAGACTACTCTCAAAAACTAAATCAAAGCCACAGAATTTAAGGTGGATGAGGATGGAAAAGCAGACAGTGAGTAATGAGTATGTGGAGATTCATGTTTGTGTGTTTGTTGTCATGGAGACCATTTTATACACATTTAGCTACATATTGAAAATGTGCATCTAAGGATGTGTAATCTAAGACATAATTCTTGTGGGTGGAGAGAAGGCTCGGCAGTTAAGAGTACTTACTGCTCTCGAAGAGGACTCAGGTTGAGTTCCCAGGACTCCATGGCAGATCACAACCTCTTGTAACTCCAGTTCTAGGGGATCTGAAATCTTCTTCTGACCTCCACATGCATGAGACACACATGATGCACCTAAATACACGCAGTCAAAACACTCATAAACATAAAATAAAAAAAAATAATATTTAAAAGAAAATAATCACAGCTTAAAAGAAATACACTGAGCTTGACGTACGGCGGGAGCAGCCGGGTGGCCTTGAGGAGCCGGAAGTTACCAGAGCCGGAGCTGCCCAAGCCTGATCAAGATGACAACTTTCTAAAAGCACTGAGCCTTCGTGGCAGAGCCTACAGGGAAAAGCCAGTGGGGAGCCTGGCCAGGACGGGTTTCCGGTGCTAACGACAGATGAAGACCTCTCTGGAGAATGGCTGAAAGATACATGCAGTGCCAACGCCAAGCAGTCCCGGGACTGCGTTGGGTGCCTTCGAGAATGGGTTCCCCCCCAGCCCCACAGGCACAGCATAGAGTCTCCAGAGTCTGCAGCAGGGCGGGGCTCCTCCCTGTCCTCCATGAAGGAAAAGATTGCTGTTGTCACCCTCACTTCCTATGTAATCTAGGGTCTTTTGGGAGTTCTCTCCACTCAGCACTTCAATCTTTCTGGAATGCTTGCCCTTGCATGCCTTCCTTTTCCACCTACCCTGCAGCTCCATGGCAACAGCGGCCAGCTTTCCTGGATGGATTCCTGGGTCCTTTCTTCCTCCCTCACGATCTGTTGGATGCCCTTTGGCTCCTTTCCTTTTCTTGGCAAAAACAGTCACTGTCCTTATAAATGATTTTTAAATTAATAAAGTCAGTGGCCTTCAAAGAAAGAAAAAATAATAAAAGAAATACACTAAACTCTCACCCAAGCTAGGGTTAACGGGGAGGTAAACATGTTCAAAGGTATAATTCAAGTTAAGAAAGAGAAAGGAGGATCCCATCATATTCCGGGTAGAGGGAACAATAAGCTAAGTCTCAGTAGAAGAAGAGTTGGCGTGTGTTGTCATTTAATAGTGGCAAAGGACATATGGTACTCACTGGCTGCTTGGAAATGAAACATAATCATTATTGGAATGAAAATGATAGTTAAGCTTCCAAATTTAATAAGGAAGTAAACAAGTAATAAATAATATTTGAAAATAGACAGCACAAACCAGAAAAAATATAAAATGTGAAAACCTAACAAACTTTAAAATAAAGTGAAATAAAAAGTACAAAGTAAGCTTAAGCACTGTGCAAGGTGTGACAGTTTACTCGGGGTGAGCCATCTGAATCCCCCCTTTGCAAAACAGACACCACCACGTTGAGTGTCTTCATGTTAAGAAGACAGTCTTGGGTCTTATTCATATCTGTAATCTCAGTACTAGGACAGACTATATTACATAGCAAGATTCTATCTTTTCCAAACAGAAAACAGGGCTGGAGAGATGGCTTTGAACTTAAGAGCACTTGTTGCTCTTGCAGAAGACCCAGGCTTGGTTTCCAGCACACACATGGCAGCTTACAACCATCTGTAACTTCAGATCCAGGAGATCTGATGCCTTCTGACTTCCATGGGCTCCTGCATACACAAGGGTGCACATATATACACCCAAACACACACACATAGATAATAGATAATAGATAGATAGATAGATAGATAGATAGATAGATAGATAGATAGATTAGATAGAAATAGATTATAGGTGGATGATAGATTATATACATACATATGTACATACATACATATGGATAGATAATAGATGGAAGATACATATATATTAGGAAGGTGATAGATCAGATCAGATCAGATTAGATTAGATAGATACAAATAATGGCTGATAAGCACCTAAAGAAATGTTCAACATCGTTAGTCATCAGGGAAATGCAAATCAAAACAACCCTGAGATTCTACCTCACACCAGTCAGAATGACTAAGATCAAAAAAACTCAGCTGATAGCAGATGTTGGCAAGGATGTGGAGAAAGAGGAACACTCCTCTATTGTTGGTGAGATTGCAAGCTGGTACAACCACTCTGGAAATTAGTCTGGCGGTTCCTCAGAAAACTGGACATAGCATTACCTGAGGACCCAGTTATACCACTCCTGGGCATATACCCAGAAGATGCTCCAACATATAACAAGGACATATGCTCCACTATGTTCATAGTAGTCTTATTTATAATGGTCAGAAGCTGGAAAGAACCCAGATGTCCTTCAACAGAGGAATAGATACAGAAAATGTGGTACATTTACACAATGGAGTATTACTCAGCTCTTAAAAACAATGAATTCGTGAAATTCTTAGGCAAATGGATGGAACTAGAAAATATCATCCTGAGTGAGGTAACCCAATCACAAAAGAACACACATAGTATGCATTCACTGATAAATGGATATTAGCCCAAAAGCTTGCAATACCCAAGATTCAACTCACAGACCACATGAAGCTCATGAAGAAGGAAGACCAAGTGCTTAGGTCCTTCTTAGAAGGAGTAACAAAATACTCATGGGAACAAATATGGAGACAAAGTGTGGGACAGAAACTGAAGGAGGGGCCATCCGGAGACTGTTCCACCTGGATATCCATCCCATGTGCAGTCAGCAAAGGTAGAGGCTGATATGGATGCCAGGAAGTGCATGCTGACAGGAACCTGATATAGCTGTCTCCTTAGAGATCTGCCAGACCCTGACATATACAGAGGTGGATGCTCACAGCTAACAATTGAACTGATCATGGGGTCCAAAGTGGAGGAGTTAGAGAGAAGACTGAAGGAGCTGAAAGGGTTTGCGGCCCCATGGAGAGAGCAACAATACCAACCAACCAGAGCTCCCAGGTTCTAAATTGTCAGCCTGGAAGCACATAGGGAGGGACCCATGGCTCCAGCTATATATGTAGGGGAGGATGGCCTTGTTGGGCATAGGTGGGAGAGGAAGTCCTTGGTCCCATGAAGGCTGGATGCCCCAGTGTGGGAGAATTCAAGGGTGGGGAGGTGGGAGTGGGTAGGTGGGTGGGGACACATCCTCATAGAAGCAGGAGGAGGGGAGATGGGATAGGGGATTCCTGGATGGGTGGGTGGGAATTGGCAAAGGGGATAACATCTGAAATGTAAATAAAATATCCAATAAAAAATAAAATAGATAAATAAATTTTAAAAAGGTAGATACAAATAGACAATAGGTAAATGATAGATAGATAGATAGATAGATAGATAGATAGATAGATAGAGATGATACATTACATAGATACATACATATATATGTACATACAAATAGATGATAGATGAAAGATACTTAGATACTAGAGATGATAAATTAGATTAATAGATAGATACATAGATACAAATAGACGATAGGTAGATGATAGGTGATAGATAGATATTAGATAGATGATAGATTACATAGATAGGTAGCTAGATATAGATAGAAATAGATGATAGGTAGATGATAGATAGAAATTAGATAGATGATGGATTAGATAGATAGATAGATAGATAGATAGATAGATAGATAGATAGTAGATAGACCAATAAACATATTTTTTAAAACATGCAAAACAACCAAACAAAAGCATACTTTGAAGACAAAGAAAGGTTAGAGGCTTCTAGTGATGAGGCCAAGCCAGTAACATCATTAAAAAGCCCCCTGACTCTGAAGGCTGGGTGAGCTATGACAGACTTCTGAATGCAGAGCAGGTTTGTTAATTGCCTTTACCAAAGTAAAGAGGTAGCTGATGCTTCGGTTGCAGAGAGAAATATCAGGAGAAAGAGGAAGGTCTAAGCCTGTAAGGAAGATCTTTGGCATTGGTATCTGGATAGGGATGTTAAACACATAGGCTTGTACAAGGCAGACTGTTGGTCCTGATAGACCCATATGAAGATCACATTCTAACAGAAGAACAATACAGGGAGGAAGAGACGTTCCTTCTGCTTAGCTTTGATCTCACCCTCATTCTTTCTTACATTTCTCACTAAAATTCTACCATGTATCCTTTTTTATAGTTTATTGTTTTCACTATTACAAAGTTACCTCATTGGTGTGTGTGTGTACATGCGTGCATGCACACATGTACATGCCTGTGCACACCCTGTTGTTCTCATTGTGATGTTAATTTGAGATAGTATCTCATTTGGTAGCCCAGGCTAATCTGGAACTAATGATCAACCTCCTTTGCCTCCCAGGTGTTGGGATAAAAGACATGTGCTACCATGTCCAGCTAAATTTACCTTTTAAAATACCCATTTTTAAGCTAAGCATGGTGACACATGTTTGCAATGCCAGCAATGGGGAGGTAAAGTTCAACTGATGCCTGTGCTCTGCTAGTCACCCAGCCTACCCTGCCTTGAGCATCTCAGGCTATTAAAGGACCCTGAGGAATGACATCAACATTGTCCTCTGACCTCCACATGCTCAGTCACACAAATACACCTATATACACACAAAGACAAACAAACATACACAGGAAAAAATAAAGAGAACACCTGATCTGTTGCTAATAGAAACATTACTGTCTCAGGCTCAGCAGACTTCCCTTGGTCTCTTACTATTTTTAATAGTTCATTGTAGCTTCTGTCCTTACTACCTTTGACTGTTAATCTGACACAGCCTTGAGTCATCATCTGAGAGCAGGATCTCAACTGCCGAATTGCTCAGATCAAATTGACCAGTAGATATGTTTGGGGGAGATTATCTTGATTGCTAATTGATGTAGAAGAGCTCACAGCCCATTGTGGACAAATCCATTCCTGGTCATCCTGGGCTGTACAAGGAAGTTAGCTAAATAGGAGCCTGTGAACTGAGCCAACGAGCATTGTTCCTCCTGTACTGCCTCACTACGCAGCGAGTTCCTTGACGGAAGGTGGTTGTGATTTGAAAGAAAATGCTCCCCACCCATAGTATTATGTATTTAATCACGTAGTCCCCAATTCATGACACTATCTAGGAAGGTTTAGGAAGTGTCTTAGCGCTGGGTAGTGGTGGTGCACGCCTTTAATCCCAGCACTTGGGAGGCAGAGACAGGCCGAGTTTCTGAGTTCAAGGCCAGCCTGGTCTACAGAGTGAGTTCCAGGACAGTCAGGGCTACACAGAGAGAGCCTGTCTCGGGGAAAAAAAAAAAAAAAAGGAAGTGTGTATATAGAATTTTACTGCTGTGAACAGACAGCATGACCAAGGCAACTCTTATAAGGACAACATATAATTGGGGCTGGCTTACAGATTCAGAGATTCAATCCGGTATCATCAAGGCAGTAACATGGTGCCATCCAGGTAGGCATGGTGCAGGAGGAGCTGAGAGGTCTACATCTTCATCTGCAGGCCTCTAAGAGAAGACTGGCTTCCAGGAAGCTAGGACTAGGGTCTTAAAACCCAAGCCCACAATGACACACCTACTCCAACAAGGCCACACCTTCTAATAGTGCCACTCCCTGACCCAAGCATATACAAACCATCAGCCTTTGCCAGAGGAAGTATGTTACTCAGGTGAGATTTGAGAGCTAAAGCCTGATGTCCTTCCAGTTCATTCTCTGCACTTCATACTAGGGTTCAAGAGGCGGAGCTCCCAGGCTCCTGTTTCAAGTGCCTTGCCTGCTGCTCACTGTAACTCCTCCCCTACGTGCTAGACTCCTACCACTCAAATAAGATCTTCCTTCTACAGCTTGCTTCAGATCATGGTGTTTTATCAGAGCCACAGAAAGTAACTAATACAGAGCTAATTCTGTATGGAACGGGAAGGATGCCTGCCTTGACTTCCTATCTTGACGTTGCTCAGTGATGAACTATGACCCAGAAGTGTAACCCAAACTATCCTTTGCTCCCTTAAATTGACTTTGGTCATGGTGTTTCCCATAGCAACAAAAAATTAGAGAAGATCTTAGAGATTATTTTTATGTTGATATTCTTGTCATTTGAAGATAATGAAAGTTTTGTTTTACTTTCCAAATTTCAAACCTTTCCTTTGGTGAAAGGTTATTTTGAACATCAACAATACCCATTAGACTCTTGGAACAGGATTTCATGATGGAGTTGATATCTTTTTTTTCTTGCTTTGGACTTTATAGGGAATACTGCTCATTTCACCACTGACAATGATACCCTGTAAGATTTAATAGATGCCCAGATTTGGAATAACATGTTAACCCATGAGCTTTCAACCTCTAGAATGTAACCACTGCCAAGCTGCTCATCTAGGCTGTGAGCATCTTCCTGATTCACCCCTTCCTTGGTGAATCAATGATCCACTATCCCAACCAGAAAACCTGGGAAGCTGTTGAGTTTTCTGGATTGGTTTTAGAACCAATCCATTTTATTGTGCCTACTTCTCTGTGCCTTTTGATACTCCTATTCAGAGATGTATTGGAGTTCTAACATCGGTTTTCTTTGGGCCATCAGTCTCATGAAGATTCATGAGCCTACTAGCAGCTATTGGAGCTTCCTTCCAGAGACAAGATTGATAAAGCCAATATCACGGGTATAGATGCCCCCAACTGAACAAAATCTCCCCTATGGAGCTTTGGAGTTCAGTTCCTTGATCCTGCAGGACTTACCTGCTGCTCTCATCAAACACAACTGGCCTACTCTTTTCTTCCTAGGATATCTCTTTCTCTAGTATCTCTAAAGTATATAACTTTGCCTGTACTCTGCTTCAGGTCCACAGAGGTGATAATCTCAGCAATTACATTGTTACGGCATGCCAGGGGCAAGTGCTATTGGACATAGCACTATGACATTGTCCGCTTACCAGCCAGCTTCTGTGAAACCCACCTTTAGAATTCCATCCTCAGGGTCCTCCTGCCAGCACATTTTAGAAGGAGTTCCTTATATGCAAAGGCTAGGGCTGTGCTGTTGGGGATGTGCCACATTGTGGGACCATTCCTCCAGGAAAAAAGAACTTAAACGGATTAAGGGAAAGTAGACAGTATATAGAGAAGTGAATAACAATGTCATCTTGGGTAAATTGCCGCCTTGGCCTGATCCAGATGATCATGATCAAGATGCCTTCCTCTAAGGTCAATGAGTGGACTTTGTTCCTGAACCAAAATGTCACAATGGGGCAGCCCATTAGGCAAGCCCTCTTAGGCAAGGAGGCTTGTGTCAATGCAGCACACCTGTCAGCAGTGGAGCCTGTGAGACATTAGGGACTTGGCATATCCAAGAAAGGGGACCCAGCTAACTGCTATTGCACCTGCCATGCCCCCAAACTCTAAAGCAGTGTCGAGAGAAATGTCTACTCTGGTCTACAAATTCCTTCATCTGCTTTTTAGCTCTGAATTTAGCTATTGTCTCAATGTTCTCAACCCACTCGAGCTGGAATTGCTGTCGCTTCACTATTCCACTGAGACTCCCCTTGTCAACAGCAGTCACCTCATCTGCAAAGTCTACACAAGTACTCACTTCTATGTCCTCCACTTGGGGCTTTTAACCCCTCCAGCCCTTCTGTATCCTGTCCCTCTAACTGGGTTTTCAATATCATCTTCAGGTTTCCACTAGAACTCCAGGCTCCTATCCAGTGGTATCTCCCCTGGACATCTATCAATCACTTCAAACCTCGTGAGTCTGGATTTCCTTCCTCTCCTCTTCTCCCTTGTCCACTCATTCTAGGTTGGCAGATAAATACCTGGGTTTTTCTTTTTTCCCCTGGTTCCCCTTGCTGTACCTCTGATGGCAAGTCTCTCAGCAAGTGTGGCAACACTCTCTTAGAAGCATGTCAGCATTGGTCTGATATGTCTTTATCTCCACTATAGCTTCTTCATTTAAAAGCTATGTTCTTAACTTGGGACTTTATTGGTGACCTTTTCACTGGCCTCCTCAGCAAATAGTCTAGCCCCAAAGCAAAATTGTCGTGGTTTGTAAAGCCCACGAAGTTTGCTGTCACGTGATCTCCACCTAGCCCTATCTTTATCACAGTAATTAATCTGAATTTCCATGAATAGAAGTATCATGTGGCTCAATACTGTTGAGTTCCCAGGAGCTCTGTGACCTAATTTGGGAAACATAGGTCTCCTTAGACAGTGTCATGTTTGTAGGAACGAAGTCCAAGCAAAAAAGTGCTAGAATCTCACTTTTCTTTTGCAGACATCAAAGCTGATATGAAACAAGGCAAAAGGGGAGGATCAAGGAAAAGGAGAAAAGGGAATGAGAGGCCACTGACAAGATCCTTCACTGGTTGATAGAGGATAAAGACACATTTTGCTTAGCACATGAGGTTACTGTGACCTCAAACAATAATATAAATCTGAAAGATTTTGTGAAGTACAGAGTTAGTGGAACTGAAAATATAGGCTAAGGAACTGGAGAGATGGTTCAGCCATAAGAACACTTCCTGCTCTTACAGAGGACCCAAGTTGGGTCTCCAACATCCACATGGAAGCTCATAGCTGCCTGTTAACTCCAGTTCCAGGGCATCTGACACCCTCTCCTGACCTCCATGGGTTCCTGCATTCACATGGTACACTTTAAAGAACATGCAGGCAAACATTTATTTTTGCACAAGTATTATTATATGCACAAGTATTCTAAGGGTTAAAAAATTCCCATAAACACTATTTGACATAGAAAAGGTCCTCTTGGCTCTGTTCATTTATATAAAGAGGCAGAAAACAACTATGTATCTGTTTTAAAAACTGAAACCAATGCATATAAAAATATCAAAACATTTTCATCAAACCTGCCAACAAAAAGATAGATGATAGAAGACAGAAACCAAGCAGGGATGATAACTGCAGCAGATGATGGAGACAAAGGACAGCTGTCTGGATGCCACATCCTGACGTCACCGCTTACATGTCAACTTTTCGAATTTATAGATGAACCTATGTGTGGGGACTGGGTGGCCAGTGCTGAGGCCTAGAAGAGACCCTTAAAGGGTGTATATGCTAACAGCTTTGTCCCCAGCCTGCATATTATTGGGAAACAAGAGATGCTTTAGGTGTTAGAACGTAAAAGAATATTGGAATTTTTCCCCAATCATAGACTGAATTAGCTGAAATCATGAGTAAAAGTAAACCTTCTTTACTTTTCATCTCTTGACCATTTTGTCACCGAGTTGGGATGTTGACTGACACAGTGAGTTGTTTGCTGTATGTACCCAGAACAATTGGCGCAGATTTTGGGATTTGCCATCCACTAAGTCCCCAATAAAGTTTAAAAGGCAGGACATTTCTGAGTTCAAGACTAACCTAGGCTACAGAGGAAGTTTCTGTCTCAAAAAACAAAAACAAAACTTCATATGCATACAGTTGACACAATGAGGGACACTGCCTAGCAAAAGAGAAGGATGTCAGGTACATACACCAAAATAACCCTGGAGATGAGTGTGAATGTCTAAGTCTGCTGATCCCTGAGTCCTTGACTTTCCTAAATGACACCCTCATAATAGGCTGAGACCCAGCTCATTATGACTGGAGACCCAAAGGTCGAGTCAAACCGTAAAGTGACCATTGGCACATAGGACTTCAGACAGAAGTAAAAGAGGTTTATGGGCCTTGGGTAGAGATAAAGTTCCCTTTTAGGTCTTGTTCAAATGTCATCTTCCTCATGAGACCTCTGAATACGTTTCTGGGCTGCAATTGACTCTTTCCTTCTACGCTTGAGTTGTGCCTTAGCCCCACTTTCTCCACTCACTTCTACCCCATTTTTTTCTCAGTCTCTAACCACTTCACAACAGCCCATGCAGCTCTTACCGCCATTGCTGCTGCCTGTACACCACTACAAGTTAAGTTCCTCAACCTAGAGGCTCATCTGTTTTTACCCCTGGTGGTTCCCAGGTTCAAGCAGCAGTGACTCACACAGAACGTCTCCTTAGAACACACCTGACTGGGGAACGGGGAGCAGCTAGCTCAGAGTCAGGTTGATGTCCGACTTAGCGAGTGAGGGAGAGCTAGGGGAGTTTTGAAACCAGATACCATTAGCAAATACCCCTAGGTGTGAAAAAATATAGGAAACAAACTTTTTTAAGCAAATTTTTATTTATATCAAAATACAAAACATTTCTGAAGCAGAGTAATGTTACATGAGGAATAATTAGATACTAAACGTTTTGTAATCAGCTTAGCTTGCAATGTTCCCAGGGGGACCTTCACTGACTACACATCTAGCTGTTGGATGTGTCTTCTTTCTCTCTCTTCCTGTGTTTGCTTATGTACTGGTGTTTGCAGACATGGACATGCAGTGTTACTGGGGATGAGTTGGTTAGTTTCAGCCTGAAAGCACCAGCAGGTGGAGCCTAGAGTCGCAGACCGGGGCCAAGGCCGACTGTAGATTTCCTCCCGAATAAATCTGAGCTGGTGCTCAACTTTACACTGACAAGTCTGAGGCCAAAAGAATCACTGTCCTCAGCAGCCAGGGTAGGCATTATTGATTAGGACCACGGAGCAGGTACAGCTATGGGTCAGCCACAGTGAGGCCTTCTCAATGGGCTAAGAAGCCCAACCAGGCCAAGGAACAGGAGATGCAGAGATTCCTGGAGGAATCTTTGTCCCCAAGAAACTAGGCAAGGGCTAGAGAGAAAAAGGGTTCCTCTCAGCCATAGGCGGTTAGGATTTGGTAGCTGAGGTGTCTGCCCTGTGGGACAGGCCCTTCACAGATAGATACTTAGTTTAGAGATTTCTGAAGGGGGAAAAGCACCTGTTTGAGAGTGTAGCTGTTTCTGATACACTTCCATTACTAACCTACAAGAAAGGGGAAATAGGAAAAGGGAAGGGGCACGCCCCTCTCTCCCACAGCCAACCCATACCCAGGCCAACCTGGGTCTCCCTTTCAGTCCCCAGGTAGTGCATGCACTTTGGCACTATGCCCTGGTGAGCTCATGCACACGTGCATGCACGCACACACACATGCACGCATACGCATGCCACACACACCAACACCTGCTTTCCCTTCAGTATCTGCTCAGGCAGAAGATGGGTACCCCACCTCCACCATCATTTTCTGCTCCCAAGAGTCCCCTCAGCCCGCAGGTCCCCAGCACCCAGCCCCAGGCTTGACACACACTGGCATTCCCAGGCTTTTGAGAAGAGTAATAAAGCAGGGAGCTCCCCGGAGACAGGATATACAGAGTGTAGACTATGTCATAAGGCTTTGGTACAGCACCAATTTAATGTCCGTGTAGTTTGATTTTTGTTATCTTTTAGAAGAAAAAAAAAAAGGTTACTGAAAAAATAGTGTTTTTATTTACTTTTCCATTACATACCTGAAGTTCAAAAAGTATGCCTCTAGTTGCCATCCAAATTCACACTCTAAGGTGTTCTGTGTGCAGCTGTACAATGTGTAGTTTAACTTTAATTTGGAATCAAAGTCAGCCCGTGATAACTGACTTTAACCAATCCATACATACATATAGAGAGAAGAGAGAGAGAGAGAGAGAGAGAGAGAGAGAGAGAGAGAGAGAACACAAAAGCTACCCCTAAATCTCCCACCCCAACCCACTAAGGAAAAACATCTAATAGAGACAAAATACAGCAAGCTCTAAGGAACCAGTGGGACGAAGCGGACTGATCCCGTCCAGCTGGCCTCTTCAGGAGCAGCACCATGAAGCACCCTAGCGTCGTGATGTAATACTCAACATTCAAGAAATAGAAATGAGGTCTGAACCATCTTCATGAGAAGACTAGGCATGGGTGGGAAGAGCCCCAACAAAAGCCAAAGGAAGAGAAAAGGTTTGAAATGAGAGCAAGAATTCTCATGACGATATTGATAGTCATGTCCAGATATGTTAAGACTAACAGCCTGGAGGTTACCAGGTGCAAGAGGTGTGCAGTCTGTGAGGGACCTGGCAGCAAACACTAGGACCCTTCACCCCCACTGCTGTGTGTCTACACACTAATGGGACAACAGGAGGGAAAGAATTCATACAAAAACTGCCTTTAACTGTGTGAGGGAAGAACTATGTCCAAGATGATACACTTCCTCCTCATGAAAGAGAGAAAAGGTGGTGATGAAGGGGGCCCCAGAGTTGCTGACCAAAGCAGGACACCCTCTGCTCAGTCAAGGACTGTATAAAGACAGGTAACTTGGGAAAGCACACCCAGCCCCTGTCCTCAGTCTCCGGCCCCACAAGTGGCAGTTAGGAAATTAAATCTGAATGGAGCTTTAAGACTTTCTGACAGTGCATACAGGGATCAGGTGAAGAGAACACTGGTCAGCTGTCCCCTTTGTGATACCTCAGTCTCAAGTTCTGGCATCAAGGTCATTCCATAGAGCAACTCCTTTCAGTTGCTCCTTGACAACAGAACAAACCCCCCTACTCCAACATCATGATCTAACTCTCACCCACAGGAGGGGGCTGTGTCCTGTCCCTTACCTCATGCTTTTGTATTGCCCAAAATGGTTCCACATAGTGCCTATAGCACAAGGTAAGGCCCAAGCAAGTGGTAGAGGTGTCCCTTTCCCCAAGGCTCCTGGTTAAGGATGGTGGGGAAAGGACAGAGCTGCATCAACCCTTGGGAGAACAATTTTCAGATCTGTTTCCACATTCATTCCATAGACAGAGGTAGCCAAACTAAGTCTCCTTAGATTTTCCCCTATCTCCTACCAAGAAGAAAGAGCATCACAATTCAACAAACCTCCAGTGACCTAGGGACCAAGGTGAATCACAAGTATACACAACAGTTCAGGATCCTGGCAGTGGCTTTCTCACAACACCCTTCCCAAACACCAGTCCCATTAACTGAGAGATTCAAAGTGAAGACAGCTTTCCATACATAATCAGACCCTGGCCTTCTTAGCTCTGTGTTCCCTTAGGGAAAGCTGGCTCTTCTGTAGAATAGGTGATGGATGTTGAGTGCCCATTCCCTTCTCCTCCTGTGCACACCTTGCACCGTCTTACTGAGGTCTAGGTCATAGAAAGGGTAACAGTAACATATTCCCCAAGCCTTAAAACTTCAAGGTGAGAAGGATGTGCCCATCTTCCCATCTCCAGAGAGGAATCCAGTTGGACATCATAAAACAGGAGAGCAATCTCATGTACCTTGATGCTGCTGAAGTTTCTAAGCATCAACATGGAAAGAGTGACGAGTCAGAGCAAACCTGGGCTTCATGGAGAATGAGCCCTGAGATGCTGACATGTCTGCTCTGCTGGTATCTTATGACCAGAAGTGAGGCAAAGAAAAGAGGTGGGCTCTAAGAGCAAAACAAAAAACAAAAAACAGAAAAACAAAAACCAAAAAACAGCAACGGAATCCCCTCTTTGGTAAGTGAGGAGGGGACTCAAGCTAGTAAAGAACAAAGAATTTGCTGTTCTTCCTCTTGTCCAATCTCTCAGGAAATCTACGAGAAACACCTGGCTATCATCCTCCCCTGGCCTCCTGAGGAGGCCCCATGTAAGGCAGGGCACACTGCCAGTTAGACCCAGTACTGCAGTCCAGTACTCTATGGACCGCAGGAGAGCCCACTTTCTTACAATATCCTTGGACATTTTTGTAAAGATCATCAAAGGAATTATAAGGTCTCCATAAGGGTCAGGAGTGAGATTCAAGCTCCTCTCCATGCTACTCTGCCTATCACCCCCAAATCCTGCCCCCCACCACAAAAAAAAGTCCTTCCCATGGTTGAGGCATCTGGAATAAGCTCTTGGCTAGCATCATGTTTTGTTTGGGTGGAGGGGGGTGCATTTGCCTTTTCTTAAGTGAGAAGCACAAAGGCTGAGAAACTACAGCCTGAGGCTCCCCTGGTTTCTGCATCGGCTCCAAACACATCACTCTGATCACTTGGCACATGAAAAGAAAAAGCTAGCACCAGGAGACACCAGCTAAGGCTGCAGGGCAGGTGGCCCTTGCAGCGTATGTGAGGTCTTGAATTCTCCAAAGAGTATTCTTCAGAGTACACAGTTTCCTTCCCAAACTCAGATGAACTCCTCCCAAAATCTCCTATCCACACCCAACTCTTCCAATACATTATTTAGTTTCAGAGTCCCGAGCAAGGAAGATAGCAATGAGACTCATCCTTCACATCCTGACCAATGTCAGCCCCTCATTCTGATCTTCCATTAAGTGTTCTGGAACTAGACTGCCCCATTTCCGACAACAGTTTATTTTCCAATTAAAAATAAATGAAAAAGCACAGATGCTATATTTATACTAGATATCACATTCACGCTGGTTCCAAGACTCTGCAGCAATAATTACCAGGGTGTATCTTCTCCATGACTGAGCCCACGCAGACAGCTTCAAAAACCTCACTACCACCTTCCACAGGGACTGCTTGAGCCCAGGGGCTACAAAGCAGAACAGGGGTTACCAGAAGACCTAGAGGATCTGAGCTCCCTCTGTCCAAGATACTGAGTTAGATCATCATTTCCAAGGAACTGAGTATCAACCTTAGCCATAGGGGTATGGATTCATGCTAAGCTCTCTGTCATCCTTTCTATACTGAGCATATCACAGCATGAGTTAGGGAACCTTCCGACAGGAGACATACAGATCTGGCAGCTTTGCGCCTTCGGTTGGTTCACTTGTCTTTTCTATAAATGACTTTAGTTTTTTTCATATATACACATATCTATCAGAAAGACTCAAGAAGCTTCAAACATGGTCTGTCTCAAGGAGGATGGAGAAATAAGTGGGATCAAGGCATGAGCTAGCACCCCGGACCACCTGGGGGAGGCAATACTGCTCAAAGTGTCTCTAAGCACAGGTACAAAAATAAAGCAAACTATGACTTCATATAGATATATAGATATATAGATATGCTAGATAGATAGCTTTATATAAGTTTTCTTTATATTTATATATATGTGCAGAGGGCACGAGCCCCACTCCTGCCCGGCTTACATCGGTTCTCCCCCACACCCCCAACTCCCCATGTGGACAACTTACCTGAAGCTCCCACTGTTAGCCACCACTATTGCATCTGAGTCTTATTCCCCCTCCCCAGTAAGTCTCCTTTTGCCTTAAAATAGAACAAGTTTATATATTTATATAATTTTATATACAATCTCCATAAAAATACACTCAAGGTGGTATATTATGAGTATGACCCTCCTGCCAAAGCAGAAGTTTGTCTAGCAAAGAAAGAGTCAACCGTAACTAAGCCTGATGCTACCCAGGCAAAGCGGTGTCTCTACAATTCCCTCACACCCACACTCGCATCAAACACATATACAAAGCATACGCATACAACACACACACTGCACACACACACACACATGCACACGGCACGCACATCACAGATACTCATACCCATCTAATACACTTAATTCTGAACACTGGAATAATCAGTTGGCTAGGGGTTCATGGCCAGGCAGATAACCTGACACCTGCAGAGAAACAAGAGAGAGTATTTCATTTCTCTGACCCAGCTAGGGCAATATCAACCCATGACAGACTGCTCAGTTGTTCTCAGTAGGCAATATAAATACTCGGTGACAGAATAAGGAAGTTTCCCTTCCAGGGTTTGCAAGGTAACTATGAGGAGGCTTAGTCTCCTCCACCAAATAGAATAGGTTCCTAAGCCAAAAGGAAGGCAAATGGCCCCCAAGACCCTACCTCCCATATGAGGAGCAACATTTTCCCTAACCATAGTTTATGTGAAAATCCCACAGGTCACCCCCAAAGCATGCTTTCAGTATTTTAAGGTTGAAAATGAAAATCCCCTTCCCCAGTCTGACCCCTACACCCTCCCCAACTCTCTCCCTAACCTAAGCACTTCCCTAGTGTAAACCATGCACAAGCCAGGGTCCTGAAGCCACACGCAAGTAGGGGCAAAAAGGGAAGAGAGCCTGGATGGAATGAATGTGGGTGGAGGGAGAGCTTGCCCTGCACTTCCTTAAAACAGACCCAGGAAGTCAATGCCGGTGGAAGGTGGAATTGGTGGGACACATTTCTTCAAGACTCAAAAGAACAGCAAGTTCACTCACTCATGTTGTCATGTAGTTAAGTTGGGTGGGAAAGGTAGACAGTGGAGGCCCTGGCTGCGAGCTGAGTCTCTTGTGCTGCTTTGGTTGAATTCCCTAGCCAATGGTACAAAGCTGATCACTCTTCACCAGCGCTCCTAAGAATCCCTAACTGCTGCAGTTGACCCACTGGAGAAGAGAATGTCAATGACCCGATGCTGATCTACTCAACTATTTAGCAGTTAGGATGTCCCAACTCTTCCCTCTCCTAAGACACGAAAAAGATTTGCACTAATGCATCTTTTTAAAATCTCCACAGAATTCCCAATGATCTAGGAGTATCTTTAGACCAGACTCAATTGATTAAGGATTATTATTATTTAAATGAGGTCATGAAAAAACTTCTACCCTCTTGGCAATCCAAGACACCAAACATCTGGTGCAGACAGTGTATTTGTTCCTAAAAGCTTATTTGGAAGTATAGATAGAGGCCCAGACATGAGGCTCTGGACCCATGCTGATTCAGCATTGAAGGTGAAGGGGTTATCAGTCAACCCCATGCAAACACCAAGTTGCAGGAGTTGGGAAGAGTTCTTAGATTCCAACCAGAGCTTTGATTCTCAGTTTATTGACTTCTCTTAAAGAGATCTTCAGTTCCTCCTCTTGATCCAACAGGACACTCTATAGAGTAAGGAGTACACAATAGATGGCCTCTGGGTTCAGATGAAATTATTTTACTCTCATAGCTACAGCGTGGTATCTTTAACCTATCAAAGGAAGAGAAATTGACAACAAAGCCTCTAGTCACTAGGCCACTGTGTAGTCTCCAGGATGAAGGCATTCTCTACAGCTCAAGAAGAAACCTGATAAGACTGGAGGCCCACCCTCCTCTCACCATCAGCACCAGTGTCCACTGGGCACTTTCAGACACAGCCTGCCACAGCAGCCATGAGAATGAGGACCAAGCTCCTAAGAACAAATATTCCCTCCCCACTGACAAGGAGCGACTATGGGCATTTGAAGACCACTCTCCCACTTTTCACCAAGAAGCTCCACAAACATTAAAAAACTGAAGAAGTCTGTGTTCGGCAATCAGGGTTAGAGACTAGTTCTAGAAGCAGAAAGGCACTGCCTTAAGCAAACTTTCTTCTCAAGGTCCAGTCTGCCCACAACCTGTTCTTGGTGGCTACATCTCTCCCACACCAGGGGCACCTGCCCCTCACTGCCCTCCTTGGCAGTCACTCATTTCCTTGTGATGAGCCTCCACCATCTGTATTGTCTGGGCTCATAAAGTCCCCAAAGAGAACCAGAAGCTTAGTGCCCTGTGTGAATCTTAACCTTGTCATCCAGGATTCCTTGATTTACAGACAATTAATTTATGACTCCATCCCTCTAAGTTTCTCATCAGGCCTTCCCTCCACTCTCTAACAGTCTAATTTCCCTTCCATAATCACACTTGCCCTATCAACTACTGTATTCAATGCAGAATGGCTGCTACCCATATCCTGAGCCTGTTTCAAAGAGACAAAGATTATCAGCATGGCTCTGAGCCCCCATTGTATTGGACTAGGGTAGGGCCAGGCCAAGGAGCACTAGTGAAAACTGCTCAGGATCCCAGAGAAAGCATTAGTTATAGTAGTACCTCCCATGCCCCCCCAACTCTGCTCTTGACTCTATCCTCCCACCCCCAAGTCCCTGCAGTGCCCCCCAAAGCATATTTTACATGCAAGCAAAGCAAACCCAAACCATTAGCTGTTCACTTCCTAGAGTTCTCTATATACTAACAAAATGTACTTATCTATAATTTCCCCAGTCCACCCCAAGCCCTCTTAAAGGGTTTTTCTACCAAAATCAGAAGAAATGGTCTCAGTCTCAGACTCAGATCCTAGGAAGCAGCTACAATGTCCTAATGTTCCGGGATGCCTCCCCTGAAGCTACATGTGCCAGTCTCACCAGGAGGGGGAAACAAAGGAAGCCTACCTCTCAATTCTACCCAGCTTCCTCTGCAGAAGAAGGGTAGAAGAATGAGCAAGTAAAATCTGCTCAATCTCAAATAGGTTAGATTACTGTGGAAAAAAAAAATAGAGAACACGCTGAAAAGAAAATGCCAGTAATTGTTCTAACCCACCCTGCTGAAATCTCCTACAAATACATAACCCAGGCCCCTAGAGATGAGTACAAATCTTGCTCACACTGTGCAATATGGCACCATTCCTGCTGAGAAAGACTCTCAGAAGGCCTTTTCTTTCCTGCCGTAGTCCCTCTAAGAAAATTGGGAAGATGGGTTGGCCATTAGACAGGAGCTAGCTCTAGACACTGGAGCAATAGCCACCAGTAACCATGAGCGCACAGAACTCCACTCAGAGACTGGAAGCAAGATCTGTGTGGTCAGCCATCACATCAAGAAACAAGATTCACTTCTTAGTTTTCATCTTCTTCCCATCAAATAATTGCAATCTTTCTAGGCCCTTAGAGAACCAGTTTATGCTCTTCCTGGCTGGCAGCTTAAACACTGGGATAGTATTTCCTGGTACAGTACAGAAGGAAAGTCACAAAAAAAACTACCAAGTATAGGAATAGGTTTTGAACTGAGTTACTTCTGCAAGGCTACCAGACCCAAAGGGGAGGATTTGAAAGTCATGATCCCCCACACCAAGAAAGGTGAAAGCCCTAAAAAGCTCAGTAGTGGTCACTGCTAAGTTCAGAGAAAGAGTGTAAAGGTAATTGGTCCCTAGAAGTGGATACACCCCAACATCACACATTTCTAAACAGACTGTCAAACACGTGCTCACACCTAGCAATTGAGATCGTGTGTATGACACCCTGGTGAGCCACTGACCACGGGGATTGTATCCACCAGTTGGCTATGCAGTCATCAAAGGAAGGGCTGAAACAGTTTCCTGGATTTTAGGAATGCTGCTGGCCATCAAGAAAAGTCACAAGAAGGAAGACCTTTTAGGAGAAGACTTCATGAGAGGCCACTTTGGAATGGGTAGAACTTGTGCCCCTTCTGAGCCCAAGGGGACACAATAGCACAGCTGTCGCCCAGTGGCCAGTCCCAAGCAGCTTCCACCGTTTGGTCAGCAAGGCAGAGGTAAGGAGCCCTGCCAGAGGCAAGAAGAGGAAGGAGTCAGCACCTGTGTTAGCACAGCCTGCAAGCCCAGCCTGCACGCCTAGCCATAGTCTGAGGATCTAAGCTCACAAGGTTTGGCTCTTGGCCTACAACATCCCAAAGAAACAAAGTCATCAACCGTGACTTCTTCTCTGTTGTAACCTCAAGGCCCAGACAGTGGCCAAAATTCCCAGGAGGGTCCTCAGAACAGTTGTCCAGGTTCAATACAAAGTCTACCAGCACTGACACCCTACCTTTACATTCCATGGTTCAAGAATCATGTGATGTAAAAGAGCAAGGAAACACTAGAGGCTAGGCCAGTATGAGTTTCTAAATACTACCCCAGTATTTCAGGTAGCCTTGCTTCCAGTAGCCCCAAAGACACTGAGTTATCAGCCCATGGTATCACAGTGGAAGAAGCAGTGTGCCACTTCTGAAAAAGAACATGAGTCTTACAACTCAACCCTTCTACGTAGGAGTTGAGGTCCAGGGGGACAGTGGTCTCCAACATCTCTAAGAATCACATCAGTTGGAAGAGTCTAAAGTATGTGGCCCTAATCTCAGAGCAAAAGAAACTCTGCCCTCAGCACCTCTTTTTCCCATGTCCAGAAGAAAGCTGTGGTGGTGTGGCTTGCATGTTGAAGCCTCAAGTGTGGAGTCCATCCCCAGCTCTCTAGGAGAGAGCAGGGAGCACCAAAGCCTGGCTGCAGAGATGCAGTCAATTCCCCAAGATGGAAGCTCTGAAAAGGAACAGTTTCCCAGCCCCTGGGACATCATCAAAGTCACTAGGCAAAATGACCAGTAGCTTCTGTGGGACCAGCAGAAACCTTCCAGTAGGCATGGCTAATGCCCAAGGCAGTCACTGGAGAAAGATGGATACAGCAGCACCAAGAAGGAATACTTCTGGGAGCTGGCAGATCCCACTACTTTAGGCTAAGCCAGAGGGAAGGAGAGGATGGGCCCACTCTCCCTCTTTTCTACTCTTGAGTAACACCGTAACCTTTTAAGAAGCGAGACAAGCATCTGAATTCACAAATGCCATTAGGAAAACTTTTGAGTGCTAACAGATTGAAACAGGAAAAGATTCGGACAGAGAACGGATTAGGGCCCTGGTACCTGCCCACCATCCCTTCCAACTTCATTCCTGTGCCTCAAGCAGTTCTACATAGGAACAGTGAGGAAAGAGCACCCCAGAACTCAACAATATGAGGCACCCCCATTTCTTCATCTCATGCACTAGAGATTGGGTCCAGGGGGTGGAGAAGACCCCCAGGGCAGAGCAGAGTTGGCAGGCAGCACACAGAGCGTATGCCAAGGAGCCACAGGCAGCTCCCACAAATGGCAATTAATCAATCTGGGGAATTAGCAGACACAAAAGAAAAGGAGGAGCCAATCGGCAGCAGGGGAGCCCAGCTCAGCGAGCGAGCCGAGCAGAGCTGGGTATAAACAGAGCTTGTGGCAGCTCAGTACTCAGCACAGGTGGCTCCAGAACAAGAGGGCCTTTGGCTGAAGGGCTCTTAGCCCTGGCTGGAACAGAAGAGACTGAGGCACGACAGCATGAGCAGGAGGTTGTACACCAGGCCCGCCTGTCAGCCCTGCTGCTAAACAAGTACTACATCTGTAGTGAGTGCTGAACTGCAGAAGAAAAAAGTAGCCAGTGGGCCTTAAGCCTGGCCATTCTTTCTTCACCCAGCAAGCAGGCAACAAAGGCCGGGGTTTAGTTCAGGTGTTAACTTGTTGCTAACCTACCATGCAGGGAGCTAGGAATCATGGTGAGACCCCATTTCTGCTCCAGATGGGAGAGGCTAGATAGAACAATAGAGAACTTAGCTGGAAAGCATGAATCCTGTTTCAGCCGGAATGATCTCCCAAGACAGACATGAGGACACCCACCAGTTTGTAGCAGGTCCTGCTCACCAAGCCACTGTTGAGCATCTTCCTCAGTCCCTCACTGACCACAGGGAGAAAAAGCACTTTGCTTCAATGTACATATATATACACATAGAGAAACCCACCAACTACACACAAGTGCATTTGTATCTATATCTATATATATGTGGAGTTAGGAGGGCAGGATATAACTCTAACCCCTCCCAGGACTTGGAAAACTGAAACAAATGCAGAGTACTAAAAGCCATTGCTTTCCACTTCCTCACTTCCTAAGACATTTGAAGAGGTGAGAAGAATCAATCTGCAAAGTGGGAGAGGTGGCGAAGAGATAGATATATTAAATCCCCATATACTCCCAACTCTGACCCACAGTTAAAAGCTCTTCCCCCAGTCATCTGTCCCATGGGCAAGGCTAGCTGGCTAGATAGTGGGGGAGAGGCCCCTACTGGCATGAGGGCCAGTACACACAGGACAAGGGCCTGAGCCATCCCATGATGGGCAGAGGAGGACAGGGCCCTGTACAATGGTCCCTCTCTGCCCCTTTAGCCTAGCACTCCACCCTGGGGGACATTTAGAATGATGTCAAGTCATAGCAGAGTAGCGTGGCCTGGGTCATCATGATCCACGCTGTTGAGGATTGCCGTCTGGTCTTCTGGAAGCTGACGGTGGCACAAGTCTGAAAGCCGGGCAAAGGGATCAGGACGAGAGTGTCTCTTCTTCTTTCGGAGGCAGACAGCTTCGTCGGGCCACAGAACCTGAGAGTTGGGAAGCTGCTGAGCCTGGGAGGCAGAACCGTCTACAGAGAAGGAGACAGACACACAAAGGAAACGAGTGAAAAGGTGACTCAGAGCCTCACACACTCCATACATCTCCCAGGGCTGAAGTCCAAGTTGCCACTGAAACCAAGGGACCATCTGTATGTATGGGCTCCAAGGCCAAAGTCTGCAGAGAACCTGCTCTCTCCCACTGGAACAACCAAAAACCCAGCCTGGAGTCAACGGAGTAAGTAGGTATTTTCTCTTCTATGAGTTCATGGATCTCAATCATCAAGCTGTTTAGCAACCAGTCTACACATATTGCTGTGCTGTGCCTCTTGGATATCAGGTGGCACTCTAGGAGGCAGGAAGCAGACCTTCACAACATCTCTCTCATCTACTCCAAGCAACGACAGACAGTACACGAGACTTCAATCATGAATGACAGTCAGGCCTGCCCACCTCTTCTACTGCCAGGGCCAGTCCTCTGCCTCATAGCCCTTCTAGGGATCCAGTGGGAGGGTTTTGTTTTCTAGATTATACTTCACATGTACGTAGGCAGGAAGAGACCAACTTTCAAGATTGAAAGATACAGAAACTGGATTCTCAGGCGTTGCAAGTGCAATCACAAAGAAAGACGAAATATGAATGTACCAATCAATGGCCAGGGCCTTGCTTCCGCCTCCCCAAGCAGTAATATCTGGCTGGAGTCTTGAACCGGATTATTCCCCAGAGCTGAATGAAAATGACTACCATCAACAAGAACAGCCAGTGTAGAAACCCCAAGTTAAGAGCAGGTGTAAGCCACTAGGTACTACATGCCTGTAATCCCCATACTTGAAAGATTGAGACAATAGAATTATGAGTTTGAGGATAGCCGGGGCTACATATCGGACCCTGCCTCTAAAAAAGAAGAGAAGATATAAGGAGAGAAGAAGAGTAAACACAGTATGCCCTAGAGAGAGGAATGACATTTATATCAACAGAGTTTAAAACTTCTTGTTGCAAGGAAAAGTTCTACAGGATTTTTGTGTGAGAATGTGTTTATGTGTTTGTGCATATGTATATATAAACATGTATGGGGAAAAAGAGCTGGTAAAAGGCTTATAGCGTCACTGGCTGCTCTCCTAGCGGCCAAGGGATGGAAGCAAGAGGATGGAGTTTCAAGCCCAGACATGGCTACTTTCAGCCAATCTGACCTACACAGCAAGACCTTGTCTCCAAACAATAACAAAATAATTTTCTGCTTTCCTGCCTCAATATTCCCACTCACAGACTCATTAGGAAACCAGTCATCCCCAAAGGCTAAGTGATCAATGAGCGATTGCTATCTCTCTAGGTAAGAGCCACGCTATCACCTCTTTGGGATACTATAAGACTGCAGAGGGGCAGGAGGGCAGCTGCAAGGCTCTGCAACAATCAAAAGGAGAGAAAGGAACCGGAGCGTCAACGTTTCCAGTAAGGACAACCAAAGAAGGCGGGGTATATTGCAAAGGTTGCACCAACATACCTCCCCAAGAAGATCAGGTTGAGTCACAAGAGTGAAAGACTCTGGGAGAACTGAGCATGAAGGAAGCAATACCATTTACAGAATGAAGACAGGTGGGGAGAGGTGGTTTGAAGATGATAATAAAAAACAGTTTAGGAATTATAAAGCATTCAAGTCCGAGTCCAATGGTCAACTGGAAATACAAGATTTGAACACAAGGAGAACACATGGGCTAAAAACAGATGCCTGAGAGCGAGGAACACAGAATGGGCACAGGACAGAACATGTGGAGCTGATGTGGCCTATTCTAAATAATTAGATAAAATTTATTTATTAAAATTTACAGTTATATACTATATAACAGTATTTTAACCAAGGAAGGCTCATATATTGATGGCAGTCCCATAGTGACTGTCCTGGCTAATACAAGCATTGTCTGCAATGTTCACACGTACCCAAATCATCTAACAGTGCAATCTCATAATGTGTTCCTATCATTAAATGACATACATGCATACACAAAGAAATATGTACATGTGTATGTATGATGTATTATGTATATGTTTAAATTGAATGAGTTTAAACAGAGCTTTGAATTCCATCCTGACCGAAGCCTCAAAAAATTAATTTTTGCTGAACATGGCAGCATTTACCTGTAATCCTAGCCATCAAAAGATAGAAGTAAGAAGACCAAAAGGTCAGGGCCAGCCTAAGCTACACAGATAGTTTCAGGCCCGCTTAAGCTATCTAGCTAGGCTCTGTCTCAAAACAACAAGATAATTTTCTTTTTCTCTGCCTTTGTATTGCCATCCATAAACTGACAGGAAACTGGCCACAGCTAAGGGCTAAGTCACCAATGAGTTCATGTGTTTAGCCTCTGTGAAGACTTTTCCACCACCTGGCTTATTAAGACAGTTGCTCGGCAGTAGTCACCAAAGCTCTGCAAAGAAACTGCTGAACACTCTTCCTGGACAGGCTCTCATAACATTCCTATAAACATGGGCAGAAAGAGAATGTCTGATAAACATCAACTGCTTTTCTAAAAGGATACTCAACTCCTCTTGCTCTATTTCATAAGCTACCCATCACTGCTTCATCAGATATATTGTAATGGAAGTACCCTTTAAGAGACAAGGAGATTTCAGTCTCTCTCCTTAGAAAAGGTTAGTCACTACACAGCTGGCTGGCCCATGCCACATGAGCCCATGCCTGCCCTGTGATCAACTAGAGGGCTTGAAATGGAGAAGGAGGTCACACAATCAGACAGGAGTAACAGCAAGGTGTGCTGCAGAATGGGAAAGAACAGGATACTACTTAAGTTGCTCAAAAAACTTGCTGAAACATTATGGTGTGCTTTCTAAAGTTGAGAGTAACAGAAAAGGCTCTACAGGCACACGTACCCTCAGAGCAATGGCTCCCAGGTGGGAGGAGATGAATGGGAAGGGAAAGTAACCAGGTATCTTTCTTGTGTTTTCATATGAAAACCTTCTGTGCGCTATTGAAAACCAATGTTTAAAGGGAAACCAAGAACAAGAGAAGCTGGTATTGCTTCTAGAGAACACCCAAGGTTGGGATCCTGGGCCCACAGTCCTCATCAAATGGGGAAAGCACGGTGGAAAGACGAGTGGTACTTCCCACCATTTACCGGATCGTTTCTTTGACTTCGAAGAGCCCTTGGATGACTTTTTGGGCTTCTTTATCCGTTGGTATCTCAGAGCCTCCAGCCTCTCAGGCACAGCAGCGTTCCCGGGTGCAGGTGGAAGTATTCTGCAAGGAACAATTAGAGAGGCACAGGTCAGCTCCCAGAAAGGAGCCTTTGAAGAGGGCTGGAAGAAAGCCAAAGGACTGCCCATAGAAGGATGGAGGCCAGGGATGGAGTCCCGGGTGTCCACGATCATTCCTGGACACCTGCTTTCCTATTGCTCCTGAAAGAAGAAACCCAATAGAAAGCTCCAGCAGCAGGAGGCCTATCTCAGGTGGGAACCAACCTGGGAGCAATCAGAAGACCCTAGGAAAGGAGAGAGAGACTTTAATGTAAGCCCACCACACATCACTTAGGCTGGGACAAGCAAGTGCCAAAGAAGAGTCAGTTCCTAGAACTCACCATCATCAAGACCTTAAAGTAAAAATCGAAGAGCAGATTAAAGCAGGAGGTGAGCAATTCCAGTCCCAACAAGCTGCCTCCCGTGTCCAGAGACAGGAAGGGGCAAGTAAGTAGCCAATGCCCAGTGAGGCATGAGTCTGCAGAACCCAACTACACAGAGCCACTCCCTCCATCTACAAGTTTCATCTAGAACCTCACAGCTAACTGCTGTGACTGATCAACATCAGCAGGCATGTCTGCACAACGCTCTGCAGACAAGGCTTGGATTTCCTCAGTCTCATAAGAAAAGAAAGTAGAGGTAGATTATGACAGGACCAAGTATTCAAATCTTATGGCTCCGCAAAGTCCTTGCTGCGGATCACTGGTCTCCAGCAAGTTCTGTATCTTAAGATTCAACCTAAATGTTGAGATTGTTGGGAGAGGAAACTCTATATATTGACCTTTCTTTTTCCATCCCAGTTATGGGATGGATAAAGTCTGCCATTTAACCAGAGCCTGTGTCACCTAGGTCATGATGGGAACCAAAATGAACTGAGAAGAGCGCAGTGTGTGACACTGTGCCTATAGAGAGAGCTTTCAAGAGTCATAAAAGAAGAAAAAGGAGAAGACATGTTATCCATCTGTTTTTCTCAAAGTAAGACAACGTGGAGCCTGAGGAACAAAGAGGGCAAGAAACAGGAGGGGCATGCTTTCTTCCCACAAACACTGGTATTGATGAGACCAGATACGGTAGGACATTCTAGGGCCATGGCAGACAAAGGTGACTCTCTTCTGTCCCCAAGCTGCTCACCCCCTTCCCCACGTCCATCACAGTGAAGTTTTAGCAAATCCTAGTTTAAAAAAAAGATACTCTGATAGTCCTGTGAGAGCCAAAGAAGTCCCTAGAGGTCCACAAGCTGTCGGGGGTGGAGTGGGGGTAGTAAGTGGGGAGCAAAGAGAAAGGAACAAAAAGACTTAGCATTTCTCCAACATGAAAGGCCTCTGCAAGCCCTGGGAGGAAGGAACTTACAGACTCATGGTTAGTAAGCCTCTGGTCTCTGGAAGTAACTGGCAGTGAAGGAGCCTCCATCCTCCTTGAGGGATGTCATTTGCTCCAAAAGTCTTTTATTGCATTGAATATCAAGAAACCCTCTCAAGTTCAAGCCAGAGGCAACTCCTTAACATTTCACAGACCCCACAGCATCTCTATACACCACATAAGAACCCACGTCTCGTGGAAGAGCAGTCTAGCTCACAGTGTAAACAAGTCCCCTCCAGTGACTCAATATTCCAGTGTCCAATCCCCTTCTCTTCCCCTAACCCAGCTCTACCCAGAGATCTTCCCCAAAAGTAGCAGCTAGAAGGGATTTTAGAAGAAGCCCGCATCACCCTTCTTAACTTGGACAATGAATGTTCTTTGTTTTGCCTGAAAAGAAAACCAAGGACATCATGAATTCACCACCATTTGCCATCTCTACTCCAGATCCTGACCAGTACTGAGGAAGGCCATGTGAGGTGAGATATGTAGTCAGAGGAGACATGTGACAGCCAACCCAACCCTTGACACCCCACAGTTACAGCACAGTTCTTCCTTATTCCCTAGCCAACGGGCAGAAGTAGAAGCAGCATGGGGGCTACCTCTCCTTTACTGTGGATGGTAGGATTGGAAAAACAAGTCACTAATACTACAGCCAGGGAAAAGGTGAAACCACTTTCTATATGCCCCATAGAATAGCTGTGAGTTCAAAAGCCAGTGCCAATCCAGCCAACCACAAAGGGATTCCTTTGCAGTGGGGACAGGGCACAGGCTATAGAAGTAGCTGGTACAGAGCACCCCTGAAAACTTCCAAGTATTCCTCAAAGCAGATGCAATTTTCAGGGGGTGAGATACCAACAACACAATGAACACATTATTACTACTATCATTTATGTTATATAACATGTTCTCATCACTTACCATGCCAGGCACATGTCTGTAATGGGCTAAGAGGTAGAGACTACACTAGCCATATTCCAGATGGAGACACTCAACTTTAGTGAGGGGATCAACGTAGCCAGGTAGACTGACTCTTCAGTATTAGGCTAAACCGCTCTTTAAATAACATAGGTACAGAGGCTATTATAGACAAAACGGACCTTCCCACCCACGACGCTCTCTGCTCCAGTGTCACAGGCAGAATAAGACAGACCAGGCAGAGGGTAAACTGCTAAAGTTTCATCTTCAGGCACAAACTCCCAAACAACAATGATACACAGAGGAAGTGAAGACTTTTCACTTGAGAGAGAGGTGGCCATGCTCCAGTCTTTCCAGGATCCCTTCTGCCAACCTGCCTGAGCTCCCAGCTCAGGAGTCAAGACACCACAACACAGCGGAAGATGTCCCCTGGAGGCACCAGGATATACCAGGATATACCTAAGGCCAGAGGCAAAAATAAAAGCAAGTCTCTAGCAGGACAGGTGGGAAGAAAGGGAAGACATAATGGGTCTGTTTGAGTGACCTATACAGAAGAGATATGAAATATTGTTCAGTAGTCTTTATGGTCAGTACTGAGAACCCTCTGGGTATCAGCCCACCGCCCATTTTTAGGAAGGATAACTCCGTTCCATGTCAATACTAAGTCTACCTGACACTGTTCCAGCTTTGAAGTTTTTGGTGTTGGTGTTTGGGATAGGAAGCAGATGAAGAACTTGTAACTGTGGAATAAAGCTCTCTAGTAAACCTGAACTTGACCTGTAGGTTAAATGGTCACAAGAGACTCCAGCCCTGGTCTCCAAGGTGAGGCTCAGTTCTCCTACTGGTCAGTCTCGATTTGTCTCCACATACAGGAATGCTGCAAACTTCAGTTGCCTTCTCTCAGGAGATGACCCAAGTACATTACTGACAGACAAAGATGCCCTCCAAGCCTACAAGCTTTTCTAGTCTCTCATTTCATGCAAATCCCAGTTCTGTGATCCAGTGGTGTTCCTTGCAGCTCAGAATTACTAAAAATTGCCAACATTTACTTTAAAATCCCTTCTCATGACAGTCCACACAAAATTCTCACCCCACTCATTCAACCCCACAGGTCTCATCTGCCTAATTACCCTGCTCCCTAGCACAGCTGAGTAAAGAGGTGGCACACTTACAACACAGGAAATCCTTGGGCCCAGAAAGTCAAAATTCAGCTGCCCATTTCTTGCTTTCGTGCCCTAAGAACTAGCCATAAAGACACAAGTGACAACAATTCCTAACACATCTGGGAAGAAGAAACCTGGACTGAGGAACTGGCTCCATTAGACTAGCTTGTCTGTAGAGCACTTTCTTGATTACTAAGGTGGGTACAGTCCACTGTGGGTGGTACCATTCCTATGCAGATAGGCCTGGCCTTTATAGGAAAAGTCATTGAACATGACCCTGGGAACAAGCCAGTAAGCAGTGTCCCTCCATGGTCTCTGCTTCTGTTCCTGCCTCAGGTTCCTCCCTTTAGCTTTTGACCTGACTTCCCAGAAGGATGTACTATAATGTGTAAGCCAAATAAACCCTTTCCTCCCCAAGGTTGTGTTCGGTTACAGTGTGTATTATAGCAACAGAAAGGTCAACTAGAACAACACAGTTCTCCATTACTCCCCCAGGTAGTAGAAAGAAGTAACTTAGCAGCTCCTGTGCCCCAGGGAATCTTTCTCCCCTCACTATGGGTGAAAGAATGGGGAAATCTATTCAAATTCATATCATAGCCAGGGAAAAGGTGAGAGCATTTTCTCTGTGCCCCAGAGACAGCCATGAATCCACAAGCTAGCATTAAGTCAGCTCAATTGCAATCCTGCCCTCTCTCATAGGGACAGGATGCAGATTCAGTATTTTACCTCAGGCCTCAGGAAAGGCTTGTGTCCAAATGGAAACTCCTTCCTACAGTACACCTAATCAAAGGGGATCCATTGGGCTTTCCAGCCCCTGCATCACAGAGGGCACAGAAGGTAGTAAGGAGAAATGGAGTATACAGAGTACTGTTGGCATCGGAGGAGCGTTGAGTAAGTGGCTGGGCCCCCAGGCTCCCATAGAATAGATCCACATACTGCAACTCCCCACTCTGACACAGGAACTGGAAAGAGGATAAAGAGAGAAAGAGCGGACAGGGTCGGGGAATGACAAAAGGAATGAGCAGGAGAAGAGAAAACTGAAAAGGAAAGAAACAAAGCGAGGACAAATGCAAACAAGACGCATCACAGCTTCTCCAAGCAAGACCAGGGGACACATGCAAAGGTGCAGCATGAAGACAGCATCTACAGAGGGGCCACAGCTTCCCCATGACCCGGCAGCTCCTGTGCTCCAGGGAATCTTTCAGCAAGCAGGAGAATGAGCAGAGGTCCCTGTTGCCTAGCACAACAAAGACCTAACTTGGACAACATAGAGGACTTCAGTCTTCTGGGCTAGGGATGCTATCGAAGCCTAGGAGAGGAACAACTGTCCCTCATTGCTGTCCCTGGATTCTGGGTTTGTCACAGTGATAATGTGGCTTGGTTCTCTCAGATCTGATATAGGGAAGACATTGGGAAAGACAGGGAAAATGGAAATCACAAAGGACATTAGAGTCGGCCACTTTCTAGGAACTGGGTAAGAGCTGTCCCACAGCTACCAAACCCCAGGGTGCAACAAAGCATCTATGCCAGCGAACAGTGGGGAAGACAGACATAGAGTAGGGAAGTTTAGGGAGAACCCTGCTCTGTAACATCCATCCAAGGAGCCACAAGAGGTCCCGGAAGCAGGTGAACTCCCAAGCACTATATATGACCCTGCCGACATGGGCAGCCACAGACTGACACCCAAGTCAGTCTCACACACAATGCCAGAGGCCTCTTGGATAGTGACAGTTTTATAGCTGCAGGTCATAAAGAAATGTCCCTGTAGTCTCCTTATGAGAGACCTCTCTTATACACAATGAGATTTATAGTCCTGAGTTAGGAAGAACAGCCTCATGGCACATGAAGGGGGAAGCATGCAGCTTCTTCTCACTTGGGAAGCCAAAGCACCAACACAATTGCCTTGACAGAGAGGGAGCTCTGAGTTTCTCAAGCATCTTCAAAATATACCTGGCCCCTTCACTGGGAGCCCCCTCTTTTCGATTCCACCTGGAAGGATGCTGGAGGAGCCACCAAGGGCTGGGAAGGGCAGTGCTGACATCTAAGGTTTTAAGCTTTTTGCCAACTCAGCTCCCTTCTTCCTAGCATGAATTCTCCCAAGGCCTTTTCCCAAGAACATGACCTAAGCGGGACAGCTACTGCAGGGATCCTGAAAGCAATGTGGCTTTAAGGAAGAGGTCACATGCAGTCCTACAACAACCACAGAAGGGCTGGATCATGGGAGAATGGCTGTACTCCCACCTTTGAAAACTGAAAACCACCTGAGCCTGAGGCCTCAGATGGATGTAGAAGAGGGATCCCTATCATTAAGATTCCCCAGGAAAGAAAAAAAAAAAAAAAATCCCAGGAAGAGTAAGGGACTAGCAATCCCAGGAAGAGCTCTGAGATAGGGGGAGGGGTTGGCAGGGAGGACATCACCCTGAGTCTGCTGGGGAAATAGAGCACTGGAGTTGATGACAGATCCCTTGATACCTGCATGGACCCAAACAGGTCCCCAAGGGTAGAGATGCAAAGCTGATTCTGGAAATTCTGGCTCCCTTGGGATTCATGCAGCGTCTTGTAGATGCTATGGAGGTCTATGAGGGCGTTGGCAGCAGGATGGCAAGGGTCTGAGTGAGAACAACTGCAGCCCATTCTAGAAGGGTTGGTATGGGCTTGGAGGTTAAAAGCTACAGCTAGGCAGTGCCCCAGCATGGCCAGCTGGGCAGCTGGAGCGGCAGAGCAATGCGATGTGAGGAATCCAGAAGCCATGGGGACCCAGGAGCAGCAGCTGCCTGGGTAGGGCAATGAGGGGATATGTCTTGGATCCCCTATTTTGGAAGCAATGGCCCTGCCGAAGCCCCATCCGCCTGCCCGCCCACCCCGCCCCACCGATGAGCTCCCTTACCTATTGAGCTGAGGAGAGGCTTGTCTCGACAACACTGCCCAGATAGCTGAGATAATCAGAAACAAAGCAGTTACCAACACCGGCCAGATGAACCACCCACGCACACCCAGAGGGGAGGAGGGGGCAGAGTGAGCAGAGCCCCACAGGCGAGGTCAGAGGGAAAAGAGAGAACCAGAGAACCAAAGGCATAGATGGAACAGAGAAGGTGAGCAGGCTGTACAAGGCACAGACAGGACACAGTGGCAACATCTCCTGCAGACAGAGGCGGGGTGGCTTAGCTAACCTCTTGGATCCCCACACAGGCTGCCCTCTAAGAGCATCCACCTTGGCACCGAGGTTAACTTGCAGTTTCCAGCCACCACGGTGGTGGGAGGGGGAGGGCTGGGTTCCCTCCTCTCCTCTCTAACTACCTCCCATTCTCCCCCCTTTCTATCCCCCCAATCACCACCAGGACAGCCTCCTCTGGATCTCTGCTCCCCTCCACTGGCCATATCAAGAGGAGAGGCCAAAGTACTGAACCCAAGAGAAAGACTAAGAAAGAGACAGGAGAAAGGATGAGGGCAAGGCAAGGGAAGAGGGAAGGGTGCGCACGACAGAGGCACGGCAGGCTCTCCAGAGCAAACTGGGTCAGCCTCAAGGCGATGGAGAAGGAAAAGAGGAAGACTGGACTGACTTGGAAAGGAACAAAGGCTAGGAGGAAAGGGGAGTGCAGGTGGATAGAAGAGGTACAGACAGGCGTCCAGGCCGACTGGTACCTGGAATACCAGCTGCTACAGTACAGTGTGTGCTCTCTCAGACGGCCAGATCTCGGGAGCTTGTCTGTCTGTCTGTCTCTCTGTAGCTTCCTGTGAGGCACATAGGTGGGCGGGGATATGGCTCCCGAACACAGGTCTGAGCTTGTTCTCAGCCTCCAGGGGCACCTCCCTGGAGAGACTAAGGACAGGGCCTGGAGTCCAGCACTTACTAGCATGCTAAGAAGCAGGTATCTGAGTACATGGGGCCTCAGATCAGTGGTCCTGCTTGGTGTGGAGTGGCTACACAAGAGGAGACACAGATCTGCAGGCAGCTGCAGGGCACCAGCTCTATCCAACATCAGGATCACAGGGATGTGGCCAGTCTCAACATCAGGGGCAACTTCCACAGGCATCACTGCCTGCTACGATGTTCCCTTCCCCTTCTCCAAATTCCTGGTACATGGAGAGCCTTCATGGAACTCTGGGCTGGGCGAGGAGACTCCTGAAGCGCCTGGCAGGGTGCCAGCAGGTAAGCCCATCCATCCCAGTGAAGATGCTCTGCCAATGTGTGGCCAGAATTCCTCTCCCCGGGGTGCCGCAGTGTGTCCCAAACAAGCCCCCCGTTATTGGGATGATGGGGAGGTAGGGAACAGGGTAGGGCATGGGAAGACTGACCAGAAGTAGGCCAGAGACAGTGGCTTACACTCACCCTGAAGTAGGTAAGGTTGTTGGGGGCTCTGGTCGAAGTGGCTCCTCCCCCATCCTCCGAGGGGAAGGCGTCTGTCCAAACACATCCAAGTTGTCCCCTGGTGCCGGAGGGGCAGGGCCAGGTGGAGGAGAAGGGTAGCCTGTGGCCAGAGTAGTGAATCCCATTGTAGGCCTGTAGCTGGGGCTCCCACTGCGGCTGCTCTGTGAAGGAGATCCGGTAGATGATGGCGTTGACTTGCGCGAAAAGCTGACCGCGGCTGGCGGCTGCAGGGTGATCTCTGACATCTCTGCCTGCTGTAGGAGGCCTGGCCGAGGTCGGGCACGAGCAGCGAGCTCAGGGGAGCCAGTGCGGGAACTTAGGGGACTTTGGGTCAGAGGTGAGAGCCGGGAGGGCTGTAGCACCACTTGATGTAAACTGGGCTCGGCACGCCGGGTCTGCCTGGGGCTGGGCCGGGGCCGGGGCTGGGGCTCATACCACCTAGTGTCCAGGCCAAATGTGCTGGGGCCACCATGCCCCCCGGGCTCGGCTGGCTCCGGGTAAGGCAACACCGGTATCCCCATACCTTGGCTGGTATGTCTTAGCTGCCCTTGGCTGACCAGAGGTTGCATAGGTCTTTCCTGCCACTTGGTGGCAGGAGGTGCCGGGATGGGACCCCTGCCAGGTGACTTGCCTACCCAGCCCTTTGGTGCCTCCAGAGATAGCATGCCTGGATAGGCTGCAGGCACCTGGAGGGGGGCTGGGGGCAGTCCTCGGGGCAGGCAGGCCTTAGGCTGCAAACTCTCGGCCACGTCACAGGGGTGCAGCTGGTGGGGGAACATCATAGCTGGGGTCTCCAGTCCCCCAAAGGGAAATTCTGGCCGGCCCCAGGGCTCAGGGGACCGCCCTCCTGTAGGTGTCTGAGTCAAGGGCAAAGTGCTGTTGGAAGCATTCTCTCCGTTTTCCTCAGGGATGGTGGGGTGGCCAAAAGGCCCCTCGGTGTGCAGGGGTGGGGACGACATGACTGAGCTCAAGGGGCTGCCCACTTCTGGCATATAGAAGGGTGGAGGTTCCACCTCCCCAGGGCTGCTGCTGCTGAGGTACCCATAATACTGGCCGTGTTGGAAGGGCCGAGGGGCAGGAGGCCTGGCTTGGCCAGTAGCCTGGAGTCGTCCTCCCAGTCCACTGGGACCCTCAAGCCCACGAGGCTGGAACCGAGGGCTGTATGCTGGTGGTGGCAAGTAAGAGTCCTGGCTGGAAGACATAGGGGTCAGCTGAGGCTTCAGAGCAGCCACAGACGTGGGCACCAGTGGGTCTTCATTCTCCTCATCTGACTGCCGGAACTCAGGGTACATGTCCGTCTCCTCAGCGAAGGGGAAGCCCTCGATTCGCCGGCCCTTCACAGAGGGCTCCATCTCCGACGGGCCCATGACGAAGCGGCCATCCGGGCCTCTACTGATCAGTTCAATGGGTGTGGTGGCCTCAGCTTCGGCCTCAGCCTTGGCCACACTATACTTCCTGCTGCTGATAGCCCTCTTGGTCTTTTTGTACAGAGACAGTTCTTTCTCCCTTGTAGGGCTCAGCATCCTCTTGGCCGCAGGCTGGCCCTGATCATCAGAGGATTCAGACGGGGCACGGAGTGTGCGGATGCTCTCAGGACTCACCTTGCCAGAGGACAAGCTAGAAGTGTAACAAATAGGTGATAAGGAGTGCTATACATTGCCTTCAGCTTCTTCTCATTGTCTTTACAGTGACTCTAAGGGAAACACGCATGGATGGGCTGAACATTTTGGTCAGAAATTCTGGCCAACTCTCTCACTTGTCTAGACATGTATTGTCCATTTTTGGAATGAACATCCACACTGCTGCTTTTCTACTGGCTTGCCCCTAAATTTGCCTATGCACAACTCCGATTTTATTCTCTAGTTGTTCAGAGACGCAAGCTAATATTAATGCTAACTCTAACAAAGGACCAGGAAACATTAGATATAACAGTGCAAGGCTAAACAAATGGTACGCGAGCTTGAATTATCTATATACTACACACCCTCAATCCATGTGGGCAACTTAAAATGGACAAGCCAGATCAGCAGGTATAAAATACTCTAGAGATGGGGTCAACTAAAACTAATAGCTTACCTATGTCCAGCCTCCCACTTCTACCTACAGACCCCCAACAGCCCGAGACACTTACGGAGACTCAAGACTCTTCCTACAGTGAGTGATGGAGAGCGGAGGATCTGAAAAAAAAAAAAAGGAAGAGGCCTGAGCCACTCCACACATACAGAACAGGGACTTCATACCGCAAGATCAACAGAGAGGCCTGATAGAAAGTCACAGAGGAAGAGGCTTCACTTGCCTGGCAGCTCTATGCCGAGCTAAGAGGCCACATAACCACCGGGCCTTCTCTCCCTGTATCCCTGGCCCATCCTCTTCCCTCCACCTTGCTCTCTCTTTTCCCCTTTTAAACCAAGTCCTATTGGGCATGGGGGTATATGTCTCTAAAACAAGCACCTGGAAGGCTGAGGCAAGAGAATCTTGAGCTTGAAGCATGCTTGGTCTATAAATACAGCAAGAGCCTCTCTGTCAAAGTAGTAGTACTACTAGTAGTAGTACTTAAGTACTAATACTAATAAATTAAAAAGAGGACATGAAGTGGGGAGGGAGCTGGGGTTGGTGGGTCCTGAAGAGAGTTGGAGATAGGTGGGGAAGGATAAGATCAAAATACTTTGTATATATGTATGGAATTTCCCAGAAATGAACAAAAATATTTTAAAGATGAAATCCAATCCCACCAACAGCTCTGCCTGCAAGATCCCAGTGTGTCTGTTTGCAAAGGAGAAATACCATCAGTGGTCTGCTCATCTCCTGCTAGAGAACGTCTGACCTTGGCCGGGAATGGAGAGGAGACAAACACCTACCTTTCTTCCGCTTGAGTTTGCGCTTGCGCTGCTTGTTGACAAAGCAGGCAGCCAGAGTGCTGAAGAGGATGGCAGCTGCCAGGAAGCAGATGGTGGCCACTATCCCAGCCAACACTGGCCGAGCCAGCCCATCATCGGTCAGGTCCGGCTGTGGGAAGATGTCTGCAAGGAAGGCCAGAAGCACCCATGGGTCTCCTGCATGCCAAAGTTTTCCCCACCCCCTCTGACACGTGGTTCCTAGGGACTTCTCCCTCCAGCAGACAAGGCTGGGATCTGCCCTCCACACTCAGTACCAACATGAGCCTTTAAGGAAGTGTAGTGAGTTGGTGCAGCAGTATGAGCGTTAAGAAAGGGACAGTCTGTGACAGTCAAGTAACTTTCTTGTAGCTTCCTATATCTGCATCTTCCTGTGAGGATAATCACTAATATTCCTCTGGAGCTGTCTTGTCAGCCAAGCACTTCCATGCATGTTATCAGGCCCTCCCATAGTAATTCTGTGAGCTAGCTACACACAGACCCCTCTTCTCTAAATGAAGACACCAGAGACTGGCTCACTCTACTATTGGTACCCTAATAGAAGCACAGTTGTTCTGATTTCCAGTCAGGATTCTCTACCTTCTCCTATGCCATCTATACAGTGAAGACACTTGGGGATAAAAATCTAACTTGGGAAGAGGAACTATTAGAATGGAATCTAGCTGCATCTATCTTCTAACTCCTTATAGGACAGACGGGCTGGCAGCTTCCCACAGCAAGGACTAGTACATCTTGGTCATGCAGGCTCTAGAAGCAGGCTGGAGCTGTAGAAAGGATAAGGTGGGCTCAGTTCTCCCTTCCACAGTTAGGAAAAAAGCTTCACCTCGTGACAGATCCACAGGCCAGTTAGTGTCAGGACCAGAGCCCAGCCTACTGTACTGTACACACAGGGCAGTGAGATCCTTAAGTGCCACTCTTAAAGAACATCAAAGAATAAGTCAATACATTGTGATATAGCTGGCCAGAATTCAATGCCACATTGATAATGATAATGGATTAAAAAAAACAATCTATATTACACTGATGGGACCACAGTCTCAGGGGAGTTAAGTGCAGGGACTGCTGCTGCTGACACAGCTCCTTCAGCCATACAGGACTGCCTGAGTAGGCGAGCTTTCTTTACTCTTGGAAGTAAGCACAAGGCTACTGACTGAGAACAGTTCACGGAACTGAGCGAACAAAACACTCAAGTCGTCTACTTTGGCTCTGGCTGGAATATTTTTTTTTCTGTTCTTCCATCTCTCTGTGTCTCTTCCCTGCGAGAAGCCAAGACAGAAGCAGCTGAGTTTTGCTGCCTATGGGAGACAACTTGATTTTACACAAACGCCCCAGGGTGCCTAACATATAAGACAAAAATCACACTCTCTTCTTCCCCGTGTGCCCTAGGCTCCTCTTCTCTCCTCCCCTCTGTCCACACCAATGCTTCTGTAACCCCAAGAGGCTCCCCACAAGAGCTTTCTGGCCAAGACCCTCATAAACTGATCTCAGGGGTCTCAGAACATGCTACACCCAAGGAAATGGTGCCTTGGCTAGCTTAGTAAGCAGGTCTATACTGAGGACACCCCTCTCCTGGAGAGGGTATCGGCTTTGTTTCAGGAACTCTGGAATGGAGAGAAGACTTGTGGTAATGGGACCAGTGCCAAGAAAAAGAAAGATAAATGGAGAAAATGTTAGAATGTTAGGGAGTTGTCTTTATTTAGTCTGGGAAAAAAAAATACAAAAAAAAAAAAAAAAAAAAAAAAACCCTAGGGAGAGGAAGGAAGGAAAACAACACCAAACAACAATTTTCCAAATAAAACCCACATAATTACAAGGAAAGCTATAATAGGCATCCAACAGACACTTGTTGACCTGCTGTATCTCCCCTCTAATTCACGGTGCCCGCCCCATTACACAGCATAGCAACATAGAGCGCAAACACAACATGTACCACACCTAGCACACTCTGACAAGATCCAATGGATTTCCTCCCTCGGCTATCTCCCAGACATATCAGAAGCTCCACCAGCTCCACAGGGGATCAAACATCATGCATCATGGAAACATTGTCTTCAGAAATGGCAGAACACATAAGGTTTTAACTAGACTCTTGCTTAAGCTTTCAGCCCAGCCTGTCCTCCCAGATTAGCTGGTTGACAAAAGGACTCTCATGTGGCTCTGAGGCTTGCGTTCTGGTTATTGTTAGACAATTTTTGGAACCCAAGGTACCTGTGCTGGAGACACCGGCAATGTTGCTGGGCTCGCTGATCAGATCCTGCATGACGGCCAAAACCCGGAACTCATACCAGGTATCCTACAATCCAGGGAAAATACTCAGTCAGCTGAGGGGCTGAGTACCACCACAGACCCGGTACATGATGACCACAGAACAGAGTACCCAGAACACTGGTCCCAGAGAGTGTTTAATGGTGACTGCTCACATTGGGCTATGTATATTCAAGCTATGGGCTACAAGCTACATGAGGCCACTGAGAGAAACTGCAGAGATAGATGCACAGTGAGCTTCAAAATGGCATCAGGAAGCAATTCCAGCTGGTCATAAAAAGCATCTGGGAAATAGGAGATGGAAGGATACCTCAGATCTCTTCTAGCTATGAAACAAGCTGTTTTCTCTCTCAAGAAAAAAGAGGTGTTCGTGCTTCAAAGATGTCCACCAGAAAATAAATAGGGAATGTGTTTTCTCCTGGGACTCTGAATTATTAAAGCAGAAGTCCTTCTGGCCAGCCTTTCTAGAGCCTCCTCAGTCCACCCTGCCTGGAACTCAAGAAACTGGGGCCTGGAATATAATGATCCATACTAGCTTCTCCTTGCCTTAGCCTAGCTAGTGTCTGTATTTAAGGAAAACCATCTATGTAGCACCCCCATGCCATTAAGTTAGCTCTGGTCTGGGAACCAATTCCAACCTTTGGTAGCAGACAAGGGAAAGTCTAGGACTTACAGATAAGGCAGCCCAGTTGAAGCTTGACTCTGTGCCCATGTGGTGAGTCTGTCAATGATCAGTGGCTTTACAAATTGTCATGACAAACTCCAGAAACAGGGAATAAAAGGAAAAAAATTGAAGTCCCCACCTGTGACAGATCCTTGGCAAAAAAATCTCCGTCAGTGCCTGGGATGGCGTCATCTAGCATCTCCCAGCGCTCCCCAACTCGGAACTCCATGATATAGCGGTCGATGGGGAAGCTGTGGTTGGCAGGAGGGAGCCAAGACAGGAGCACACCCTGCTGGGTCCGGTTGGCTGTGAGGCACCTTGGTGGGGTCACCAGCACCAGGGGTTCTGGAGTTGTAACAGGGAATGCTAGGAGGAAAAAGGAGACAGAAGATGATGGCCACCGACTCCGACCCAAAGTCAGAAGCAGAACTTAACAAGGAAAGAATTTTTTTCAGAGCAGTGAGAGGCTGTCCCTCCAGCAGCCTCACAGTCCAAGGAAAGAGAAGTCAGGGCTGGTGACCCAGAGCTCCGTGACTCTTTTCAGAATTAGACAACTACACAATGACCAAGCACCTCCTCAAAAGGGAAGAAGAGGCAGGTACCATGAGGAGAGAGAAGAATCTAGTGAAGAATACAGGCCATGCATGTGCCACATAACAGCTCTGTCAGCAACATTCCTGATAAATCCATCATAATTCCCATGAAATTATGAAGCTGAAAATGTCCTATCAGCTTTAAGAGAAGATTAATACAGAACAGCACATTCCTAGAACATCTAAGTTAACACTGTATGAACAAATCTGTGGCTCTGCCAGTCACATAAAGCACAGCTGTGTACAGTGCAGAGTATATGGCAATAGTAACATCCAACCACGCTACAGGTTATGTATCTACTCCACGATGTGTGTGTGTGTGTGTGTGTGTGTGTGTGTGTGTGTGTGTGTGTATGGCTAGAGCGTACTCCAGCAACAGAAAAGGTGTCTGATGAAAACAGCCCCCACCCTGCTCCAGAAGCCTCAGCTCCATTGATCTAAAGTTCACAATATTTCGGGGTTGCATCATTTTCTCATAATGCTATGCCATCTACACCATGACCTCATTGCCTAATGACACACCTCTCAGATGCGGTTTCCTCTGACAGTTTCCCCACTGCCAAGAGGCACATGACTGTATTTGTTGTTCTCATTCCAAGAACTGGTGAGAGATCTTCTCACGACACATGAGTCATACTTTCAATTCCATTTGGAGCCCAGACTTGGTGGTATACACCTTTAATCTCAACACTTGGGAGGCAGAGACAGGTAAATCTTTGCAAGTCCAAGGCCAGCTTTGGTCTACAAAGTGAATTCTAAGCCAGGAATGGCTATTTAAACAGGTGAGACCCTAATCAGAGGAATTTTAAAGTTTGGGGTGAGCATTTTACATCTGCTGTCCACAGGGCAGAAAGGGAGCTGAAGCCACAACCTCCAGTCCACCTGAGAAGTGTCTGTTTGCCAAGGCTGATTTTGGACCCCAGAAGACATGCAACTATGGGTAGACAGTGCAGAAGACTCTATGTCTCCTTGTAAAACTGCCAAACATTTATACATATCACTGAACCTCTCCGGTCTATCCAAGGGTACAAAAGGGAATATAGCTAAAATGCCATGATATGGTAGCAGGCAAATCCTACAAAAGCGCATGGCAAATCCTTACTGGGAAATAAAAGAAACTACAACAGAGACCACTTTGTAAGGTGCTGGTACCCACTAAGCCCTAATATTAGCTCCATCCCTACTTTCAGCTCTGACTAGCTAAGATCTGCTAAGAAATAGTCCCCAATACACAGCAGCCCAGGGCCTCACCTAAAGTGTTCACAGTGACCACCTCACTGAAGGCGCTGGTTCCCAGCCTGTTCTGGGCCAGGACACTGAACTGGTATGCGGTCTCAGGCTCCAGGCTGTCTACCAGCAACCAGCTGGGGCCCGGTGGCACTGACAAGGACAGCCAGTCGTGGGGCCCAAACTGAGCCCGCTTCATCCTGGCCAAAAGAGAGAGAGAGAGAGGATGGGGGAGAAGGGGTGGGGTGGGTCACACTGGAGAGAACAGCATGCATGCAAGGTCTTCAAGGGAAAGGCAGTGAAAGTACAAGCATTCCCAGGTTCAAGGGCAGAAGAAGGAGAGCCAAGGTGGGGTTACTTGCCCGGCTCTGGCTATGCCAACCTTCATGGTACCAGGGCACACCCACTGTGATACCTCCCCAGTGAAAAGGGTCCTCAGGTGTAAATCATGCTGAAGACACGGTCAGATTACCAATTGCATTGTGAGAGGACCCTACTCCAAGCACTACTGTATAAATGGGCTCTGTCTTGATAGAATAGGAACACTGGAAATGAGGATGAGCAGCTGGGCAATGACATGACTAGTGAAGGAACCAGGATGACCTTGGCTCTCTGCCCTACCAGGGAGAGGCAAAAGTAGGACCCAGAGTACCACAGGCTATTCCACTCACTCCAGTCCAGCTTGGGTCATCTGAGGATATCCAAAGCATTTAACAAAAATAACCAGGGATTTTCCTTGTGGCAGGACCAGTTCTCCTAATGCCTTGAAGGCTAGAAGTCACAACCAAAGGGAAAATTATAGTGATGGAAAGTAAAGAATCTAGGGGTGAGGTTTTCCACTCCAAAGCCACCACCCTCTTCTTCAACTTCCAACAGGCAAGGAAGTCACCTGCTACAAGTGCAATTCCAGATGACACCACAGGGAGGAGACATTGTCCTGGGCAACTGGACCACTCTATTCATCCCTGAGCTGTACTCAACCCACAGGCTCCCCTCTAGGTTTTAAGACTCATTGCCACTACCAGATATGCCCAATAATGTGAGCTGAGGCAAAAGAAAGTGAAAAAGAGGAGGGGGAGAGAAGAAGAGGAAGAGGAGAAGTAGAAGGAGAAGAAGGGAAAGATGAAGAAGGGAAGGAGGAAGAAGAGAAGAAGAAAGAGGAGGAGTAAAAGAAGAGGAGAAGAGAAAGAGGGAGAAGGGGAAAAGGAAGATAGAGAAGAGGATGAAGAAGGGGAAGAGGATGAAGGAGAAGAGAAAGAAGAAGAAGGGGAAGAGGAAGGAGAAGAAGGGGAGGGGGAAGAGGAGGAAGAGGGAGAGGAGGAGGAGACAGTAGGAACCAAATGTCTGTATAAGTACAACTAGCTAGGGCCATTCAGAAAGAAGGGAAGGCCTCTTCTAGCACGGCAACTAACCTTCTCTACCAACACAAGTGAGCAGAGGATGAGGCAAGCGATTTAGATGAGTGGCCATGTAGGGCAACAGCATAGGCGAAAAGGGAAGCCCTATTTGTGCCCAGTCTGTCCATCCCCAAAGACACCTCTACAACAGCAGAGGTCACCTCCCGACCCACGTGTCCTACAACATCTCCCAGGCAGTGGGCATGGGACCCTTCCCCCATTCAGAGGAACACAGACAAGGCATGGGAGATTGTTCTCACTATAGCTCCCACTATCTAGGCACACTTCGCCCATAGAGAACTCAACCCCCAGGAGATGCATTCAGTCTGAGAACTTCGAGGAAATGGAAGCCCCTCAACCCCATGTTGCTGAAGGCTCTCTCTGAGGTCTACAGTCAGCTTGTTCCTCCTCCCCAGACTCAGAAAGAACCAGGCTGAAGGAGAAGGAAATAGAATGTGCGTCCTCCTCACTTGAGGATGCTGTCTGTGGCTCTGGATGCCACAGTTCCCAGCTCAAGACAGGAAGGAACATAGGGAACGAAAAGCCTCGGGTGGTGGGAAGCCAGGGAGTGCCCTCGGCTTGTCTTCCTATCATTCTATGTTTTGGGTCCGCATCTTCTTCCTTACATACTCACACCCTTACAGGGTAGGTGAGATCTACCTACCCTGAGGTTTGGTAAGTATTTTAAGTTACTGGTCTGGTCAAAAGCAGACATGAAAACCACATGCACAAGATCCTACAGAGAAAATCCGGACAGGGGAGGCAAGGGCAGAAATGGGAGCACCTGGCCCCTGGGACCTCTGGGCAAGGAACAGAAGTAAAAGGTAGTGCTAGTCACTACACTCTGAAGATTAAGAACCTAGAAAAAGAATGGGGTGAGACACTGAGAGAAGCCAAAGGAAGAGCGGAAGGGGGACAATCTCAGCACAGATCAGCATGCTAACCTCCAGGCGATAACACAAGGATGCCTTGACTCCCTTATAGGCATACCTAACATCCCTAAGAACTCAATCCCTGCCTGGCCCACTTTGCCATCTGGAGAGCTGGCAAGTAGAGATCCTAGGGTCCTTGGGCCCACCACCCACCCTAGGATGGCATAGGATGGGGCAGATGGGATGCCCTGCGTGGGGCGAGGGAGGGAGAAGCCGAGAGCAAAGCATGCGGGGCTGACTCACAGAGGTCCGTACCAAACTGAGAATGTCTGCTCGTAGCCTCCGTCATAGCCTGGCTCCCAGGACACGTTGGCAGTTGTCATGGAGACATGGACCCGGACACTGCCTGGGGCATGGGGACTGGTGCCTGGTGAACAAGGAAGACAGCTCAGATCAAACGGAGCTGAGCCGGTTGGCTAGTTCCCCACCATTTCCTTGCAGAAAGATCCAGGAGTAGACAACAGGGTACCAAGATGCATCACAGGAAGTGGCGGCAGAGAGGGCAGAGTCCCAGGCCCAACCCTGGTCCTTGTGGGGTCAGAGAGAAAAACCCACCCACTGCATAGGCTAGTGTCACCAGCAGGAACACAGGCCAGAGGAAAAACCAGAACCCTCCTCATCCTGACCAAATTCCCATGCATCGTTGAGCTAAAAACAATCCCTTGAAGTCCTGGGAGAAACAAACAAACAAGCAAAAAAAAAAAAAAAATCACATCCTCTTACTAATCTCTAGGCACAAGAGACAGCCATGTCCCACACAACAGACAGCAGTCGGCTTAGGTATGAGGCCAGCCCCTACTGGGTAGAAAGGATGTGACTGGGCAGAATGGCCAGGGGCTCCCCTGATAGATTGTAAGTGACAAGGTGCAGACCACTTTATTCACAACCTAAACTGGCAGTAAAATACTCAGTGGTGGCCTTGTGTATAACTGTGGCTGACAAGCCCAAAAGGGACAGACTCCAGGAAGGCAGGCTGACAAGTCCTGAGTAATATGAACAAGGAGTATGAGTCACTTCCTCATGCCCCAGGCTATGGACACTGGCCTGACCCTCAGGCAGCTCAATGCCTGGCTAAGGTGCCACACAGTCTGAATGTCACTCAATCTACTCCTTCCAGTTCCCACATGTCCGACTTCCCCAGGATAGGACAAGCATGGACCCTATCCCTCCCTGCCAGAGCCTCCTGAGGTCAAGGGTTTCAAGTTGCCATCCCTGGTCTGACTTAGGAAAGACACCAGCAGAGTGAGGTTAACTACCCCAGTCAGCCTACTCGACCACATACCGATGACAGTGAGGTGGGTGCTGGCAGTGATGCTTGTGACCACATTGGTGGCAACACATTCCCACTCCCCGTGGTCCTCCTTACTCAGGGCACGAAACTGGAGACTCCCGCTGGGCAGTGCGTTGTGCTTGCTTCTGCTGGGCTTCCCTACCTTAGCCAAACAAGGAGCAGGGAAGAGGATGGGAGCAGGGATTCAGTTTAAGGAACAAGCGCTCACACTCAGGAGCCTAAGGAGGATGAAGATGCTGGGCCAATCCCTGAGCCCATTGCCAACACCCACCACTATCCACTAACGTTCCCTCCCCTCCTAACATCTGGCCTATCCACACAGGTCCAAGTAGAACCACCAATGGCTCTTCCCGCTTTCCCCACAGTGCAAGAGCTTTAAAGCCCAGGTACCTTCCTCCAGGTGATGACAGGGAAGGGGTCCCCTGCAGCTGCACAGGGGATGAGCAGCTCCCGGCCAGCCTCCTGCCTGTACTCCCAGCCGGGTAGCACCGTGAAATACGGGGGGTCCTAATGGAAGCACAGACACAGGTATAAAAGGTTGGCCACAGGAACACTGCCCACCACAGGGGCCATGCACAGTCCTGGGGACTCACCTTCAGGACAAGCCGTGCAGGGGCAGACTGGCCCATGGTCCCCAAGGTGTTGTAAGGCACACAGGTGTAAGTGCCAAGAGCCTCCTCTGTGGCCTCTTCAATTCGAATAGAGCCATCCTCCATCAAGGTCCAACCCAAGTTCTGCCAGACATAGATGAAAGAGCAGAGAGCCATGGTCAGGACACAGGCACTGCCTCCCAGCCACTTCCAGGCAGGGTTTGAGCTGGGCTAGACTAAGCATAGGACAGAATAGCAGCTCAGCGGGTGCTGGCATCCCCTGTGGGCATGGAGCACAGCCAAACTCCTGCCAGATCGTTGTTCTTTGTTTGCCTAGGCTTTTTAAGGAGGAGTGGGGCTGGCAGAGAACCAGAGCCCAAAGCCAGCATCTTCACTGTCAGAAGGAGACTCTGCACTCGGAATCCTATCATGCACCTCGCTCATACCTTCTCTACCTGCAGGGGCCGGCCATCCTTATTCCACTTCACCACAGTAGCAGGTGGCTCTGCATCCACAGGACAGCGGATATAGCCATGGATTCCCACGGGCACATAAATTACAGGGGGCATGTTGAGGACACGGGCTGGGTCTGTGAAAGGGGTCGTGTGGGAAAACATGAGAAACCAGGTGAGCAATCAAGGCAAAAAGTGAACCAGTGCACAAACCCCATTCCTTTGCAAAGGAGCCTTTATACCTACTAGTTGAGATTCTCAATGTTCAACACAGCGCTAGGGGCCAGGGCCACCATAGTAAGTAAGACCAACAATCCCAGCTCCCTAGCACCACACACAGCAGGCTCGGGTAGGCTTTGTACTTCTTTCATCTGTCCAGTTTACTATGCTTTAAAGAACCTTAGGATGTTGAAGAATGCTTGGAGACATTCAGAGGCATGTTTTAAACTGTCCTGGTCTTCAGAATATGGAAATGGCTCTCACTGCAGACTTTACGGCAGCCCTGCCAAGCCAACAATGACCACACACTTCTCCAACTACTTTGTATTCTAAACCAAAAAAGCAATGTCAGTTCTATGCACAATGTGGTCCCAAGCATAATGGTAATGGTAGGTATTCCGTGTGCTGGATGTCTGGCCTCCCTTGGCCTCAGTATTCCACCCGACTCTGCAGTTAAAGTTAAAATCTATCATGGCCCCAGAACAAATGGAAGAGGCCCTGTAGCCCTGTGCTGAAAGTTAAGTCATCTCTTCTCATTTCTCCCCAGGACTCCTAGGGCTACAAAGGAGAAAGATCCAGAGCTAGGAAGCCTGTGATGAATGAGCTGGTTGGTACCTTTCAAGCATTCTGAGCTCTTCATAGAGCAGCCTTACATAAATACCAAGCTGAGTTATATATTTAGATGTAGCTTCCTACTTATGTATGATAGTCTTCTCTCTCTCTCTCTCTCTCTCTCTCTCTCTCTCTAATTCTTCCAAGGTTTTCAAAGGGTTTATGAATGGGAAATACTCTGAACACTGCTCTTTAGCAGAAATAAAGATCCTTGTCTCACCCACCTATAAATCTCAGCTCCCTGGATTCTCTTTGAAGAGAGGAAAGGGGGGAGTATAAAAAGGGACAAGTAGGAGTGGGTGCTGGCGCTGAGGAGAGCCAGAGACACCAAAACATCTCTGCACAAGAACAGTTCCCACAGCTCCAAGGATGAAGCCTGCATCCCGGTTGGTCTGCATCCTTCTGAAGGCTGATCCCTGTTGTCTTGATCACTCCTGCATTACCGGCACCTTTTAGCTCACATGGCCCTACCTGCACCCAGGCCAGAGGCAGAGGCACACCTGCGAGGTGAAGCTGCCCCTCCCTGTAGCCCTTCCGCCCCAGTGCTGGGGGAGCATGTCGAGTCTCCTGCTTTTCCTACTACAGGCCTAGGAGGATATACCCAGTACGCTGGGCTTCCCAGCTCATAGAAGTCAGGAGCTTGCACCACAGCACACTACAAATGCTTGTGAGCTGTCAGGAGTGCAAGAGAACTGGGGCCTTTGCTTCCACCAGCGAAGTCATCCCACAGAAAGGATAAAGCATGCGGCATGAGGAGTGAGGTAGGACACAGCAAGCTCAACTCAGCTTTACCACTGGGACTTTGCCTGGACACTCAGACCTGGACAGCCATCAGGGAGCACCCCCATGGCCACCAACTGCTCCTCTACTTCTCAGCTCAGAACCTGGCTTAGATCCCCACACTACAGTCTTCATCCCTGCCACTCCATGTCCTTGAGTGTATGTCATTCTCCCACACCAGCGTTCTGATAGTGGAGGTCTGTCCTTATAGCAACAACCTGCAGCCTGTGTTGCCTGAGTGACGGGGCCATCCATAAATCAAAAGGAAGATATTAATCTTCATTACCCATCCTCCCATCTGACTCTGTCACAATGTCCAGCTTGCCACAGGGTGAGTGGGAAAGCAACCAGCGGCACCCAAGTATTAATACTAGGTATATTCTCGGGCTCACACAGAAGCCCTTTATGAGTCTAACTGAACAACAGTTCATTCATTTAAGTCTCGCAGCCCCAGAGCAGAGGGACTAGGTAGCCAGAAGGAGCCAAGTATGGAAGCAGAACAAATCACCCAGAAAGGTTCTGTTCCATTCAGTGCACAGTGTTCACATATGCAAAGGTAGAATACAACGGGAGAGAAACTACCCCTGCTCCCACAGACACCCAGGAAAAAGTGCCCAGCAGCAACTAGCTCAAGGTCCAGGTATAAAACAGTATTCTATAACACAAGGACCACCATTCTGAATGGCAAATGTTCAGAGCTAAGGTCTGTTTATCCTTGAACCTGATCTAAGCTTGAATCAATAAACTGGCTAACACCCAGTGATGACCAGCCCACAGAAGACCTCTGCCGATAACAGTTGACTTTATTGGCCAGACTGATCATAGCCTCCTCTAGAGCCATCCCTATTCCGCCCTGAAGCACTCCTCTAACCTCAGAAACATGTTGGGTCTTCAACCTCAAATCCAGCTAGTACAGTTCGCACCTACTAGAATGCCCAGAACCCTCTTCCCTCACCCCTACTCACACTGCACAGTCAGGTATGCTGAGGCAGAGGGGGAGCGCCCCAGGCTGTTGCTAGGGACACATGTATACTTCCCAGCATCCTCTGGCTTCACTCGGAAAATGATCAGTGTCCCATCGATCAGGATCCGCACCCTTAGCTTCAGGTCACTGCAAAACAGTGACAAGCAGACAAGAAGAAAAGGGATGTTGGCAGAAATGCAAGCAAGGTAGCAATGAGTCCCTTCACCTCCCCTAGAGGGTTCCCAGGTATTGCCAGGGCCCCTCTCTCAAGGCAGGAGCCTGTGGGGACCCATGTGAGAGGGTTGGAGCAGGGTGCTGCTCACTTCTGGAAGTAGACGTTCTCATCCTGCCAGTACCAGGTGTAGGTGAGGTTGCCGGGATACGCCTCTGCCCTGCAGGTAAGCAGAGCATCCTGGGAGATGTTGACGGTGATGTTCTCAGGAGGGGAAACAATGAAGGGAGGCCCTGGGAGAGAACAGGAATAAACATCACCTCTCCTGATTGGGAGGGCTACCATGCCAGGCTTCCCAGGAAGCTCTGGGATGCTCGAGATGGGGTGTCCAGAAAGCAGAGCCCAGGTAGTCATTACAGAGATGCTTCCAGCTGCTGTGAAGCTCAGGCACCCTTCTGTATCACATCTGTAACTGATCCATGATCTCTAGACCTATAACCTCCATACACCTTTACTACCCAACACTCTCCAACAGAGCTCAGGCCAGAGGGTACAAGGCCTGGTGTTGTCTCGGGGGTAGACAGAACCTTGTACTGTTCCCCAGTTAGAGGTTCAGAAGGCCACTCAGGAGCAGAGGTTGGGGAACAAAGAGGCAAAGCCTTGGGACTAGTAGGCCAGAGGTACACTGCCTCCCACTGTCTGCCTCAGCTTCTGCTGAGTACTCAGAGGCCGCTGGACAGAGTATCACTACAGTTGCTCTGCCAATTAGACACAACTGTCCTTAATTCCCATTGCCACTCCAGAATGCAGAGGGTAAGGAGGCAGAGAGCCCTTCCTGGCAACCTGCCCATCCTGGGCAGTGAGTGCCCAGCCCTTTGTAGGGCACTCTGGCATCAGACAGAACAGGCCAATATCTCAGAGCTGACGACAGAAGCCAGCTCTACTCAATGTCCCTGATATTGTTTAAATGTCAGGTGTTTGGGAACTAGAGAGATGGCTCCATGATTAAGAGCACTGACTGCCCTTCCAGAGGACCTGGGTTCAATTCCCAGCATCCACATGACATCTCTCACCTGTCTGTAACTCTAATTTTGAAACTTCTGACACCCTCACACAGATAGACACACATGCAAGCAAAACACCAATGAACATAAAAATGAATTTAAAAAAAAATGAAAAACAAAGTCAGGTGTTTGGCTTATAGTCCTATCTTTAGAAATAGATGTCATCACTGATGGACAGATGGCCCAAGGGTGTTTCCTCTCTGAGGAAGGTGGAGACATGGTAGAAATGGGAAATCAAAAATGGCTCAGCATGGTCTCTGTCTCCCTGCCACACCATGAGATACCCTTTTCCCAGCTGACCAGGGTGAAAAACACGGTAAGTGATACATGTGAGACAGTCTCCACCCAGCTCCTCTACCACCCCAACTGGACAGGCTATGCCATGAGAAAAACATTCTCCATGATTCAGAAGGCCTGGAAGCCTCCTGCAGAGTTCCAGAAATAAAGAGGTTGAAAAAGTCCCCCTACCTTGAACAAGTAGATGGGTTGTGTGCACAGCCTCACCCTGGATGCTGTATGCTCGGCAGGTATAGGCGCCTCTGTCCTCCCGACTGACTGACGTCACCGTTAGGCTACCGTCACTCACCTGGGCGCACAGAAAGAACTCAATATCAACCAGTGGGCCTCACCAGGATGCCTTAAGCGAAAAGATGAGCTCTGAGGAGCCGGAAATGGCTTCAGGAACTCGTGTACAAGGACAGAGAAGACAAAGGCCTCCCTACAAGAGACAGTGGAATGTCTGTAGTCAAGTCAGGCCATGAGGTTGCCTGCCTCCACCCTGGGCCTGTATGGATACCATCAGCGGCCAGCTGCATTCCATGGAAGATGGGCAGGGAGACAGGGTGAGGAAGAGTGACTGTGGCACCCAACTAAGAGCTGACTCACCTGATACTTTCCACTAGCACCGAGGAGGGTCCCTTCCTTGAGCCAGGTGACGATGGGCTTAGGGTTCCCAAAAGCAGTGCAAGTCATGCTGATACTTCCGCCTTCCTTGGCCTCGATGTACTGGGGGGGTGTTTCTGTAAAGGTGGGAGGGGCTGCAAAGGACAGCAAGAAAATGAGACATGGACTCCATCTACCTGTGCAGAACTCTGCCGTGTGCAAGGACAAAGGATCAATAACAAGAGTGCAGAAACTCCTACTGGTAATATCACAGAGACGGGGAGACCTAGAGCCTACTGATTATCGTCTCCCATGCACTGAAGTCTGAATAATAGCCCATCCTGTTTGGATTATTGGCTTTTTAAAAGAATCAGCACTCTGTCCCTGAGCTGCTTGCAGAGACAATCTGGTCAACTTTGGACCTTCTCTCAGTCTGGCTGGCTCCGAATTCTATACTCATCTGGCTGAACTTAGCTCCTACCCAGTGAAGCTTCCCACTATTGGGAAGCTGGCACACTCGGTGCTAGGAACAAGACATAAACAAGACTGAAGAATTTTTCCACCTCCCTTCAAGATTATCACACTGTACAGAGCCTCCCACTTCCTGTATCCCAGTTCCAGCAAGCCCATTCATTTGCAGATTTCCTGACAGTCTCACCAAGGCCTAACACAGGTCCCAGACTAAGGACATGTAGTCTTACTTTTACCACATTCTACAGACAGGGGAAAAGATCTCCCACCTGCCTGCCACTCTTTGGCACCTATGGATAAAGGTAAATATTGAATTCTACAGGCTTCTACCCTTAATTCTCCCCTGATTACCTGAGCGGTTATCCTCTCCCAAGCACTGAAGGTGTGATTAACATTCTATCCTGTTTGGATAATCAGCTTCTAAGAAACTCCTTGCCTTTGCTGAGCTGCTTATAGAGACTGGTTAACTTTAACCTCTTGGACTATTGGTTCTACAGTCTTCCAAAATGGCTACTCTGAATATCAACACCAAAGCCAACAATACCAGGATAGTCTATTCTGGGCTCTGCCCAAGGGACCATGTTCAAGTACTAGCCTGGCATATAATCTCAGGCAGGTTCCTCAGACTCCCTGGGTTTTATCTAAATCCTCTGCCCTCTGGAACTGATGTAGGTAGTAAATGCGATGAGGTTTATGAAAGATCTTGTGAAAAATGCAGATTAATGTTCACAGCAAACTCTGATTTTTCTGCCATTAGTATAGTCATTGCCATCCTTGGGAGCTTTGGTCTGAAGGCCAAGGAAAAGCTCAGAAAGGCTCCTTCCCCCTCCATGCAGCCACTCTGCCAGAGTCAGAGGGTGCTAGGACTGGGTCTTGCCTGAGCAGGGTCCATCTCCAGACGCTTTCTCTTGCGGATTCTAAGAACACGGCCCTTCTGTGTCTCCCCTGCAGCAAGAGCTTCCAACCTCAACACCATCTATTTGCAGAACTCTCGCTCAGCCTGGAACTCTACATCCAGATCCTATTTCCATGCTTCATATGAGCAGGTGGCTTTCTCTAGTACCACTGAATACTCAAGTGTCCTGGAGCTTCCAGACGAGGAGTGCTCAACAAACATTTCTTGAATGGAGTAATGACTGGAATAATCGAATGAATGAAGGCCTACAACATACACATCTATAGTCCAATACAAATACAAGTACATACATCCTCTTAGAGGCAAGACCATGTAGGGCCACCTTGGCCTCTAATCTCCAACATCCATAGCTGGTGAGTATACAAGGACATTTGGAACTACAGGATAAATAAAGAAGTACACTTCTTCACATAAAGCACACATCTTCAAGAAAGCCAGTGTTCAGATAGATACTAAGCACAGTGATGACAAGCCCTCCTGAGTCTTTGTAAAGATGTCCTGGGACTCCAGCCTCCAGGTACCGAGAATGTATACTCATGCCAGAGCACACATTCACCCACCCTGCCCCCGAAAAGTCAGTTAACTCAACCATAGCCCCTATTACCTCGGTGTCAAGCTTAAAAGAAAAGATAATAAATTAAATTATGTCCTGAAGTGACAAATTAATTACTAATTACATAATTACTTTATTATTTAGGTGCTAATCAGGAATGTACTTTGAACAATTTCAAGTTTTCAGGAAAATAATGGTTTGACTCTCAATTATTTACTGAATTAGGTGTTAGCTTGCCAGCTGCATTTCCAGACTTAATTCCTCTTGCAAGCGCCCTATAATTAATAGCGCAGGTTAGAAATAAGCTGGCCTCTCCTCCAAGCTCTGTACACCAGACCTAAAGCAAGACTTGGCTTGGACCTTGGAGGTATTTTACGTGCGATAAAGGAATAATTGGGATTTTTTCCACCCAACCAGTCTTCAAGGAAAACACAGGAGAAGAATAAGATGATTTGTTGTAACTTATTTTTGTACTGGCCTTTCTATTTCCAAAGGTACCCCTGTCACAAAACACCCCATACATTCTGCTCTGACTGACAAAAGGACTGCCTCTTCCTGTCCAGAATGGAAATATTTACATGGAAAGAAATTATGGAAGAGTGAAAATGGGGTCTGGGTAGGAGCTGTCTCTCATGTAGGACTCTGCTCTGCATCTTCCAGGTCTGCTCCCAGGTAATGGCAACCCACTCTCTGCTAAGGCCTCGTTCTCAAGCATGGAACAGGTGGTTGCTCAGCCTCAGTGCTCTGCCCAGCCCTCGCATGTCCACAGCCTACCTGCACCCTCTAACTAAGGTGCTCTCCTCCTTTGGGCTCCCAGATTTGCTGGTTCCTCTAGTGAAGGGCTCTTGCCACCTCACTCCCTGCTCTTGCCTAAGTTCCCCTATCCCCGGCCCCCTGTTCCCCAGCCCCCATACCTCCCCCTGGCCAGAATTCTGGATTGAGGCCATGTCCTCAGAGATGCTTTTCTTCCTTTGTACTCCCAAAGACACAAGGCAATCATTTCTTGACATGATTGGAAGAGGTAAACACCAAGATTGGGTCATGTCCCCTGCCTGACACCCAGAGTCTTCCATAGAGAGGCTTTCCATTGGGAAATATGTCTTGCATGGATAATTTTGGTTAGATTCATGAGGACTCTTTTTGTTTGTTTGTTTGTTTTGTTTTTTCAAGACAAGGTTTCTCTGTATAGCCCTGGCTATCCTGGGACTCACTCTGTAGACCAGGCTGGCCTCGAACTCAGAAATCCTCCTGCCTCTGCCTCCCTAGTACTGGAATTAAAGGCATGCGCCACCACTGTCCTGCTCATGAGAACTTTTAAAGGACCAAAGTCCTTGGTGCCTTCTAGCTAGCCATCCCTGCCACCCATGTTTTGATCTGCTTGCGGCTTTTCCCCCTGCTGTGAAAAATGTGGCTGCTGTCTTGCCCATAACTACCCTCAGATGACTAGTGCTCAAGACATTCTCACACAGCAGTCCATGGAGCCTTGCAACATCCGACAAACGGGCTCTTTCTGAAAAAACTGAAACTCAGAGAGAGTCAGCTTAACTGTCCCCCGTGACTTAATATGCAATGGGTTCAAGAAATAAGCCACATCTTCAGCAGGTTTCGGTCCACATCTATTCCACTGTCAGAAATTAAAAATGCCTAAGGAATCAACTCACGCAAACAAAGGCAATAGCCAGTAGAACAGGAGCTCCCAATCTCCCTCAACATCATTCTGGGCTGCATAGCTGGTGTCTGGGTTTCCCGGAATAGATACTATCAATCAGGAAGATGTGAGAGAGAGGCCACACCTCAAGGCAGTTTCAGGCAATAAGAAAAAGCAGAGAGAGAGAGAGAGAGAGAGAGAGAGAGAGAGAGAGAGAGAGAGAGAGATGATGTAGGATCTCCTGGCTTGGTGCTCGATCATGAAGGCCCTGGGCAGCAAATCTCCCTTCTAAGTTATGATTTGCTTGGGTTCCTGTTGACAGGAGTTTTCCCTGAGCAAACAATAACTGGCTCAAATGGTCCTTCAAAAGCTGGCGACTGCTGGAGAAAATCCACAAATGATTTAAAATCTGCCTCCAACAGTAGAGTCAACAAGCAGGTCGTGACTGCCCCACCTCTGGCCTTGGGTCACCGACTTTAAAGTGTCCTGAACTATAGGCCTACACTCTTGATAAAATAATCTTTCCTGGGGCTGTGGGATGTGCCTGATCTGCACAAGAACCTGGATTTGATTTCCCAACTCTGAAAAAATATATATATTTATTTTTTAAGAAAAAACTATGGGTTGGAGAGATAGCTCAGAGGTTAAGCACACTGGCTGCTCTTCCAGAGGTCATGAGTTCAATTCCCAGCAACCACATGGTAGCTCATGACCACCTATAATGAGATTTGGTGCCCTCTTCTGATCTGCAGGCATACATGCAGGCATAACACTGTATACATAATAAATAAATACATTTATAAAAGAAAAAACTAAAATACGCTGTTGTCCCCAGACTCTGAACATAATGCCAGACCCAGAGACAGTATGAGCCTCACCCAACCCCACTGGAAAGGGGAGACAGGTAACCATTCTTCAGGTAAAACCGTCTGAAGAGAAATTTCTAGTGTAGGAGCAGTGAATCTTCTTTTCTGACTACGGTATCTATAACCTCAGACTTACACTGGATGCAGCACATCTCAGTATGTATGCTATTAAAACCTCGTTCTATGTGAAGACCCTCAGGCCACTGACACTATGGACCCAGAACACCCCAGCCTAGACCAAGACTGGAACTCAGCAAGCTCACCCAGACCTCCCTGCCCTAGTCAGACACTTGAAAAGTATCTGTGCATAGCACAATCCATTTAACATGAGCTATAAATAACTGACAGCCATTAAAACAGTTCCTCTTCCCAAGATTCTCACATTTTATTAGCTGGTAAACCCTGTTCAAGCAGGAAATGGGTCTGAGTTTACTCAACGGTATTTACCTAGCAGCTGGTGTGGGGCTAGGATGTTAACAGACCCTTGGTACTTATTACCCAAATAAATGTACTCAATGAGAAACTAAGTGAGCAACCTAGAAAGATTCATGCTGACATTCAAGGAACTCCACCTGAGAAGAGGCACATCCTGGGCTAGCAGAGTCATCTGAAGCTAGCAAATGACACCAACACTGACTAATCCAAACCTCCTGGTTCCCAGAAGCAGATTCGAGCCTTCCCCAGAGGAACTCTGATGGGACCCTGCACACGGGGGACCCGCTGCTTTCCCACACTCTACTGACCCACGAATTCCAGGAACATATCGAAGGGGTGAAAAGGAGACACTAAGGAAGATCGTATGGGACCAGGGCTTATTAGGGCTCCTCTCAGTAGAGGAGCTTCCTCCCGAGTAGGCCGCAGAGGTCATCTCAGTTGGCCATTCCCAAGAAAGACTTACGTACCGTTAATGGTAAGATGAACCCAGCTGCCGTTGTGGAATGTGTCATACTGCTGGTCCAGCATGAGTACTTTGCACTCGTACCAACCCTGGTCCTCAGAGCGCACCTGCTCCAGCCGCAGAGATGCTTTGTCATGAAGACTGGCCCGGCCTGGGAGAACACAGCAGACAGAGCCCAGTAAGCCATCTGAGAAAATCTATCAGCATTCTTATTCCTCCAGCCAAAGACAAAGGGACCCATCATAACCCTCAGAACACTTCCCATGGCAGAGTCACCAAATGGCAGTCAGCACCCACGACAGACAAAAGGCAAAGGCAAACTGCCTTGGTCATGGTGCCACACACCCTCCCCAAGTTGCCCTACACTAGCCTATGAGGGCAGCTTGTTGTGTGTATGGCATTGACAACAGCCTCTGGTCCTTAAAATATGCCCATTCTTTTGGAGATCCAAGGCAAAAGAATGGCATGATGGGTGCAGAGATAAGAAGAGAGAGAGATAGAAAAGGATCAACTTGGGGAGTGTCTCAGCTGGAGTGCCAAGGACTTATCTGATCCAACTTCCTTGTCTGGATTCCCTGAACAGGCAGAGTTAAGACAGGCCAGGGCCATACGTTCAGCCCCTCCCACTCCTGCCACTAGTACCAAGGTGACATATTCCCCCCAAAGACCAGCCTAGAAGGGGCAGGCAAGGCAAGGCTGGCGATTTGTCCTTAGCTTTCAGCTACCTCTGTGACACATAGGGCATAGCAGAGTCCTGCCCACACTGCAGTGGACAAAGCAACCCAGAGACCCCTCTTGCTTCATCTTCCACTCTAGCCCACATTCATCCAAATCAAAACCACTTCGTCTGTTTGCCTTTCTGCCCCAGAGTCAAGCCTTCCTTGTAGGAACTCTGATGCCAGTCAGCCTAAAAAGACTATCAAAGTTAATCCTAGCCAAAAGGAGGGTGGGGGACATAGACTCAGAAGAGAACCAAACAGGAAAGGGTCTGGCACAGTAATATAGGTTCTGTAATCCCTATTACTCAAGAGGCTAAGGCAGGAGGACTGTGGGTAAGAAGCTGAGAGAGGGCAATTTAGGGATACCTTGGCGCATAGAGACTGGGGTAGAACTCAAAGGCACAGCAATGGCATGGCAAGTGCAAAGCTTTGAGTTCCATATTAAGTACCAAAAGGAGAGAGAAGAAAAGAAGGAGGGAAAGAGGGAGGGAGGGAGGAAGGGAGGGAGAGAGGGAGGGAAGGAGGGAAGGAGGGAAGGAGGGAAGGAGGGAAGGAGGAAGGAGGGAAGGAAGGAAGAAGGAGGAGGAAGGAAGGAAAGGAAAAAGAATGCATGCATTCTCAGAGAAGGTAATTCAGACTTCAGAAGCCATGGTAAAAAGAATGGTAAAAGCAGCGTCCTGCCTGTCTCCTGACTGCCTTTCAGTTCCAGCACACATTCACACTCAGAGACACACATATGCACACACCCTGCGCCCTCTTCCCTGGCAGGCTGGCGGGGCGGCAGCAGTGAGTCACAGGGAGACCACGCTGGCAGAATAATTACAGAGCAAGACATAAATGGGGCCAGGGACAAGGAGGGGGGGATAGTAGAGAGGAGGTGAGATCTGATGTCTGCCAAGACCACAGACAGCAAGAAGTGAAGATACATACCAGACTCTGCATAGGACACCCCAACTTCAGAGCCAGGAGAGTGGGGCCATACAGACAGCCGATCCTGCAACCCGAGCTGTGTCATACCTAGGAAAGGGTGGAGCTCTCTGACTCCCTTCCCCCTCTGCCCTTTGCTTCCTCCAAGGGGCCCTCTTTCTAGCCTGCCCTGGAGTCCTGGCCCTCAGCACATCCACAGGATGAAGACACAGGTTTCATGTCTGCTTCTTCTACTTCCTCTCCTATTTATGGTGAAAACCCACTAGAGGGCAAAGAGAGAAGGGAAAAGCCAAAGAGCATGAAGAACAGAGATAATAGGCCCAGTCAAGAGAAAGATCAGAAGTGACAGAGAAAAATGAAGAGTAGATGGGACTCGGCAGATGCTGCCAAGCCCTGAAAAGGAGGTGTAACACAACCAAAACCTGAGGGGGTGGAGGGGTGGAGAGAAAGCGGGGACAGCTCTCATCCCTCACAGCTTACCTGCATACTCAGGGTCCACATGTGGGGGATAGTAGCCAAACTTGATGAAGATAGGGATGGGGACCCCAAACTTGAACCACTCTACAACATAGGGTGGAGGCTGTCCTGTCACTGGGTGGATTACGTCGCATCTCAGAACCACACCTTCGCCGGCTCGAGCAGTCACAAACTCCGGTTCCTCTCGCAGGCCGTGGGCACCTAACAAGGACAGCCAAGGTGACATATGAGGAATCGGCAAGAAGATCCTGCTCCTACAGTTTACCCTCCCTTCCCATTTCTGATCCTACCCTTCCCTCCCCAGTGGTCTCTAGTATACCCAGGACACCCACCTCCCTCTGCCCTAAGGACAGTCAAGCTTCCTGTATAATGTAAGAAGAGAAGAAGAAAGGAGGGGGTGTCCCATTTTCTCTAGTCTTGCAAACAAGACTTCCCATCCAAAGACCCAAAAAGCAGCAGACATAACCATGCCTGGCCTGCCTTCCTCAGGTATCCCCTGCACTTCCGAGAAGCATCAGGAGCTACAGACACAGGGTATGAAGGGCTTTCAGCCCTTGGGATGCTGCCCAGCTGTAGTCCCTATGAACATTCTGCAGTCTTTCCGAAGCAGGGCACTTCCCACTGGAGCCTGGTGGGCAAAGGAGAGCCTGCCTCCTCCTCTACCCCACCCCCAGCTCAGCCTGGTGTTAAAGCTCTAAACAAGAGGGCTCCATACAGGAGCGGGGAATCCCTAACAAGCTAAGGAGGCTGCTTGGCAACACCAGAGGGAAAGCCCCGTGGGCCTGAGCGGTCTTTCCAGCCCCTCCTCCAACCCACTGCGCCAGCCTTGCTGCAGAGGGAGCAGGAGGCACTGCAGTCCTCCAATTTCCAGGCTTTGAATCTATTAGACTCTCACAGTAGCCACAGACATCACTGTTAGGGGAGAAAGATGGTGGTGACAAAGGAGGGGGAACTGGAGCAATCCCCTACCTTTCACAGAGGACATCAGAATCAGGGAACTAGCAAGGGCACACCCATATGGGGAAGAGGGTAAGGGAGGGTGGCTGGCAGGAGAGGCCTCCACCCTATCCAAACTGCAGGCTTGAGGAGCCAGGAAAGAGGCTATCTCTGGGGACATTGTTCACACATCAGAGCAAACAGAACCTGAAGAACATCTACAGCTGCACACCCTCCTCACATCAGAAAGGGAGACAGAGATGACAAGGTGACCTTGATCATTTCTCCCTCTGAGAAGGACAGCCTCATCCTTGCCTTCCTTCAAATGCCCATGACTCCCCCAAGCTAACTACACAATTTCCCCTTTACCACCCTCCAGAGCAGTACCAAGGACAGCAGCCTCCATCGCCAGGCTACAAGCCAGAAGCCTGTTGGGCCCTCCTGCCCAAAGCCCCCTGCAAGAGAGCAAAAGAGCTTTTGTGGGTCCACCTCTGCTCTTCACCTCTGACCTTGTGAGCTCATGCCTCTGTCTGCCTTCACATCTGAGTGCCTAGCTATGTGTGTGTTTTCCTGATCACTGTCTACTTCTGTGTCCTCAGTACCAGCTTCTTTCCTTTCTCTAGGTCTCGTTTTTTTTTTCTTTCTGACTCCTTCTCTAGGTGTCTGTCTTTGTCTCTTTCTGGCATGTGTGTGTGTGTGTGTGTGTGTGTGTGTGTGTGTCTCTCTCTCTCTCTCTCTCTCTCTCTCTCTCTCTCTCTCTCTCTTGCTCCTTCCTCATGTCTCTCTGTCAAGCCTCCATCTCTGTTTCTTTCTCTTACTCCCACCTACATGGGTGATTCTGTCTACCTGTCTCTCTCTCTCTCTCTCTCTCTCTCTCTCTCTCTCTCTCTGTGTGTGTGTGTGTGTGTGTTGTGTGGTGTGTGTGTGTGTGGATGAAGCCTGTGGATTTCTGCTAGCCTATGACAGGAAAAGGGGCTTTGCCTGATTGTCAGAAATGGGGAGCTTTTCTATGTGCATGTGTGTTTCTCGTCTGTACCTCTCCAAGGAGTCGGTGTGTGTCGCCTGTGTCTCCTTCTCCCCCCACCCCCCTCCCTCTTCTCTGCAACTTGCGGAAGGAGGAGGCAGAGAGGGAAGCAAGCCCTTGCAGAAGCCTATTGGCTCTCGGTGACATCACTGTTTTCTAGAGAAAGAGCTAAGATCACTGAATATTTTTGGAGCTAAGCAGAGTGTTGCACTCACCTGCCAGAGGCCCAGGCAGGTTTCCTAGCCTCCCCTCCCCCAACCTGGCTACAGGCTGTTTGCAGCCTAGGCCCTCCAGAAAAGAAGAGAGCCCAGCTGCAGGGAGTGCCTCCCAGCATCCCCCACATCCCATAGGACACACAGGGGGGGGGGAGCGGAAAGCCTACTGAATCCAGGCATACAAAGAGCAGAACTGGACCAAGAGGAATGAGTTCCCAACAGAATCCAGGAGCCAGAATGATGGGGATGGGGGTGAGGGTGGGGAGTGTACATGTGTGTATGTGCACAGTATATGCACACATGTGAAAACTATCTGCAACACAGCCTGTGAGGAGATTAGGAGACAAACTATAAAAGCCTGGGAAAGCAGAAGGGGTTTTTCCCAGGGCCAGATTACCTGAAGGTGGGCAAAGAGGCTCACTAAAGGCAGCATGTTTACCCCTAGAGTCTAGGCAGAAGGAAGAGAGTTGAAGAACATCAGGAAGCCCAATAGTCAACTTCTGCTCTGGACAACAGGCTGCCAAGTCCAAGGCTCTGGAGGGCAATGCCCAGAGGTGGGTCACCTTTGGCATGGGTCCCCACAGTGCCAGTTGCTCATTTGCACCTGCACTGCCTGGTTCTCGCTGCATCTCAATAAGGCAGCCTCTTCACACCTCCCTTCCCAGCCCTGAAGGAAGGCTGCAGGTTCACACTCCTGGCCTCAGCCAGCCCCTGGACAGGGGCCCTGAGCCCAAGCATGAAACACACACCCCCAAATAACAGAGCAAGCACTCTTCCCTCAGCATCTCTTCTCCAGGGCATTCCAAACACAGACAAGTGACGGCAGAGTGGATGCATCCCAAAGATGACACACAAGACAAAATGAGACAGGTTTCTCCACAAGGAAGAGAGGGGGAAGCCATGTCTCAGCCTCCACACTCAGTATAAGCTCTCCTGGGTTTCTGGATCTGAAAATAGTCATCTTCTCTTTCCCCTTCTTACACACACACACACACACACACACACACACACACGCGGTATGTTCCCTCACTCTATCACCCACAGATACTTCTCTCTAGGCCTCATAGTCTCTGAGCCAAAATATGTCTAATAAACATTTCTCCAGAAAAGCTCAATGAGTGTGTTTGGGGGGGAGGTCATTAGCCTAGCTAATGGGGAACTTGAAAAAAGGAGAAATTGGGAATCAAACACAAGGGCAATCAAACCCCCATCCAGGAGTGAAAGAGACTCAGGTCAGGAAATTAGGAGGAAGGAACCAAATGTATCTCCTGCAAGCTGGTTGTATGTCCAACCCAACTAGGGAGTCACTCGGGCAATTCGCATAACAAAGAGACATCTGAACTCAAAGAACCCTACAACTAAGAGTCAGAGCTGAGCCTATATAAGGCAGGCAGACATATTTGTCCCCAGTAGGGCAACAGAGAGCAGCTGGAAGGCAGAGGAAGGAGGAGGAGAAAGACAATGCTTAAAAATAATGACCACAGATCTCTCCCTTACACTGGTTTTTGGCTTGGGGTGGGCACATCAAAAAGGCTAGGAAATGCCCTGAGCCTCACACAGCACTTTTCAAGAGGGCAGAGTGTGGTCTTGTATGCCTAGCAAATCTGAATCCTGAGTGGCTGCCCAGCCCACTTTAGGGCTATGCCACCCTAGCAGGAAAAAGACAGCAAGAGGGCAGGTGGATAGAACAGGCCCCTACAGGTTGGCTGACCTTTTGGGAAGCACATAGGATTCAAATCTCCCATTCTCTGGGCCAGGTGGTACCCGGTGGGTAGCTGAGTCCAAAGCTGCTAGCAGACACCCTGCGTGCATAGAACTACAAAGCATCCAAGGCTTGGCACAGCCCCACATCCAATAGTCACAACCTGGAGCCAGGAAAGGGCTGGGAAAGAAGGGTCCTGGGGATAGAAAACTACTTCTAAGTGGCAGGAGAAGAGACAAGAGGCGAGTATAGAAACCCTCCCTGCAGCTGGGAGGCAAGTAGAACACACTACCCAGTTCCACCACATACAGGGTCTGTACTAGGAGTATGATGCCACATATCTACATAGTGTGGACCCTGACACAGTTCTGCTATCTCTGTCTTCCAAATGGGCACAGTATATGGCTTCTCAAAAGTTACCTACATAAGAAATAGTAGGTCAAGAGTCCTTCCAGAACCCAGGTGACCAAAGCCTCTCTCCCCTATACAGAGTCAGAGCTTCCACCCATAGTCAGCATAGGTTCTGAGAGTCCAGACTCCGCATCCCAAGACCACAGATGGATTACAGGATAGGCCTTCCTTCTAGAAGCATCTAGATCAGATGCAATATCACTGGCTGATTCTGGTGAAGGTCACTCTACCTGGTCCTGAAAGCCTGCTGGGTTGGATCATGGCTAAGAGGAGGGAAGACACAAGCTGACTACCAACCTCCGTGGCTCCTCGTGGCAGCCTCCTCTTCCTCCTCCTCTGGGCACCAGACTCTAAAACCACAGGCCTATTGTCTAATAATACCAGCGACAGCCACCGCCACCTCCATCTGCCAGCCTAAAAATAATCCCTGCTGAGTCCAAAAAAGACACAGCCCCCAATAGTCCCCCAATCCCTCCTCCTCGACAGGCCAGAAGGCTCCAGGAGATTCCAGGAAGACGGTAGACTTGGGCTCTCACCACATGGGAGGCACACACCCAGAGGAGGACCTGAGGACAGCAGAAAGTTGGCTCCTGCCACCCAGCACCAGTTAAGGAGCACACAGAGAGTCTAGCCTGGAGAGGAGACCAGTACCCAGGACATGAGGGTGTCCCATTCTCTGCACACACAGGTTGGGTGGATTTGAGGCCATCTATGGTTATCTATCTTCCTTCTACCTAGAAAGGTCTCTCACATTCTAGAAAAGCCCTACCTTGCTGCGGCTGCCGACCAATATCCTCACAGCTTTTCTGCACTCCTCCCAGGAGGCCAAGGGATAAAGTTGGATGAGCTCCTACTTTAGAAACAGCAAGGTACTAGGTGAACTGGGGCTCCACCTCCAACCCCTCTGGCTGGACTGCCCCACCACCACCTCCTCCGATAGCATCAGTGGTGCCAATGCTATTAGTGACCTTAATTTGCTGGGCTAGATTATATTTCCAAGAGCCCTTTCCCCAGGAGCCATGGGCAGGAAGGAAGTCTATAATTCAATCTCAGACCATAGCTCCTCAGCAGAAAAGTGAAGCCACACCTCCCCCTACACCCACAACCTAGCCCTACCACCTGGAAGGAAGCCTGTCCTCACACAGCCTGTGTGCCCCACAGGGCATCCTGGTATGTATACCACAAGGCTGGCCAGTGAGGGCACCACAGGTCAGACAGGCATAGGGAATGAGTGAGAGATTACTCCTAGTAGAGCAACGGCATCCCTGCTCCGAACCAGGATGACGGCAGTGAATCACTGGTACAGTCTGTGCCCATGAACAAGTTTTATGCCACATCCCCACATCTAGGGTCCACGTGACCAGGAAGAAGATAAGGGGGCAGCAAAGAATGCAGAAAGCCAGAAAGTTGACCCACAAACTTACAAAACCCTCGCAGAGGCCCCATCACCACTCACCACTCTCCTGGTTACTCATGCAAGAGCGAATAGGAAAGCAGGAAGATTTCTAAGAAAAATAGGTCAGTTGCCTCCGGCAGACCAGACCACACCCATGGGCAGTGCCCCTGGGGCAGAAGCCTGACTGCAAGCTGCTCCTCCAACCCCAATCCTCTACCATCTCCCCAGGCACCCAGAGCTTTCTTTATCTACCCTGGACTGTGCCAGGCTGATGGCAACTAATGCCTCCTAGCAAGAGAGGCAGTCAGCTCCCCATGAGCCGAGACTCTATCCTGCTTTCTCTATTGAACCTCAGGCAGTCTTTCGTCCCAGCTTTGTGAGCTGGAGCCTTCTAAGAACATCTGGGCTACGGGGATGCAGGTGCAGAGCAGCGAACTGGGAAGCAAGCAGCTTGCTGAGCAGTCCTGCTGTATCCCAAAGTATTCAAAAGAGGGACTCCTACCTCAAACTTGGACATAAATGCTCCTGTCCTGATGCGCTCCATGCAAGTGCACACAAACACACAAGTGTTTGCAAGTACATGGTACACATCTATCTAAGTGGAAACACTGGTTACAGAGGCATGTATACATACATACAGGGATAAATATGTGTGTGCACACATTTAAAAATATGCACACTCACACATGCATATAGGAATATACATAACACATCCTAGGGCGCATATGTATACATACACATGCACAGACACATACACATGCACACTCTTCTAAGAAACCAAAAGTTCTTACCAATCACAGCTCATCAAGATCCACTCTGCACACAAACTGCTCAACCCATCCCTGGAAGCAGAGGGAAGGGGCTCACTCCAGGTTGGGGTTGGGGAGGGCAGCTGAGAAGCCTCCAGAAGGGAGCAGCTCTCATGGAGACAGGAATCAGTTAAATCTCACTGCTCCCGGTGCTTTCCTAACTGGGCCTCACCTCCCACCCCCGCACTTTCAGTGCTAACTGGAGGACTGCAGGGAAACCTAATGAGCACCCAGCGGAACGGAGAAAAAAGCAAAACTGTACATGCTGGCCAACTCTGAGAGCTAGGGGCTGCCCTGCTGAGGACAGAGGGGAAGCCTAGACCCTGGAAAGTGCCAGGCACAGCAAAAGAGGGAGGGATACCAGCTTTGGACATCTAACCAAGCAACCTTTGCTCCTTGAGAAACCAGATCCCAGCTTTCTGTCTCAGATATAAACATGAAACCACCTGAACCTGGGACCTGACAACTCCAGAGACTGGTGTATGCAGGGCCATGGGCCTACTGCTTCCAGCTGACTCTTTCCAGTACTCAGCATCATGCCTCCTCCCACACATACCCATTACAGCTTCGTGCAGGGGGGCCTCCTACCAGACACACCCCCACCTCCATGTAAATGTCCTGAGACACACTCATACCAACACTCACTACCCACTTCCTACACCAAGTCCTTCCCAGCTGAGAGGCTGCCCTGGGGTAGAGCCCGCCCCCCCCCCATCTCCATCTATAAAGGGAAGCTGGGTGGACAAAGCCAGAGAGAACAGAGGGCACTGCTCCAATCACAAGCAGAATCTGAATCAGACCTTAATTTGCCCGGGCACACAGGAGCCAGGGAGTCCACCAACAGACTCTGTGGCAGGCAGGGGAGGTAGCACTGGAAATGAGGAACGAACTTCCCTCTGTTACAGGAGGTTGAATGTCAATTATACCTTGCTCAGGATTTCCACAGAGTGTGGAAACTCCCCAGGTTGCTGGGCAGATGTTTGTGATGCAGAAACTACCACATCAATAGCCTTCCTCTTTTCTCCCCACTCCCCTCCTCTCTCTCTCTCTCTCTCTCTCTCTCCTCTCTCTCTCTCTCTCTCTCTCTCTCTCTCTCTCTGAGTTTCTCCATGTAACCATGGCTGTCCTGAAACTCTCTCTGTACAACAGAGATCCACTGGCCTCTGCCTTTCTCTTCTCTTTACCCTCCCAACTGGATCACAGATCTCAGTTACTTCCAAGATGCCTAACCAAAGTCAAAAGGAGGAATCCATGCCCACCTCTGTACCAGACTTGCAAGCTGACAGTTTGATGGACCTGATCCTTTTCACCTAGAGTGACTCCTGCTTCGGACAATTCTAGAAGAAGCATCTCACAGTCCCTGGGGTTGAAGGATTTCTCCAAAGTCACCTCTGCCACTCACAAACATCTGGATCCCATAAGGACCCTCATCAGCACCAGCAGCCCTGGCCTCACAGGCAAGCAGGTGCCCTTCCCCCTCTGTAGGCTGGGCTCTGCATCCTTCCTGTAGCATCTGGCAGCCAGCAATACTTCAGCTTTGCAGACCTTGTGAAGGACTTCCAAGCAATTCTGCATGCCCCACCCACACTTCCCTGGGATGCAGGAAAGAGAGATTCTACCAGACAAGGTCAGCCCATGAAGGGGTCTAGCTTCCTCAGAGGCAATCTTCTGACTATCCTCCCAACACACTCCTAACTCTCAGCTCCATGAATAGCCCAAAGGGAGGAAACTGATTAGGAGCTAGGAATCCCATAGACACTGAAATACTAACATCGATGTCTGATGATCGCATACCTCACGACAGGCACCCAGCCAGTTCATCACAGAACTGTTCACACACTCCAAGCCTCTACAAATTCCTACAGCTAACCCACTTTCCACTGAGGTAAGTGACATTTAGAAAAGCTGAGAAATGTGTCCAAGGTCACAGGGTGAGCAAGTGGGCCAGCCTGGATTTGAATTCTGTCCATTTATCAGTAAGTCTATGTCTGTAATTCCCTCATTGAGCCATTTTAGACTAAAAAGAACCCAAGACCAATCAGGTCATCCTTGTTCCCGGCAGAAGAGTAGCAGTTCCAGACAGAAGGACCAATAACCTTCCCGTCCAACAACCTTCAGCATTTGAAAGTTCCTCCTTCAGTCTAGCCATTCTGTGAATCTCTGCAATATAAACCCAATTTCCTTTAGTCTGTGTTTAAATTAAAAAAAAAAAAAAAAATTGTCCCTATGCCTATACCCTCGCTGAAGTTAGGAGGCTAGTTCAAGAGCCCTCTAGTGTCTCTTCAATTCAGATCTTAGCACAACCTTTTGTGCTTTCAGAGACAGCCCCATAGCAGAATAAACCAAAACCTAGAGGGGAGGAGGAGGAGGTCACTGGAAGACTGCATGGAGAGGGGGAGGGAGAGGCACAGCAACATCCACCTTTTTTCTATAAGCTTCTGAGGTCACCCTGTCTCCGTTTTCCCACCTGACAAATGGAAACCTTTATAAACCATCCCTACCATCGCAGTGTTTGACGGAAAGCTGTCCTTCCCTTCGTCCTCTTCTCTCGTTTCAGAACCCCATCTCAAGTAGCAGAGAAGACACATTCCATTTCGGAAACTTTCTCAAACCACTCCCCCCACACGCCCCGAGGCAAGGTACCTAGAAGCTGGGGAAGCCCGCGCCTGCAGCAGAGCCCTACTAAAAGGCTCCCTAGTTCTCTGGTCCTCACCACCCTGTCGCCATCCACCCACAGACCGTTCCTCTCCCGCCGCCATCTCCTCCTGGCTTTGCGAACTTGCCCGCAGCCGGGTCGGTTCCACCGCAGAAACCGTGAGCTCAGAGTCCTGGCAGCTTCCAGGCTCGGCTCTGACTTCCATACAAGGGCCGAGAGCCGGGTGCCACCCAGAGCTCTGTCATCTCCAAATCGAAAGCCCTTGCGCTCAAGTATGCACCCCGTGCCTTGGCTTCTCCCTAGCTTTTTCTTGGGCTCAAACCAGAGAAGGCAGAAGTAAAAATCCCGCTCGACTCTGAGACGCAGCAGAGCAGACCCCTCCCTAGCGGCCCTCGCCCCCAGGCCGCTGGGCCAGCCAGCCTGGAGCGCGGTGACAGCGCCTCCCCGGGAACTTTTGCCTGGCCGGGGCCCAGATGCAGCCAGGGTGGGCGCCGGCGGCCGTCAGGACCAAGAAGAACAGATGCTGCTCGGAGCCTCTAGGTCAATTCTGCTTGTCACCTGACAACTGGATCCGACTTCCGCGGCCAAGATGTATGAAAAGGAAGGGCGCGGGCCGGAGAACCAGGTCCCTTAGAGGCGGGTGCGGGGACTCCCAAGCTCTTAATCGCGCCTCCCTTCAAGGGCTCCTCCATCCAGCAGTGCTGTGCAGGGCTGGGACGCGCGGAATCCTACCTAAAGACCATCAAAGTCCCCAGCAGACAGAGTTAGAGCACTAGGGTTTCCCCAAAGCTCAGATTCGACGTGTGGTTGTAGACCAAGGGGCCCAAGGTAGACCAAGTCCACTTAGAGTCCAAGGTGTTCGCAGCTCTGGTGCTCTTGCACCTTCCCGCCGAGTTCCTCCCACCCGCAATTCCCCGGCCCTCACCCGGGCCAGTGCCCGGAGGTGCGCCTGGCCGGAGCTGGAACCTCCCCCCGGGGTTCAGGAGCCAGAGCCTAGAGCAAAGGTCTGAGGACGCCAGGAGGATTGGAGGAAGGATGCTGCACTTCAACTCACCTTGAGCCACAAGACCTCGGGTGCTGATCACACTTGCTATCAAAGTGGCCACATACCAAATCATAGTACTACCGCGCGCCAGCAAAGAGCCTCATCCTATCGCAAAGTGCTCCTGCGTCTGCACACTTCTCGTGCCTCAGTGCTCGCTTCTTGCCCGCCTACGCCCCTTGCCGGTGCTCCTGTAGCCTGGGCGGCCCGCTCTCCATCCCTCCCTAGCTCCGCTCGTCTCGGCGCGCGCAGCCTCCCGGGCCCAGGCGCAGCGGCACCTGCACTGCCAACGGAGGCAGAGCGCAGCCAGGTCCACAGTGAAGCCTAGCCGGGCCTGTCCTGGTGGTCCGCCCCTACCGCCTGCTTATTGGACATTACCCACGAGTCTAGTTACTGATTGGCTGAACTCTTTGTCTGTTGCTGCGCGAAGGAGGCGAGCCCATTTCAAGGTGCGTTGAAGTGTAGCGAGCACAGAGCCGCAGAATCATGCGCATTGCCTGGGAAAAGGCGTTGTAATGTCTTTGCTCTATTCTGTTCTAAGCTCAGACTGCATGGCAAGTTTCTGATTAAATAAATGGTAGCTTCTTTTACTGGCTAATGGGTCCCTAGGAGTCTCAATAACCCTTGACAGGTCCGAGGGGATGGAGCCCCCGCCCACCTTGAGAATCCAACATCCGGTTTCTATCAAGAAAAAAAAAAAAAAAAAAAGCAGTTCCCGAGAGGATCACGCTGATACAGGGATAGGGAAACCCAAGCATCCTGGGGAAACTAGGGAACGTCCTTTTCTGGAGAGCGGTTCAAAGAGACCACGTGATGCCTCCCACTCCTTTGCACACTCTTCTCTCAGAACACACTACCTTCAACAATCGTTATATTAAGTTAGGCTCCATCCAGCCCAAAGCCAGGAGGATGACTAAAATGACCTCTAAAAGTCGCTAAATTTGGAATGAGTCATTGGCTCAGCTGCGGCGAGTCACAGACCCCTCTGGAACACATGTGCACACGTACCGCCACCCCCACTGCTGGTCATCATTGCTCATGATTACTAAAACAATTAAACTTTTTCCTCCTCTTTCTAAATAAATGCTGCTTCTCCTGCACTCAAATACTGCTTCCCTCCTATCTTACTCAGAGCCCAACCCCATATCAGCAGCATAAAGTCAAGGTGGAGTTGGTGAGCCATCAGGGGGTGGAGTGGAAAACCAAGGAAAAGGGAAAGGTCTTTCTCATTCCTGAAGAAGAGCTTCCTATATCCCAGGCTCCCTACTGCAGCATCTCTTCATCTCCTCCCCAATACAATTGTGTTTACACAAGGAATAAATGAGCGTCATGAAGCCGGCTTCAATCATCTCACTCCAGTGTTCTGAGGCTGCTGTGGAGATGTCTATTTCAAGCATCTGAAGCAGTGCTGAGAGACAGCTCCCTAGGAGGGGCTTTTGGCCATGGAAGGAAATAGAGGGGCAGCGAAGGTGAGCTTTCAATAAGCACAGAACCACCCCCACCCCCAACATGAAGCCCCCCATAAAACCAACAGCTTGCTGCTGGAAAAGCCAATGTATGCACATGGACTCATGCATCTCACATAGAACGTGGCCTTGAGTGACAGAGGGCCATTCTTTTTGGAGAACTCCATTCTCATTGCCATCCAGGAGATGAAAAGCTGGGGATGCTAAATAGAGAAGCAAGCACACCGACAAACTTTTATCATCTGAATATAATCTGGAGAACTGAACTTCTGAATGCCTCCTGCTTGCCCACTCACTGCTCAATGGAACACACTCATGATTTATCACTCTATGGATATATTCCCATGGGCCACTGCTTTAGACTCCTTTCTGGACTGCCATTCCTTTCCTGAGGCTTTGGTGAAAGCTACATGCTCTAGATCTCACTGATACACCAATCCTCAGGAGACATGCACCAATTCTACCTCCAACACATACATATGCATGTCTACCCATATCAGGTTTGCAGGCATTTACATACACCCATCCATGCTTTCTCTAGGACCTAGGTCTATCAAGACTTACTGGGACCCATTCACAGAATGGGTTACATGGCTAGAATATGGTTTAATTGTGGCCTCAGAAAGGTTCATGTTGGAAACTTGATCCCCAAGGTGGCAGTATTGGGAGAATGGAACCTTCCAAAGGTAAGTCCTGGGGGCTGAAGAGATGCTTGGCAGTTAAGAACATTCACAACTCTTGCAGAGTTTGGTTCCCTCCATCCTTTTTAGGTGGCTCTCCACTACCTGTAACTCCAGCTCTAGAGGATCTAACACCCCTTTACAAGAACTGCACTTGTACACACACACACACACACACACACACCTAGTTTAATATAAAGAGGTTAGTTCTACTGAGAAGTCCTTAAGTCACTGGGAGGCAAGCTATTGCAAGGTAATTCTCCTAGTATCTCCCTGGTAGTTCTCATAAGAAGGCTATCGTGAGCAGAGCTGGACTTGGTGGCCTATATCAATTATCCTAGCATTTGGAAGGTCAGGAATACAAGATCATCCTCAGCTACACACAAAACTGAAGGTCACCCTGAGCTACGAAAGACCCTATCTCAAAAAAGAAAAAGGGAAATAAATCGGAGAATGCTGTTATAAATGGAGAAAGGCTGGCCCCTCCTTCTCTCTACCTGCTATCTGGCTTGAAATCCAGCCACTTTCCAGCACATGCTAACGCGACTGCCATCTTCCATCTGTCTTGGGGCTTTGAACAGAAATAAACCAATGCAGGTACCATAGCTGTGAGCATGCAGAATTGTGTGCTAAGTAAATCTTTCTTTTCTTCGTGAGTCTGCCTCCTTGAATATTTCATGATATCCAAAAAACAAAATAAAACAACAACAACAACAAACCCCGATTGATACAGCTGTGTGACTACAGGATTCATCCCCTTTCATAAGCTCCTAGCAGCCATTTGATGCCTGTGGAATGATGTTCTGTGTCTTCTGAGACTGGGGTATAGGCAATGTTGAGTCCCTAGTCTAGCCCCAGATCCTTGAATCCTTGAGGTGGAAAAAACATATCTATTTAACATGTACAGAGTATCTACTTTGAGAAACTTTCTTCCCAAAAGTTGAGGAAAAGGTAAAGCAGCTCCCACCATCATCCTCGCTATACTTAGTTGGCCACCCAGCTTGTCTTCAGGAGGATGGTAGTTCTTGCTAAGAAGTTGAAACTATATCAGATCAGAGAGGCAGAAAAGAACATCAGAACTTAAAAGAACAAACTGAACTAGGGAAATGTTCAAAGGAAACTAAAAAGAATGTATTTCATCTGGAGAACTCTACTGGAACTACAAGACACAAGAGTAAAGACAGAGAGGAAAGGGAAGAAAATTGAATTAAAGAGGGAAAACTTAGAATCATGACCATTACCATACAGTATGTGCCGGTTCATTTCAGATCAGCTCAAGAGACACGTGTTGTAGCAACTAACAGAGAGGAATGAGGCCAGTCCCATATTTTCCTCTTGACATATGGCTGAGCGTTTGATTCCGAACAAATGGCAACCCCTCCATCCCTAGCAGACACATAGAACCGAATACTCAGAGGCAGCATGGACCCCTTCCAAGAGGCATATGGAAGAGAAACACAAACCAATTCCCTTGAATTGGTGTATCTGGTTCATTGTGGATACCCCTAATGAACATAGATATCTGATACTATACACATTGGGTATCAGAATATCTGTCATCTTTTAGATTCATCAAAGCTTCACTTTTGGAAACAAATAATTCTACTCTTATCAGTTATTCCAAGAAAAAAAAACCCACAAACACACTAGCTGCTTACTCTAACATGCCCAGAAGCCCTCAGAGGACACATATAAAAGGTAGCCAGTGGCAGCCAAGATTTCTCTTTATACCCACTGAGCAATCAAAAGCAGCAGCTTATGTTTACCTTCTTTGGGGCTCTTGGTAGGATTTGGGGTAGGACAATGGCTGGAGCATCTCCTTACAAGGAAGAAGAGAGGCTGTAAACCAACGGAATTTATTCAAAACAAGTTTGAAAGTGTTTGGTGTTTCTACAGTTTGAAAACTGTTCTAATTATCTTGCAATATTTTTAAAAAAACATTCCAAAATGATACAGTGTCTTAAAATAACAAGAGTCACTTATATGAGGAGTGCTTGATGAGAATGCCAAACACCAGCTCCCAAGATGCATGGACAGTCTACTGTCAAAATGGTTCACTCACTCTTAGCTGGTTGTTAACCAGGCTTGTCCTCATATAGACTTCTCTATAGACTAACCTGGGCTTCCTTAAAGCTTGGTGGCTGGATTCCAAGAGCCAGTGTCCCAACAGAAATAAGTAAAAATACCCTTTATATTCCCCTGTCCTGGATAACACAGCTTCATGTTCACAGGTGTGGACTACCTGTCTGGCTAAAAAGGAAACCATGTAGATCTCTGCCTCTCCATGTAATAATGTCTGCACCACACCCTGAGATGAGCTTGTGGAATGGAGGCAGCCAGTTTTGGAATGGTACAATTTGCTGTGAAAACAGTCTTCAAAATAAAAGCAGGAAAAAAAAATGAACTCTAGAAAAAAAAATCTCTTGGAAAAATTATATTATGGAAATTGTCTCATGCAATTATGGAAGCTGAGAAGTCTAACAATATGCTGTCTAAAAGCTGGAGAACCAGAGAGGCTGGTGGTGTGATTCAGCATGAGTCTAAAAGCAGGTGTGAGTTATGGACTCTGAAGCCCTGAGAGTCTCAGATTCCCATGCTGAAGGGCAGGAGGAAATCCAGCTCGACAAAAAGGCAATTCACCCTTGTTCTTTGGTCTTGCTCTCAACAGGTTATATGATGCCCACTCTCTAGCAGTGCAGACAAACATTCACTCAGCCTACAGCCCCAGTACTAATTTTTTTGGGGAAATACCTTCACCAACACTTTACCAGCTATCTGAGTGCCCTTTAGCCCAGCAGTTCTCAACCTGTGGGCCATGATCGCTTTGGGGGTTGCACATCAGATAGCCTGCATATTAGATATTTACATTATGATTCATAACAGTAGTTAAATTAATTATGAAATGACAATGAAATAATTTTATGGTTGGGGTCACTATAACATGAAAAACTGTATGAAAGGGTTGCAGCATTAGGAAGGTTGAAAACCACTGCTTTAGCCCAATAGAGCTGACACCTAAAATTAACCATCACAAAAGGGTTTAGCATACAATATCTGGGTCTATGAATGTTCTCATTTTAATTCAAACTGCGACAATGTTTCTTAGTCCCAGGGACGCACCCTTGACACTTGCCAAAAAACTAGTCAGTTTGAGAAGCCAATGATGCTTCCTGGTGGAGCATGCCTTTAATCCCAGCATTTGAGAGGCAGAGACAGGTAGATTTCTGTCAGTTGGAAGCCAACTAGGGCTACACAGTGACACCTTGTCTGTCTGTTTCAAGAGAAAGAAAGAAAGAAAGAAAGAAAGAAAGAAAGAAAGAAAGAAAGAAAGAAAGAAAGAAAGAAAGAAAGAAAGAAAGAGAGGGGAGAGGGGGAAAAGGGGAGAGGGAGAGAGAAAGAAAGAAAAGTGGGAGGAAAAAGGGAGGAAGAAAGGAGGAAGGAAGAAAGAAAAGAAAGATTGGAAAAAGAGAGGGAGAAATGGGAGGGAGGCACAGAGGGGAAGGGAGGAAGAAGAGAGGAGGGAGAAGAGGAGGGGAGGAGGAGGGGGGAGGAGGAGGGGGAGGAGGGGAGGAGGAGGGGAGGAACTCAGTGTTAAAGAAATTGAACTTCTAATATCTAATCTTAAGGTTTTTGGTGCAGATCACTGAAGAAAAGCTCTGCAAGCTTTTCAAGCCCTCAGCTTACAAGGCTTGCCCATTTCACTAAAATGCAAATAGAACGTTACGTGAGCCTTGTTTGGCTTCCTTCTCTTCCACTGTCCACTTGTCTCTTGGGCAGTGTTCTCTGGGCAGTTCTTTCTACAGACCAGAGTACCTAACCTACTGGTCTGTCTTTGCCTCTAAAAAACAAGGTTTTATCTTCTTGACAACTTTTCTCTATATTTCTCTATATTCTCAAACTTGATTATGACAAGAAATGAGAGAGGAAAAAAGAAGAAGAAAGAAAGAAAGAAAGAAAGAAAGAAAGAAAGAAAGAAAGAAAGAAAGAAAGAAAGAAAAAGAAAGAATCTATAACTTGGGTTTCTAGGATCTTCAACCATATTAATGTTTAATAACAATAATAATAATAATAATAATAACAAATAATAATATAAAGGATAACCATTGCCTACACTGAATATTCTGTTATAGTAACCAAAATGGACCAGGACACTATCTTTTTATTATTATTATTATTATTATTATTATTATTATTATTATTATTGGTGGGAGAGCATATTGTGGTGTGTGAGTATGAGCATATGTGTGGAGAGTAGTAGACAACTTTCAAGAGTCAATTCTTTCCCACCCTCATGGAGTCTGGAAGTTGAACTTGGGTCATCAGCTTGTTGGCAAGCACTTTTATCCCCTGTTGAAGCTCACCTGCTATGAGAGGTTTGGGGGCCAGAGACATGGTTCAGTAGTTAACAGCACTTATTGCTCTCCTAGAGACCAAACTCTAGCACCCATGTTAAATGACTCACAGATAGCTGTAACTCCAGCTCCAGAGAATCTGACACTCTTCTAATGTCTTCTGGCACCAGCATATACATGGCATATATACACACACATCTACATAAATAAAAACATACTAATAAATTTGTTTGAGAAAGAGGTTTGTTTAGCTCCAATTTAGAGATATAAATCTAAAAATCCAGTGGCTTTTTTGGTGAAGGTTTGCAAGATTTAATTCTAGATAGTGTCATACTAAAAGTGAACGGTCACATTGCAAGACAAGAGGCCAGAGAACAAGTCAAAGTTTGGGATCCCTGTCACAACTCACTATCATGAAAGTCCAGGGTCCTACAAGAACTACCTTTGTCCCTTCCAAGGTCAGCTCATTCAGTGATCTGGCTCCTCTCATGAATGTAGTACTTTAAAGCTCCCAGCAGCTCTCAACACTGCCCAGTAGTGGCCAGGCCTCAGCACATGAATCTTTCAAGAATGAGCCACATCCACACAACAGTGCCCAAGCTCAAACAGCCATGGGGCTCCAAGAATGTGAGTTAAGTCTCAGTAAGAAGAGAAAGAGGAAGAAGAGTCCACCGGGGAGTAAGCTGTGGGTATGTGGCCTGTGGAGGGCAAGAGCTCATATGGTAAATATCCACCTCAGAGTGGATATTCAGTTAAGTGTTCATGGTAAGTGAATGTGTAAAGGTAATAATACATTGACCTGTCTAGCCAGTCGTAATACAAAGAGGCCTCCATGTTAAGAAAAGAGCATGAGTTGAGGAAATGACGAACCTGGCCAGCTGGGAAGGGTGAGACCAAGGGGTAGGCAAATGAGAATTACAGGGACAAGTAAGAGGTTAATAGAGATGACAAATGAGGTCTGATTCTCTGCAAGGGCACAGAAGACAGCATCACTTTTGGTTCCAATGAAACCAAAGGCACAGAGACTGGCAGTCAAAGAGGCCCCTGCAATGGTGTGAGGAGGAGTCTGTGATTCTGCTGTGGACCCACAGATGGACGGGCTGGGGATGGGGGGAGGAGAAAAGGGCCTGAAGCCACAGCTGGAGAGTTTGCAGGGGTCTATTTTTGGCACCCATTCGACCCCAGACCTCTCACTCCCGGACCCCTCCACGCTTAGCTCTCAACTCCACACAAAAGGGCCTTGTGTGGGAGTGCCAGTAGATGCAATGCATCTTTATATCATTGCCTCCCCTCCCCAGAGCCTTGGCATGAACAGAGCTCTACCAGGTGCGGGAGACAGGAAGGGAGGGGCTGGGCACCAGACAGGAGCCAGAGGGCAGAGAGAAGCAGCAGCTCTTCTCTCCCCCATGCCTTTCGCCAACCCTCCCCTCAGCATCCTCCTGCCTGTTCCTACTCCTCTCTCCCTGCTCCACTTCCATGGCCCTTCTAATACGAGTCCCTCTTCTGAGTCCCTTCCTTCTCTCCCTCTCTGTCCTTCCCTTGCTGGGCTGCAGAGTCAGTGAAACCTAGAGACAGAGCCCGATTTAATCTTGGCAAACATCCAGGACAAAACATACCACAGCAACAAGTTTCCATGGTGCTTGGACACAAGGCAAATGAGGTCTAGGGAGAGATTGCTGGCCTCAGAGTTGTATGCCCTGAGTCTCATCCCTGCCTCACCCCACCAACTTTCAGGTTCACAAAGCCATGCTGAGGATTCTGTCAGTGACCAATCATTCAGTCACCATCACTGGAATTTGCAATGCCCATTCAGCAGCTTGCACACCAAGAACACACGGAGTACCTGTGGTGTACTGCCCCTCCATAGGGTCCCTGCCTTCACACAACTTGCCGTTAACAGCAATAGGACTCCTCAGAAGATGGTGCAAATTCAGCCATTAACAGAGAGCCAGTCCAGTTTCAGAGTTCAAGGACTGCTATGCTTCCAAGGTATATCAGATTCCAAAGAAGGAGGACACAGTGTGGGCCCCAAATGCTCCATGGAATGTAACTGTTGTGGCTCCAGTTGAAAGTAAGGGGCTAGTGGTAAATCCCAAAGCTTGCCTACAGGCAGTATCTACTCTGGGTAATTACAAACAAGGGACAACAGGAGAGTACAGACTCCTCCTCATAGGAGACGGTTTGCTGAACCCATGAAAGTCTAGCTATAGACACATTGGTGTGTGTGAGGCATATCACTGGGGGTGGGGTGAAGGGGAAAATAATTGTGGTGCAATATATTTAGAAAAAGGAAAAAATGTTGTCCAGAGCCCTGACTCCTGAGAGATCAGAAGGTAGGTGCCTGTATACAGAGGGAGGGAGGAAGGAAGGGAGGGACAGAGGGAGAGAGAGAGGGCAGGAGGAGGGAGGGAAGAGAGACAGAGAAAGAGATAGAGAAACTCCATCCCTTTCTAGGAAACCAAGTTTAAAAAGTAAAAGCCTGTGGACTTGTGTGGGCACAGCTGCCTAGTGGGAGATTCAGGGGAGGCCATTTGAGGCTCTGAAAAGTGAGTTTCATGGGAAACCCAGCACAATGAGCTGATAGAAGGAGAAATGTGGAGAGAAAAGGACTGAGGGGCAGGCTGCCACGAGCACTGCTTGCCTGGCAACTTCCCAAGGTTAATCGAGGGGCACCAAGCAGACTCCGAGACATTCCAACACTAGGGAGGCGAGTTGCGCTGTTACTGTGGGGAGAAGGAGCCTTTCTCTGCCCTAGGCTGCTGTCGCTCGTTTGAAGAATGAGTCCTACAAAACCTGTGGTAGGTTTCAGGGTGGGACATCCCATCCATCATACAAGCAGACAATCCATTGCTGGCGACAGGCAGGACATCAGGGCCTAGTTCAACTCTCCTTGGACCCTGAGATGACAGCAGTTAGGAAAGCTCTGTATACGGGATTCTATAAAGTCAACAACCTCCTCTACATAAGAGATGGACATTTTTAAAAGAGCATGAAGGGAACAGGAAGAGAGGAGAAAGCAATGTCAGAGACAGGGAAACAAGGCATCTACACTGCAGGAGAAAATGGTGGCACTCTGGAGGCTTGTGTTCTAGGATGACAGGTTTGGCATAAACAGAAATGCCAGGCTCTTATTATACAATGTTAATACAACTCAAACCCATATCGCCACATCAATACACAAAGCAACAACTGCACGAACACTAGTTCAGAGGACATACATGTATGTATGTGACAGAGTACATGTATGGAAACCCACATATCAACGCAGAACATTCTCTGCACATGGATTGGATCCCAGAATCCCTTCGATCACCACACACACATGACTACAAAGTCCATTCTCTCTACATCCACTCTGTGGGCAGGTGTGGCACTCCTTCAGGTATCATGAGGCTAAAACACACTGAGCCACAGCATATGGGTTGTCTGTGGTCAGCCACAACAGAATTCCCAGCATGGGTGTCCCTAGAACACTCTTGCCTTTCTTGCCTTGTCCCAAGGATACTTCAACACACAAAATACAGCTTTTTCATGGTCGCATAGTACCCAACATCCAGGCTGACCTGTACTTCATCTTACTTCTAGTGTATAGGGTACCCATCTCCCCTAGCTACAGATTCTAGGGAACAGCCACCAGCAGGTGGCACCATCAGGAGCCTCTTAGAACCAGGAGTGGGATTAATGAGGACAAATTACATTTCTAGAAAGAAACTTGGTCATGCTGGGAGGGGGAAAACCCTCTTTACTGTACCAGGGCCAAGCTCTGAAGATGAATTTGTCAGGCATTCAAGCCAAGGATGACCACTCCCAGGATGAAGAGAGAGGACGTGAAAAAAACAAAAACAAAACCAGCACAGAAGGAGGCATCAGGGGAACCACGTCTGTGCAAGCTGTTGGAACTGGACATGTGTGCACACATGTTAACTCTTCATGAACGCTTTTGAGTGCTGCTGCGCTATGATGCTAGGCAGTCGTGTGTGTGTCAGTGGGTGTGTGTATAGTAGGTGTGTAAAAGCTGGAGGATGGGGTGGGGCATGGACACACTTCTGCAAGTGATGCTACGTAAGATGAAACCAAGTAAGCTAACACTCTCACGGCCACACTATCAACACAGCGCAGACCACAGTTGTTAGCCTCTACCAACATACACCCCAGCCCACACACTCCAGGGACACACACACATACACACACGATCACAACACCCACGCAGACAGGTGCTGTGCTGTCACATACAGACCTGCTCGCCCACACACTTTCACACATATATACGGCCTCAGAGAAAACCATGGGAATACATAGAACTGCCGCAGACACGCACACTGCTCTGCATGTGCACACGCAGGTGTGTACTCTCACACATTTGGCGCTGTATCTGTAAATTCCCACACCCTTGCACCCTGGAGAAACTAAGAGACAAGAGACTCTCCTGTTTTGTGCAGCATCCTAAGGGGACATGAGAAAGATGTACAAGCAGAAAAACTCCTGGTCTGAGCAAGGAGGGAAAGGACAGAAAGGGGCAGTTTTCTATGTGTCCTGCCCCCTAGTCCTTCCAGATTCTTCAGCACAGTGGCCAGGACCTCTACATCAGAGACAGGACAGCCCATGGCATTTCCTCACAAGTGGAGTCTGAATCCCCTTACTGTGGATCCAGGGCGTCTGCAGTCAGAACCAATCCAATCCCTTTGATTAGGGAGGCTTCTAAACAAGCCACAAAAGTATGTACCTCCCACGGCTGTTGTGAGTCACAGAGTACCCAGACTTATGCCTGGGCTCTCCACAGGAGTAGCAACACCTCAGATTTCTATCACCATCAACTCCCGGATCAGGAGGGAATCAGTCTGTGCAAAGCACACTAAATAATTTGGTAACACAGCATTTTATGTTTCAGGGTTATAAGCCATGAAACCTGGCTTCTCACACCAACCTTGCCAACCTCTGTGATCCAGGAAAATCACCTTCCCCATCTGAGCCTCAGTTTCCCCTATTAAGACCAAATTAGTCACAGTAATAGCACTTACTAGAGTTGAGCTTTCCATACTAGGCTATGTCATAAATACTTCACAAAAAAAATTGAGTCTTTGAATCCCTAAGAGAAATGATCTATTATTCTCCGTACTTTACATGAAAGCATCTATCCATAATCAGACAGGGGGTCTAAGATGAATCCACACCACCATCAACAGAATCCATGTTCTTTTTTTTTTTTTTTTTTTTTTTTTTTTTTTTGGTTTTTCGAGACAGGGTTTCTCTGTATAGCCCTGCTGTCCTGGAACTCACTCTGTAGACCAGGCTGCCTCGAACTCAGAAATCCACTGCCTCTGCCTCCCAAGTGCTGGGATTAAAGGCGTGCGCCACCACGCCCGGCTCAGAATCCATGTTCTTAAAGATGACACTGCATTACCTCCTTGGTGGCATGCCATGTGCATCGAATGACGTCATGGGTATAGAAGTTCTTTGAAGAACTTCTACAAATGGGAAGATATATTGTTATGCATCCCAGCCTGGCTCAGGGATGAGTAACTGCATAAAGAGTGAGAACCACACAGAATACAGGAAACCAGATGAAGATGAGGACCATCTGTGACAGGCACATCACACCAAGAAGAGAGAAGTGGGTAGAGAATAGGCCAGAAGGAGCCCATCAATCCCTGTGAAGCTCCTGCCTCTATAGTCAACCCATGACCTGTCAGGAGGCCAAACTATTTTTCTATTAAAAAGAAAACTTTAAAGTGACCCTAAAAACTTCCTCCTAATTATACCCACTACCTCAATGGTCTCCTTTCTCTGATGGATGCCCTGCCACCACACTGTCCAAGAACACAGTATTCCCAGGACACAGTATTCCTAGAACACAGTATTCCTAGGACAGCTCTCAGAAGGATAGTCAAGAGGCTTCAAAGAACTGGAGAAGGTATCTCTAATGCTCCAAAGATTAGGGCAGAGAGCCTAGGAATGCTTCTGCTAATTTCATAAGAGGAGTGAAAGCTCTGGACTCTGTTCTTGGTTCCAAAGCTCATTCATTCCAATGTGACCCACAGGTTCCTGAAGGAGGTTGCCTAATTTTCAGAAAACAATCACTTGCTGTACACAAGGGCAAACTCCATTTTCTTAGAAAACACACTTTTCATCGTAAGGTAGCTGGCACACAGGACAGAAAGGTCACTGATCAGGGAAGGTGGAGGCACCACTGTCCGCCACATCCTATGCCCCCACATGCTTTACTCTCCAGAACCCCTGACAACCTTCCCCTTCCCCGGGGTGCACCTCCTCTTCCCTCTCCTCCCTGATGATGAATCCATTAGCACGGAGTTCTTTTCTTGTGCTTCTCAAGCTGCCAAAGCGATCTCAGGCATTTAGTGGCGATGCCTGTGAATCTGTCAGCATTAACAGAGCAGTGAAGACACCAACCATGCAATGTGGCTCTTGCTCCTGTTCCAGCTCCTCTCACTGTTCTCCAATATAGTCAGGACACCTACATCTTACGGAAGCCATAAGACTCAAAGGAATGGAATCTTAAGGAGCCCCAGAAAGCCAATGGAGGCCAGAAATGATGGGCAGGAAGATTTCCCATTAACACTCAGACCAGCCTAGGCTTCAGAATTGTCACATTGTCCTTCCCTCCTCATTCATAGCTTAGACAGGCCTTCTCCTCTGAGAATCCTTTTCTTCCCCACACACAGGATACATACAGAATACATCACCATGTTCCTTCCTTCTCAGCAACCCTTTGCCTGCAGCTTGCACTCCTGATTCATGACCATCTCGCCTTCCACTCCCTGATGCTGTGTCTCCAAATATGGTTTATGAACCACCTACGTGAGGACAGCCAGAACATAGGATAGCACCTCAGTATCTGAAGAGAAACCCAGAACATTTGAGTCATAACTTGGCCAGGGGTAGTTGGACCTCAGATTCTGCTCTCTGCAAACCTCTCTGTGACTCGGGTTTATAGCAGCTTGATGCAGCACTGCCATAATACTAGCTAGCAGGACTTATCCTCCCAAAGCCACCTAGATTACTTCCTGTTTCATCATCATTCTTCTAGATAAATAAAGACCTTAGAAAACACACTAGCTCTTCAACTTATTTGAGAATCACTTGCATGAGGGTACCTGTTACAGTTTAGAGTTTGGAGCTAGACTTGAACCCGTGGCTGCTAAGAACCTACCACAGAGATCAAATCATCTTGCATGCTTGCTCCTGTATCTTTGGCATAGATGAGGTATGGTACTTGTCTACTCATCTCCTATTTTTGATGTAAGGTCCAAACAAGACAGCAAAAGTGAAAACATATCAAAAGACAGAAGCTTTGAATGAATGATACACATTGAGTATTATTTAAGGAGTTCATGAGAGCAAGACATAGGATGTGTGTCAGAAGATCTCATTAACACACTGTAAAGCAGCAATGATAAAAGAGGCAAGGAGCTTGGCCTTCAGTCTCCAGCACTCCATGGGGCAATCTACTCTGAGCTTTGTTCTGAGCCTAGTAAAGGAAAGGCGGCAGGGTAGATGCCATGTACTAAGAGAAGGAGCCCTTGGACTTCTTGGAACAAGCTTCCCCTACATCCATGCCCAGTTCTGCATAGAGGCCAGCAGACCCATCAAAGGTAGTGGTCCCAGTCCTTTTCATCAGCTCCTCTCCCACTAATTACTCTTTACACACTCTGGCGCCAGGCCCTCCAACCAAATTACAATTGATTCGTCACTCCTCCCAGATCAATGCCATCGACCTGGAACAGAGAGGACAAATCCAAATTCAGCCTCGGGGAAGCAAACAGCCCAAGGCAAAGCCCAGCAAAGAGGTTTGTCCCAACACAATACATGTATGCACACATACATGTGCACTCACACATACATGTGCACTTGCCCAAGATGTGCACCAACACATGGATGAGTATGTGTACCAACAGCTCTGGACCTCCATTACAGGCTATCCACATGTTCACACATGTTCACACATGTTCCACATAGTTCAATATACACCATGAGCATGTCTACCTACATTAGATATTCAGAAAGCACATATACACATGCTGTTAACTGGAAGAAGAGGCATTTGGGGGGCCACAGGAAGCATGCAATAGCCAAGTGATGCACAGATACATCCTAGTCTGCTGTCTGGCTATCCTCCTAGGCTCATGCTCAGGAGAATACACTATTTGTCAGGTCATGGGTACAATGAGCCCAGCATACTGTGGTGACCTCTGAGCAGAAGCTTTTCTGCAAGTTGTGGTAGACTCTGGTCTTCCGCTTCTTGGAACATATCTTGCCTGTTCATCTCTTTGTAGATGTTGGACATATGCCCAATCACTTCTGCACCAGGCAGAACCATTATAAGTTCCAAGATAAGAGCTCTTTGAAAAACACCTCAAATAGTTGGAGATCAGAAGCCAACCTTGCAGACGCCAACTGGGGTCAACAACCATTAGCCCACTCCCATCCAGCACAGACACGGAACTCAAGCATAAAGTGAAAGTAGAATGTTCCCAATACTGCCAGGGATGTTGGCTGTGGCCTTTGAATAAATTGCTCATGCCCTGTGGTCAGTTTTGTTACTCTTACCATATACACACACATTGGCCTCCTTTGAGTCCATAACCACAGACATAAAGAATACCATACATGGAAAATCTCTTGGAGATTATTAAGGCCTTCCTTGTCACACACTCTCAATATCTAAATGTCCTTAATGACCTTCTCTAAAAAAAATTTCTATCTCAATAAATATGTCCACAGACACCACAGAGAATGGCAATTTTTTTTTCAATTTTCAAAATTTGTGTGTGTGAGCCTACATGAGTTTAAAACTATTGTCTTAGTTAGGATTTCTATTCCTGCACAAACATCATGACCAAGAAGCAAGTTGGGGAGGAAAAGGTTTATTCAGCTTACACTTCCACACTGCTGTTCATCACCAAAGGAAGTCAGGACTGGAACTCAAGCAGATCAGGAAGCAGGAGCTGATGCAGAGGCCATGGAGGGATGTTACTGGCTTGCTTTCCCTGACTTGCTCAGCTTGCTCTCTTATAGAACCCAAGACTACCAGCCCAGGGATGGTACCACCCAGAAGGGACCCTTACAGCTGGATCTCATGGAGGCATTTCCTCAACTGAAACTTCTTTTTCTGTGATAACTCCAGCTTGTGTCAAGTTGACACAAAACCAACGAGTACAGCTATCATATGTGTGCAGGACTCCAGAGTCCAGAAGAGAGCATCAAATCCCCTGACACTGTATATTCAGGAGGTTGTGAGCTACCATGTGGATGCTGGGAACTGAACTCCTTCTTCTGCAAAAGCAGTAAGCAATCATAACCACTGAGCCATCTCTCCAGCCCCAACAGCAGAGACATTTGTCAAGTAGTTAGTCCTCTGGCTGAGCAACTTCAGAAAACCCTCACGACAAAGTTAGTTTCCTTTGTAGAGTGGGTCATTTTGCTGAAGTTGCTGAAGCTGCTTAAAGGAAAGACTTTTTTAAACACTGCCCTGTTCGTGACTACTTGGGGGTGAGGGAATGATGTGCAGGTGATTGCAGCCTCCTGTTCATACAAGGAAGATCTTGAACAAGTCTGAGATAACGTTCAGTCTATGAAAGAATTCCCATTTATGTCTCATCTCCTATTTTCCCTCTTAATTTGTCTGGATAGCAGTTTAAGGAAATTCGTGGGTCCCACTAGGTCTCATGTTTTTGGAGAACATTCTCAGTGTTTTATAGTCCCTAGGACAGTGGTTCTCAACCTGTGGGACAAGACCCTTTGGGGATCACATATCTGATATCCTACATATGAGACAATTTACATTATGACTCATGGCACTAGTAAAATCACAGTCATAAAGTAGCAACACAAATAATTTTATGGTTGGAACACACCAAAATATGAGGAACTGTATTGAAGAGTAACAGCACTAGGAAGGTTGAGAAACGCTGTTCTAGGAACACCCCTAAACCTTGACTCCCACATAGAAAGTGAGGATCTCTGACCTTGTGATATCCCTGTGTATCATTCAGTTTGTCTCTGAGAAATCCATTCTCACTCCTCATTCACACACAACTTTGCAACCCATCCTTGAAAGCTGAGAAGCATCAGATAGCCTAATGGAAGCTCTCACACCCTGCTAGTTATACGTGCTTAGAATGCAATGAGGAGTTTTCTTGCCAAAGCAATCGGGAGCTCTCATGAAGAAGAGACATGGGGTTCTAACATCCACATATCATCCCCACTACCCTATCATCTGTATAGAAAACCTTGAATGCATTCCCAAACCACCCAGCAGCCATAGTTCTTCTGTGAATTTGACTCAATTAATTGTATACACAAGATCGGAAAAGCAAACGGGAAGTGGAGAAATGCTTCCTGTAGCTTGGGCAAGCTGGTGATAGTTTTCAAGGTTGGAACAGTCTTTTAGGTTACTGTTTGTTTTCTAAGTATCAAAATAAGCTCATAGTAGCCTCTTGAACTAACTGCCTATTCCTTAAATTCTACTGCTTTTCTCCCATCTCTACATTTTCAGGAAAGGATTCTCAATAGCCAGTGGCAGCTCTGATTCAAATGGGCATAGCCCCAATGGCATGAGGAGTTACCTCAGTCCTCTGTTGTTTTGGAAGTCAGCCTCATAGTCTCAATCCTTGACCTACTTCTGCCCCAGCGATGATTGCTTATGTCTGACAATTCTCAGTTAAACTCCCTTTTGCTAGAGCTACCTAGAGTCTTCTCCTTCACTGTGAACCTTGACATACAAGGTGCAAACTGAGCTAAGAACAGTTTATGGTGTCAACCCCACTCAGCAGATATTTAGTGAGTGCTAAGCGTTTAACCAGGTGCTGTAGCTATAGTGACGGTATGGAGAAATAATCTCTGTAGCAGGCAATTGATGTCCTCACACAGTTTAGAGAGGAAGACACATGGAGAGATGAGAAAGAGAGAGATAGACAGAGAATCAGAGAGAAGCACAATGTCAAAATAAACTGCAGGCACTCCCCTACTTAAAATAGTTACATTTCAATATATGAGTTGTAAAATAATGATGATGATGATGATGATGATGAAGAGGAGGAGGAAGGAGAAGGAGAAGAAGGAGAAGAAGGAGAAGACTGTGAATCAAAACTGTATCTAATACAGCATGGTGGTGCATTGCTATAATCCTTTAACTCACAAAGCTGAGAAGGAAGACTCTGAATTCAAGGCTAATCTGGGCCATATAACAAGACTCTCTCCAAAACCTAATTGTATTTAATACACCTAGCCTACCAAGTTGTATAGCTAAGCAACACATTGTAATCTGTAGATTTATATCCTTAAAATCACTGCTACTTCCAGAATCTCAAAACAATATCATTGCATTCTGCTATCCTGGGAAAAGATCAAAGTTCAAAATGCAAAATACCATTGCTACTCATGGTATATGGCTTTTGCATCATCGTAAATTAATATTTAAAAAAAAATCATATGTTGTACCACTGTTGTTGAGGACTGTCTGTATTTGTCTTAGTTCAGTTTTCCCAAATGCAGAACCCAAGTAAGGGTTCCTGTGTCAGGAACTCATTGTGGAATATGAGATGCTCTCGGGAGCAGTTACAGACATAAGGAGAGGGGGATGGAAAGGGAGGAAGCAAGGAAGGATGGAGTTCCATCTGATGTCTTCATTGTGCTTTCCTCTGGAATTCTGAGCGTGAATGGCCCCACAGACATGTCTGAAACTGAAGAAAGGGCCTTTAGTCAGCAGTCAGTCATGGCTATGGGTCACTTGGGTGGGTGTAAGTTCTTAGGCATTTCCCTATGGGAAGGCCACAGCTGTGAACAGTAGCTCTGTACTCTCAGAGCCACTGGGGGAGGGGGACCGAGGAAAGAAGCGGGGGGGAAGGGGAGAGTGGGAGAGACTGACTTCAAGAAGTATAAAATAGCAAATGTACAGGATGGTTAGGGAATGAGAACTGGACAGAATGGGGTCAAGGCAAAGAGCGAGTTCCTAATCTGGCTGCCTTGCTCCTCTATTAGCTGAGCCAGAGCTGAGGGTGAGCAGCCTCCCCTCAATGTGCCACATGGTCAAAACAGAGAATTTGCTATGCATGCAAGGTGTTTGGGGATTAATAACCAGCTTATTAATTAAGCAACATATAGCTACAGGGTGTGTTTTTTACTGTGTGCCACAAACAGAGATGTGGTTTAGGCAGCTATGAATTCCAAACCAGGCATGGGACCTATGAGCCACTGACAGACCCATTATTGACATACAAGGGGGGCACAGTAGAGAGAACTCATCTGGAACCATGTTAACAATACAAGAGCACAGCACCCATAAAGGCCAGGATTGTATCTATTTAGCATCTCCCAGGAATCAGAAGTGCCTGGCATCTTTTCTTTTCTTTTCTTTTTCTTTCTGTTTGTTCATTGGTTTGTTTGTTTGTTTACTGGTGCTGGGAATTGAACTTAGGTCCTTGCACATGCTAGGCAGGAGCTATACCTCTAAGCTATATTTGCAGCCTTCATTACCTCCTTTTGACCAACCTACGAGAAGACCTTCTGTACCCCATTCCAGAAAGTAGCACTGTCTTCCCCCAGAAGGCAGAAATAGGCAAGAAAATCTTTGTGCTGGAGATCCCAGCAGAGCAGCCTAGTGAAGACCCAAAACCAGAAGGAAAAGAGCAGGCCGACTGCCCACAGAGAGACCTGGATATCAGGTAGTCTAGCCAAAGAGAACAATACCACAGTGACCTGCTGCCCTGGATTATCTTTCCAGGGAAATGACATCATACCCATGTGCTGTGTGTCTAGTTATGGAGCCCCAATCTTGGCTCTTTTAAAATCAACTCCAAGGCAGATATCCTGAATCCCAGCTCTCTGCTTGCAGCACACCTTTGAGACACCAGAACTGACGCACCAGGAAAATAGACATTTGAGTCATTCTGCAAAAGTCTTAGTTTCCCTCTCCTTGGTTTGCCATCCCTGCCATTTACCACCTAGACAGCAATAAGCAATAAGGTGAGTGCTCTTAGAGTGGAATTGGGCCCATGAGAGCATCTCTTCTGACCAAGAAGAGTAAGGGACAGCAACAAGGTCCAGAGAATCTGTCTCTTTTTGGACTCCTTGTACTAGATCAGCAAAATAAATGTCTGGTCCTGGTCCCAGATCCTGGCAGGTGTCCCACTCCTGTCCTAAAAAGACAAGACACTGGTGGCTCCCTGTTCACCCCACTGGCATTTTACATTGTCTTAATTTGCTGCATAAGCAATAGCTAAATTGGCTGCTATTTACATGGTGACCACTGTGCTGGATCGGTAAGAAAGGGTTATAAAACCACTAGGAGTGTTCTCATAGGGTAGCCAATAAAAGTGAAGACCCAGAGCCAGGAGAAAAAGGGAAGAGAGAATCCAGGGCATCAGGTCACTGTGGTGCTGTTCCTTCTCGCTGGGAAAACAGGTCTCAGGCACCAGGGACCAGAGACACGGATAGCAGGAAGGATGCCAAGAAGGAGGGAGGTGTATGAAGCAGATGCAAGCAGGCAGTCTGCCTGGCTCAAATGGCTGTTCCTGATCAGTAGCTCAGGGTAAAAAAAAAAAAAAAAAAAAAAAACTGCCTTGATTTCTTCCCGTGTTACTTATGTGCTCCAGGAAGTTCCTTTGAGACATTGCTCCTTGCACAGCAAACACATTCTTGTCCCCCACTCCAAAGACTTCAGAAGCACTGCTTTAAAACCTTGTCTAACTCTGGGGTCTCATAGAGATGGAGATGTGCATCCCCTCATCTCTAGAGACTTACACACCCAGAGTGGCAAACCATCTCCTTATCCTATGCATTAATCACATTAGCATAGAAGCCCGGAATGCCTAAATCCTCCACCACTCTCAGGCTGCATTCAGTCTTTGTAGTGTACCTGCACACGTACATGGCCTTACAAAGCCAGGCCATGGTATAGTCTGAATGTCTGTGTTGCCAGCACAACCCACAATGGTCCCTGACGAGCAGGTATTTTTCAGCTAGGACAGACAAGACAGTTATCCCTCCATCCCTCTCTCCAGGTGTATACCCATTTGAGCCAAGAGGAGAGGAAATCCACACCAAAGTGCCTTGGGGAAGCAGAACCATTTCTTCCCCAAGCCCAGAGCCCAGAGGCACCTGGTATGAATCCACAGGTAAGGACAACTCCCCAGTAAGAAAAAAAAATTGTAGACCACCAAGTTCTCAAGGACAGAGACCATGCTTTATTTAGTTTAAGTCCTCCTTGACACTGGCCCACAGAAACCCATCTATGTTCTGCATGCTGGTGAAACAAGAAGCCCAGGAGGGAGTAAGGAAATCTTGAGGCTTTCTTATAGAGAAGAGCTGAGTCAAGCTGGGTCAGTGGGCTGTGCTGTGCTCCCTGCACATCAATGTGTAAGATTGCCTAGATTCTCCATCTTCAGGGTCCTCTTACTCTCACCTGAGCTAACAATAAAAGAGGACCAAATTGCTGATGCCGTGGGAGGCTGCAAATGGTGCTTCCTGTGGGTATTATTCTCAGACTAATGTTGTATGAACATAGCTCTGCCTGGTGATTACTATATTATTATATATTAATCATAGGCTAATGATACACACTCACCCTCTTTCTCTCCTTAGTCTGCACATTTCCACCTAGCTTCTGCTGCAGCTGCTTGTTCTTACACCTATACCCAAGCCCCACTCTCAAGGACCAGCCCAATCTTAAGCACCCCCTTGTACGTAAGAGGCTCTTTTTCATGTGCCTAGTCCTCTTCCTCATTGTCAAATGGCAAGGTCTAGGAAGTGAAATGAAGTCAAAGATCTGGGTGGTACAGTCATTTAATCCTAGCATCTGGAAAGAGAGGGGAGGATGGTCATATTTTGAGTCCTACATAGTAATTCTAGACTAACCTGGGTTCTACAATGAGACAGTATATGTATGTGTATTGTATGTGTATTGTATGTGTATGTATATACATATACACATACACACACACACAGACGAAGAAAAAAGTGAAGCTTGCACAATGGTCATCTTGGGCTTGTTAAATCATACAAAGTCAGATTTATCATGACTTAGAGTCAGGTATTTATTCACTTAATAAACATTTGTTATATGTTTACTTGGCAAATACTATGTCAGAAAACAAGAACAAAGCAGACCAAGCCTCTAACTTCATCAAACTTTATTTCTGACTTAATGCCAGGTTTCAGAGATACAACATTGAAGGGGAGACAGAAGATCCCAGTGGGAAATTACTTAAAAAGAAAGAATAATAACCCTGAGAGAGAAAACCCCTCTCGGTCCTAAGGAAGGCAGGGTCTTATATGAGAGGCATACAGTTGAACTCAGCCCAGCTGACCAGGAAAGAGTGTGCACTGCAGAGGTGCTTACTGAGTCATAGGAGATGTCTCTGAGTATGTCTGCATCTGTCCAAGGAGTCAAACTCTTATCTGTGGTTCCTGGTTGTACCTTTGCAGGCCTGGACATTTCTTCAAGAGCTCTTCTATGCCACAAATACACAATCCAACCAGTACATAGGATATGCCTCTATATATAGTACATATAAAGTCCTATCCTTCCGTTACAAGAAGAAGCAGACAATTAATGATGAAGATGCTGGAGAATAGACACTTTGAGGCAGAAGAATAGGTCATTGGTCATATACTGAGCCCAAGACATGCCAGTTTATTTGCAAGATATTTGAAAATCACAAGCAGAATTTTGTTTGCCCTACTCATCCATGGTCCCTCAGACAGGCACTCTACAACATGGCTACTGGTGTAGATGGCTTTTAAAGAGTATCTATCCCCAGAGTTAACCAACAGAGAAGTGATGAATTGTAATACTCAGTGCTATATCACAAAGGCATCATGGCTTCTGCCTTAGTCTCCTGGATTGCTCATTTAAGGAAAAGTCATCACCATACCATGAAGACACTACAGTAGAACCCTAGAAGGATCCCAGTGCATGGGGACTGAGACCTACCACCGAGAGTCAGACCCAACTCATCAGGGTATGAATGGCTTATGTTAGAAGCCGTGCTCCCCAGCTGTGTAAGCACAAAATTCTGGGTACAGCATCCCTAGCCCCAGGCAGGCTTTTAGGTGATGGTAGTCCAGTATGACATCTGATTACAGGATTATGAGGCAACCCTAGACTGGAACTGTCTACTCTTACAACTCTAGGACTTCTAATTCACGGATACTAAGAAATAATGAATGGTATGGTTGTTTTAAAGGAAAGCATTGGTATGATCATTTTAAACAACTAGGTTTGAGCTGGGCAGTGATGATGCATGCCTTTAATCTCAACACTCAGGAAGCAGAGGCAGGCAGATCTCTGAGTTTAAAGGCAGCCTGGTTTATATAGAAAGTTCTAGGACATCCAATGCTACAAAAACAACTCTATCTTTTAAAAAAGAAAGAAAGAAAAAAAGAAAGAAAGAAAAAAAAAGAAGAAGAAAGAAGGAAGGAAGGAAGGAAGGAAGGAAGGAAGGAAAGGAAGGAAGGAAGGAAAAGGAAAAAAAATGAATGAATGAATAAACTAAACTACTAGGTTTGAGATAACATGTTATACAGCAGAAATAACAGCAGTAACAGTTTCTGGAACACAGGATATGTTCAGAAAATACTGGATGAATGGTGAATGAATAGGGTTTCTAGCAGGACTACAAGTTTAATGTTATGACTACTGATGAGAAATAGAGCGTGGCCATGGGTAGGAAAACCAACACTCAAAACTTGGAAGGAAGCCAGACCTAATATAAAAACTTCAGTAGATGAGAAATTTAATTCATTCATTCAGTACCCTTTATGAAGTACTAGTGAGAGCATCCTAGACAAATAAAATAAATGTGTGTGCAGACAGGGGTGCATGCATACATGTATACATGCATGTGGGGAGGGGATGGAAAAGGGGAGGGAAGAAAGGAAGGAGAGATTGATTGCCTGATTAAATGATTAGTTGATTGACTGATTTTTAAGAAACTGGTTCATGCAACGGAAAAAACAAGTCCAAAGTCTGAAGCACAGGCTAACTGCTAACTGACTAGAGACCCAGGGAAGACATCATGCTGCACCTCACATCTGACAAAAGAATCCCTTCTTCTCTGGAATAAATAAGACTTCTCTCTCTCTCTCTTTCTTTCTATAAATAAATAAATAAATAAATGACAGAATCTCTCTACATAACTCTGGCTGTCTTATAACTCACTATGTAGACCAGGCTGGCCTTGAATTCACAAAGATCCACCTATCCCTGTCTTCAGAGTGGAGTGCTGGATGAAAGGAATGAGCTATCATGCTCTGCTGTCTCTTTTGTTTTCTCTTAAGATATCCACTTGATTAGATGAGACCCACATTGTGGAGGGTGCTAAAGTTTTGGGTAGATCTTGAATGTCCCCCAAAAGGCCCATGTATTGAAGTCTTGGTCATCAGCTTGTAGTACTTTTGGAATGTGGAACCTTTAAGAGTTTCGGTCTAATGGAAGGAATGTGTCACTAGAGGCCATCCTTGAAGAGGAAATTTGTATAATGTCTTCCCTGATCCTCTTTTCTTCCTAGTTGTCATGAGATGAGCCACCCCCTACATGATATACTGCATTGTCATAGTCCCAAAGCAGCAGGACCAAAATGACCACAGTCTAAAACCAAAGGAAGTTTCAGAGACAATGCAAACATTTCCTATTTCTTTTTAATTATTCTTTACTTTAAAATGTAGTTAGTTAGTTTATGTGTATGCTGTAGCTGTCTTCAGACACATCATAAGAGGATATCAGATCCCATTACAGATGGTTGTGAGCCACTGTCTTAGTCAGAGTTTCTATTCCTGCACAAACACCATGACCAAGAAGCAAGTTGGGGAGGAAAGGGTTTATTCAGCTTACATTTCCACATTGCTGCTGATCACCAAAGCAAGTCAGGACTGAAACTCAAGCAGGTCAGGAAGCACTAGCTGATGCAGAGGCCATGGAGAGATGTTACTTCTGGCTTGCTTCCCCTGGCTTGCTCAGCTTACTTTCTTATAGAACCCAAGACTACCAGCCCAGGGATGGTAGCATCCACAAGGGGCCCTCCCATCATGATGACTAATTGAGAAAATGCCTTACAGCTGGATCTCCTGGAGACATTTTCTCAACTGAAGCTCCTTTCTCTATGATAACTCCAGCTTGTGTCAAGTTGACACAAAACCAGCCAGGACAGCCACCATGTGGTTGCTAGAAATTGAACTCACGACCTCTGGAAGAGCAGTCAGTGCTCTTAACCACTGAGCCATCTTTCCAGACCAACATTTTCTATTTTTAAGCTGATTATCTCAAGTATTTTGTCATTGCAGTAAAATTCTGAGCAGCACAGAAAGTAACAGCTTTACTCAAAGCCTACTCATTTAAATATTGATCTTGTCTTAAAAATAGCTTAATGGTAACATCTGTATTAGCTTTTGTTCAGTATCTATGCACTGTGGCCTATCCAAGTTGTTGCACAAAGTCAGCTATTCTATATGTCATCGGTCAATCCTAGACATGGAGACTCAAGAAGGAACATAGGTGCATAAAAGCCTTTGATCTACTGAAGCATTTATATTCTAGGTGTAGGAAAATAATCACACACTATCAAATACAGATAGAGTATGTTAGTAGTACTAAGGATGAGATGAAATATAAATCAGAAAAAATAAAGTAACGAAGGCTAGAGAGATGCTTTCATAGGTAAAGCACTTGTCACACACGTGTAACAACCTGAGGTCAAATCCCCAGGAACAGTCGTACATATCTGTAATATCAGGTCTCCAATGGAGAAGTGGGAGACAGACACAGGAGAATGTCTAGAAATCCACAGGTCAGCTATCCCAGTGATATAATGGTGAACAAGGAGAGATCCTGCTTCAAATAAGGTAGAATGTGAAGGCTAACACCCAAGGTTGCCCTCTAACCTCCACATGCAAGCCATGACACGCATGTGACATTTTAGGACTTTTAAGATCCACACTGTTACACCTTCCATAATGAAAACTGCTCTCATCTAAAGTTGTAGAGAAAAAAGAAAAAGACTTATCTCCTCCAAAGAAGAAGGAATTCTGCTGATAGACTTGATCTGTAGCATCATATCTTACCTAGGTCCTTAGTCTGTGCTGCATATGACTTTGAACTTGATGTTTCAACTTCATGGTCCAGTGTGCTTGATCGACTCTATGCTGCAGACGACTTTGAACTTACTGTTTCAACTGTGTGAGCCAGTATGTGTATGAATATGCATAAGACACACACACATACACACACCACACACACACACACACTCACACACACACTCACTGATGAAAAGAAGGAAGTAATGGAGGCTGCTATTTTATATAAGTTAGCTGGCGAGAAATTGAAAAGGTAACACCTATGGAGCAGAAAGCTGAATGTATCAAAGAAGCAAGTCTTCTGAATATCCTAGGGAGAAACATCTGAGGCTGAGCAAATAGCAAGTGCAAAGAATGTCCTCCAGACGGCTGGGGCTCTGGCATGACTCCCAAGCCGCCCCATTTCTCATTAGGGCATCCCTGTCTTCTGGAAAGTTTCCTTCTGCCTTTTCTAAAACCCCTCCCCCAGCTCCCCAAAGAGCCCAGACTTTAGAAACAACAGCCAGGATGGAAGACTGTCTGTAAGCTACTTCTCTTGGGGCTTCACAAAGCTCAACACTGTAAGTAGATGAACACAGAGGATCTGGTGGCTTCTGCAGAAACGCTAATTTTTAAGAAATGCAAAGGGCCTCAGAAAGGGCAATCCCCACTCCCAAGGGTAGAACGTCTTTAGGAATGTGAGGGGGTGAGAAAAAGAACCAGAGAGGAATTGGGAACCATCTCATCATTTTCAGAATTTTTTGACTTAGGGCGTTGCATTCATTTTCAGAAACAAACAAACAAAAACAAACAAACAAACAAACAAAACTATGAAACTTCTCCCCTCAGCCATAAGATTTTCCCTTCTGCTAGCAGTCCAAAATGGGTTGGCCAATCAGAGTGCGGAAGGCAAGAGAATGCCTATCCACTCACCAGAGCTCCAATCCTGGTATTCCCACTACTGGCCCTTGACCCCAGCCTATATTTGAACCCATGGAGGCTAATAGGAAGGCTTCTGGAAGCCAATTTCAGAGAAATGTGAGGCCACGGTGATTTGGCTCTAAGAGAGTCGGTGTTGGGCACTGACCTCCATATGACGGTGCTGTTTCTGAACTTGAAGTAGGACAACTGGAAAGGAAGTGTGTGCTGGCACTCAACATTGTTCCTAAAAACAAGAACCCTGAAGCACAGACCAGCTGCTGGAAGAGAAATAGTAAGAAGAGACATTGTTTCTGTCTCTTGTCTTTTACTTCTCTTATTATCTGGTACTCCAAATCCAACACATGCACATGCACAACTCCCAGAGAAGAAGGTGTGGTGGTTTGAATCAGGATGGCCCCATAGGTTGATATATTTGAATACTAGGTCCCCAGTTGGTGGAACTGTTGGGAAAGATTATGGCCTTGTTGGAGGAGGTGTGTCACTGGGGGGGGGGGCTTTAAGATTTCAAAAGTCCATGACAATCCCAGTTAGCTCTCTCCCTCCCCTGCCCCTCTCTCTCCTTACTCCTGCTCATGGCTTGGTTGTACGTGCTCAGCTACTGCTCTGGCATGCCTGCTGCCATGTATCCACCATGTTGGTCATGTACTCTACTACCCTCTGAAGCTATAAGTCCCAAATTAAATCCTTTCTTTTATAAGTTGCTTTGGTCATGGTGTCCATTCACAACAGAAATGTAACTAAGACAGACGGTATCTGGGAAATTAAAATCAATTCAACTTGGCAAGTCTGCATGCATCAAGCATTATCCCATACGCCGGGTACTATGACTGGAAGATGATAGAAAGGTCAATAGAATAAAATACAATTAATGCTCTCTAGAAGCATAGCCAAGCTTATGATGGGACCATTTCAACTCTACTGATACTCAGTTATAAAAGGACATCCCTACCTGGTAAACCTAGAGGGAAGAGCATATTTCCCTTAGAAAGCAACAAGTGATCTTGAAATGGTGTGTTTATTTGAATAAGAATGGCTTCCATAGTCTCATACAATTGAATGCTTGGTCCCCAGTTGCTGGAACCATTTTGGGAAGGATTAGGAGGTGTGTCCTTGTTGGAGGAGGTGTGTCCCTGAGGGTGGGCTTTGAAGTTTCAAAGGTTCATACTAGGCCCAGTGTTTCTCTACCTCACAATTCCTGGGCAAAGACATAAGCTCTTAGCTACTGCTCCAGCACCATTTTACCTGTCTGCTTCCATGTCCCCACCAAAATGGTCATGACTCATGCTCTGACTAAAGCAAGGCCCCAGTTAAACTATTTGTTAAGTTGCCTTAGTCGTGATGCCTCTTCCCAGTAATAGAAGACTAATGAAGACAGAGTTTGGGACAGTGCACAGAGCAAGCAGGCACAGTAGGATACACAATGTGTAGGACAGTCCATGGTGCTGTTCAGAGGGCAGCCCATGGTAAGAAAACTGGGTTCAAATGAGGCTAGGAATTGGGTTAGTGCTTTCATTCTGAGGACTCTATGGAAAATCTTGCATCTCATTTTTAACCTTGATTTTTTTTCCCTTTGAGACAGTCTCTCATGATGCCCAGACTGACCTTGAACTTTGATCCTCCTGCCTTCACCTCTCAAGTGTTGGGATTATGGATTTATAGCATCCTACTATTGGGAACATAAAGTCATGAAGGTTTACGATTAGCTAGCGACCATAGTGTTGCCATCCAACATGAGTCAGCTAAAACACAACTGAACTGGATGTCTAGAGGTGCTATGAATCAGCATGAAATGGCCGGCATCAGATGTCCAGGAGCTCCAAAGAAAATAGAAACATAATGTATTATGTAACTATTCCTGGAAGAATGGCACCTCTGTGTGGGTTTGGTATAAATATGGCTTTGAGGTCAGAGTCCTTTGTTTTCATCAGCCTGCCTATGTGTTTATCTGTAAGCCTGTGTGCCTACTTTTATCTGGCCTGTGTACTGATCTGCATGTGTGCCTGTGCCATGCATGTCAGTGTGTGCCTTTGTGCCTGTGAGTGGCTTCCTACCTAATGGCCCTGCCCAGAGAAAAAAGTTTTTTTCATCTGCCTATGATTCCTTGAAATCTCTTCAACCCCCTAGCTTCTCACATTCCTCCTCTTGCCTCCTCCACTAGCCCAATTGCCTCAATGCCTTAGACCTCACACACTTCCCACTTTAAAAATTCATAAGCAGGGTCATATATATATATAATACTGAGAAAAACAACCCTGGCATCAGCAGGTGTAATGGTCAGTCTTCATTATCAACCTGACTCGTTTTAGAATCACCATGGAAACACACCTTTGAATTTGACTGAGAAGGGAAGAATCATCATGAATAGGCATCATCTTACGGGGTGGGTTCTGGGACTAAATAGAAAGAATACAATAAAAAGGGGGAAATGATCTAATCATCATTCCCCTCTTTTACTTTCCTGACTGGCTACAATGTGAGCAGCTCCCCCGCCCCACTCTTGCTGCTGTGACTTCTCCACCATGGTAGACTGTACCTTCTAACTGTGACCCTAAGTAACTAAACTGTTTTGTCTGGTATTTTGTTAGAACAACCAAAGCCACTAATACATCGGAGTGTGGGGTGAGTGTAGATTATGGCAGAGAAAGACTATGAAGAGGGGGCTTAGACATTTGGTGTCCAGATCAATGGTTCAGGTTGCCAGGTGTTGCCAGCACCCACAGAGGCAGTGCAGCAAGGCTTGGGAATGAAAGGAAAGATATAAATAAAGTTTCTGATGGAATATCAGTGACCTTGGTCAGCTGAAGAGGGTGGGTGTTGAGGTAGAGATCTCAGATATTCATCTGACTTGGAGGGTGGAAGGAACATGTCTGAAGGAGAGAGCTCAGAACATAACTTCTGGGAAGGCAGTGGCTATGGCAGACTCATCGTCGCCCTTCCCAGTGTACCACACAGGTGACACTTGATAATAACTGTGGATCACGTGATCAGGATAAAAAATGTGAAGTGCTTGTTATGGTTTGGATGTGAAGAATGCTTCACACATGCTCTTTTTGTGTGTGGAAGGTTTCGTTCCCAGCTACCAGATCAATGATTGAGAAGTGACTGAGTCATGAGGGAGGGCTCTGGTTTCACCAATGGGTCCATCCATCTATTGATGGGTTCAGGGTCTGACAACATTATGAGAAGGTAGCAGGGATTAGTACTGAGCTAAGGAAGTAGATCACTAGATATGTGCCTTTGAAGGGTATCTTGTCCCTGGTCCTTTCTCATATCACTCTTCCTGTTTCCTGGTTGCTATGAGGTCAGCATCTGTGTTACCATACCATCTTACCATGACCTTCTGCTTCACCACAGGCCCAGAAACAATGGTCTTAGACCATGAACAAAAGAAATCTCTCTTTCTTAATGTTATTGGTGTCTGGTATTCTGTCACAGTGACCCAAAGCTGATTAACACTATGGCAGACAGGGAAAGTACTAGAGCTCAATGTGTTGCCTTGCTGGAGGTAACAGCAGCGTGCCTGTGGCTTTCCCTGCAGCATTTCCTAAAGGGCATCAGACACACAGGAAGGACTGGCTGCAGGCAGCCCACTTGGCGCCAAAGAAGAGAATGTTTTGCTGTAGGAGTCTTTCCATTTTCTCCTTCTCTGTCTTGCTTTCCAGCTAAATGGAAGGTGAGGCCCCAGTGCTGAGTGGGCGAGCGAGAAGGGCAGGCCCTACTGTGGACTGAGGGCCTTCAGGAGGCAGCAGCTGAGCACCAAGAGGGGACAGTGAATGGACTGAAATCTGTTAACAGCAGGAAATCCATCACTGAGTATGAGCCAAGAAAAGGGATTTGCAAAGAAATTTTTATTTGGAGCCTATTTCCTTCTTAGCGGAATAAATGGTCCACAGCATAGTGTTGCCACGGTATAAACCTGCTGTCCCTCCACGGTTGTGCAGACTCCAAGGCCTATCTGTCCCGTGTACACAGAGAGAAACACAGCCACTGTTCCTCTTCAAGACACAGGGGCTCACGCTCTGAGGTGAGGATGTATGATTCCTCAGGATAGCTTCCCTCTAAGATGGGCTAATTTTCCTTTTAAATGCTATGGGATGTTTGATTCTGAACAAACTCAGTCTCCTCCTTTTTAAAAGTTTTGTTTTTGTTTTCTTTTTAATTTTCTTATCAGTATATATTCATTCTACAGAATAATGGGTTTTACAGCGATAGCATCATTAAGGCTCTGTTCATATTCATCCCTCCCCCAAATCCTTTCTTCCTCCCCCAAACTGATCTGCATCTCCTTCCATTTACTTCCATCTCTGTCTTTAAATATAGGTTCTGCATTTGAGAGAAAAATATGTGAAATTTGTCTGAATCTGGCTCCCCCTTCCCTTGGTTTTCACGATGATCTCCTGTCCATCCATATTCCTGCAGGTGACATAATTTCATCTTTCTTTGTGACTGAGTAAAATTTCACTGGTGTGTTGTGTGTGTGTGTGTATGTGTGTGGTGTGTGGTTTGTGTGGTGTGTGTGGTGTGTGTGTGTACATGCGCGCACAGAGATATATTACATTGTGTATGTGTGTGTGTTCTGTGTGTGTTCTACGTGTTCACGTTTGTGTAATCACACACATGAACTCCTGCAGGGCAGAAGAGGGTGTCCACTACTCCTCTCTCACTCTTTCTTTGAGGCAAGGTTTCTAACTTAACCTGAAACCTGTTTATTTTGGTCTAGGCTGACAACCAGCAAACCCCAGCAACTTTCCTGCCTTTGTTTCCCTCCCTGTTGGGACTGCAGGTGAGCATAGGATCACAACAGCCTTTATGGGAGTGCTGGGATCTCCATGTTCAAGCTTGCCTCTGAGCATGCCTCTTAGTCTCTGAGCCATCTCTCTATCCCTCACAGTTTTGTATCCATTCGTCTGTTGAAGCTTATTGAGGCTCATTCCATATTTTAGCCATGACAAATAATGTTGCAATAACTATGGGTGTGCGGTGTCTCTGTGGTATCCTGAACTTTATCCTTTTCGGCATATATACTTGCATGGTATACTTGGATCATATGGTGGTTCTATTTTTAATTTTATGAGAAATCCCCATATGATTTCCATAGTGGTTATACTAATTTATATTCCCACCAACAGTGTAGAGGGGTTTCTTTCCTCCATCATCCTTCAGCATTAGATTTCTTGATAATAGCCATTTTGTCTAGAGTGAGAAGAATTTCAATTAAAAGATTTTTTATTAATTTCCAAAGGTGCATTTTACCTTGAGGTTTTAAATTATATAGAAAAATTAACTATCCTTTTCTTTTCTTTCTTTTATGGATTGTTACAGCTATACAGGGTCATGAAAGAACTCCTAAGATCAGGACAGGCAATAGTCCCCCAAAAAATCCTCCTTCTAATTAATGTATTAAAATAAATTGCTACTAATGTATTCTTAAGCCCTCATGCAATCCATAATTCTCAGTAACCACTGATCTGTTTACATCTGAATAATTCTATCTGTTTTAGAATAGCAAATAAGTAGAGTTCTGCAGTTTGTGAACTTTTGAACCTGGTGTCATTCCCCAAGGTGGTTGCCTTTATCATCAGTGCCCCACCCCAGCTCCATCACTAAGCAGCTTCCTGTGTTACAGACGGGCCTCAGTTTTCTCTGCTGCCCTTTGGCCCATCTCACATATCCTAGGTATTCTCAGTTTGGCACCCCCATTCTCTGTGCCGTGGCTTTTCCTCTTCTTTCATTAAGTAAGTGTTTATGGAGCGCCTTCCTTGCATTGGGCACTAATTCCATGACTGAAGATGCACATTTGAACAAAACAGGCAACAATCATTTGTGAAGCTTCAATTCTAGTGGGAAGAGATAGGAATTATACAATACGCAAATAGCATGTCCTGTTAAGAAGCTAAAGAGGAGACAGAGAAGGATATGGGGAGTCAAAGTTAGGGATGATTCTGTGGTTTGGATATGGAACACCAGGGTAAAGTCTCGAAGTAAAGGGAGCATTAAAGAGAACCCTAACAGAAGAGCAAGCAAACATGGTTGTTACTCTAAAGAGCAGCCTACCAGACAGAAGTACCAGGAAGGGCAAGGCTACTGCCTGTGCTAGGGAGAAATAAACAAAATAAACTGTTCAGGGCCTGTTAGACTTATCCGTCAGGTCACTGTGACTCCCATTCTCTCGGGTGCTACAGGCTCATTGTCTCTTACTTGCCTCTCAATGGAGGACCAGAAGAGAATGTGGGATGAGACACACACACTAAAGAGGCTGAAGAATCCAGCTGTGTCTGCCAAGTCCTCCAGGATCACTCTTCTAAAGCCTTCCTAGAGCCAGTCAGAGAGGCTCTAAGCCTTGCCTGCCCCACTGGCAAGGGTTCCAAATCTCATTAGCATTTACAAATGTAGAATTTACCTTCTCTTGGTAATCTAGTGGTTATGGATATTTATTTTTAACTCTTGTTTCAGAAAGACAAGTAAAGTATCTTCAGAAGCATAGCTGTCTCCAGGGGTGGAGAGGAAGCCGGGGACAAGGCATTTAGATGAGATCAAGAATCCCCTGTCTCTACCACCAGTTTCAGAACCAAAATAGGAACTGAGACATATCCAAGATATTCATCCAATCATGAACAGGGAGGACCCCTAAAGAAGACAGAGAAACCTGAACCCCAACATCCCATTTAGACCCATCTGCAGCTGGTGGAAAGAACTCTGATTCATCCTAATCACAAGCAAGTTAAAAATAAACGTGAATGACCAGCGGCAGGGGGGAAGGAGTGACATTTTGAAATGCAAATGAGCTAGGAAGTCCAAAGCCAGACAGAAGACTCACTAATCCCAGTGCCCCACAGCACACAGGGCCTTTTGGCAATCATACCCAGACCTCACACCTCTTGGGACCAGGTAGGTAAGGGCAGCTGCTCCTTTTCCAGGTCAGGAGCTGTGTTACACATGGCCTCCACAGTTAGCACAGGTTTCAAGGACAACTATGGGCATTGAGAGTTGATGACAGGAATTCAAATCTAAGATCCATCACTTTTCACCTCCTGAACCTCAACAAGGTGATATGATGAAGGTACATCAATTCTGAATGATACCTAGGACACAGTATTGCTCAGCAAGTGGTTTTCCAGTCTTCATTTTCTATTTTCCTCAGAACACAAATTCCAATGTTTCCATAAGTTAATTTAGATCACGGAAGGTATAATTCTTGATTAAACATAAAGTAGGATAAATTTAGCATACTATTCAGTAGGCATTATCCAGTTATTTCTTCCAAATCAAAACATCCCCTTTGAAGGGAAGGGCTTGGAAGCACATAGTGTTCAGGAAGATCATGAAACTTACAAGACTCGGGAAGTTTGGAAAGTTGAGATTCAGGTCTCCCCACCCACCCAAATTATAAAAGCAGTAAACTGTTACTGGGGAGGAGGTTTTGCAGTGGAGCTGTCTGCGAGTTGAGCAGGAAGCATGAATGCACTATGTCGTCGTGAGTCATCACCAGGTTGAGGTCAGCCCTTTCCATGATTCAGCCACCTAGGAGTCATTCACGTCCCTATATGTAACCCCAATAAATACATTAGCTCACCAACTACACTTGGGTGGGAAAATTTCTTTGGCCTGTCATCAGTGCTGTATCTGGGCGACTAGATGTTTATTTATGTAGCCCCAGGGAAAGACACACAGGAGGCATCAAGGATTCTACATGTGTATATGTGAGTCTTGATATATACAGCTTCATTTTAGTTGATCTGGGCTGTGTAACATGACATTGAACCCATAAAATTATAATGGGGTAAAACTTTCCCCTTGCCTAGTAATGTAGCTGTGTAAGGCCATGTTCAGGGTATTCCTCACACATTTAGAGAACTTCATGTCCAGCTGTATGAAATCAAAGGATGAGGCTGACGATGGTGGCTTATTCCTATAGTCTCAGCACACAGGTGGTTGAGACAGGTGGATCAGGAGTTCAAGGCCAGCCTGGGCTTGCTAATGATAACAAACAACTACACTGCTAGCTCATTTAGTCACTCACTATACTCTATATTTTGTGTATGTGTGTGCATGCATGTTGGTGTGTGTGTTCCATATGTGTATGTGCAAATACAGAGGTCAAAGGTTGATACCAGGTGTCCTCTTTTATCACTCGTCATGGTTTTGTGTGTGTGTGTGTGTGTGTGTGTGTGTGTGTGTGTGGTGGCGTGCATGTGCATCAGATTCTCTCACTGAATCTGAAGCTCCTCAATCTGGCAAGACTAGCTGTCCAGCAAGCTCCTGTCACTGCTTGCAAAGCACTGAGATCACAGGCGTACACCACCATCCCTGACTTTTTATAGGTGCAAGAGGTTCAATCTCAGATCTTCAGGAACTTTACCAACTGAGTCATCTCCCTGGCTCCTCTATACTATACTTTCTATTGTTATTTTTGTACTAATCATTTTATTGCTTCACATTTCAAATGATATCCCCTTTCCCAGTTACCCCGCCACAAACCCCTCATCCCATCCTCCCTCACCCCCTCCCCTTGGCCTCTATGAGGGAGCTCCTCACCCACTCACCCACTCCTACCTCACCACTCTAGCATTCTCCTATGCTGGAGCATCAAAGCCTCCACAGAACCAAGGACCTCCACTCCCAATGATGTCAGATAAGGCTATCCTCTGCTACATACATAACTGGAGCTATGGGTCCCTCCATGTGTACTCTTTGGTTGGTAGTTTAGTCTCTGGGAGCTCTGAGTGGGGGATTGCAACCCCATAGGAAGAACAATATCTATTGTTATTTTTTAAAAGTTCACAGTAAGCGGTGGTATAGCAGCATCTTTGTGAATCTAGTGTTCACTGTCTTGTGAACAAGACAAGTGCATCAAGAGGCCATGCTGAGTGACCTGTGCTATCTAGTTGTGTCAGTACCCTCAAGTTTGTGAAGCAGCAGAATTACTTAACAACGAGTTGTCCCCATCAGTAAGTGATACATGGCTGTATATGAAATAACAAACTCCAACTCTTGTCTATACAGAACTTAGAAATCTAGAAGGGGTGTTTATAAGCAATCCACTGAGCATGAAGGAAGTGGTCCTTGGAGACTGTGTGGACAAGTTCCCAGTAGACATTGCTCTCTTGCTTGTACCTGTCCTGCCAGGAAGCAGCCACAAATGGAAGAGGAAGAACCAGCTGCCACAGACTAGGTATGATGCTGGGTTTAATCCTCACTGCTACCTCCAAGGATCATTGCTCTCATTGTTAGATGGACCAATCAGAACTCAGATTAGGTAACTTGACCAAGACTGGGAATTCTCAAGGATTTTTTTGAGTTTTTTTGCTTCTTTTTTTTTTCATTCATTTATTTATTTATTCACTTTATATCCTGATCACAGCCCTCACTCTTCTCATTTCCCCATCACTTAGCCCCTCTCCCATCCTCCCCTCCCCTTCTCCTGTGAGAAGGGGGAGGCCCCTGATCCCCAAACCAACCCATCCTGGGACATCTCAAGTCACTGCAGGACTATACACATCCTCTTTCACTGAAGCTAGACAAGCCGGCCCAGTTAATGGAATGGGATCCACAGGCAGGCAACAGATTCAGGGACAGCCCTGACAGCCCTCCAGTTGTTAGGGAGCCCATGTGAAGACCAAGCTACACTTCTGTATACATGTGCAGGAAGGCCTAGGTCCAGCCATGTAGGCTCTTTGGTTGGTGGTTCAGTCTCTGGGAGCCCCCAAGGGTCCAGGTTAGTTGACTCTGTTGATCTTCCTATTGAGTCCCTATCCCTACGGGTCCCTCTGTTGTTCACCCAACTCTTCCACATTCAGGTCCATGTTTGGCTGTGTGTCTCTGCATCTGTAAGGAAGCCATCAATCAGCTCAGAACTTTCACCCCTGCTGGCTCATTGCACTCTGGAGTTCCCAAAGCCTCCTATGGTTGAGCTCCAAGCCCTTCTGAGATTATAACACTCCTTGTTAGTGCTTGACACACACATAACTGCACACACCCAAGTTCCTTTCTTACGTCTTTGCTACTTTAAGTTTGCCTTTCTCATCTCATCTCCTGAACTTCAGGCCTACCCTTCTACCAAGCATTGTCACTGTCAAAGCTAAGCAGAGGACAGGGAAGCCACTATCCCACAGATAAGCTGGGTCACCCCTGGCCCAGAGGAGACCAGGCCAGACTTAAACGCCAGAGAAATCTTCATCATCTGGTTGCTGGTGTGGAGGGATCAGATGCAGGAATTGGCTGATTAAGAAGGCCACATTAACACCCAGTCAAAACAACTCCTTAAAACAAGCTTTGACAAAATTGTCACATTAGATGTATCTGAATGAAGTCAGCCGGGCAGCTGGCAGCGCACAGTTCTGCATCATTTTGACAGCCTGCATTACGAAGCTGCAAGCACTACTGGGAAATCCTCCAAACTAAAGCCTAAATTACAGCCAGTACCACAGATTCCAGCCTCGGTGGAGTGAGAGGCAGCCAGGGGAAGCTTGGAGGGCAAATAATGGACGTCTTTCTCCCCTCTCTTCCTTCACTCAGAAGTGGAATGAGGTACTATTGCCTGGTGGGGATGTAGTCCCAACAGAGAGCCTCCTTGATCTAACCTGAGGTTATCATTTCTCCTGGTTATCAAGTCTAGTGGCTTGGGAGACGTTTTGGACAGGGACAGTAAGTCTGAATTCAAATCCTGCCTTCTGTCTCTGATGAGGTCTTCCATGCTGGGCAACTTATTCCCACTTCCTGGCTCTCTACTTACTTTCCTAGGTACAAGGGGTTAGAATCAATGTTGTACAAGCTGTGTGCCTAGGTTTGCAGATGTCATCCCAGAAGTGACGTGACAGGAGATGGGAGTGGGAGGCAGCATGTATCAACCCCAGAGAAATTGGAGTTGTGATGTTTCATGTTACATACTCAAGGCTCTAGGGATGGTCTGCAAAGAAGGGGGTACTTTTGCTCATAGAAAAAGAAAGGCTATGGAGTAAAGTTTTTGACACACAAATGTGAGGACCCGAGTTCAGATCTCTAAAACTTGCGCAAGGTCAGAGGCCTATAGTCCATGTGCCTATAGTCCCAGCACTCCCTTTGGGGACAAAGGAGATATAGATGGGAGAACCTCCAGAAGCTAAAGGACAGCTAGCCTGGTATACACAGCAGGAAAACAAAAGACCCTATGCAAGGAGAAAACCTATACCTGTGCTTGTTCTTGACTTCCACAAGCACATTATGACACAGTTATCTATGCCATGTGCATGTTTGCATTTACATACATACACATCAGCATGTGCCTGTTTGAATTCACATACACATTCTCTCTCTCTCTTTCTCTCTCTCTCTTGCACACACACACACATACACACACAATTTTTCTTTTCAAGGAGAGGGAGGAGGTTGAAGGAGGAAAAAGAGAGAAAGAAAAGGGAGGAAAGAGGGAGCAGAGCACAGAAGTTAGGAAGGAATGAGGAAGCTCTAGACTTCTAATTGCTCCTGTCATCTGTGCTGAGAGAACGCCATCTTTTACTGTTCAGGACAAGCCTTTTCCAGAAGTGGCTGTTCTCATAGACTTCATGGCGAGTAAGGAAAACAGTGTGTCTTGCATTTTTGATAATGGGGAAATTTGACAGCCCGAGCCTCGTGCTCCAGGAAATAGAGGAGAAGTAGGGAGGGACACCTTAGGTCCTCTGCACATGGAGGTCTTCATACCCCCACTCCTGAAGAATGTCACTACTGCAGTCTGATGTAGCAGCCGGCATGAGGAAAAGCTGGAGAGGAAGGATGCAAAAGGGCATAAGGACTTTGAATATTCATGATGCTAATTAAGCAACAGCTAATTGGAAAATGTTGGATTTTATTAAGACCTCAGACTTATATCATTGCAACAGGCACCAACATAATAACAATCACCTAATGAACATTTTGGGCTCTTTCCAGAGTGTCTTTCCTCTCTCCCTAGCTACTAACATGCAGGAAAAAGTAAGCCATTGAGTAAAGGGACCAAGGGGAGCTAGCACTGTAAGCCAGGATTGCAGCCTAGAAATATAGTCTGTCCACTTCTTTGTGAGGACTGGTGAGCCCTGTTAGCCTCTTTGTGCTTGAGAATTTCTGACACTAAGGAGTTTCTCCTCTTCTTCCTCCTCCTCCTCCTTTTGCTTCTTCTCCTTCTCTTCCTCCTCCTCCTCATTCTTCTTGTTTTCTTCCTCCTCATCTCCTTTTCTTCTTTCTTTCTTTCTTTCTTTCCTTCCTTCCTTCCTTCCTTCTTTCCTTCCTTCCTTATTGGGTGTGTGTGTGTGCGTGTGTGTTGTGTGTGTGTGTGTGGTGTGTGTACCACAGCACACATGTGGAAGTCTTACAGGAGCCAGTTCTCTACTTACATCATGTGGATTCTGGGGCTCTCAGGTCATCAGTCTTGACAATAAATACCTTTACTAGTTGAGCCTTTGCACCAACTCTGAGGCAGGGCAGTTCTATAGAAGACGGTTTTCCAGTCCTTTCAAAGGAGCAAGGAGGTAAAGCATAATGCCTTGGACCTATGGAGCTTGAACACAGTGGTGATGACAGAGACCAAGCAGAGTGAGAACAGGGTCCCTGCAGAAGTCACCTTGTGGAGTACCCTCCCATGGAGCTGAGAGCCAACTGGCTCCTCTCCAAGTCTTAGTGTATCCCAAGGTCCATGACAGCCTAAAGCACTGAACAATTCAGAAGATGGGGAAACCCCTATCTACTGATTTAATTTTTCTCACAGTGCAGAGAGAAACCTTGCTGATCCTTGTTCATGTCAAGCCGATGCTCAAGCACTAAACTACATCTAAGCCTGGAAGCCCTCTTTAGCAACTGTCCGTTACTTCTGAGGATATCAGAGTTCAGATGTGTCCCAAGTCAACAAGTATAATAGAAATGATAGAGTGGCCGGGCGGTGGTGGCGCACGCCTTTAATCCCAGCACTTGGGAGGCAGAGGCAGGCGGATTTCTGAGTTCGAGGCCAGCCTGGTCTACAGAGTGAGTTCCAGGACAACCCGAGCTACACAGAGAAACCCTGTCTCGAAAAACCAAAAAAAAAAAAAAAAAAAAGAAATGATAGAGTGGGTAATAAATACTTATTTAGAAAACAAAAACTGCACATGATCGCTGAGTTTGGTGATGCCTTTAATCCTAGCATTTAGGAGGCTGAGACAAGAGGATCTCTGTTAGTTTAAGATCATCCTGGTCTACCCTACAAGTTCCAAGCCATCCAAGACTACACAGTGACATTCTGCCTCAAGAAAAAAGAAAAAAAAAAAAAAAAAACACTACTACCAACAACACAACAAAAAATACCACCACCACCAACAACAACACTAAAAACCCAAACAACAAACCAAACAAACAAAAAACCAAAAGCCTGAACATGAGAATGAGATTCAGGGGAAATCACCTCAAGTACCTCCATTGAGTGGTACATACAAGTAACCCACTACTTTGCAGAACAGGCAGCCACTCCCCTAGGGAAGCCAGTCTGCAAGGATGAAGGTCCCTACAGAGGAGTAGGGTGGAGGCAGTGCTTAAGTCCCTGCTGCCTCCTGCTTGCCAGGCCCAGTACTGGCCCCTCCTGACAATGATCTTTCAAGGACAGCTTACAAGGATGGGTCTTCCTCAGATGACAAGTACAGCTGAGATTCTACTCCCAGGCCTGGGAAGAAGGGTGTTTCTGGGTGGGTTTAGCACTAAGTGGATTCAGTAATATAAATGCCTCTCCAATATGAGCTGGCCTTCTCTGGGTCACTGAACATGAACGGAATGCAAAATAGAGGAAAGAAAACTTGACCTCTCCTGCCTGCCTGCCCAGGAAGGGCCGTTGCTTCTCATCTCCTGCCCTTGGGCTGCGATTCACTCCTGGTTTCCCAGACGGTTGTGTTTAGAGGGGAACTACACCATTGGCTTTCCTGAGCCTCCACCTAACAGTGTGCATTAGTGGAACTTGTGGTGAGCCAAGTCCCCTTGAGAAATCCCAAGGGGATTTCTTATATATTTCTTATATATTGCTTATGTTTCCTGAGACCTCTACTAAACTGATTCACCTCCAAGACTCAGGAACCCAAGAATAAACTGACAAGAAGGCGTGTACTCGGCTGACCTACAGGTCTTCAGTAGATCTGAGCCATTGTTTCCATCTATATGGTAGAGAGTAAGCAGGGCCTGGAACCCATGCAGGAAAACCATCTGGACACATTTACCCAGTTTCATTGTCAGAAACCCAAAGAGAATATGCCCATCAATTTGGTTGTGGTTATCATTTCATAATTAATAACTTTCTATCATGTGGTAAAATTTAAATATATACACTTCTATTTGCCACTTACCCTAAAATGAATCTGAGAGCAAAAGATGATTTTGCTTTTTAAAAATCTGAATACGTTCTATTCTTTTACATTTCTATTCTTACACTGGGCAGTGGTGGCACATGCCTTTAATACCAGCACTTGGCAGGCAGAGGCAGATGGATCTCTGAGATCCAGGATAGCCTGGTCTACACAATGAGTTCCAGGAGAGCCAGGGCTACACAGAGAAAATATGTCTTGAAAAATAACAATTAATTAATTAATTAATATTCTTGCTTTAAAAGGGGTATATTTAGTTCATTGCTGAAAGTTACTCAAAATTTGATGTATAAACTGCATGTGTATATATATATATATATATGCATACACGTGTATGTACAAAGATGTATACATACATGTATTTCTCCTTCTTTCTGCTCCACATTTCTTTCAAAGGCATGGTAAGCTTCCAATTTTTAACCATGAGCTTTGACAAAATGGACTGTCATCCTAACTCAGATATTATATACCTGAGATTTCTGGCAATCTTATTCATCTAAGTATTTAAAAACAAAGCATTTATCTAACAGTAAACACTCTCCTGAAAACCCCAAGAGTCTAGAGTCGACCATAACCCAATTGTGAGTGCCTTTGAGCTAAGGGGAAGGCAGTCCAAAGCTATCAAAGTAGCCAGAGTGGCATTAAACACCCAAGACACAGTGGCAGTGAACTAGAAGACCAGGAAGCCCATCTATGAACAGAAACCAGGAATAGATGAGTGGTTGATAAAGAGCCACAGACAAGAGTGAAGGAGTCACAAGGATAGGAATGAGAGAGACAGGACAGGGAAGAACTACCCTGCCAGCACACTGTTCCCAGGAAACCCATGACTCATATGTTGGGCACAGATCAAAACAGAATCCTGACTCCCATCTAAGTTTGACTTCAAAATCTCCAGAACATCAGACAACTTCAAAAGCACCTGCAAAGAAAAATGGGCTGTTGTTTCCACCATTTCCAGATCCCCTGCTTTTGTGGATAGGGTATTTCTATGTTGCCAGATGGCTTCAAACTCAACATCCTCCTGCCTCAGCCTCCCACATGCCAGAATTACTAGCATATGTTACCACAGCTAGTTTGACTATATTTTCTTAAGAGAAGATGGCCCCTATTGCAAGGCTGCTGCCCTTTGCTCTGCTGTCTTTGCATCTCTCCTTACCACATCCAAAGACGGGACCTGGCTGCCAATCTCTCTGGCCTTGAAAGCAGTTTTGTCCATTTCACATGTTTCTCTCTGTCTTTGTGTCCTTATTTTCCAATAACATGTGTCTCCTCCAGGACCTTATCTTCTTTCTCCTGGGAATCCTAGGTTCCCTCATCCCCCACACAGTAAATCTCATAAGTCCTGTGGAAATACTTGTCTGTCCTCAAGGTGGTCTAGTCCCCTCCACAGTGAGACATACCAAGGGTCTCCATGGCACAGCAATTGGTTTCAGGAATTCCAGTGTGTACTATTCAGATCCTAGCTAGTAGATTGCTTCAGCAAGAGAGGCACAGACTGTAGCCTGCTTGACTTCTCTACCCCTTCTCTATCAATAACAGAAGACCCAGGCAACCTAGCAGGAAAGCAGACTCAGGCAGAAGCCTGTGGGGTCTCTGGGAAAAGGCTGAAGAGACAGAGATGTCTGCCTGTGTGCCACTTCAGGCTCCCCACTGAGTCAAAGCTTGCCCCTTACTTGGTGACAGATTGGCCTCCTCCCAACTCACCGTCTGGCTGTCTCCCTGCCAGCACTGGGTCTTGGCTCCTCTGAGTCACCCTGACCCTAGCTGCCACTCGCAGCAGGCTCTGTCAGCCGCACCATCTCCTCTCTAAGTGACAGTTCTGCTATACATTACTGTAGCCAGGCAGCACCCAATGTCCTTGAGTTTCACCTGTCTACATTGTGTGCTGTGCTGGCTCATCTGCTGCAACTCTGTTCACTCTTAGTGGCCCTACATTCTCTGTTGCAAGGCCCTACCACCTGGGAAAGCCAATTCACTCTAGCTCCTCTTTTCACCACAGCCACGAGGATAACCACAGCAGATTTCCTGACCTTTCCAAGCAGCTTCTCTCTTCTTGAGAACAGTAATCATTGTGCCTATCGGCTACCTGCAAGACTGCCATAGAGGAAAATCGGTCCATGTGAATGACAGTTGTCAGCTTTGCAAATTGAAGGGCACTGTAAGAGTCTAAGATAATGTCACCATAGCTATTATTCAGACTATAACTTATCCCCAAACTGGCCATGATAAAACTGAGATAGATGAAATTTTGATAACCCAGGACGTCTTCTGCCTTCTGTCAGGAGATTCAACTGAGTCACTCCCAGCTTAGCACAATGCTCAACCTCACAAGAGGGACATTAAGGTTTCCCATGATCATGATGGTTAAACCTATGCAGAAATTTGATTGGCTTGGGGCTGGTAATGTGTCTTAGAGGGTAAAAGCTCTTGTAGCCAAGCAAGAAGACCTGAACTCCGTCCCTGAACCTACATAGTGAAAGAATAAAACCTTCTTCTGTAAACCATTCTCTGACTTTCACACTCCCACTGTAGCATGTATGTATGCATGCGTGCATGCACACACATACAAAATCAATCAATCAATCAATCAATCAATTAGTGTAATGATTTTTAAAGAACCTTGTATTTGGTCAAGCATTAAAGCATTGTTCTATTTGAGTCTTGACGTGACTCTGATCATGCTTAATATTTGAACTGGCAGACTAGGTAAAGGAGGCTGCATTCCCCAGTGTGGTTGGCTCCCTCCAGACAGGACAAAGCAACTAGGCTGACTGTCACTAAATAGGAAAGAATTCCTTCTGCCTGACTTTCTTCACATGAAGACATTGGTTCTTTCCTATGTTCACACTTGAAATAAAACAGCAGCCATTTCTGAGCCTCTGGCCAGCGCCCACCATTGACCTTCAGATGGGACGTTAACCCATTAGCTTTCTAGCTCACTGACTGCAAAGCTTTGGACATCACAGCCTGCAGAACTGTACCATCTAATCTGTTCAGACACACACACGTATGTGAGGGGTTCTCAACTGAAGATGGGCTTATGTCTCATAAATCCATTGTAAGGTAAAGGGTAGTATGTTGAAAATACATTTAAAACACATAACCTGCTCCACATTTTAGCTCAGCAACAATGCCTTTCCAACTATGCAGCTGCCTAGAAGCTATCTCAAGAGTATTCTACTGCATATCACTAGCCCTGAAAAAATTGAAAAATCACATCTTCTAAATGCATAGGACTTTTACACCATTATAAGGTCAAACCATGGAAGTTGTGACCATATGTGGTGTGTGTGTGTGTGTATGTGTGTGTGTGTGTGTGTGTGTGTGTGTAAGTACATACACACACTCTTGGTTCTGTTTCTCTAGAGAGCCATGACTAATACAGCAATCTTCAAGGGGTCCTCATGAGGCAGTGTGTGGGAATGGAAACGGTTATGGGGATTTCTCTTGGTTGTCAGAATGAATTGGGAGAGGAGGTGCTACTAACATTTAGTAGGCGAGGGCTAAGGATGCTTAAATATCACCTAATATCTGTGCCTGTCTCACCCAAAATGCCAACAGGACTCCACTAAAACAGTGTGGCTGGGGCCTCCGCCATCTTCTTCAAGTTCAGGCCCTCCACTTTTGCCATGGCATACTCTACCAGAGCCACATAGCAATCCTGGTTGCTTTTCTGCTTCTCCAACACTCCTGATTAGGTGCTGCCCAGGGTTTTGCATTTACTGCTTGAGGCAATCTTTCCCAACCCTCTACCCCCAATAGTTCGGTTTAGAAGTTGGTTCTCTCTTGTCAATCAGATCTCAGCTCCAACATCACCACCTGACCTACTCATTTCAAAGTAGTCCTCCATCACAGAATCAATTCATCCATCTCTCTTCCCTTCCACAGAGCATTCAATTCTTCAGAAAATGAGTCTTCTTTGCTTTCTACCTCATTATTTTCTGTCTGCTGCCCTAGACTGTAAGCCCCATGAGGATGAGCCTCGAGTCATCATTTCTGTATCCCCAGAGGAAACTCTGCAATTGTACATTAACCCTAAATCAAGAAGCTATACTGTGCCTGTTGTTCTGGGCATCAAAAGATTCAAAGTAGAATAAGATGATCCCCACATTAGAGGAGAGGTAGACTCTAGGATGCATTTATCCAAGCCATCTCAGCCCTGACATTTCTGAGAAAGGGCACTGGGCTCTTTCTCACAACCTTCAAAGCACTGACAATGGCAGGCCCCTACATCTGTTCTCAGCAGAGTTGGAGGCCTCTCTGCACCTCCAGCCTTCACATCAGAAACAGTTCCATCTGCTCTTGTGTCATCAGCTCTTTCCCCTGGGGCTTGATTCTGTAGTCTTGGTTGTTTCCAGAACTCTGGCTGGTGGCCACAGCAGGTCAGGTCCTACCAGCCCAAGTCTCTTGTGTCATTCTAGAGCAGGTAGGATCTGCTCTACCTCTCAGTAGCACTACACAGGAACATGTTCACCAGCCCCTCTCTCTCTCTAGACCCTCACAAATCAGGTCTCCAGACCCAGCCTGCCTTGTGCTCAGACCCTCATAGCTTTGGATGAACTGACCAGCCTTGCCCCAAGATTTGGCACAAGAAAAGTGTTTCCAAAGTGGCTGACCTTCACCTTGATCCCACATACTATCTCCTTACTAGCTCCCTAGTTTGCTTCTCTGTTGCTGTGAATAAAACACCAACCAAAAACAAATTGGAAAAGAAAGGCGCTTCCAGGTTAGAGCTAATCATAGAGAAAAGCTGAGGCAGGAACCAAGAGGAACAGTGTCTACTAACTTGATTTTGATGGCTCCGTTTATTTTCCTTTACAGTTCAAGACCACAAGGCCAGGGGTAGCACCACCAGCAGTGGACTAGACCCTCCCACATCCATCACCAATCAAGACAACGTCCCACAGACACACCCACAGGCAATTCCTCTTTCTAGGTATCTCTACTAGTCTCAAGTTGAGAAAAACTAACTAGCACACTCGTTCCACGGTCAGCCAAACTGGAACTCATCAGCAAGCCTTTTAAATGACAGCACATCTAGAAACTGTCTGAAGAGCAGTGCGACAGCAAGTATCCTAAGAAGAAAATACAAAAATGCACTCAAAAATGTCAGTGACGGGTCACACAGTTCCACACACAAGAGTCCTTTTGTGTCAACCTGTGGTATCTACTCCTTGGTTTTATTTTCTGCTTTTTTTTTTTTTTTTTTTTTTTTTTTTGCTATTTTTCCCATTTTATATCATCTTTCGGCACAGGGATTGAACCCAAGGTTTTGCGTATGCTAAATACGTTCTTTACCACCAGTCACATTGCCAGTCCCTGCCTTTAATTCTGACACCATCTTCAGAAGCTTTTTGTTTAAAATGTAAATGCTTTTATTAATATGCAGCTGGGGAGGGGAAAGTCTCAGGATTGCCACAGCCCTGTTTCATCACACTAATAGATCAGACACCTGAGGAGATGGGAGCCGGAGCAGAGTACAGGAAAAAGGAAGGAAAGAAGAATTGGAAACAAAGATTCTTCTTTTAGAGTTTCACCTCAAGTCACACCTTTGTGATATTTTTTTCTGGAGGAGAACACCCAGGCGAGAAGGGATCTCCAAATGTTAGTCCCAGCTGGTTGCCTTCAGTCAGCTGCATGGTGCCCTGCCTCTCTCAGAGTGGAAAAACCATTGTCAGACCCTCCCTGTAGGGATGCTAATCTGATCACTAAACTCTGCAAAGTGTGAACTCCTGCTTTTGTCTCAGCTCAGATGATACACAGTGGAAATTATTCAAAGAGAATTCTCAAAATAAAAGGGGCAAAAGGCTCGATGAGAAGCCATAAACAGCCATCGTCAGTATCCATGGGAAACTGGCTTTGAGAATCCTGAGTGTGCCAAACCTCGTATATAAAAAGCCTCTTATATAAAAAGGTATGATATTTGCAGGTAACTTACACAATCCTCTTCTAGATTTTAAGTGGTCTCTAACACAATTACATGCACACACACACACACACACATACACACACAAACACACACACGCTATAAAAGTAGTTGCTACACCAGATTGCTTAGAGAATAACAAGAGGGAAAAGTACATGTTCAGTATATGCTAACTTTCTCATATGTTCTATCTATAGTTAGTTGAATTTGCAGGTGACATCTAGGGTTGACTGTCAAGTCACCTTCTACAAGTAGGCCTGGCTCTGCTAACTGAAATAATTTCTAGGTGTCTACAGGATTTAAGGCTTCTGTTCAATAAAAATATTGCCAAGGGGAGAGAGAGAGAGATGGCTCAGCCGTTGAGAGTACTGTTCTTGTGGAAAAGTCTGGATCTATTCCCAGCACCCACATGGCAGCTCACGAGTGTATATAACTCCAGTTCCATAGAAATTAGTGCCCTCTTCTGGCCTCTGTGGGCAGTAGGCATATCTGTGAGCTCGTACACAGTTGAGCAAAACATCTAAATTTTTAAAAAATTTTACTAAATCTGTAGATGTCCTATTGTGATATTATGTTATGATACAACTTACAGGTACAAAGGCAGTAAGTACTGTCTAGTAAGACAAATAAATCACACTGTAGATTATAAGCAAAATTTCTGATAGTATATGCTCTTATTTGATCTACTCATTTTCACTTTTGTTCATATTTACATGTATTTATTTTTTATTGTGTGTGTATGTATATGTGTGTACATATGTATGTATACGTATGTGTGTATGTGTGTGTACTTGTGAGCATGTATGTGCTTGTGTGCGTACACATCTGTGTGGTCAAAAGACAGCCAGCACAAGTCAGGTCCCTGCTTTCATCAGGTGGGATCCAGGAGTCTAACCTAGGTTATTACAGTTACATCACCAGATGACAAGCCCCTTTATGCACTGAGTCATTTAATCAACCAGAAAATGAAATTCTTTAAAAAGGAAAAACACTCATGAAAGAACACAAGTGTGTGGTCTAAAGAACTGAGGATGGAGTGTAGCCTAGAGCCAGGTGGTCAGTTTGGTGGGCAGACGGGACAGTAATGGTTTGTGTGTTTGGACATATTACAGGTTTGGCGTGGCCTGAGAAAGCAAAGAATGTGGCTGACATTTTGAAAGTGACCCCTGAATTTGCTGAAGAATTGGACATGGTAAGAAGTGAGACAGAGAACGGGTACAGCTTCCTTTAATGTGGTAAAGTTTTGTTGATGCAAAAAAGGATGCTGAAGTAAGGGGGCATTGTGAATGAGGACAGGGTTGGTTTTGAACATACAGCATTAAAGATGGTAGCAGGTATAAAGAAAGAATTAGGTTTTGCCAGTGGAGTCTCACTGAGCATATTAGCCACACTTAAGGGTAGACCCCATCGCTAGCAGTAGATCGTGAACACAATACAAACTCAGTATTTTTGTAGGTTATTTGTCTCATATTGCTGTGTTTGGGTATTTTTGTCGTATTGGTCTTTTCTCCCCATTAATCAATTAATTAATTAATTAGTTAACTTTACATTCCAATGTCTGCCCACCTTTCCTTCCAGTGTCCCCTCCCACAGCTCCTCCCCTATTTTCCCCTCCCCTTTTCCTCTGAGAAGGAAGAGCTTCTCCTACCCTCCTGGAGTATCACTTCACCCTGGCACATCAGGTATCTGCAGGACTAGGTGCATCCTCTCCCACTGAAGCCAGACAAAGCAACACAGTTAGGGGAACAGGATCCAAAGACAGGTAACCAATTCAGGGACAGCTCTCCCTCCAGTTGTTGAGGGACTAGCATAAAGACGAGGCTGCACATCTGCTACATATGTGTGTGAGGGGGGTGGACTAAGTCCAGCCCATGCTGGCTCTTTGGTTGGTGGTTGAGTCTCTGGGAGCCCCCGGGGGTCCAGGTTAGTTGACTATGTTGGTCTTTTAGTGGAAGCCATGTCCTCTTGGGTCCCTCATTCTTTTCCCCTACTCTCCACATGACTCCTCAAGCTCCATGTAATATTTGGCTATGAATCTCTACATCTGTTTCCACTGGCTGTTGGGTGGAGCCTCTCACAGGAAAGTTATGCTAGGATCCTGTGTGGAAGCCTAACAGGATATCGTTAATTGTGTCAGGGATTGGTTCTTGCCCATAGAATGAGTCTCAAGTTGGGCAGGTTATTGGTTGAGCATTCCCTCAGTCTGCTCCATCTTTGTCCCTATACGTCTTGTAGACAGTACACGTTTTTTGTCGGAGGATTTGTAGGTGGCATTCTGTCCTTATGCCTCCAATGGGAATCCTGCCTGGCTACAGGAAGTGGCCACTTCAAGCTCCATATCCCCACTGCTAGAAGTCTCAGCTAGAGTCACCCCCTAAAGGTAGCCCACCCACCCACACCCCATTCCAGGTCTCGGACATGTCCTAAAGATGCTCCTCCACTCCCACTTGATTTCCTTTCTCTCTTCCCTGCTCTTTCTACACCTGATTTCCATCCCCCTGCTGCGTTCCCCTCCCCCTCTCTCTCATTCAGTCTCTCCTTCCATCCACCTCCAATATCTGTTTTATTTCCCCTTCTGAGAAACATTCAAGCATCTTCCCTTGGGCCTTTCTTGTTATTTGGTTTCTTTGGCTCTGTGGGTTGTACCCTGGGTATTCTGTACTTTATGGCTAATATCTACTTATCAGTAAATATATACCATACATGTCCTTTTGGGTCTGGGTTACCTCATTCAAGATGATACTTCCTAGTTCCATCTATTTGCCTCCAAAATTCATGATGTCATTGTTTTTAATAGCCAAGTAGTATTCCATTGTGTAAATGGACCACACTTTCTTTATCCATTCTTCAGCTGAGGGACATCTAGGTTGTTTCCAGTTTCTGGCTATTAAGAATAAAGCTACTATAAACATAGTTGAGCAAATATCCTTGTGGGATGGTGGAATATCTTTTTGTGTATATGCCCAGGAGTGGTATTGCTGGATCTTGAGGTAGAACTGTTCCCAATTTTCTGATAAATCACCAAACTGATTTTCAGAATGGTTTACACTCCCACTAGCAGTGGGAGTTCTTCTTGCTCATCCTCGCCAGCATGTGCTGTCCCTTGAGGTTTTGATCTTAGCCATTCTGACTGGTTTAAGATGGAATCTCAGAGTCATTTTGATTTGCATTTCTCTGATGACTAGGATGTTGGACATTTCTTTAAGTGTTTCTCAGCCATTTGAGATTCCTCTGTTGAGAATTCTCTGTTTGGCTGTGTACCCCATTTTTAATTGGGTTATGTTGGTTGTTGGTGTCTAACTTCTTGAGGTTTTTTTTATGTATTTTGGCTATTAGCCCTCTGTCAGATGTAGGGTTGGTGAAGATCTTTTCCCAATCTGTAGACTGTCGTATTATCCAATTAACAATATTCTGTGCCTTATAGAAGCTTTTCAGTTTCATGAGGTCCAATTTGTTAATTGTTGTTCTTAGTACCTGAGTTATGGGTGTTCTGTTCAGGAAGTTGTCTCCTATGCCAATGAGTTCAAGGCTATTCCCTACTTTTTTGTTCTACTAAATTTAGTATATTTGGTTTTATGTTGAGGTCTTTGATAAACTTGGACTTGAGTTTTGTGCAGGGTGATAAATATGGATCTATTTGCATTCTTCTACATGCAGAAAACCATTTGTTAAAGATGTTTTCATTTTTTCATTGTATGGTTTTGGCTTCTTTGTCAAAAATCAAATGTCCACAGTATGAGGGTTTATTTCTGGGTCTTCAGTTCGAGTCCATTGATCAACCTGTCTTGTTTCTGTACCAATACCATGCAGATTTTATCACTTTTGCTCTGTAGTACAGCTTGAGGTCAGGGATGATAATACTGTCAGAAGTTCTTTTATTGTACAGGATGCTTTTAGCTATCCTGGGTTTTGTGTTTTTCCATATGAAGCTGAGAATTGTTCTTTCAAGGTCTGTAAAGAACTGTGTTGGAATTTTGATGGGAATTACATTGAATTTGTACATTGCTTTTGGAAAGATAGCCATTTTTACTATGTTAAATCCACCAATCCGTGAGCATGAGATCTTTTTCATCTTTTGCTATCTTCTTCAATTTCTTTTTTTTCAGAGTATTGAATTTCTTGTCATTACAGGTCTTTCACTTGTTTGGTTAGAGTTACACCAATATAGTTTATATTATTTGTGGTTATTGTGAAGGGTGTTGTCTCTCTAATTTTTTTCTCAGCCCATTTATCATTTGTATAAAGGGGAGCTTTATATATTTACACATATTAATATGTATTTCTGATTTTGTTCATTTGTATACTGTCTGTCTTTTTGTTAGTTTAGCTAAGGATTTATCTATCTTGTTGATTTTTCTCAAAGAACCAGCTCTTCATTTCATTGATTCTTTGTAGTGTTCTCTTTGTTTCTAACTGATTTCAGTTATTCATTTGACTGTTTCCTTCTATCTACTCCTCTTGGGTGTGTTTCCTTACTTTTTTTTTTTTTTAATAGAGCTTTCAGGTACTTTTAGATCATTACTATGAGTAGTCTCTATAATTTCTTTATGAGGGCACATAGTACTATGAAGTTTCCTATTTAGCACTGCCTTTATTGTGTCCCATAAGTTTGGGTATGTTGTGCCTTCATTTTCATTGAATTTAATTTCCTTTTTTCTTCCCTGACCCAGTGATTATTTGAGTAGAGAGTTGATCAATTTTTCTGAGTATGTAGGCTTTCTGATGTTTCTGTTACTAAAGTCTAACTTTAATCCATGGTTGTCTGATAGGATACAAGGAGTTATTTCAAGGGTTTTTGTTTTGTTTTGTTTTGTTTTGTTTGTTTGTTTTTATCTGTTGAGGCTAGCTTTGTGACTGAGAAAATGGTCAGTTTTGGAGAAGGACCCATGAGGTGCTAAGAAGGTATAATCTTTTGTATTTTGGTGAAATGTTCTGTAGTTATCTGTTAGGTCTATTTGATTCATAACTTCTGTTAATTTCATTATTTCTCTGCTTAGTTTCTGTCTTGATTATTTGTCTATTGGTAAGAGTGGGGTGTTGAAGTCTCCCACTATTAATGTGTGGGGTTTGATATGTGATTTAAGCTTTAGTAATTTTTTTTTTACAAATGTGGGTGTCCTTGCATTTAGAGCATAGATGTTCAGAATTGAGACATCATCTTGGCAGATTTTCACTTTGATGAGTATGAAGTGTCTTTCTGCATCTCTTTTGATCACTTTACACTGAAAGTCCATTTTACTAGATATTAGAATAGTAATACTTCAGATTATTTATTTGTTCTATTTACTTGAAAAACTTTTTTCCGGCACTTTACTCTGAGGTAATGTCTATCTTTATTGCTGAGGTGTGTTTCTTGTATGCAGCAGAATGATGGATCCTGTTTATGCATCCACTCTATTAAGTGGTGTCTTTTTATTGGGCAATTGAGTCCATTGATGTTGAGAGATATTTAATAACCAATGACTCTTAGTTTCTGCTATTTTTATATTGGTGGTGGTACTAATGTGTGTGTTAGTGTGTGTGTATGTGTGTGTATGTGTGTGTGTGTGTGCATGTGTGTATTTATCTTCTTTGGGTTTTGCTGGTGTGGAATTCTATTTCTTATGCTTTCTTGGGTATGGTTACCCTCCATGTGCTGGTATCCTCTGTAGGGCTGGATTAGTGGGAACATATTATTTGAATTTGGTTTTGTCATGGAATATCTTGTTTTCTCCATCTATAGAGATTGAAAGTTTTGCTGGAAATAGTAGTCTTTGCTGGCATCTGTGATCTCTTACAGACTATTAAATATCTGCCCAGGCCCTTTTGACTTTTAAAGTCTCCTTTGAGAAAGCTGGTATAATTCTAATAGATCTTCCTTTGTATGTTACTTGGCATTTATCTCTTGCAGCTTTTAATATTCTTTGTTCTGTACATTTAGTGTTTTGATTATTATGTGGTAGAATTTTCTTTTCTGGTCCACTTTATTTGGTGCTCTGTAAGCTTTTTGTGCATTGATAGGCATCTCTTTTTTTAGGTTAGGAAATTTTCTTCTATGATTTTGTTGAAGATGTTTTCAACATTTCTTCCAGTTGAGATTCTTCTCCTTCTTTTATTCCTATTATTCTTTGGTGTGGCCTTTTCATAGTGTCCTAAATCTCCTGGGTGCTTTGTGTTAGAAAATTTTAGCTTTAGCATATTCTTTGACAGATGTATCAATTTCTTCTATCAATCTTCTACACCCGAGATTCTCTCTTCCATCTCCAATACAATTCTGCTGGTGATGCTTCTGTCTGTATTTCCTGTTCTCTTTCTTATGTTTTCCATCTCCAGAATTGCCTCAGTTTTTGTTTTCTTTATTGCTTCTATTTTCATTTTCAGGTCTTAAACCGCTTTGTTCATTTCATTCACCTGTTTGATGGTAGTTTCTTGTATATCTGAAAGGGATTTATTCATTTCCTCTTTAAAACCTTCTATCATCTCCATAAGATTAGATTTAAGATCATTTTGTTGTGATTCAGGTGTTAGAATATTCAGATCTTGTTGTAGTAAGATAGCTGAGTTCTGATGGTACCATATTGCCCTGGCTTTTGTTTGTTGTGTTTTGAACGCTGGCCTTTAACCATTCCTAGTATTAGCAGGCCTGGTAGTCCCTGATGAAAGCAGTCCTCTGGGGTTGCAAGTAGAACTGGAAGTCCTTTATGTCAGCAGGCCTCTCTGATTGCAGGTAGAGCTGGTTGTCCCTGGTGGCAGTAGGCTTCCAGGGGTGCAGGCAGAGTTGGTAGGCCCTGATGACTTAAGGCTTCAAATTCTCCTAGGTGGGGGCAGGCCTCCAGGGATACAGGTGGACTTCATGGTCTCTGATGTTTGTAGTCTTCTGTTTATCCTGGGCAGCAGCAGTTCTCCAGGGATTCAGTCTGAGTTATGGTCCTGGAAATGGAGTGCAGAGGGGCCAGGGCACAGGTCACTGGTTCTGGGTTTGCCCAGAGGGGCCAGCCAGGCAAGAAATTGGGGTAGGTGTGTAACCTGGTAGTCTCTGAAGTCTGCAGGCATCTGAGATTGTGGTTAGAGATGTGAACCAGATGATGGAGCGCAGAGGGGACAGGGCAGACCTCACAGCTACTGGGCTTGCCAGGTACTCATCAGGCAGGGATTTAGAGCTTGGTTCTCTCACCTGATTGTCCCTGACAGCATCAGGCCTCAAGGCTTATTGGTCATTTGCTTGTATTGGTTTCTGACTTTGTATTTCTGTGTGTGTGTGTGTGTGTTATGTTGTATTTCTTTTCTTTATTTTTTGTTTTGTTTTGAATTCTGGTTTGGTTTCATTTTTTTCTGCTTGTTTGCTTTCTAAAGAGAGAGAGAAAGAAGGGTATGGAGTTGGTGAGTGGGTGGGTGGGAAGGATCTGGGAGGAGTTGAAGGATGAATAACTATGATCAGATATATTGTATGAAAAAAAATGTTGTTGTTTTTTTTTTTTTTCAAAGATGGTAGCAGGGCATTTAAACAAGGAAATCTTCAGTTAAGAATCATGAAAGGTCTGAGATTTTACTCCAATCATGAGCTAGCATTGCAACCAGCCATAGCTTTAACTTTATGGATGAGGGAAACATTCATGACCCCCAGGTCAGAAACAAGAGCAGTGGCCAAAAATCAACATTTCCTGAAGCCAGTCCCCACAAGAAAATAGAAAAAGGCAATGGTGCACTGGAGGGGAAACACAGGAAATATACATCCTTTATAATGGGTGGTTAACTTGCCTGACATTGGCTAGTATTATATTAGACCACAACAAATTTGTTCTTTACTCTGGAGGGAGACCTAACCCAAATCTCGGAGGTAAGCCAGTATAGAAAGTGGGAATTCAAGTCTCTGCTCAAAGACCCATGTGGACGAACTCACACCCATCTGGCACTTTAAAAGGAGAAAAAGAGGGCCGGGCGGTGGTGGCGCACGCCTTTAATCCCAGCACTTGGGAGGCAGAGGCAGGTGGATTTCTGAGTTCGAGGCCAGCCTGGTCTACAGAGTGAGTTCCAGGACAGCCTGGGCTAAACAGAGAAACCCTGTCTCAAAACACCAAAAAAGAAAAAAAAGAGGTTTATGCGTTGCATCTTAGGAAACTCAAGAAGAAGGAGCAAGACCAAAGTGAGGGTGCTTTTGTCCTTTTTAGAATGAATATCAAAATACTCAACCAGAGCTCCCAGGATCTAAACCTCCAGCCTGAGAACAGACAGGGGCAAGCTGTCCTCTGAGAGGCTCTAACCAGCAGCTGACTCAGACAGATACAGACATCCAGAGCCAAACAGTGGATGGAGCTTGAGGACTCTTATAGAAGAATAGGGGGAAGGATTGTGGGCCCTAAGGAGATAGGAACTGCACAGGAAGATCAACAGAGTAAACCAACCTGAAACCTTGGAGCTCTCAGAGACTGAATCACCAACCGTGGAGTCTACACAGATCTAGCCCCATGGGCTGGTCCTAGGCCTCCCTGCACATATGTTGTAAATGTGCAGCTTGGTTTTCATGCAGGTCTCAAACATCTGGAGTGGGGGCTATCCCAAAACATGCAGCCTGTATATGGAGTATGGTCTTCTAGCTGGGTGCCTCATCTGGCCTCAATGGGAGAGGAAGCACCTAGCCTCTCAGAGACTTAAAGTGGCAGGGTGGGGGATACAGGAGGAGGGGGTACTCAGAAAACAAGAGATGGGGAAGGATTGTGGGAGGGGGTGACTGGGACGGGTTATAAAGTGAATAAGCAAAAAAATAAAATTAAAAAAAAAAAAGGAGAAAAGAAGTAGCAACAAGATGGCTCAGCAGGCAAAATTGACTGCTGCATAAGACCAAAGACCTCAGCTCCATTCCAAAGAGGAAGAAGGGAACAGACTCCCAAACGTTGTCCTCTGACTTCCATCCATGATTCCTTAGTAGATGCGTGTCTGCAGTCACACACATGTAATAATAATAAATAAAAGTCTAAATGAGGAAAGTAGGACTATAGTTCAATGATAGGACGATTGTGCAGTATATCAAGTATATCCATCTTCAGCACCAAAGGAGGAGAAGGAAGAAGAGGAGGAGGAAGAGGAAGGGGAGACAGAGAGAAAGAGACATAGGAGGAAGGGAGGAGAAGAAGAATTCAATTTGGGAGTCCTCAGCATGATGCTCAACCATGGGAATCAGCTTGTATTTCTTAGGTGTCTTTATTGATCATGATCTTGGCAGAAACCATCCTGCTTTTTTAAATGATAGGTTGTTGTTGTTGTTGTTGTGATTTTTTGCTTTATTTTGTTTTGTTTCAGACAGGGTCTCATGGAGCCCAGGCTGGCCTTGGATCTGATGTATGAGATATATGAGCTAGAGATAACCTTGAACCTCTGCTCTCCTAGCTTCCATCCCTTGAGAACTGGTATTACAGGTATACATCACCACACCCAATTGTATGCAGAGCCCTTTACCAACTGAGCTAGAGTTGGAGTTCCTGAAATAAGAGTCTGATGAATGGAAACCACAGAGGTGAGAGAAGGCAGAAGACTGACACATACCCAGTGGCAAGCTCTACCTTCTGGTGGATAGCAAAGGTTATAGGTCTAACACAGATGTGGCTCCCTGGGACACAGCGACTTCCCTTGCAAATCCCTCTACAGACATTCATAAGCATTGTCCCCTGGCAGTGTTCACTGCTAGTCAGCCCACCACTAATCTAACAAACACCTGACATCAACTTATATAGGCAAACTGGCTTTCAGCCTATAGTTAACTGGGGCCTATGGTGAGACAACACATCACGCTGGGAAATGTGGATAGGCAGTCATTCACCTCTTAGCCAGAATGTAACAAAAGAAGTAATTTGTGTCACAAGATCCCCTCTGAAGGCTGCTTCTAGTGACAGGAAATGTTGCACTAGGCCTCTTAGATCTCTGAAAGATTTCACAACTTATAGCAGGGCTGTAGGCTAGGACAAGGCCATTAACATATGGACCTTCCACAGGATACTTATCCAGACCCTAGCACTCACTGTGCAGTAATGGCCTCTGGTAAAAGTAGAAAATGTTACAGCTCTGAGCTTTATAAATACCCCAGCTGAAATCAGCTTGTACTCTATAATCCTCTAAGACTGTCATGAGCCTCCTCCGAACAAAGAAGAAAGGCTTTGTTAGTCCCTAAGAGTCCCCTGGGGTGGTCTGGTCCTCATCTGCCTTCCTTGGTACTTCTAAAATCACCTAGCCTCCCTGCCCTCCCTTCAACATGCACAGCACTAGTCTTATCCAAGGGCCTCTACACTGACTCTTGCTCATTTCCTTAGCAATCCTCCTTCCCCCAGCTCTACCTGGCTTGTTCCCTCACTTCATTCAGGTCTCTATTAAAATACATTCTCAAAAAATACACATCTCCCAGGAATCCCCTGGGAAGCCACCTTAAAGGCACACCCACAATCTCACCCCCACCCAGTTCCTTTATCTCTGCTTGGTAGTTTAGTGATCTGTTTAGTATCTGTCTTTCCCACCAGTAACAAAACTCCATGAAGATAGGACCTTCTTTTCCTTGTCTCTTCCCAATACCTGGAGCAGGAAAGAAGGGGGGTTGTGTAACTCCTGAGGGAGGGGTAAGAGAGTGCAAAGGAATCAAGAGGGCTCTTCCAGCCCATCATCTTCCTCTCCTCCCTCCTCATCTCTGCTGCCAAGCCCCAGCTGTGATCTTTTCAAAGGTTGACTCAGTGCTGCCTTGCAGAGCCCTTCTGAGTGGAACAGATGTTGGGTGTCAGGTGGAGGTTCATCCTGAGGAACAAAGGTGGGAAATAATGTCAGCACTCCTAGCTCCAGATGCCAGAGTCCTCACTCAGGGAACTGTAGAAGTGAACACCACCTTCATTGTTTCCTGGTTACTTCTGGGGGTGGGGCAATTCTGAGCATAACTGTCCCTCTGCCTCACAGCATCCCCTCCCCATTTACCCCATTATGAACCCCACATGGAAGCAAGGGGCTCCTAGTTTGCATAAAAGCAGAGAGTTCACAGTCACCTATGTCTAAGCACTTGTGTTTAGAACACTTGACTCGTGGAGGGCTTCATGACAGGACCTTAGGAGGTTTTTTTGTAAAAAGTGGCCTCATATAGAAAAGATGCCCACACACAGTAGACGCTTACACAGATTGTGGTATACGTGCCACATACATACATATATGAGTAACATACACCATTTGTTATTCAACAAATGACGGGCAGTCTTGAGTCCAAGCTCAAGTTTGCCCTCTGGTACACCAAGAGAAATATGGTGACCCATTGCAGTAGCCCAAGTCATCTGGCTGCAGCCTTCTCATGACCTGTCTCCAGGTAATGTGAGTCCTGACATGGAGACAATGGGTGAGACAAAACTGCCTTTGGAACTCTAAAAAAAATATATGATTAGAGATTTTTGGTGGTTTTTTTTTTGGGGGGGGGGTGTTGGGTTTTTTTTTTTTTTCCAGACCACTTGCTTTTGACTGGGATCTCTAAATACCGGATTGAACCTCTTTTCAAAATGGAGACTGCTAATATGTTGCCAGCACCTGAGGAAGAGACTGTGAAAGCTGAGGACAGCAACAGATGGGACACCTAATAAACTAACAGAGAAGCCAGAGCCCCTGGTGCACAACATGGATGGAGAAGTGAAAGCCCTAGCAGCCTTATGGTCAAAGTAGGGAGAGCAGAGGCATGGACACCAGCCTTAGGGATGTGAGCCCAAGCGAGCCACTTAATCTCACCCTCCAGATTACTGTAGAGATATGGTAGAGATGTTGCCAAATCACCAAAGGGCTTCACGTCTTTGGGAAAAGGAGCTTCAGCTGGGAATTGGAAGATCCATTTCCAGCATCAGCTCGGCCACTAACCCACTGAGTGCCTTCCCCAACCACATTACCTTGGAGGCAACTGAGAAGGAACCTGGAAGACAGCATCTGCTGCTGAGTGCTGGATGAAGGTTTCCTTCCTCCCACAGAGGAAACGAAGGCACTAGCAAGTCTCTCAGGGATGCAGCCAGATAATAGGGAAGCGAGGCACACGTTGGCCACTTATCCCAGTACACAAGCTGGCCTTGGCTATCTGTTTCCTGGACTACCAGGAGGTTCTTGGAAGTCTTCCAAAACAGGAACCATCTAGATTTTGAGGAACGACAGGAGGCAGGAGGCAGGCCTGTACATGTGTTATTGCTTGGTAGGAAGTTCTGCTGGGAGAAGAGGTGAGGGTACCACAGACACCCAGATAGAAGATGATGTCTTATTATAAGATTTCATGATCAAGGTGATCTGCTGGAGGGCACCCCCCCGTTACACCACTATGAAGATTCTCTTTCATCATTAAGGCTCCTCCTCCCTCTCATTCTCTTCCACTACCTTACCCCCAACACACAACACACACACACAACACGCTCCCTTTTTTTTTTTTTTTTTTTTTTTTGAGACAGGGTGTTATGTTTTCTAGTTGGTCTCAAATAGAATACGTTTTCAAGATAATCTTGAACTTCTGACTCTCCTACCCACATATCGCAGGTACTACAATTACAGACATGCACCACTACACCTGGTTTATCTGGTAGTGAGGAATGAAACCAGGGCTTTGTACATGCAAGGCAAGTGCTCTACCAACTGAGATACATCTCCAGCCCCTTGCAAGGGCTCTTCTAAGGTGATAGACCATCTAAGTTTTCCAAGGACCACAGGTTCTCTGGACCCAAGGCTAAATTCAGGGCTAAGTATACACATACTAGGATGAATTCTGAATCCAATCGAGCTGTGTGTGCTCACCAACAAAGCAGACAACCTTCTTCTAAACCAGCTTCTGGTCTCCAATCCTTCCACCTGCCAAGAAAATCTCCAGCTTCTCCACCTCTCTCCAACCTCCCATGGCAGGACCATGCTACCCTGACATAGAAAGAAGCTGAACATAGAATGGTGTGCTGTGACAGGGCTAGTATTTCTAGAGGCTAAGCTGGGATGAGAGACGAAGGCAGAAAGAATCCAGACGCAAGGGAAAACTAGACAACGTCCCTGAGCCATTTCATTAATGAAATACCACCCACTTTTTGACAAAGCTGGGTCCAACCTCCCAAACTCTACCCCCTTGGGGCTCTGCATGTTCTTATCTCCCTCACTGTACTTGTGAAGCAGATGACATCCTGCTGACAGCTTTGACAGAAACACATTTAATTTAGACACAAAAGCAAGACAGACACCCCTTCTTAGGTCTGCCATCTTTTGTGCCTCTGGGGACAATATCCACCCAGTAGAGGACTCCTCCTCTCCCTCCCCTCCCTCCCCTCCCTCCCCTCCCTCCCCTCCCTCCCCTCCCCTCCACCCCCAGGACTCTGAGGCAAGGGCAGAGGCAGCTGCTGGATCAGAAATGGTATCTGAGGCATCATGCTGTTTCCAAGTTTGAGAGCCTCCTGAGCATTACTAAGTGCTCACCCATGAATCTTCTGTTTTGATCCTCTCTTCAACCTGGTGAGTTCCTAGGAACCTAATTCATTCAAGGTCACAGCAGAACTACACTTAGACCCAAGTTCTCTGCTCAGTCTTCCCTCTGGCCTATTTCACTTTACTCATGAAAATAGAATCATTAAGCAGTAGACTGGAAGACTCTGGATCATCTGGTCTGATGAGGAAAGTGCCACACATGTTCAGATAAACACCAAACTGCAGGTACCAAGAACCTGAGAAGTACCCAGATGTCATTAGGACATGGCCCAGATGTCACCACCTCCAGAGCTCTCACTTTCGACTTCTAAACCCAGCCTGAAGCCAGAAGAAATACCTTTCAAGACAGACTTTACCTGCAGCGCTGTCGGCATGAACTCAGCAGGTCTCTAAATACCTTCCGACAGATACCAAAATATAATAGAGGCATGAGCTCTCTTAAAGCTCCATTTTCTATACTTTTTCCAAGTCAAGGAAGCTTTCAGCAGCCATGTGAGAAGGGTAGGTAACCCCTGTGTTAAGAATGGAAATGACACCCTGCTTCTGAGACGCTACTGCTCAAGGAAAAGAGCAAGCAATAGGAATGCGGGTTCCCTCAAATTCCTGCACGCACGAAGCAGTGTCTTTGCTTTGAACATAAAGCACATCCCTTGATAGAGAGTGTTGGTAACTGTCCACACAGGCCAAGACCTGTGGTTTTTTTTTTTTTTTTTTTTTTTTTTTTTTTTTTTTCCTTCCCTCTTACCAGCTAGGGGACCATGGAACTAAACTCCATACCTCAGCTCTGGCATTGCAGAAACAGGATTCCACTTGAGAGAACGCCGACAGACTCTCACACAGATTAGATGTGTAGAAACAAGACAGCCTCTTAGGAAGTCTGGCTCTCAGAAATGCCACATAAATCTTGGCTAATATTACTTCTGTGCTCGGAGAGCGTGGAAAAAGAATTCTCATATGGACTTTACCCTGTGTCACCCTCTCTGATTTTTAAACAAAAGAAATGTTTAAAGCCTTGGGAGAGATGCTATTGATCCCTGTTTATGGATGAGGTACTGGAATGACCAGAATTGGATCTGAGTATACTAGAGAGACAAAGATGCAGATATAAGAGCCCAAGACTTGTAAGACACTGACCACATTGAGCCTTCTTCTTCTTCCTCAAGAGAGAATGGTAGTGGGCCCAGTCTCATTTGGTAATTACAGCTTCCTATTTCAAGACCATAATGACCATGTGGTACCCAGGGGACAGACAGCATTCCAGAGCCTCAGGCTGAACTTCAGAACCATGTGTCTTTTACTGGACATCCACCCAGGCATGGTGTGTCAGCTTTCCATTACTATAACAAATATAAGTACTAAATCAACTTCAAAGGAGAAAAGGCTTACATAGCTCACAGTTTGGGAAATTTCAGTTCATATTCAATGTGGGACGATGGACTATGCCAGGAAACTTGGCAAGGTAAAGAGGGTCTGAGATCCCGGTACCCAGGTACCCACCTGAGACAGTAGGTGTCTCCCTGCTCCCTGTCAGATTCCTGGCCTGGAACTCAGTCACACTTTCCACATAAGGAAACAGACCTGTGGTCATGTAGCCCAGGACAGAGTTCTCCATGCTAATGAGGTATCTAGAAGCCCTGGGTGTTTAGTCAATAAGCTTTCCCTCCAGACATTCCTCCCTGCAAAAGGTATTTAATCTCTGAGAAGTTGGTACATATCCATTTTCCAGTCAATAAACGTATGGATAAAGGACTGTCTCTTCCATTGAAACCACTATGGGGAGCATGGAGAAGGCCTTTGCCTACAGAGCCACAGCCTAAGTCTTTCATAGACAGCCTCTCTGAACTTCCAGACAACTGCTGCCAAGCTAAGGACAATCACTGGCGAGTGAAGCCGAAACTCCCATATCTCCCCCACCCTGCCCTCACCCCAGAATAGTTGCCTTACTCAGCCTGCAGGGGAGGAGGGAGCAATGGTCTTAGCCTCATTGAGGGCCCGTGGACCCCGATTCTTCCTTCCCAACACCTCTGTGCAGCACCCCAGAGGCAACTGGGTCTCCGAGAGTCAGGGAACCCCAACTTCGGCCCACCATTTCAAACTGTGTTTTCCTAACCCCTGAGCAGTGTCTTGGAGCTTCCCTAAAGCCCAGCACCCAAAGGTGGCAGTGCAGGGAAATGCAGTCAAACACTCCAAACCCCAGCGCAAGGCAAGCGCAGACCCACATCTGGTTCCTCTGCATTTCACTTGCTCAAATGTCCCACACCCCAGCAGCAGGGCAGAACATGAACCCACAGTCCAGTTGTCTCTGTTGCACACACATAATGGTACATATGTTGGGAGCATATGATAGAGGAAGACTATTCACCCTGCACCTGAGTGTTAAAGAGAGAGAAGAAATAAGTTCACCCAATACCCTGTGAGACTATGTTGCCAACCTAACTAAATCTTACACATAAGTCCAACCTCTTAAAGCCTTTGCTGTGTATGACCACCAGCTTTTCACCTGGTTTCTTTGTTCCCTAAAATAACACTTATAACACTTAATTATAGTTATGAATAAATGCTTAGGCCATAAACTTGGGACCAGTCCCCAACTAGCTTGTAACTTAATTATCCCATTTATTCTATTCTAAATCCTGCCACATGGCTGGTTATCTGGTCCTCAGTTTCATGCGACTGACTTCCTCTGTGTCCCAGCAAATGTCCGATCCTCACTCTATCCCAGAATCCCCTCCTACCCCCTCTCTCTCCCAGATGTCCTACCTTCTAATCCTGACTCAGCTCATTGGCCATAGACTTTTAATTGATAGACGATGCTTCCATACATTGCACAAGAGATTCTCTCAACAACTGTGATTGTCCCAAAGCACCAAGCATGTGTCCATTTAGGGGACAATTAAGATCCAGACTATAGCACACTGTCTCACAGTGATAACCTTTCAGGAGCCAAGCCTCCCATTGCCTTCATTCTGTCCTGCTAGCATTCATAATAATCATGACTGTATTTATTTGTCAATGTCTGACACTCCATTTAGACCCAGTAGGAACAGGAACTATACCTGACTTATGGTGTTCATTGGCACATACTAGATACAAAATAAGTGAATTCTGTGAATGAATGAATGAATGAATGAGTGAATTAAAAGCAGTATGCCTAAATTAACTATAATCCCTATATGGATTCTGAGATAACTGTTGATTAAGGGCAAATAATATCTTGGAGGATACCTACAAAAGAGCTATAGATATCAAAAGACTTGTGTCTGCTTAGATTACTCAGTATCACATGGTAAATTTTAAAAATTATTGTCACCACCTCAATGAAAAGGATAAAGATGTACTCTTTGCAATGATGAGGTCCCTACCAATTGCCCTGGCGCACTTCAGAATAGAATACATTTTGTGAAATTAATGTTTCCAGTTGGTATGCTATCAAAGCAGTCACATTTCTGTATTTAGGCTACAATTTCATCTCTTTTATCAAATATTAATTGGTAAAATATTATCTGGAAATTACCAGAAATCTCCTTAGAAACTGTGATACATGCATAGACCAGAGCCTCAGCATTCAAATATGAAGATATTAGGTATCTTAGCTTCCTTTCCTGTTGATGTGATAAACTCAGTAACTCCAGGAAGAAAGGGTTTATTCTGGCTGACATTTGAAGGATACAGTCCATCATGGCAGGGAATTCAAGCCTCTGAGAGATTAAAGCAGCTAGTTATAGTGCATACATAGTTGGGAAGCAGAGAGTTGAATGTGTGCTATTGCACAGCTTTCCTTCTCTACTTACACAGTCCAGGATCCCAGCCAAGGGAATAGTGCCACCCATAGTGGATGAGTCCTTTCACTTCTAATAACCAAGATAATTTGCCATAGGCATCCCTGGAGGGTTGTCTTCCAGGTGATTCAAGATTTTTGTCATGCTGGCAATTAACACTAACTATAGCACTAGGTTAGGAGAACTTGCTGTTATTATCTCTTTATAAATAATAGCAATATAATACACATTATAGATTCCAAAAATTACCACTCAAACCTAATGTCCACCCTTTATAGTGTCTTGCATTAGGAAAGTATCAGGTTACTCCTCTATAAATATAGATCATTGAAGCACCCACATCTGAAAGGAATTGTGAGAATTTTGCTACCTGTTACTCAGCACACAATGAACATCTATTACTATAGTAACTTAGCCAGAAGGTATCACTTCAGAAGAAAGCTGTTTAAAACTCGAGAACATTTTCTAGGGGAATGTTCCTGATATCATTCTATAGACAGAAAAGTCAAGAAGTATTTTGAACTATGATGTCTTAACAAGAGTGTTCTCTACGAAGCTCCAGTTCTACCACAATCAACTCTCCAGTGTGAGGTAGATTCTGATTGAAATAAGAAAAAAAATTGGCAACAAGAATGTATATTGCAAAACACAAAATTGTTGCTTTTAAAGTGATTTTGGAGCCTCAGTAATTAGTCTAGCAAGTTCCAAAGATACATTCTGTAGTCAACACTCAGAATTTGTTTCCTCTGCTAATCTGTCTTTTAAAAAAAATCAACTGGGGGGTGGGGGGAATGTGTCCTGAAGCTGCCACGAACTGATGGGCCCCTCAAGGCCTTTGCTGGCTTCGTGTTGTAAGGAGCATCCCATGGATCCAACATTCTTTCTTCCTGCCAGGCTGCTCCTGGGTCACTTCACAGCTCTGATGGCTGCCGAAACAAGACAGATGCTGCTATACAAAATAACTCAAGAATATACCAAAGCCTGTTGCTTCCAGCACTTGGAAAATCTGACATTCAAATATGCAAATATTTTATGGCATGAAGAGAGAAAAAAAGAGAGAAAGAGCTGGAAAGTCACATTTGAAAAGAAACATAGCAGAGATGTAAGCAAACTGGAATTTACACTTCTGGATTATAATTACACTAGTGCTATTATTGAAGGGAGAGCATGGAATGGGCCATGGTTTGCCACAAAGGTCTCTTCCAGATTCACCATCAGCACCTACCTGCAGGAGGACAGAGCACTGTTACAGGTGTGAAGCTACCTCTCAGCCTGACCAAAGCACCTGCTTGCACAAAGGGTAGCAAAAGAATGCAGCAGAGAAGGTGGTGAACTTCTTGTCCCATTTCCCAGTGTGTATGTGGGTGTGTGTGTGTGTGTGTGTGTGTGTGTGTGTGTGTGTGTACACGCACCCGTGTGCATGTACATATGTGCTTCCAACTACCTGAGTTGAAATCTTGCCAAATAATCACCAGTATTCACACAAACGTTGATTTTGCTGAAGCTGTGAAGGAAACCACTCCTCTCTCAGGCAGGGATATGACAAAGAATATAAACCACAGGTTCAGGGTCAGTTTGGGGCAGACCATTAGCAGCTGAGTTTAATTACAACTTTATTATTTACTATTTTTGTAAACTTAGGCAGTTTGCTTAGCATTTTTGAGCCCTGGCCTATCCTGTGAGGGAATGAGAAGTTAACAGAGCTCCGTCAAAAGACAGCAAATAAACAAACAAACAAGATGCTGATTTGACATAGGAGGGGAAAACCTGGTTTTATTCTTTCTTTTCATAATTTCCTCCCCTTTGTGATGAAAGCTACATAATACCACTAGATAAAATAGAATGAGAGAGAAAGAGAGAGAGAAAGGCTGAGATAGCAGCCACATTAACTTCGTCAATTCTATATTCTAGCACTCAGAAGGCAATCCGAACATCTAGATTCAGATCCATTAGTCCATGCAGCTGGTCTCTAAATTGAAAAGTCATTCATGCACCTTCTGACTCGTACTCAGTCACTGCCTGCTATGTGCTTTGGAACAGGCCCGGATATCATCCAGCAGCATGCATTTAGTGAATGGGGATTATGAAAGGATGAGAGGAGGCAAGGAAGTGGTTAATAGGGCATTGTGGGAACTAGGTATTGCCCGTACAACTGGATGGAAAATGATTCTGACCTCAGGCCATAGAGGATGCATTAAGACATCAACTCCAACCAAAGACCAAGAAAAGGAAGGAAGCTGCTGCATTAAATCTCAGAGAAGCAGAAACTATCCATTGACTTTCACCTCTGTTGGGAGGGTGGCAGATTAGCCTCATGGAGCAATACAGGAAGGAGACCGTGGTCTGAGGCAGTGGGATCTTGGGAGGGCTGATGCTGCCTATGTGTCCCTCTGAGCCAGTGGTTCTCAACCTTCCTAATGCTGCAACCCTTTAATACAGCTCCTCATGTTGTGATGAACCCCAACCACAAAATTATTTGATTGCTACTTTATAACTGTAATTTTGCTACTGTTATGAATCATAATGGAAATATCTGATGTGCAGGATAGTCTTAGTCGACCCCTGTGAAAAGGTCACTGGACCGGCAAAGAGGACCCCACAGGTTGAGAAGCACTGCCCTAAAAGTTCAGGTGATTTTATTTAATACCAAATTTGTGTTAATGATGTTTGGAGATGAAGTCTTCGGAAAGTGATAAAGATTAAATGAAGTCTTGGAGGGTGGAGCCTCCATGATGGCATTAGTGGGCTAAATAAAGGAACAGATATCCAAACTAGCACCATGTCTCACCATGTGATGTCTTCTGCCAGATTATAATACAGCAAGAAATCCCTCACCAGATGCCAAGTAGACACTAGAGTCATGCTCTTAGACATTCCAGTCTCCAGGACAGTAAGCTAAATAAACCACTATTCATTGTAAATTACTCAACACCAAGTATTTTGTTATAGCAATAGAAAACAGACTAAGATACTATACGGGATGCTGAGCCAAGACATGAGCAGGTTCGTCATCTCTAAGACAGCTTTCTATTCCAACATTCAAAGATTCAGAGATTCACTGCATGGGATCAGACAGGCACAGGAAACTCAAAGTTAAATGTTTTCATCAGCTATCATCCTTTGTGTGGGTATGACTAGGATTCTTTACCCTTTAGTAAGCTATGCTATTGCTATCATAAATTACAATTAACCGAAGAAACCTAATCTGTGTTTACAGTGATATCCAGAAGCCACCAGTTCAAGGCTGTTTTCTAAGGTCTTGTGTCCTTGCCTGAGGTGTATCCCCAGGGGATTGCCTCCTGCAGGCCTTTCTGCAAGCTATTTGTAGCCTCTCTCTCTGGTGAGTGTGGCTCCACCCAGCTCCATGAACAGAGGTGCCTATCTCTTGGCTGCCCCCTTTGAGAAGCTGTTTTTCTCCTTTCCCCTTCATCCTCTAAAGATTCCCAAATGGAAGGAAGCCAGAGGAAAGACTATATATTGCTGTGTTGGCTCTCCCTCAAAGCTGACAGCACAGAGCTGATCTAGTTCCCAAGGGTCCTCAGCACCATGCAAAGCGGATCTGATCTCACATGCTGGCATGCTGGTGGTTTTGTTCTGACGCTGTTTGCTCTAGTAAACAATGCAGTCAGGTCTTTCTGCTCAGAACTACCTGATTGCATCCCTCCAGGGAAAATACAGGACAGAGACTCCGCGGTTACAGGGCGGAAGAGCAGCCTGGACCTTGATGCCCATAAAAATGGCATCATCTGGTTTTTAATAAAGAGGGGGTGACTGCAGATTGCTGGGCCTCAGGGCCTTGTGAGCAAAGGGCTTTCACATTCTCTGGTACTCAAGGTAGGTGGTAGGTATGGGCAAGGATGAAGCTAATCCAATGAAGCACATCATGCAAGAGGCAGAGCTGCTCAGGATAAGGGGCAAAAGCCAAGGACAGGACAGCATTCCTTTCCCCTGAGCCCTTGCTTCCCAGAAAGACAGCAAACCTTCCACAACAGCCTAGAGCTGCTTTGCTTTGTTAAGGAGGAAGCCTGCAGTTGGATTGGGGGGAGGAGGGGAAGGGGTCTTGACCCATGGGCCCTTCCCTTTCCTCAAAAGCCACACAGCAGGAAGACAGATGTACATTTACTCAGCTCTCTCTCCTGGGGCAGAGGAGACCTTGCCAGCTTCTGGCCAGCTATTTTGTCACATTCTGTTACATATGGAGTTGAATCTTAATCTGCTGTTGAGGCTATTTGTCCCCAGCACACATTCTTTCGCTTTTTCTAGCACAATGCCCCTAAAGAAAGGAATCTGCACATTTTCTCCTTTAATGGGAAAAGAGAGAACTCTGAAGTCTCTAAGCCCCATTCCTGATGGCTTAGCAAAGGAACTTTGCCTTCTGAAGGGCTTATGTAGTTCCTCCCTCTCTCCCTTCCTTCTTTTCTCCCTCCTTCCTCCCTCCCTTCCTATATATAGAGGCTAGAGATGTGGTTCAGTGGATAAAGACACTTGCCAACAAGCCTATGACTTGAATTCACTTCCCAGGACCCAATTCCCCTAAGTTGTCCTTTGACCTCTGTGCACTTTCACACATACACTAAAGAAAATAAATGTATGAGAAATTAGAAAAATGAAAAAAAGAAAAATGGACAAGAAGCCTGAATACTCAATAGACAATTCATACCAGACAGTATCTGATTGGCCACTAGACACAGGACATTATTTCAATGTTCAAGAAAATGCAAGTTGGAACTACAGCGAGATACCACTACACACCCACGGGGAAATTAAAATGAAAAAGCCTAAGAACATAAAATTCTCACAAGACTACAGAAAAAGAGCTTTCATGTGCTGCTGCTCATAGTTCATGGAAAACAGGTCAGCAGTTCCATTATGACTCAGCAGCCTCCCTGGTGCATCCGCGTCAGGACCCACATTAGAACGCTAGGCATTAGGATTTGTAACAAACACTGACAAGCCAAATATCCACCACCAACGGAGTTTGAATACACAGTTACATAGACTCACAAACCAGCTCCACAGAACAATATGAATGAACCCTAAAAAACAAGCAAGCGTTGCCATACTTTCATGGCACTACTTTATTGGGTACTATCATCTACCACCTTTCCAAGCCCCCCACACTAGGTAAGGGAGAAAGAAGGTTAGAGGGAAAGGGGCTAGAGAACTCTTTAGACGACTTCCTGATGATTAAAGTAACGAGTTCCTTGTCCAATCTCCATCATCAGGATATCTTCAAGAAGCAATCCAGCAATAGCAAACACTGTAGCAGGAGCCAGCAGCATCAGGGGCATTTGGTTTATGGCAGTTCATTGACCTGTACATGATTGTTCTCTCCATTCTTCTATTTGCATGCATATTTAACAATTCAAAACAGTAACTTTGTTTAAAAAAGTGATTTTTCTGACCTGTATCTATCTTTTGGCAGTTGTGCCAAGGTCACAAGTTAGCATACAGGACTCAGTCTTAGCTCTCATTTTACCACGTAGGTGACCTTGATAAGTGACCTTACCGATCTATGCATCAGCTTTTTTTCTTTGAAATGCTAGAGGTGATAATGGTTAGGAAACTAGAGCAATAGAAGGCATGTATGCCCTATAGTGAGTCGAGACCCCAGCTCAATGCTAGAACAGATTATATGGTAGAGAATTAGAGAATAGCCAGAGTGGTAGCAGCTGGAACTTCTTGTTCTGCCTTAGATTTACTCTAATCTACTTTTCTGTGTGAGTCAGCTTTTTGTTGCTACATTTTTTTAAAAAGCTGAAGTAAGTCAACTTATAAGAAGTAATGGTCTATTTTGGTTCAGCTCTGGAGAGTTAGAGCCATGACCGGCCCTGATACTTTAGGTCCATCATGGAGAGGGGGTATGTCAAGGAAAGTTGCTCACCTGAGGGACGTGTGTGAAAACAGAGAGGATATCAGTGTCCCATAGCCACTCCGCAACTTCCAACTAGACCCCATCTCTTAAAGATTCCTGAAATTTGGTACCTTGTAGAACCATGACTGACATCTAACAGTGTCAAGCAAGGACCACGCCTTTAACATTCAGTCCTTTGGAAGACATCCCAAATCCAAGCTATCGCGGTATCTGAAACAGAAAGCATTCTTTGGTACTTGGATATCATGTCTTTCAGAAGCAATGAACCCCAGCACTTGGGAGGCAGAGGCAGGCGGATTTCTGAGTTCAAGGCCAGCCTGGTCTACAGAGTAAGTTCCAGGACAGCCAGGGCTACACAGAGAAACCCTGTCTCGAAAAACCAAAAAAACAAACAAACAAAAAAAAAAAAAAAAAAAAAAACAAGCAAAAAAAAGAGAGCAGAAGCAATGAACATCACCTACCTCAGACTTCTTAGGAGGAGCGATTAACAAGAAAATGACATACCATCTGTAGTCATCTTTTTAGTGTCCTATCTACCTATTAACGCTGAGATCTGGAAGCTTTTCCTCTAACCTTGAAGGCAGCCTTGCATAGTGTAAGAACTCTATCTCAGTTCAAATTCTGCCTCTGCCTCAGAGGCTTAAGACCCTTCGGGAGCTACTCAACATCTCTGCATCTTGTAAACTTAAGAGAACTATAACACTACCCTTACCGGGCCTGCACGAAGGTGTTATCCACAGTAAGCAAGCTCAGTACATGGTACCTTTGAGCACTTTTACATCCAAAATTATATGCATTTCTACAGTCTCTGCTCTGATTGTGTTGTTCCTCACATTTGTATACCTCCACACTTTTTTCTGGGACCTATGGATCTGGGACCTCTGCCTACTTCTAGGCAATATGGCACCAGGCACTTATATTAGAGAAAGAACTGGATTTCAACTCAGATATGCCAACTCCTGAATCTGCCTCTTGCCTGACTCAAGTGGGATAAACTGCCTGTCAATGGAAGTGTAGTTGTCTCATGTATAAAAGAAGAATCAGTAAAACTCTTTGTCCACGGGGCTGGGAATGAATGGATGGACGCAATTGTTAGCAGTTATCCTGCACTTTATAAGTACTTGATATCTTTGACATGGGTCTCAGGGACAGAAATCAAAGCAGCAGGTCTTAGGACCTGGAAGAAGCAGTTTTCTGAAACTGTCCTCTTTGACCAAGAAGAAAGACATATAGAACTCTTAGTCAACCATGAAGAGATGAATGTAAATTCCACCCCTGTCCTACTCCTTCCTTGATATCCTCCTGCCCAATTCCCAGGACCCTCTGGAGCCCACAACATCCTAGATGATCACAGCATACAGGTTAGGACACACAATTTCAGCCCTACCTGCTATCTTTGCAGTAGCCCATGGCTCTGGATGCCTGCAGTCCTGCCAGGTGCTGTCTAGGGGCTAGTGACTTGTTTGCTCACCCTGACCACTTTTACACAGTATCCATGCTAAGATATTATGTGACTGTGTTCACATGTACAAAATATTCTGGTATTCATGGAAAATTCCCAGAAAGTAAAATATTGGGAAAATCAGTGTCATGGTTAGGTTCAGCTGTCCAGCAGACACTTCCAGAGTCACCTGGAATCTCAATTGAGGAATCACCTAAATCAGATTGACCTATGACCATGCAGAGAGGCATTTTCTAAGTGCTAATTGATGTAGATGGATCCACTTATTGTGGCCAGTGCCATCTCTGGACAGACAATCCTGGGCTATATAAGAAAAGTAGCTGAGGAAGATAAAAAGATGTCTATCTTCTTGTTCAAAGAGGACAGTTTTGAAAACCTGTTTCTTCCAGGTCCTAAGACCTGCAATCCAATAAGCAGTTGCTCCTCCAGATTCTCTGCCTCAGTTGCTCCTCAAAATTCTCTGCCTCAGTTCCTGTCTCGAGGTTCCTGCCTTGAGCTCCTTTCCTGGTGTTTCCCAATGGCAGAAGTAACCTATAAACTGAAATCGACTTTTTTCTTCCCCAAATTGTTTTTGGTCAGTTTTTATCACAGCAACAGAAACCCAACTAGGATACAAGGCATGATCTCTAGAGGCAGTGTTACTAATCAGCTGGCTGAGGTCCTTTTGCTAGAGGTCCCTAGATAGAAATTATGGGTATACAGGAGAATCTCTCCAAGTGCTTGGTATGGACAGCTTTTGTATCCCTCAGCCTAGCCATTAGCAGTGAGCAAAAGCAGCAAGCAAGCAACAACAACGTTGTTGTAGTTGTTATAGTTGTGTTGTTGTGTGTATAGGGAGTCCTGATTTCCTAGCCCTTGGCAGAGCTAGCATTACGTCTCCTAGCTTCCCTGAGCTTTGAGATTCTTCAGCAGTCCACACTGGTCAGCCTTCTAACTCCCAAGCTCTGTGAGGCCTTCAAGGCTTTACAGCTCTCTCAAACTTTCCAGCAAACGGCCTACCATGCCTCTTTTCTGCTTCCACCACCTCTTTTGTTCCTCCCCTAACCACTGTTGAGGTATCCACGTCTTCAGCTGTCAGTGGTACCCCCTTCTTCAGTTGTCAAGCAACCAGCTGTCTTGTCACTTCTTCAGCTCAGGCTGCTGACTACTTAGCTATTATTGCCACTGTCACTTAGTTTCCTCTTCTGTCTCTGCTGCTTCTTTGTCTTGTCACCTGATGAGCCCACTCCACAGACACTGGAGAGAAGCCTTTTACTGGGTCTAATATAAGGTCAGGAAAAGCAACACAAGAATGTGTTTCCCAACGGTCACTTTCACAAAGTAAGCCGAAAAGTTTGTGTATATAGCCTGAGAAGAGGCATTTGCACCAATCATAGCAAAGCTCACATGCAAATGAAGGCTTGTGTTTACACCAATCACAGCAGTCACAAAAGGATGTCCTGTCTCATTGGTCTAGGGAAAAATGGTTGAATGTCACCTAGACTTCACTGAAGCTTATGATAGCAAAAACTCTGACTGAGCATGAGCCTCCAGGAGCCAAACAATCAGCTTCAGTTGAGGGTAGCTTTCTCAAGGTTTCTATGGAATGTTCAAAATGGTTGTATTGTCCTAAGGGAGATCTGGCTGGCTGTTTATTTGACTGTCTTTTTGCTCAAAGGAACCAGCACAGCAAAACAGAATCCACCAACTGCCAATCAGGGAGTCAAATTGCCCCAACGTTATTGCAGCAGTGGTTTTCAACTTTCTTTTTTGTTTGTTTGTTTGTTTTTTGTTTTCCGAGACAGGGTTTCTCTGTATAGCCCTGGCTGTCCTGGAATTCACTCTGTAGACCAGGCTGGCCTCGAACTCAGAAATCCGCCTGCCTCTGCCTCCCAAGTGCTGGGATTAAAGGCATGCGCCACCACCGCCTGGCTCAACTTTCTTAATGCTACAACCCTTTAATACAGTCCCTCATGCTGTCGTGACCCCCCAACTATAAAATTATTTTCAATTGGTACTTCATAACTATAATGTTACTACCATTATGAATAGTAATGTAAAAATCTGTGCTTTCTGATGGTCTTAGGTCACCTTTGTAAAGGGTTAGTCAACCCCCAAAGGGGTCATAACACACAGGTTGAGAACCACTGTCCTTCAGCAAACATCAGGAGTGACCATCAGAAGAAGCACTTGCAGTAAAAAGACCATTGACGCTAACAGTGAACTTAACAGTTGTTTGAGAGCTTTGGGTGGGAGGGGTGGAGGCAAGGTCTGACTGTAGTCCCAACTGATATGGAACTTGCTTTATAGTTGAGGCTGGCCTTAAACTCACATCGATCTTAACTTACCTCAGCATCTCTGAAATCACAAACATGAGCTACTGTGCCCCCCAGGAATTTATCAGTGTTTTAACAATGCTTGACACCCTACCCAATGCCACAGGGACAGATGATGCTTCTCGTCCATCTCAGGAGTCGGTTATGTGCTTTCTTATCTGTTTACTGCTTGCTGTCTTTGTTTATCTCTTTTTTTTTTCCCCTCTGAAATGCTAAAGATTGAACCCAGGGTCTCATACATGACATGAGATTCTACTACTGAACTATACCCCCATCCTTTTCTACTTTTCCATTGCTGTCATATTATATCTACGACTGGGTAATTTAAAGGATAGACATTTATTTATCAACAGTTTTGGAGGCTGGAAGTTCAAGACTGGGCAGTAACATCCATCAAGGGTCTCATACTATCTCACAGTGTGGTAGCGAACACTGGTAGAGCAAGTAGACAAGTGTGGAAGAGACAAAGGCAGCCCTCCCCCCAACCCCCATTCTCTGCAACTAATGTACTCCCTCCAGAAAGAAAGCCACTAATCCCTCTTAAGGACACAAAAGCCTCATAAATAGCCACTAGCTCTCAGAACGCTTACACCAAAGTGGCTTTTCAACATGGGCTTTGAAGGAAACAAACCCCATCCAAACCAACAGAAACCTCCTTCCCTGTGTCTGTTTTGTGTCAAAGATCTCTTGGCCCTTGGCTTTTCTATTCTCTACCATATTCATTCTGTCATTTATTCATCCATGAAACAGATTCTTATTAAACATCTACCATGCGGAAGATAAAACTGTTGCCTCCCTGCCTTTATTATCTAGTGGATGGTCCCTACTGCCTCCCAAAGGGTCAACAGCACCTATCCCAGACAAAATTCAAGAGACACAGCACCCATACATGGCCCAGATGGGGGACAGAGGGCATAGGGTCAGTTCTGGTGGAGGCTCTGTGGGGAAATCTGGGATAACTGACATGGGTGGGGCATGGGGGCAGTTCATGAAGTAGGTAGAGCATAGGCTCAGTTGCTGATCTGGGTGTGGTGTATCCTATGTTACTGGGAATGGCTGGAGCATGGGCAGGAGCATGAGGAAGTCAGACCAACTGAGACACAGATTCTGCTGCATTTATAGAGAGCAGCAGAATGGAGAACTGCACCATATCTGACCCATAACCCCCATAAAGAAGAAAGGAGGCCTAAAGAGACCTTCCTCTCTCTCAGAGGTACAGGGCATTACTAAGACCTTGAAATGAAGTTTAAATGGGGCTCTCATGCTGGTACCCCATTATCAAGGGAGACTGAGGAGCTATCCCTGATCGCCACCTTTCCTCCATCTGGGCCATGTACGGGTGCTGTGTCTTCTTGGATTTTGTCTGGGATAGGTGCTATTGACCCTTTAGGAAGCAGTGAGGACCGTCTACTATAAATGAGGCCAATGGACATGTTCTTCAATCAAGAGAGGAGCTCTGGGGCTGGAGAGATGATTTGGTGGTTTAAGAGCACCAGCTGGTAACTGTTCTTTCGGCGGACTTGGATTCAATTCCCAATATGCACATGATGGCTCATAACCATCTGTAACTCTAGTTCCAGGGAATGTGATATCCTCTTCTGGCCTCCATGGGTACTACACAAAGACATACATGTAAACAAACACCCATACACCTAATAAGAAGAGAACCTGCTTTTCAAAGGCACAGTGGCTGCTTTGATCAGGGCTTTCTCCTCAGTCTCCCCTGAGAATGGGGCACCAGGAGCCATAAGGGAAACAGCTTCTGGATCCAAGGAGAGTGGAACTGCTTCAATGCCTTTGGATTCCACCCACCAGCATGCTTGCCTTTCTCGCCGTAGAGCACAAAGCACCATAGAAGCAAAGCCTACATGTCTTCAACACTCTCTTGTGCTGATTAATTTTCACATGACAACCTAGGTGATACACACAGTATATTTCCATGGAGCACTGAAAATGAAACTTCTACAATGGATCAAACCTGAACAAAAGAAAAAACTGAGTATTTAAATTTGTTGACAAACTGCCCAAAAGTCCATCAATATCGTTCAGTTCTCCTGAATCACCTGATGGCCTTTAACTTACTCATCTCTCACAAATCACAGCTGCCCACAGCACTGCAGTCAGAAGGGCACAGGGATCTGACTTTTGTCCTCTAAAAGGAGCGGACTGTGGAAATAATTTAAGGACCAGGGAAGAGAAGATTCCTGAGGGAACAGCCAGGAACAGATAACCAAATGACATCAGGGTGACAAACAGACCTACCTTGATCTGTGCACAATATAAATGCATAATGTCACATTTACTCTTTGGAACATCGTCTGCTGTGTCCTGTGGGTGGTTGCTTATATCATACTGTCTTTGACTTGATTCCTCAAAAACAGGTCTCTTCCTCAAACTATAATTTTTATTTAAAAACATGAACAAATTGAAACAAGCCAGGCCAGAAAATCAAATCCTGTATATTCTCACTCAAATGAAGGAGCTAAAAATGTCATGGAAGCAGAGAGAAGTGGTTACCAAGGCTGGGGAGGATGTGAAGAAGGAGGGAAAAAAGGCTTGCTGATTGGCTATGATAATCCCATTAGGACAAATTCAAGAGCTATATAGCACAGTAGGGTGAGCACAGTTAACGGTAACATAGCACAAAAGAAAATAAAATAAAGTAAAATAGCAAGAAGAATGGATTTTGAATGTTCCTGACACAAAGAAACAATAAATGTTTTAGAGGATGGACATGCTAATTAGCTTGACTTGATCATTACATGTTGTATACATGCACAGTGCCACACATTCTATGGCATATAAGGTAGATGCAACTGCATACAAAGCAGGTACAGTTTTTAAAAATGAACAGATAGGTGGTTCTACCTATATTTCACCAACATAGAGAACATGACCTGGGGCTCAAGAAGAAGGGCCCTGTGTCCTTCAGTTCAGAGGACTGTATAAAATTTTAAAACATCTAGACAGAAGGATGAAGGGAAGTAGGGTGTTTCTAGATGGAATCTAAGAGCTTGGTCATTATTGGGAATGCCTCCAGAGACCTGAAAGAGAACCAGGAAAGAAACCTCCATAATTATGTGTCAAGAACATGGAATTAAGGATTAACATAAGGTGGAGCTGAGGAGATGACTCAGTGGTTAAGAGCATGGCTGCTCTTGCAGAGGACCTGAGTTTAGTTACCAGACTCCAAATAGGATGACTCAGGATCTCCTATAACTCCAGCCCCAGGATATCTGACATCTCTGACCTCCAGGGACACACACACACACACACATGTGCACATAGCCACATGCATATACATAATTAAAAATAGTATAAATAAATAAATAAATTAGAAAAAGGGGCTCTGGAGATGGAGTAGGACCGAGACTGGGAAGCCAATAAGGCCCATTTACAATTGTTATGAAGGGCAATGAGAGCAAACACAAGGTTGTCACAACTCACAGAGGGCAGCTGGGGAGAGGCTGGGCAATGGTTATACAAGTTTAGCTGGAAAGAAAGGGTCTGAGATTCTGTTGTATAACATGGTGACTGTATTATTAACAATGCATTTGTGCTTGGTAATTGCCAAGAGAGTGGATTTTGTATTCCTAGTCTCAGATTAATAAACATGAGGCAATGTTTGTGAATTAGCTCAATGTAGTCATTCTGCAATGTATATATGTCAAAACATGCTGGCATGCCATAAACATACATACTTTGTATCTTTCAGCTTTAAGAATTGAAAAAATAATCTATGAAAAGAAATTATGCAGAATATTTAAAGAGGTGCTTATTCCTTGGAGGCAGGTTTTTATTATTTTTATTTACCTTACATATTTATTTCCATTTGTCTTTCTGAGACAGGGTCTTAATAGATAGCCTAAACTGCCTTCAAACTTGCAATCTCCCTGCTTCAGCCTTTAGAATACTACAATTGATAGCCATATGTCACCAGACCCAGCTAGAAGTATTCATTCTTAATGGCTAATATAACATTGAATAATGCAATAAATGGCACTCCACTAGCTCACTTTGAAGGCGTGAACTTTCACTGAAACAGCATGAAGAAAAGCCATCCAGCAACATTCAATTTTCTAAACAGTAGTTGTGTCCTTAACACTTGTAGTTCTAGGCCACATGACAGGTGATGGGTGCTCATTAGATGCCCCTCCTATACTCTTGCACTAGGCTGGCACACTTCTCCTTAGCCACGCCCAGCTGACTATGGATGGCTCTTTCCTGGCACAGGAGCCAAGCTACCCACCAAGTCTGGCTGCCGTGCTGAGTCTCACACATTCCGTGAAGACCTCACACTCCTCTCTGCTTTCTCCTTGATCAAGGCTGTCTCATGAGTATTTTTAGCCTGGCAGTTTTCTGGGTGCTTTCCAAAACGCTTATGCCCACATATTGAGGATCCATAATGAAAATATTGGGAATTCTCCTGAAACCCACCCACTGTACCTTCATCCCCCAGAGCCTACATAGGAAGGTCTTCATCTTGTTCTCTCTCTTGTCTTTACTCTTCGATGTGTTTGAATGTCTGGAGCCAAGGCTGGCTCTAATCTAATAAATCAAACTGAACTTTGGCATGAAATGAAGGGGAAGCTTTTAAAGATATTACTTTGGGGGTCATTAAGCCAAGAGTCAGTTCTCCAGTCCACTGGCCTTTATTTGACTTTCGGGCTCATCTGGATTACAAGCTTGGGAGTAATGATTTTTTTTCATGTCAGCAAGAAAAGGCTAGACCAGAGAAATGGAGGGGAGGGCACAGGAGAGGAGTGGAAACCTTCTTCCTCTCTCTTCACTTAAAAAGCTTAAGAAATAGGGCAGAAAGCAAAGACTGCCCATGCTGTTAGGACATGTCCTTTCTGATGGGGTCAAGAGACAATTCAGTCACATTCTCTATGGCAGGCTGAAGGCATTCTCCCTGTGAGATGTTTAGAAAAGAGAGAGCTACCTAGAGTTCGACCACATTTAAAAGTAGGGGCGGGATGATCCCAAAGGGATTTAGAACCATAGGGACACCTGGAGGAAAGTGAGTGACTTAAGTGGCTAGTTCCTCAAGGACTCTGAACCCTCAGCTTCCCTTCCTACTGAACAATGAACTGGAGCTAAAGTCTTTATGACCCTGGCCGACCTTAACACAGGCAAATCCCATCAAGTCAAAGAACTAGATTTAGAATCATAAGGCCCTGAGCTTATCTTTGTTGCAGGATATTTGATCACACTGCAATAAACCCTGAGATTGTGGTGTTTACTGGGGTAAAAAAAAATCTGTTTCTAGTTGTGGTATGGTTCAACCTTAGTACACACCTTTAATCCCAATCAATAAAGGTAAAGTTAATGTGTAGAAGGAAGCACCCATATTTGAAAATGATGTCTAATCGAGGGCAGAGGAAGTGATGAATCAGAGAAAGATTTGACACAACTCTCACAAGAAGAGAGGAAAGAGCTAACATAAAAGGAAGTGGAGGAGGGGAAAGAAAAAGGAGGGGCAGTTTTACAGTTGTACCTAGACAGATTGCAGAGAGAGAGCAAGCTAGACACAGGTAAAGACAGAACAAGCCAGAGAAGGAGCTAGAAGATTAGAACAGATTACTAGTTTTAGAGGCTAAGGAGAGCAATTCAGTCAGAGGCCAAGAGCAAAGCCAGATTGAATCAGTCAGCTGGGAGAGCAGTTTTAGCTAGCATGGCTGAGTTAAACCAGCCAGAGTTCAGAAAGAACTAGAAAGCATAAGTGAATTTAGCAGTAAGACTCAAAGGCTGAAAACATTCTAGGTCTAGATTAGATTGTTCAGAGGCTAGAAGCTTCCAGGACTAGGCCTGGGTTAACAGCCAGAGGCAGTAAGCCTTGGAGATGATAGTGACATCAGGCGAACAAAAGGAACTTTTACACAGAGTTGGTGCTTCCTACACTTCAAACAACTGGCAAGGCCCTTTGTCAGTCGCTCAAGGTGGCACCTTGGATTCCTGAGCGCCACAGAGAGATTATGATCCAAGCAGAATGCACATAACAGAAAGCCCCTGCTATGACTAATATGAAGAGCTTTTCACAAAACGGGATGAGTAGAGAGAGTGGAGCTGGAGGAGGACAAGAAAATATGGGAAAAGAAGCAAGCCCTTCACCAAGAAGGTGTCACTGTTTTGTACCATGGTTTTGGGTTTGGTGCTGAGAGGAAAAGATTTGAATATTTGCCTGGCCAAGGAAGACACTATGCCATAGAAGCACATGACTATCTTTGCTCTCAATATGTATCGGATAAGCAAAGTGTCCTGGGAGACACTGATCCTATTGCAAAACTCATTCCCACACCTTCAGTGCCCCACTTAGGTCCAGGACAGATGACTGGGAAGGAAGATCATCTGCTCCTTCCAGTGACAGATGTTAATTTTGTTATGGAATGGTGATCACTCGGCTGGAAGCATGGCAAGATCTTCCTGTGCCAACTACCTGTTCAGCATTGCCCTCAGGGTCTAAAACACTCACTGCTTTCCTGCATCATCCACCTATCAGGCCTGTCAGCATTGGCGTGAGCACCAACCACAGTGGTCCAAAGCTCGGAGACTGACACCAGATGCACGTTTCCCTGACTTCCCCGTGTAAACTTGTCACTTTCCTTACATATAAAATGACATTAACTTCTGACTCATCTTGTAGGGTCACAACATGATCAAGTGAATGTGTATTTCTGAGAAGTCCTGACAAATGTCAGACTCTATGGTAACACAGTATTGTTGTCAATGCACTGTTTCTACACGGCTGTCATCTTCAGCTTGTTTGCCACACAGGACACCTCTGCCACCTGGCAAACGCACCTTGTTCCTGTCAGTTTTAATAGTTCCTATCTCATTCCTTTTCTTATTTTTTTAAAGCACCTTTTGGGGGAGTTTTGGAAATGACTCAGTGGCTAAGGTGCTTGCCACTTATCTTAGTTGGGGCTTCTATTACTGCAATGAAACACTGTGACCAAAAAGCAAGTTGGGGAGGAAAGGGTTTATTTGGCTTACATTTCATCATCAAGAAAGTCAGGGCAGGAACTCAAATGGCAGGAAGCTGGAAGCAGGAGCTGATATAAAGACTATGGAGGGGTGTTTGCTCCCCGGGGAAATTGCTCTTACAGATCCCAGGACCACAGCTGAAGGATAGCACCACCCACAAGGGGCTGGGCCCTTCCAATCAGTCACTAACTACTAAACGCCTACTACCCTATTTATGGAGGCTTTTCTCAATTGAAGTTCCCACCTCTCAGGTGACCTGTAGCCTGTGTCACGATGACATAAGACTATCTAGAACACCACTAGTGTGAAGACCAGAATTTAGATCTCTAGACCCCATGTAAATGCTAGGTGGGTGTGTCAATCTACCTGTAAATCCAGTGCTTGGAAAGCAGAGATAGGAAATTCACAAAGCAAGCTAGCTAGCTAGACTAGCCACACTGGCAAATTCTGAGTTCAGCTGAGAGACCCTGTCTCAATGACTAAGATAGAAAGCAATCAAAGTAAACTTCAAAGATCAACCTCAGGCATCCACATGTCACAGACATACATATGTATACCCATACATGCCACACATTTAAAAAAATCTTTTGGGGGGGAGCAGTTCATGATTGGGTTTCTCTGTGTAGCCCTGGCTGTCCAAGACTCTCTTTGAAGACCAGGCTGGCCTCGAAGTCACAAAGATCCACCTGCCTCTGCCTCCTAAGTGCTGTGATTAAAGGTAGGCATCACCCCTGCCCAACTAAGAAAGTCATTTTTTAAGATGGGCATTGAGGAATATTCTATAATCCTATCAGTAGAGAAACTGAGACAGAGGATGGATGGGGCCAGTTAGAGCTATGTAACAAGATCCTACCTTCTAAGAAGTGGGGAGGGGGGAGAGAAGAAAAGGAAGCAGGGAAAAGTGGAGGAGGGAAAGAAAATTTTGTTCCTTTGCTGATACTACCTAATTTTTCTCTCCCTTAACTGTTATTCCAGAAGCTCAGCTATTTACCTCAACAGTATCATAGCAGACACTTGGTGGGAATGGAACTATGCTGAATAGCATTGCATTGAAATCCTGGGGTGGCTTCTGCATGGTTTGAAAGCCCTCCTAAATCTCATCATAGTTTAACTACCTTGCAGGGAGCTCCCTTTGATAGAAATAAAGAAAGACCTTTAATTTCATTACTCCCTCATGTCACACACACAACACACACACACACAAGAGGAATCCATGGAACCTGAACTGCATGTCTGTAAGCATTTTTCCTTCCTGGATGGAAAGAAATAGATGTAGGCATAGAGAACAGGTGTGCCCACGAGTCAGAGCCCAAGCCACCGCAGCTGCCACATTCTTGCTGAATAGCTGCATGGAGTTTGCAGATGTGTGTGCATATTCTTTCAATGCCTTTGGCATATACACCCAAAAAAACCTCTTTTTTTTTTGAAACTGGGAAGAATACATGGTCTGCCTGGCATGAGTGATGGTGCCAGCCTGACTGTCAGGATCCAGGGGTTCCTTGCCTAGCTCTGCCTCTTACTTGCTGTGTCACAGTGAACAATTTTCCTTCTCAGTATGCTGATCTATGACCCAGTTTATAAACTCTTGGGAAATCACTTCTGCTATTCAGCAAGAAGCAAATGACTTGGTTGACAGAGAACCAGACTACCTGAATCCTAACCCCACCCCAACTGTGTGGTTTTACCCTTTCAGGCCTCAGTGTCCTCATCCTTAGAAGGAGAACCTAGTCACAGACATAGTGCTTCCCTTTAAGGGAGAATTGGGCTTTGCAGATAAAACCTTATAACTTAGGTCATGCATATCTAGGAAGCCCAGTGGCTGAGAATGGAATTTGATGACTCCTCATTTCTTTGGTCTTTTGGTTTTTGGGTTTTGTTTTTGTTTCTCAAGGACAAGGTTTCTCTGTGTAACAGCCCTATCTGTCCTGGAACTGGCTCAGTAGACCAGGTTGGCCTTGAACTCAAAGATCCTCCTGTATCTGTTTCCTGACTGCTAAGATTAAAGGTATATACCATCACTGCCTGGCTGTTTCTTCGTCTTTTGAGACAAGGTCTCACTATGTAGCACTGGCTGATCTGGAATTAGCTATGGAGAGTAGGCTATCCCTTCAACTTACAGCAATCCTCCTAGCTCTGCCTTCTGAATCCTCAGATTACAAGTTAGGGTTAAGGTTAGGGTTAGGGTTAAGGTCAGGGTTAAGGTTAGAAGTTGGGATTAAAATTATCAATCATTGAAAACCCAATTATTTGTTGGAAACTGTGCGTCAATCTACTCTTCTCCTGAAAGATTTATAATATAAATAAAAACTACATTTCTCAGTGACTAAAATGTAAGTCGTACATGCTGATTGAAAAATGATGGAATGAACAAAAGATCTTTCTGGATCCCAAGGAGGACATGACCACTCCAGATGCCATGGTAACAAGCTCTATTCATCCCATCCCCCACTGCCTCAGCGCTCCTCTGACTAAATGTATTTCCATTACAGTTAGAGGAAGCCAAGGAAAATGGGTTACTGGGAGGGATAAAAATTCCAAGTCTTGAGGTTAGAGGCTGGCTTAATAAAACACTTGCCTGGCAAAGGTGGAAACCCTAGTGCAGATCCCAAAACCCACATAAAAAGCTTAGAGGTTTTGGTTTGGAGGAAGTCATGAGCTCTAACCTAATACTATTGTTTAGCTAAACTGACAGAGTATCAAACTGCCTTCTAAATATTTATGTGAATTCTCAAAGATAAATTCTGCTCCTGACCTTATGCAGAAAAGCTCTCCAGTGGACAGGGAAATTCATAACTGCACGAGGTGCTGAGACTAGTGGTGGTTAAATGTTCAGCCCTAAGTAGGATATTTATGCTGCCCCTTTGGAGGTTTAGGGAACATTGCAAGAGAGGGCAGAAAGAATCTAAGAGCTAGGAGATAGGAAGAAGGACTGGGAGATATCATCTTCTGGGCAGGAAGTAATCTTAAATTCATACCAGCTGCTGATGCCTGTGTTGGGTCTACACAAGAATGAGTTGGTCATTAGCCAGGCACACATGGAGGAGGGACTCTGTGGACCCTACTCACAAATGAACTATGTATTACTGATAAATTATAAAAGAGGTGAAGTCATTGTCTTGAGATGTGTACTTACTGGTGACCCCACCAGGCTCCAAAGGAGAGTCTAATCCTTTGGTCACACAGAAGGCCCTAGTTAGTTAGACTAAGTGGGTCACAAAAACCAAACCCAAAGTCATGAATCCAGGAAATGGATGTATGGGAAGAAAGGCAAATGACAGGGAGGATGAGGAGAAGCGAGAAGGCTGAGGAATAATCAGAACATATTATATACATGTATTAAGTTGCCAAGGAATTAATTTAATTAAGAACATTTAAAATCCAGGCTCAGTGGTGTGTGCCTACAATACTTAGAGTGCCAAGATGGGAGGTGGAGACTGGCAGGTTCCTGGAAATTCATAGCTAGCCTGACCAGCATGCTGAAGCCAATGAGAAAACCCGTCTCAAGTAAAAGGTGGAAGGCACTTAAAGACTGACAACAGAAGTCATGCTCTGACCTCCACACTCCTGTTTTGCATACACCCTGTGCACACAGCATTCACTTGCGGACACACACATACACACACACACATACACACACACATACACACACACATACACACACATACATATACACACATACATATACACACATACACACGTATACAGACACATAACACATATGCACACACAAACACACATATACAGACACATAACATACACATATGACACACATACACACACATACACATATATACACACATACATACACACACACATACACACACATACACACACATACACACACAGTCTCAGGCATCACCTAAGCAAGCTGTTCTGCCAGCCCAACAGTTGAGGGACTGAAGTCCATAGGAGCTCTTCATAATGGCCTTATGACTGCCCTATGGAAGACAAGACTTTGCTCAGGCTCTGTTCAAATGGGAGTACCAGCAAACAGAGATGGGGACACCACTTTGGTCTCACTAAGCACCTAGCCAGAATCTGAGTCTTTGCCCTTCCCAAGATTTGTAAAAAAGAAACTCAAGCACGTTTCTTACAGTTTCAAAGATGAGAAAACTAAAGCACACAGTAGGGACTTACCTGTGTACAATATAAACTGTAAATGAAGTAAACTGAAAACATGTAGCAAGTTCTGCCTATGAAAAGTCAAGCTGCCTGGAGTGACTGAAAGATGAAACTGGACTTCCCTTATCCTTCCAGAAACAGGTTATGGGACACAGAGGCAGAGACCCCACCCTGGGAAAGTTTCTCTTGCTGCTGGTTTGTGTTTGGGAATAAATCACTTGGTATAATGATAAAGCTGTATGTACTTGTAATGTGCATTACACAGATATGTTCTTGAGCTTTACTGAGAAGCTGGATCTGGAGGCAAAATTACTCCAACTTTCCATTGCAGTTCTAAGTAAACTCTCCTACAAGGCCCCTTGTATGGGGGTAGTTTTCTACCCAACTCTGTGGCAGGGAGGGAAGAGAACAGCAAAACGGCCCAAGAGGAAAAACATCCTCTCGTTAAAAATAGCCAGAAGGTAAACCATTTCCAACAGATGCTACTCTTGTTTATCCCGTGATATAAAAGTGCCTTCAGTGAGAAAGAGAAGCCAGAATTTCCCCCAGAAGTTCAGCCATGGGGCACTCATCCATAGAGACCGAGCTCAATTGGGAACGTCAGCTGACTGCCTCATTTTCTCTGGGAACTCAAGCTGCGACTGTCTCAGCTTCTCTGGTTGACTTCTCCTGGATGTTGTGAGCACATAATTTGACAGTGTTATCTCTATCTGTAGTTATTTGTTCTTTTACCTGACAGCTTCACCCAAAGGGACACTGCACTTTGTCTAGCCTGGGACTCTTTCTGTTGGGAACTCCTTAATGGGCTTCCCTAGTCAGTTATTACAGGAGATTATAAATTTCTTGTGATTGTTTTAACTGTCAACCGACACATCCAGAATCACTTGGGAAGGGGGGCTCAGTGATTGTCTAGATTGGGTTGTCTTGTAGAGCATGCCTGTGAGAGATTTTCTTAGTTGGATTATTGAAATGGGAAGCCCCACCCTGCATATCCTGGGCTAAGTCCTAAGCCATAAAAAAGTGGAGAAGGGGGCTATGCACAAGGACGCATGCTTGTATTCATCCTCCCTTTGCTCTTGACTGTGGATGTGACTAATTGCTACAAGTTCCTTCCTGATTTCCTCACTACATTGAACTGTAACCTGGAATTGTGAGCTAAAATAGACTGTGAGTTGCTGTTTGTCAGGGTTTTTCACCACAGTGACAGAAAGGAAACTGGGACACCTCTGATTTGATGATGTTACCTATGACTTTTTCTGTTGGGAACTCCAGCTGACTGACAACACTGGGGCTTCCCTAGTCCATTTATGCTAGATATTTTGAGCACCAAACTCTCTCTCTCTCTCTCTCCATATATATATATATAATATATATATATATATATATATATATATATATATATATTGTATATTAAATAATTTTTGTTACTTAATATAAAGAAGTATATTAAAGAATAAATATCAAGAAATAGATTTTATACACACACACACACACACACACATACACAGTCTGTCTAACATCTATCTATCTCTTGCTATTTATTCTTTAATTTTCACTTGCTATTTACTTGTTAAACTCACTCATTTAAATCCAAGGGTATGAAGAATGGCTATCAGAGGTCATTCCCTAATGTGTAGAATAGCACTAGAATAAGACATTGTGACAGGAAGCTCCCATTGGCCCCACATTCTAGGTTCTTTTGCTTTGTTTTGGGGGGACTTTGTAGCCTGAATGCCTTCTTGCTCGTAAGCTAGAGGGAGTCCTGACCCAATCAGTGTCTTAGTTCCTCTGCAGCTCAGTCTATCCCCATAGGAGAGATGGATCTTTCCACCATCTGCTCTGACCTGTAGGTACTCACCTGTCTCTTTCCCTGGTGTTTGCCAGCACTAGTGGCCTTCTTTTGAGCCCTTCTTCCAGCTCTACTCACCAGCCTCATTGATGTTCCCTTTCAATACCATCACCTCCTCTGAAAAAATAGAAGCTGTCCTTCCATTTGGTTCTTAAGACTTCTGTCTATTATGATCATATGTAGGTCTAGCACACTGCAGGGAACCTGTTTGTTTGCCTACCTGTTTCCTTATTCAAACAGGGTGTTCCAGTGGGGCATAGTCTCTGCTTTAGGTGACAAGGTACATCCAGCATGTAGTGTCACTGTGACAAAATACATAGGCAGTGAACTTCATTGGATAGATACACACTGCTAGACAGTGTCTGGTCTGCTGGGGAAGTCAGCCCCACTTCTGGGCAACAGCAAGGTTTCCAGTATCACTGAGCCTTCTTGGTACTATCCTTTAGCAATGGGGGAAGATCGACACCTCTGAGGGGACAAGACCAGCTGTGCAGTGCCCAGAAAGCAGTACCAGGTGGAGTGGAGGCGTTCTCAGTGGAGGCAGTGATGGGAAGGAGGGTGAAGCATGCTCAAGATCAGCTGTAGGAGTCATGATGATAAGTCCAAACACAAGGGACCACTAAATCCCCAGGAAAATCACGAGCCAGGCTGGGTGCAGGAAGAAATCAGGGAAATGAACAGGAAATGACTGGTTTGACATCTTTACTTCATTTAGAGCTTTAAAAGAACTTTTTTTAAATTGTATTTTATTTCTTTTGTATGCATGTGTGTGTGTGCATGCACATACTCCATGACACATATGGGGAAGTTGGAGGATAACTCATGATAATCAGGTCTTTCCTTCTTAAACACGGGTCAGCAGGCTTCATGCTAAGCACCTTTACAGGCTGAACCTTCTCTCTGGCCCTTATTTAGAGCTTTGACTTCTGTAATGGCTGATCTGACTGAAAAAGTAAGGTGGCTTGTCTCCAAGTTAACACTCTATTGCCACAACAACCCTGTGTCCCAGCCATAATGTTAGATCAGGGCTAACCCTAGAATGTTCATAACTGGGAGAGCTAAACACAAGATGCCCAGCAAAGGTTTTTAGACACTGGTTGTTATGCAAGATTTTTGTCATTTACCAAAACTATACCACCATGTCTTCCACACAGCTTCGTCTTTGGGAAGACTCTGTCATCAACAGGAAAGATAAGATTTTGATGGCCAAAATTTTATCCCCGATTTTCTACCAGCAAATGCATCTTTGACGAGCCATTTCACCCTATGAGGTCACAGTTCCCTTTTTCAGAGCCCTAAATGTCTATTGGAAATCTTCCATAGTTACCTACCTCTTACATCCTTTGCTCAAATATGATCCTTATCTGAATTTGCTGTCCTGGGTTCCAATGCCCAGGAGCTAACAGTACACACTATCTGCCTTAGATACACAAGACTCAGTAACAATTAGGTGGTTGTGGAAATACAAAGCATGTGAATTCAAGGACCATCCACAATCACCAACAGAGGATGTAATATGAAATGTTTTTAGCATGGAAGACAGGACCAGGCCCCAGCACGAGCAGACTGATGGATCCCTCAGCCCACTTTAACTCGTTTTCCCCCTTTCCTTTCTGGTCCTGTAAGTTTAGGAGGCTGGGAGATTTCCTCTTTATAAAAACCCTTCTCCATTTCCTTTCCCTAGTGGCAGAGATAGCCAATCAGTCCCTCCTTTGAGAAGTTAACTTTGTCCCCAGTAGAGGCTAACTCAGCTCTATAATGTACTTTTTATATTAGCAGCTCAATCTATATGCTGATTGCTGTTGCCCATGCAATGAACAGCAAGGGCTGCAACTCCAAATGTTAAGTGAAGAGGAAGTGTCCCATGATGGAGATGTTTACTGCTCTTCAGCTAATAGGAACCAAAGAGTACATGAGGAAACAACCTTAGGAAGAAGAAGCACTGGACTGCTTGGAGCTGAAAAAGATGCTGAAAGGGCCATCAGTCCTCTCCTGCTGGGGAAGGGCACGCCTCTAAGTAGAGGTAAGAACCAAGGTCTTGTTTCTAATGATCTCTGCAGTAAAGGTTAATGGTTCGTTGGCTACTCACTCTGACAGCTGTCTACTCAACTGTCAAAGTCCTTGTGGCTAGTATGCTCCAGATCTACACTGGGTTTCCCCAGTTTCATAACACACAGTAGAAAATGAAAAGGAGGCTCTGCATGAGCATTTTGGATCTGAAAAATAAGAGTCCAGTTCACAGCAAATCAGCAAAACCTAGACTAATCTGGTGGTCAGGGTGGCATGAACACCAGTGACAGCAAAGAGCAGGGACTGGAGAAGGAACAGCTCAGGGTGCACCTGACCCTTGGGCAGTGTCATCTTCAGTAGTAATCTTCATGGGAGTTCTGAGCATCTGCAGCTGTGCCCTAGGAGTATGGAATTGTCACTGTGTGTTCCTGAAAAAGTGACATCCCTGAGTTTGTCCATCTGTGTGTCACATCCATTATAATATTTTGCACTCTTACAATTATGCAAGAGCTAATCTTCCTTCTTCTTAGTGGTCAGGTTTATCTCTTAAAATAAAGAAGCTGGAAACAGTGAGAGTTTCCCTTAGGGCATGAGATGGTACTGCCCTGGCTTGAGATGGCACATGAGATGTAAGATCGAGCCCCAGCCCTGTCATAGGGACCACAGAGAAGTGATCAGAGAAGAGCATCTTCAGTATTCCACACCATGCTCCTGAGACCCACATCCTCCTGAATTCTCCTTTCTATGCCTGTGCCCCAAACACAAAGTAGTCCCGTTTGAGTCTCCTCAAAAACCAACTGGACATTTTTCAAGTGACGTGCAGTTTTACTACTAACCCAAGGTAGAAGCAAAGATTGTAAACTCTGTTGTCAATAAACAAACAAACAAACCAAACTCTGTTGTCAACTATTTATTTAGAGTTAATCTGCATATTGTCTGATTTACTGTTCGATTGTGACAAGCACACATCATCCTAGCCTGGTCTGTTTTACTGGTCTGATTTTCTCCCTTCTGTTCGGAACAGAGAAGAGATCAACTGATGAAAATGAAGCTGTTTCTTTGAAGGCACATGCTCAGCATGGCCTTTTCAAGGATGGAAGCAGCTAACCCCCCCCCCCACATACCACACACACACACACACACACCGCAGATCTCCTCCCAGCTCTGCTGGTGGCTACATTAACATCAGCAGAGTCCCTCCCTCCCGACAGTGCCCTATACACTAGGCATTTCATCCTCATTTTGCAGACTAATGGAGTTAGGGTTGGTGATTTTGTATATGTTCCTGAAACCTGGGTGTTGCAGAAATTATTTAATCCCAACCTGCGTTTTTACTCTGCCTTTGACCATTTAGTTCCTGGATAAAACACACACATAACCTTTATATTTACAATAAGCCTTAAACAGCACAAAAGCTGGGCAGATATCTACCCTCTCTGCTATTAGAATCTAGTTTCCTATCAAAGCCTCAAGTTATAACTTACTATGTTTCATCTGGGCTGCTCTTAACTCCAATTGGCCAGCCTTCAGAGCCATATTCTCTTGAACTCACCTAATCTATGGAGCCTTCTCCTCCCTCCTCCATCTTCTCCTTGTAGTTCTCCTCCAACCCCAAGCCCAGGAAACCTAAACCCCACACCTAGGTCTCTTATGCCCAGGTATTGGCGATTGGCATTTTTATTTACCAATTAGAAATAATTTGAGGGCAGGGTCATTTGGGTCTAAAGCAGACTCCAGGTCTTGGGAGCTCATACTTAGCTTACAATAGTCAGAAAGACCAAACCTCAACACCTAGGTACCCTTAACTAGCATCTCCACTCCTTACGGATACATCACTGTTGCACATGTCCATGACCCATCCTCGTCCCATCTCCTGACCATACATCTAAAGGAAGACCTCAACTTCTCACATTATTATTAGAAAATTGATACTAAAGAAAGTGTCCTGTGTGGGATTTGTTTCCTTTGTTTCTTAAGGGTTTTTTTTTGGGGGGGGGTGGACAGGGGCAGGGGAGTTGTTCAATGCTGGGGATCAAGCCCAGGACCTTGGGCATCCTAGACATGTATTCTGCCATTAAGCTACATCTCCAACAGAATGGGTGTTTCATTCTGAACCTCCGAAGCTTCCCAGCATAAGAAACATGGCTTCTTTAACAGCCTCTAGATTACTCACCTCCTCCTTCAGGCAGCCTTCCTCTTCCAGAAGCAGGTGGGGCAGGTGGGAGAGCAGAACCGCCAGCCAGCGTCAGTCCTGAGTCAGCTATAGCCCCCAGGACTCTCCTCCATCACTTAATCATTTTCAATTATGACTTCTGACTAGGCCCTCAGTCATTTGCAGATCGCCTCCCTAATCTGACCCTCACCTCCTATCGACAGGCAGCTGACTATGATGTGCTTCCCTGATTCCCAAAAAACGTACCCTGGCAGCTAAGTGACTCAAGAATAAGGGCCCGTCTTCTTCCCCCTCACCATCTGCTCTCAGCACCATGAGTCTTCAGGGGCAAAAAGAGAAGGGAACAAAATTCTCTCCTTATAGCAGCCTCTAGAAGACCATGAAGCCCTCCATTAGCTGATTGGATAATACCTGTTGTGCTTCTCCTCAGCAGTGACTAATAAAGCTTGTTCTCGATTCACTGATTACTCAGCCTCCTAGAGAAGGCTGCCACGCCTCCTCAGTCGGTCTATGATACCTCTTGGAGGGGGGGCCCAAGACTTTACCCACCCTCCTGACCTTTCCTCTGGCCTTCTATTTACACCTGCCTCCCTTCCACCGCTGGCAATGAAGTCTGGGGTCCAGCTGCCTCTGTGAGATTCCTAAGCATCCTCATTTTGGCTTCTAGCCCAGGCACATGGGTACCCAAAGGCGCCATGCCATCTGTCTGCCTCAGGGGTACCACACTGGGATCTCTGCCTTCAGCCACCAGCTGAGGATATGGCGTGAACAGGGATCCCAGTGGCCAGATAGTGAGTAGATTTCTGTAGTATGCCACTGTTCACAAAAGACTTCCCCAAATGGCTTTTGTTTGATTTTTGTAAACACAATAGTGATTACTGTAAAATTACTCTCTGAGCAAACTTGTTGCCACCACCCCTGGACTTTGGACAGTGCTTGTAAGACAGAGAGCTCAGGTCATATTGCCAGGTGCACATTACCTGGCATCCAGTTGTCCCCCAGCAAGACACTGGATGGGGCTGTTTCAAGGAAGACACTCCATTCTCCCCTCCCAGAGGTTCACATCAGGGAAAGCACTGGATGGTAGGGACTCCGTGGACAAGAACAGCCTCCAGGGTAGTGTTCACATGCTCTATCCTTCATATGTTAGTTTCTTTCCTAAGCATTACCCCCAAGCCTTCTGTCAGCCAAGCCCAAAATCATTCTGCAAAGCATGTCTTTGCAATTAAGGTTCTTACCTACTAGGGACCTTTGTCATGTGTGAGTCTGAAAAAAAAAATTGCAAATCATTTTTTGATCAAAAAAAATTCACACATAGCCAGATATACAAGAATGCTCTTTAGAAATTCAGGGTAATAATCAACTCACAAAGGGTCCCTCTGAGCCCAAGTTGATGAGCCTCCTCTCCATATAATCAGGAAGCACCCTTAAATTTTTAGTGTGGCTAAGACTGCCAAATCTCTTTCCCTTTCCTCTCCAGCTTTGTACTAGTCACATGAGACAACACACACACACACACACACACACACACACACACACCCCATACCCCCATTTGCTTCTCTAGATACTGCCCCTAGCCAGTGCAGAAGCTGTAGCACTGGTTGCGATGGCAATGGGGATGGCTGTTGCTAAGACAGCCAGGAGGCCAGGGTGGGAGAAAAGAGTGGGCAGCCCAGCAGGGCAGCATACCACCCTCCCCATGCATGTCTGAGAGCCTTAGGCCCTGGAAACGGTGTTCCCAGCTGGCTGCCATGGCAACAGCAGGCTTGGGAAGCTATTCATCTCAGGCTGGACAGGTTCCCCAGCCTGCACTTGTGCTTTCTTTTCCCTAAGTGGCTAATTGAGGTGTGAAAGGGTCTGTTGTGAATTGGTAATGGGGCACTAAGGGCAAAGGGTTGACACTGAGCAGATCCCCCAGGGAGCTCAAAGGCCAGGGGTGGGACTTGAACCAGCTCCCCAGCAGAAGACTCCAGCTGCTGGGGAAACAGCCCCAGAGATGGCCATTTTTCTACCAGAGACCACTGCCTGGAAGCTCCATCTCCTTACCCAAGAGCCATCTTAAAAAGACCTCCTTGTTCTCAGCCCTGTGTCCAGGTAAGCATACAGCCAAGGTGACACCTAGTTACTTCTAGCATAGCTATTAAGAAAACACAGTGTTTAAGGATTTTCGCTCAGATGTAGGGGAGGGGTGGTCAGGGTGAGAGGTGGGGCCTGGTGGTGGATCACTGGCTAAAATCCATGTTACACTAAGTGAGGGGGGAGAGGAAGTTAAAGGTTCTTGAAGCAGGTTAAGGCCTTCCTGGGATCCTAAGACCAAGACTTCACTGGTCTGTCTGTGTGATTTAGCATTGATTTCTTTCAAAGCACTGCTTTGTTGGCTTTACTGAGTAGTGATTAAACATTGTGCCTATCTCAATTTAATCCTCAAAGCTGGAGAGGGGAGTGTGGTATCGGTGTAAGTGCATGTATGTGCTGCCAGCACCTGAGTGCATTCGGATTAAACCCAGGACTTTGCACACACTAAGCATGTACTCTACTTCTCAATTACACCCCAGCCCCAAAGTAAACTTTTAAGTGAAGTGGTATTCTCTTTTTACAGAGAAGGAAACCGAGACCTGGAGAGGTGAGCCACTTGCCAAGGATCTTACCATCACAAGGAAGGAAAGCTCATATCTAAGCTTCCATCTGTCTGCTCACAAATTCGCCCCTCACTGACGTTCCAACAGACATCAGTGGCTCCTGAGGCCAAATGGATGTGATCTTTGTCCCCTGAATAAGGCAAGCATCAGGCAAGAGGGCTTAGGTCCAGAGACTCAGTGCTTCTCTAGCTAAACACAGTACTGAGAACAGGAGTCCAACATCTTCTAGTCGGGACGTTCTTTCAAGTGCTCATATGTGGCCCCTGTGTTCTAGTGGCCTGATAGTAACTTCAGGAGACTCCCACAAGGGAGAGTATAACACACTGAACTCTTCAGAAGAAGAGTTACAGGCAGCTGCCTATTCGATCATATATCCTAGTGAAGGCATGATCATATATCCTAGTGAAGGCATACAAGAGAGCCAGACCTGGCTGGGATCATGGAAAAGAACAGAACTGGCCTTTCGTAGTTTAAGGAATCCTGACATGTTTGTTTAACCTTCACAATAACGCCACAAGGTTGATAGCATCAACATCCTTTACAGTGGGATGTCAGATAATTTGAATATGCAGCCACCAAGGATTTATACCCAAACGTAACCAGCTCCAGAGGCTGCACCTTTTCTGCTCCATCCTCTGTCCTCCCTGACCTTGGCTGCTCCTTGTGGCCTGTTAAAAGTCAGAAATCTCCCCCTTCAGCTTCGGAGCTTGGACTGTAAGCGGTACACCTTCTTCCTCAGGGTCCCCCCGCCACACAACAGATGGAGGCTTTCATCCTCTGGCTATTTGTATTTCTTTTTTCCCATTCTTCTTACCATTCTGGCTCAGTCCAAGCAGGAGAGCAGGAGACAGAGCCAGAAGCTAGAATAGGACTCTCAGCCTATCTCCCTCCCCTCTCATATGCACAGAAGGAAAAGAGCTGGGGGATCCCTCACAGTCTTGAGTACTGAAGGAGGTGGTCATCATGGCGACTGATTATAGGGCCTCTGTCTCCAGCTTGTTCTGGATGCAAACTGTGACCACAAACTTTCTTCTCTGATTTGTGGACTTCAGTGTCTAAGTCGGAGTTATTATTGCTGTCATGGAATACCACAACTAAAGCAACTTGGGGATGAAAGGCTTTATTTAGCTTATGTTTCCACATCACAGTTCATCAGCAAAGAAATTCAGGACAGGAACTCAAACAGGGCAAGAACCTAGAAACAAGAACTGATGAAGAGGCCATGGAGGAGTGCTGCTTACTAGCTTACTCCCATGACTTACTTAGCCTGCTTTCTTATAGAACCCAGGATCACCAGCCCAGCCATGGCACCACCCACAATGGGCTGGACCATCCCCCATTAATCACTTATTAAGAAAACACTGTCTAGGCATGTGGCAGTTTGAATATGCTTGGCCATAGGACGTGGCACTATTAGGAAGTGTGGTCTTATTGGAGGAAGTGTTGCCTTGTTAGAGGAAGTGTGTCACTGTAAAGGCAGGGCTTTGAGGTCTCATATATATGCTCAAGTCTGGCCAATGTGATCCAGAGTCTCCTAACTGCCTTCAAGATATAGAACTCTCGGTTCCTCCAGCACCATGTCTGCCTGCACACTGCCATGCTTCCCGTCATGATGATAATGAACTGAACATCTGAAACTGTGAGCCAGCCCCAATGAAATGTTTTCTTTTACAAGAGTTGCCTTGGTCATGTTCTCCCTTCACAGCAATGAAACCCTGACTAAGACAAACCCTGATCTTATGGGGGCATTTTCTCAATTGAGATTCCCTCCTCTCAAGTGATTCCAACCTGTGTCAAGTTGACATAAACTAATCAGCAAGGGAACATGTTCACACCTGCAGCCACTGTCTGGACCACAGGAAAGGGAAAATGAAAGAAACTTTCTTTTCTTAAGATTTATTTATTTTATGTATGTGAGTACACGGTCATTGTCTTCAGACACACCAGAAGAGGGTATCAGAATCCATTAGAGACGGTTGTGAGCCACCATGTGGTTGCTGGGAATTGAACTCAGGACCTCTGATAGAGCAGTCAGTGCTCTTAACCTCTGAGCCACCTCTCCAGCCCCTGAGGGAAACCTTAAATATAACATTTTTGTTCTCTAGGGCAGGGTTACTCAGCTCAGGATAGTCTTTTGTCTCCAGGCAGGAAGTAGACTTGCAAACTCAGCCTGATTCAGGAGCCCAGGTTTCTCTTTAGGATCGATTTTAAGACACAATTTGTAGTCATTGGAAGGGCTTGGTGTTAGAATTCAAGATCTTCATTCTGGTCTTAGATCTGTCACTGACCAACAGTGTGACCTTGGGACTCAGTTTCATCTTCGTAGTAATTGGACCAACTAACTCAATGTAATATTTTAAGATGCAGACTCGATCTCTGCAATGCCTTAAGCCTGTCCCAAACCTCCTTGCCTTCAGCCAACTATGCCTTCCACTCCTCAATCTGATGTTCCTATCCCTTCCAGACCCTGTCAAGATGGAAGGAGTGCAAGGCCATGGTTTTATTAGTGTTAGGACTTCTTTTCTTTGCAGACAGAGAGTCAAATTTAAACTGTGCCCCAATCAGTACCAAAGTACAGATGCTCTGGTCCCCTTCACAATGGATGTAAAAACAGCTCACCTCTTATTTCCCTTTCTCTTTGTTCCTGCTCTCTCCCAATCACTCAGTCAAGCAATATGTATTAAGTGGATCTGTCTGCAAGACACCGTGCACAAATGTAATCCAAAATGACAAGGTTCTTGTCCAAAAGGAACTTAAAAATCCCACGAGGATGTAACACAGATGGGGCATTAAAGGCAGCCTGCTGCCCTCATACAGCAGGAAAGGATGAAGGATTCTTCTAATGCCTTTAATGTTTTAACATTTCTTTTACCCACATTGGTTGTTAATGTTACAGTGCTATCCCATTTAGGGTATCTCTTTTCCCCCTCCTTATCCATGGAACAAGCCAAGCTGTTCAAAGACTCTGGATCCTTCCTGCAGACACCTATCCATGCCCTATCCAGCCACTGCTTCACCTTCATACCCTGATATGCCAATCAAGCTCGGCCTCTCTGTAGCCCAATACAAGGGTCTGAAGGCTGTGATGTGGATGATGGTTCTCTCAGTGGATGGAGTTGCAGAACTGGAAACATGCCTTCCTCTGCTCCAAGGCCCAGAGGCTTTGCAGTGTCTCCTGTTCCTTAATTCTTCTCAGAATCCCTCATTAAGCCTCATAGAAAGTGAGTTCAGCTCACTGCCTCTTTTGGTTCTGACGCCTGAACACTCATATCTGCTCCATCCATAATAACTTCTCTAGAGCTCTTCACAACGTGAGAGGCCTTACACTTTCAGTTTCTCATCTAATCTTCTCAGCAAAGCTGTGAGATGGGATTATTATGCTCTTTCTTGACAGCTAAGAACGAGGGGATTGAAGAGATTTCATGAATGGACCAAGACCTCACAGGGAGGTCAGCTAAGCTGAAGGGCAACTTCATGGGGGCTCTTTTGCTTGCAAGCCCCACATTTTCCCCATTTCTACACAGTCTTCAATATGAAATTAAAGTGAGGTTCCGTTTCTCCCAGCATTTCATCGCTCCCCTAAGAAGTCATGACACCCAGTCCCTTGGGCTCGCTAAACATCTAGGAGTTTTCATCCCATGCTCTCAACTGTCTCTTACACAATTCACAACATAGCTAAGAAGGGAAGTCCATGCAGCAATCACAGTACTGGAGAAGGTGGTGGCCGCAGGAGGATCAGAAATATGAAAGGAGTTCTGGCTACACAGCAAATTCAAACCTAGCCCTGGCTACATTTGAGACTTTGTCCCAAAAGAACTGAAACAAAGGCCAGAGAGATGACGCTGTGGTTAAGAACACTTGCTGTTCTTACAGAGGGGTTGAGTTTCCCGCACCCACATTGCCATTCACAACCATCTGTAATACAAATTCCAGGGGTCTAACACCATCTATGGCCTCTTCGGGTATGTGGTAAACAAACATATATTCATATATGCATATATTCATATATGCAGACAAAGCAATCATACAGATAAAGTAAATCTCAAAAAAGGACAAAGTTCTAAGGTATATTTTAATTTTAAAAAAGAATAAACTATAACAATAAACAATAACAAGTACACATAAAATAAAAAGAAACCTAAAGATTTTTGCCTGCATATAGGTCTGTGTACTGTGTGTGTGCAGTACCACAGAGGCCAGAATAGGGCATTGGAGTCCCTGGAACTGGAGTTGCAGATGTTTGTTAGCCATCAATCATATGAATGCTAGGATTCAAACCCAAGGCCTCTGGAAAAGCATCCAGTGCTCTCAACCATGGAACTGTCTCTTAAACAAATCTTTAAGAGGAAAAAGTCGTGAGTTGTTTAAGAAACTGGAAAACTAAATAAAAACAAATAGCAAATAAAGTTCCCAGAGCTCAGACAAGAACACAATAGTTCTACAATGACAGTTTAAATACAGCGCACTTGCACACTGAGATATTATCCAATTGTTAAGAAAAATAAAATGATGAAATTTCCAGATAAATGGATGGAACTGGAAGCTATCATCCTGCACGACAGAACCAAGACACAGGGAGACAAAGGCCACGTGTTTTCGCTCAGGTGTGAATGTTAGCTTTGAATCTTAGGATGTGCCTACTTCATTTGGAATATCCATAAAGGTTAGGAAACTATAAGGGGCCGTGGAAGGGAATCCTTCAAGAGAGGGAAGACAGAAGACAGTGATGTAACAGTAGAAAAGAGAATAATAAAACAGAAAGGGTTAAAGGGCATGGGGACGAGAAGACAGGGTAGAGGAAGGAATATGGAGAGAGATAACTAACACTAAATGTCTTTTCAAACAGTTGCATGGAAATCTACCATAGACGTTATGTTAAATATGCATATATAAAGAGTTTAAATGGGCAAGGAACAATAGCCTTACTAGACACTCCATGCTAGCAAATTAAAACTCCAATACTAGAAATAGGTTACCTCCTTTTGAGCTGTTATCCAGTGGGGTGTCAGAAGCCCCCAAACATTACAGGCTGTTGTCACTGCTCTATTGCTCTTGGTTATCCTCCAGAACTTGATGGTAACACTCTATTGCTGAAGATACCACATACTTGCATCAAAAATGTGAAGAGCCAAAGCTGGCACTAAACCGGAAACTTCATCCCCACTGGCTGGCTTCCGCAATGCTGGAATGTGCTGTGCATGGTACCTGAGGTGATCAGTAATCCTCAGTTTTACTCTGCCTCAAACCCTATGAGCTACAGCAACAACTACCTTGGCAAGACTGCCTGCTACCGCAACAGTGGCAGGAATGTTAACGGGAGTAACTAAACTTTCCATGATTCGATTTAAGGACTACTCCGTGAGATGGAACCCATGCCTGGCACCAGGGCCAAGAACCTGGACTTAGACATGTCAGAGGCCCTAGGGAGAACCTAGGACATTATTCTGATACATGGACATACTATAAAAATGACTTTTTTAAAAAAATTATTTATTTATTTTATGTATATGAGTACACTGTAGTTGTCCTCAGACACACAAGAAGAGGGCATCAGATCCCATAACAGATGGTTGTGAGTCACCATGTGGTTGCTGGGAATTGAACACAGGACCTCTGGAAGAGCAGTCAGTGCTCTTAACCACTGAGTCATCTCTCCAGCCCCTAAATATGACTCTTGATGACTTATTATTACTCATCGATTAATGCATCTCTCAACACTCATCAGAGAAGCTTCTTTGTCCAGGAGTTGGCAATTAACTGCAGAGACCCACACATTACCAACATGCAGAGAATAAGAAACTGTAGAGTGCCACACAGGTGGGGTCATGGGCGTGGCCATGGGCGTGGTTCTCCTCTGTTGATGGTTTCTGGCATGGATGCAAGTGGAGAAAGACTCATCCTCCCTGGGGTGGGGGTGGGGGGCTGACCACTAGGAATCTAACCATGTTCAACTTAGTCTATGAACAACATAAAATGGACTTGCCTTTTTCTTTTTGGAGGGGGACAGAGGAGAAGGGTGTAGACATGGGAATACTGGAAGGTGAGCACTATCAGGGTACAAATGTGAGCTTCCCAAATCAATTTAAAAAGAAAAAAACTGGAGTTCTCAGCCCTAAATGGGATATATATCATACCTCTTCCTCCAAGGCACAGAGAGACACAATAATATTACAATATTATTGTGGATAATTATCGTATAACATTATTATACAAAATTATCATGGATAGCTCCAAAGAGCAGTGATTTCCAGAGATGGCCAAGCCACTGCACATATGCAGCCCACAGCAACTGTGACAGCATAATCAAGACCTACATAAACTCAAGCCAGATAAAATCACAGTGTAGGGATGATGCAGGCACAAAGGCACCCCTTGCTGAAGAGTTACTGGCAATGAGGAACTGTGGAGCAAGGGAGAAGTCTTTTTCCTTATTTATATACATAAATTTATATATATAAATAAATAATTTATTTATTTTATGTATATGAGTACAAGGTGATTGTCTTCAGACACACCAGAAGAGGGCATCAGACCCCATTATAGATGGTTGCAAGCTACTATGTGGTTGCTGGGAATTGAACTCAGGACCTCTGGAAGAGTAGTCTGTGCTCTTAACTGCTGAGCCATCTCTCCAGTTCCTCCAAAATACATTCTCAAATAATTAATAAAAATAACATTTTTATTAAAATAAAGAGGCTACAAGATTCTCTGTTGTCCCATCTCACCCCAAGTCTAGGCAGAGAGGCAAAGTGACCCAGATGTTGGGACCCTTTGGAGAGTTCAATCACAATGCATTTTTTAAGAGACTATTGGGGAGATGGCTCAGTAGTTAAGAACACTTGCTCTCCTTGAAGGAGACTGGAGGCCCATTCCAGGAACCCATTCCATGTGGCTCACAACAGCTTGTGAGTGCAGCTATAGGGGAACCAATGATGTCTTTGACCTCCACGGGCATCCACACTCACATGTACATACATACACACACACACACACACAAAGAGACGAACAGAGAGAGAGAGAGAGAGAGAGAGAGAGAGAGAGAATGTTTTTAATCTATTTTTGTTGTTGTTTGCTTATTTGTTTGTTTGTTGTTTGTTTTAAGAGACAGGGTTTCCCTCTTGCTCTTGCCTCCCTGCTCCCACCCTGTCCTCTTATCCCTTTTCCCCTCTCTCTACACTCTCATGGAGGCCTCTACTTCTCTACTACTCCTCCTCTTTCTCTCTCTCTTCTCTCTCTCTCTCCTCTCCTCTCTCTCTCTCTCTCTCTCCTCTCTCTCTCTTTCTCTCTCTCTCTCTCTGCCTTTCTCCACCTCTACTACCCTCTTAACTCCCTTCCCCATGCCCTGAATAAGCTCTATTCTATACTTAAGAGGGGGGTGGGTTTCACTGTGTAGTCCTGGAACTCAATCCGTAGACCAGGCTGGCCTGGAACTCAGAGATCTGCCCATCTCTGCCTCCTGAGTGCTGGGATTAAAGCACATGTACCACCACCACCTGGCTTAAATTAATCTTCTTAAAAGAAGAATTTGATTGAATCTTATCTTTAATTTCTGGACAGAAAGAAAAAATAAAATTTCAGAAAATTAGGATGTTGGCTTAAGACGTTCATGTGAAAACTCAACAGAAGAGGTTACAGAAGAAAAGCCAAGTTGAGTAACAGAAGGCATCTCAGGAGTGACTGTCTTAGGTTAGGGGAAGCTGGTATGCATGGGAGAAGTATTAGGGGTCTTCCAGGAGGAGACCCATCAGGTCACTGCTGTCAAGGGATCTCAGAAAGGAATCAAGTGGGTCTATGCCACTGGAAGGCAGTCCTGTCATGGATATGAGCCTACAATCGATTGCGTTTCTGGAGAGGCGCATGGAACTGCTAGAGGCTTTGAGTCGTTGGGAGGTGAAATAAAGCAGGAAACATCCCTGATGCAAGCCATGTCATTTACTCCTGGCCACCTTCCTACCACCTTGAACCAACCCTGGCTCCCCTGGAGAAAGCAATGCTGGGGAATTTGACTAATGGGGAAGCAAACTGGGAGCAAGAAAGTACAGGGATGGGAAGATTAGAGGGAGCTGGACACCAAATACGTTAAGCAAACACAGGTTGAGACTGAGGATCAGAAGAGGAAACAGGGCAAGAAAGAAGGGTCCAGGACACTAAGAAGAGGGAGAAGTGACATCAGATAGTGCGTGAGGAAAAAAGGGTTAATGGCCCCACCCCAGCTACTGACTTGTTCATGCTCGTGTACACAAGCAGACGAGGAGCCTGTCATTTATAAATCCCCTCCTGCTCCTTCCCTCTCACCCTATTTCTCTTCCCCTCTCTTCCTTCCTCTACCTTTCTCCATTGTTGCCTCTTTTCCTGCAGGCTGCACCTGGTTCTGCTTGGGTTATTATCCCTCTCAACCTTGAACTGCCACCTTCCGAGTCTTTCTAAACTCTATTCAATTGCTTCTCATAGCAGAGAATCCCAAACCAAGATTCTGATTCTAAATCAGCTCCTCCAGTGCTGGAAACACTAGCCAGGGACTTGCCATCGGAAACCACCTTTTCTTATTTTATGAACCTCCTGCAAGGATGGATCCTGTCAGGATGGAGGAGCACACACAAATGGACAGTCAAAATACCAAAGGATGAAGTCTTATTCCTGGATTCCTTCACAGGCCTTAGCTCCTTAGGTTCCTTTAAGAGCAGGTAATCTGCATTGAATCACTTGCTCAAGGTGGTCAGGCTTGTCTGTGGTCCTCATCACATATCACCCAACACAATGGACAGGCTGCTCTGTCCACATCAGAGGAGGGAGTTCTGAAGAACAGTCTGGGCTTTGATGGCTCTCAGAGAGCATATGTAGGCTTCCAAACAGTCAGTCTAGACTGTGGTCTAACACAGGCTCCTAGAGTTAGAGGCCGAGACGGTTGATCGATGAAGCAGATCAAGGCTTCTTACATGTGGAATAATTGAAGTGACGTTTCAAAGAAGCACTACATATGCATGAAGGAGGAAGAGAGAAAGAAAGGGAGGGTGAGAATATGGATGAATATGAATATGGGGAAAACTGGAAAGAAACAAGTGATGGATGAAGACAAAGACAAAACCCAAGATCTAATATTCAGAGCATAGATGTGGTGGGTGGGACAGAGACTTGGGGAAGGATGGAGGGGAAGCATTCTGGTAAAGCAACAAGGAGGCTATGAGGAGCTGAGCCAGGCAGCCGGTAGAGCAGGCAGATGGAACAAGAGAGACAGAGAACAGAGCCACAGAGTGGGCACGCAGTGAGGCCTGGCAGCCAAGCCCTGTGGATTTCCGAGAGAAGCAGATGCTTCCATGGGAGCAGCAGCTGGTGGTCCCCGAGCATGTGCATCCTTGTTGACTCTAGGCCCAGTGCAGCCTCCTGGGCAGCCAGCCTTAGCCTGGAGGTATAGTCTGGGTCCAGAGAGGCAGATGCAAGACAGCCTTGCCACTATCAGGGAGCTCCATTTCTCTTCCGCCATTCTCTTTTAGGCCCCGCCCACCCATTCCATCTTCATCCCCAGGGAAGTCATGAGCAGCAACCTTGTGACACACCAGGAAGGAAGTGGGCTGTGTTGGAGGGGTGAGTGTGAGCTACCACAAGGGTATATACTCTGGTGAGAGGACTGTGGAGGGGAAAAATGACTCTGTGAGCCCACAGCTAAGAGCTGGTGCCAAGAAAGCTGCAGGGAGATCATCCTGCAGAACTGCTGGAGAGGACAGGAGTCAGGGCTATAAAACTCTCTTCCTGGAAGTCCCATCTCCCAGGGATGCCCTGCCGTGAAGTCCAGGGACTGCTACAATCTCTTCTGAGGAAAAAAAAAAAAAAGTTGAATGGAACCTAGGTCAAAGAAAGTTTGGATTTCCCTGGCTTCATTCTGCACAAATGGCTGCTATGTACAAGCCCCCTTTAATGGGTGGAGAACAAGATCAATGGGTTTTGGTGTGGAGGACAATGCCTCCCCCCACCCCGCAAGAATTTCCTCTAATAGGAAGGGAGTTCAGAATAGCTAGGGAGCAAGGGATCCTTCAAGATCTAGCCGTCTTTCCAGTCCAAAGTAACTTTCATGATGCTTCCTCCCTGACACACCTCATCCCCCCTCCAGAGAAGATATTTGAGATACACACGCGCCAGGCATCTCTGTTGTGTTTGTGTCAGTCTTTCTGTGGTCCTAAACCTAAGGTCAAAGGTTTTCACACGGTGACCATAAAGGAAACAAGAGTCTCCAGGCTCTGGGAGGGAAGGTGGTAGAAGGACAGATAGGATGTAGTATCTAGTGCAGCCACAGTATGAGTGAAAGACAGGTACCAGGGAGCCAGATGGGCCAAGAAGAAACAGAAGTTAAGTAGGAAGAGACGGATAAACAGCAGACACCAAGCAACCAGCCAAGCATATGCTTTGCAAGCAGGCAACACAAGCACCCAGTAGGGTTTGGGGTGGGGGAGGGGACATGGGCCCGCAGGGAGAGGGACACCAGCGTTTGCTGTGGCTAAATGCTGCCTGGTCAGAATTAGTGATCTAATCCCTCTCCGTGGAATCTCAGAAAAATGGAACAGCAGCTTGCTGGCAGGAGAAAGCTGCACTTGGCACGGTGGGGAGGAGTGCTTAGGCCTGTTGCCATGGATCAATCTGGGCGGAGGCAACTGCCCCAGGCTTGGATAGCCAGGTGCCATCTCCAAGACCCCAAAGTAGAGACTCATGAAGTCTGAAATGATCCACGAGAAAAGCAGAGAATTGTGGTATGCCTGCTCAGGAAGTCCTTCAGCCTGCAGGTGCCAGTTTCCCGCTGAAGCTGATGAATCCCTTCTAGGCTAGAGCCCTCAGTCTGGGTGATGTCATTCCTTTGAGCTCCAGGCAGGAGAGGGGTGGAGCCAGGCTGCTGCCTTGCGGAGTTTTCAGGCTCCACCTCCAACCCAGTCAGCTTCTCGCAACCCCCCACCCTCTTGGCCAGGTTTCCTGGCCATCCTTGCCAGAAACCCGATGCTGCCGCAGCGTTCCTGGGAGGAGGGCCACCTAGAGTCACCCTTGTAGAAAGCCGGACCTCTACAGAGAAAGGGCTTTCTTTACCTGAGTCTCGTTCACCCGTTCTTCACTGTTCTCATATTCATTTGGGGAAGCCCTGAGGTTTCTTTTGAGGCCAGCCTTACTCTCCTCCCACTGCATGTGCTCCAGTGTGCTGTACCGGGCGTCCCAAGTACTGGCATTTCTTTAAGTACTGTCCCATGGGAGGAGTGATTGAACAAGACAAACAGCACCGTGGATCTGACAGTGCTGAGCTAAAGGAATAAAGGTTCTGAGCTGAATCTAAGCCTGATCTAAGTCCTAAAGCCAATCAGCACTCTTAAGAGTGGTGCCTTAACCTTTTACAAGGTCGAGCCAAACACAAGCCAGCCCTGTGCCAGCTGCTGGCTTCTTTCCAAAGCTAGCATTGGCTCCAGCTTTCTGCTTCCCTGCCTCCTTCCCTCACCTAAACTAGCCACTCTGTTTAGAGCTTTTGGATCTCAGGGGTGGGCAAAACTATGTCTTCCTAAGCCTGACTTGGCAAGATGCTAAGGGGACTGTCTTTAGCAACACTATACCTGCCCAGGGTGGCACAGATGCTCATCCCAGCTTGTCCCGGAAACAGCACACTGCAGGGTCTCTTGTTAGCAGGCACTCGGGTGCTTGGCATAGTCCCAGTGCCCAAGAGCAGAAAGGAACTTTCCCAGGTGTAAGCCCTAGGCAACCTAGAGCCCAAGCCTGCCCAGTACAGATTCTCAGATCAACACCAGGGCATTCTTACTTGGCCTTCACTAAATACTGGATCTGAAGCCATAATATGTACGAGAGCGGCAATAGCGAGGGTGAGGATCTGGGAATGAATTTTCTACTTTGATTCATTGAGCCCTGGACCCCAGGCCTCTAGCCTACTAGGAAAATGTTCCTAAGGTTTATAGACCAAACAAATTGTCCTACACACACACACACACACATATGTATGTGTGATAAATAAATAAATAAATATATATGTGTGTGTGTGTGTATACATGTGTGTATATTTATATGTGTATGCATACAACAACTATATATATCTGTGTGTATATATATGTGTATATATATATGTATATGTATTCACACACTATATATGTGTGTATATACATGTGTGTATATATTTATATGTGTGTATATACATATATATGTATATATATTATACATGTATATATACAATATGTGTGTTATATACATGTGTGTGTGTGTATATATATATATATATATATATATATATATATATATATATATATCTCAAGGCTGCTCTCTTCTACATAAGATTCGAGTCCCATATCACTGCCGTTTTGAAGACAAAATAATTTGACCTGAGTAAAATAGTAATTTGATCTATTCTTATGAGTAGGTAAACTGAGGAAGGATTTGAGCAGATACGAAAATCTTCCCAAAGTTTGTGAAATTATACAAAAATAAGTGAGCAAAATAGCTTATTATGAATCAGCTGAGAGCCCAGGTGCCTAGACACCTAATATATAATCATTTCTCTGCTTCGTATTCTTAGCTCAAAATGAAGAGACATGACAAGATGACTTGGAACAGACGCTTCCACCCACAGACCATTGCTTGAAGAAGAAATGAGAAAAGAAAGTAGGACAATTGTGTGATAAAGTGGGCTAACACCTGACAAGTGGGCCCTGATAGAGGCAGCAAGGCTTAGAGAGATTGAGGGGTGTGGCCTTCCTGGTGGGCGTGACAGAGGTGTGGTCTAAATGGGGCGTGGTCCACTGTGATCTCTGACTATCTAAAGGTGTTACTGGGGTATGCATATGTGTTACATGCACACACATATATATTGTGTGTGTTTATAGGGATGCTCTAGAAGGTGTTATATACATGAGTTTGGTAAAACTGTACTTTATAAGACTGGTAACATTGGCAAGTACATGTAAGATCAAAAGGGAAGGGAAGGGAAGGACATGTTGTGTGGAGATGTGAGCAGGGCCCATGCATAGTTGTCTGGGTTACCTACCATAAGGAGCGTTTTTATAGACAGGTTCAAGAATATGTATATGAACACAGGCTTGAGTTTAACATCACCTCATAAGCATCAGCCATAGGGGTTTATTTCCTGGGCTCCCCCTAAGATTCACCTGTGCTTCTCTTCTTACACTGAAGTTCTCAGAGAATTCTTCATGTGTCTTTTTAACCTATGGATATGCCCTTAAGAGTATTCAGGCCCAGGAGATCTGGCAGAGCTCTCTGTGGTCCTTCCTTTACTTCACTCCCCTCCCAGTTCTGCAGAGCATAGGAGAAGCCTTGGTCCTAGGCAGATGATTATGGCCAATAACATTTAAATTCTAGCCTGGAGGCAGGGAGGATGCTCAGGAAAAAGGAAAGTCGCTAAGAGAGATGGAGCCTTAGCAGGTCTTGTTTGACACCTGAATCGTCTGGCTTAACCCCTTGGTGCCAGAAACCCCATACTAGACTTAGACTTACAACCCCTATGCCCTTACTTGTGTATTAAACCCAGAGCTGGACCCCAAGGCTGGTAATCTGAAGATGATGGGAGAAAAATGTCCCTATCCATATATGTGAAAGCCTGAAAAAGCATCCAGTTACTATGGAACAGACAGGCTCCCTTAACCTTTCTCTGCTTCTCAGGTGGTGCCTCAATGAGGGAGGTGGTAGCTCGGGTCTCATCAGAGCCCCGTGGCTCACTCCACACACACAGCCATGAGTCTCAGGAAAGTAGATATCCCCACGTTCCCACATATCTGTCACCACAGGACAGCCTTACCTGTCGTCCATCTTCAGCTGTTTGAGCTGTGCTGAGCCTTTCCCTGTGGAGTGAAATTTATAAGTCGATAAGCTGTGCCAAAGCCAAGACAAGGTTGGCTTTAATCACAGAATGCGTAGCTCACTCCCTGAGTCCGGTAGCAGCCTCTGCAGTCTCTGCCTGGGTGGCAGGCACAGGAAGAGGAGTCATGACAAAGAGAGTGGAAGGAGGTAGTGCACAAAGAACAGACAATGTGGTCACTGAGGGCCTCTGGGACTTCTCCTCTCCAGGACGTGGGGGGCGGGGGGGCGCGCAGGGAGTGTTCTTCCCATGCAGAAGGACTCGATCATCTGTGATTGTGTTCAGTTTCTCCCCTTCACATTCCACGAGGACAAACCTGTACAATCACACGGCAGAGCCTAAGGGTACAGAAGAGCTGGAAGAGACCCCAGCACCCCTTTCCCAATAAGAATGTAAGAGTGCTGAGACCTCTGATGAAGAGAATTGGCCACTGTCCCAGAGGTCACTTGGGGTCATATGAGTATAACTGTGCAGTAGTTTTGTAGTTCTTGTCTGCCATTTGGTAACATTTAGAAACAGTAGCCAGATTCCCCTGATCTGCATTGGGAGACGGCTGTGATTAAAATTCAGCTGCACAGCTCTTGCTGGGAACTGCAGTATATATTGCGCACCGGTGCAGGCCAAGCAGAGCCTCCCACTCTGCAGCAAGGGAACTCAAAGCCCCTCCAAGTGTCAGCAGGTCTTGGAGTGTGTAGGCTCTCCATGTGTTTTGGAGGAGGGATTCACAGTTTTAACTGATTTATAAAGCAAGGCAGTACCTAAACAAGGCTGAGAACTGGTGTCTTATAACATCAGAAAGCCAGGCTCCGGAGAAACCTGATCTTAGCAATCGATCACTAGGCGTCTAGCAACAATCAGAGACCTAAAAAAACCTAAAACTGTTGTTTTCTTGATTTATAGGAATTTTTTTCTTTGCATATATTCACTCTAGAATGTAAGTTCTTCAAGAATAGGGTTCTTATCTGTTGGCTTGCCTACCAAGGTAGCTTAAGCCTGGACCAATAGCTAGCCATAATGTGTGCAAATAGAAAATTGATGGATTGATTAATCTACATAGTGTTTCCCTTCCCTTGGCCACTGCCTGGAGTGCAAGAGTCACTAGAACTACTGTCATTTGGGGACTTATGACAAAAATTTGCAACAATTATTCTGTAACTGAATATTGTGTGTCAGGATCGTTCACCTACTGTCAAAGACTTATTTACCACTACGGAAAAACTCAAGGCAGTGCACAAGTAACCAAGTCTAGCATCCATGCTACTGTTGCAGAGGCAGAGGAAAGATCCCTAGGAGATGACACAGATGTGCTCAGTATTGAAACCCAATCACCCCAAACAGAACAGGACTGAAAAGTTCAGCATCTTGGAGCCATCACGTTGGCAAAAGAACTCTAAATCAGGCTAGGACCACACTAGACCTCCGTGCAGGCTGTTGGCCCTCTGGATAAATTCTGTTTGCCTCTCCCTGCCTGCCCCACTTTGCATCCTCTGCAGCTCTGCTGCTAAGCCACTGGGGCTTAATAATGTGGGACAGGAGGCAAACTAGAGAGAGGCTTAACCTGGGACAGAAAGTGACCCCTTCTCGGACAGAAGAGAGCCATGTGGGCTCTCAAGACCTGACTGGCCAGCCCTCCTCCCCTTCCTAGGCCTCGCCCACAGTAGCTGGAACCTCTAGTGTCGAGATGAGCTCAGAGAGGCGGTGGTGGACAGCTGCTGCTTCTGTCTGGAGCTAAAAATAACCTCCTCTTCCAAAGCTAGCTCTGGCTGGACCAGAGCTCTGGAGAAGACTCAGACAGGAGGAATAGAAGCTGGGGCCACAGATACATGCTCTCCCCAGTAAGCAAAAACCGGATAAGATTAGGGCAAAGACTGCACTTTCTTACAGCCGAATCTCAGCTGGGCTTTTCAAAAACTTTATTGGGTAAGAGATGGAGTTCCTCATGGGTACATTTGAGAGATGAGAGAAACCATAGGACAATTGCAGGCGGTGTCGCTCGCGCAGGCCCTGATATCCAACACTGATGTGCACTTAGCACACTGCTGCTTAAAAGTGTGACAAGGCTGGGCAGTGGTGGCGCACGCTTTTAATCCCAGCACTTGGGAGGCAGAGTCAGTTGGATTTCTGAGTTCGAGGCCAGCCTGGTCTACAGAGTGAGTTCCAGGACAGCCAGGACTACACAGAGAAACCCTGTGTCAAAAAAAAAAGTGTGTGACAAGGACCCCGAGTCATAGGCACTGTTATCATTAGTCCTTCTGACAGGTGGAGAAAGGAAGGCCCCACGACTGAGACATTGACCTACCACACTCACAGAGCCAGAACTGCAGTATGGATTAAGTCTAGAGCAAAGCCACATCACCAACCATAGCTCAGAGAGACACAAAGGAACTGAAAGAAAGAAACAAGGTCCCAGAGTCATTATGCTGTGGGTAGCACTGAAAAAAATGAGGGCTCACTTAATGGCTGAGCCTGTAGTGTTGGACACACACACATCCTAGCCACTCTCAGTTGTAAGGTAAATTCTCTCCAGTGTCCTGTTTCGATTTTGCATGTCTGCCTTCTGCCAAGGAGCAGGGACATGATGACCAGCCAACTCCAGCACTGTAGAGGACCCAGGCTGTCAAGAAACCATGAGATCCAAGAACAAGGCAGTAAGTGCAGCAAAGCCTTTGGCGCCTACATTGTCCAAAGCAGATTTGGATTTGGATATCATTAGGGCAGGATGAAGGAGGCAGGGAAGGGAAGAAGATGGATGATGGTGGATTCAAAAAGGAGAGAGAACGGGGCAAAACAGCATTCTCAAAGAGACCTGCCACCCTGTTCTTCTCCTCAACTACTGTCAACTAGAGTTCTGGAGGGAAAGGCTAGTCCTGCAGAGCTAAAATGGAAACAAAGTGCACAGGAGTCTCCACACAGAGCCCTGTTTCAGCAAGCAGGAGGAGAAAAGGAGTACCTGCCCCCAGGTTACAGGGCCTTGCAGGCTGCTCATAATACTGCTGTAGCCTTGCCTCCTCTAGCCTCTGCTAGGCCTGCTTTGTTTAAGGCCAGAGCGCATGCCATTTACAGAGCCTCTAATGCAATTAACAAAACACAGTCATAAATCTTGCATGGCATCCAGAGCTGTCTCCTCTCCCTGAGCACAGGAACCAGCTCTGGGGCTACCATATAGAGAGCTAGCTGATGTCTCCCGGCATCCTAGCCTCCTGGAGAAGATAGTGTGACCTGAGTGGGACAGCTACTTGCTGAGCCCTATTGCAAGGGAAGAGGGGAAAGAAGAAAGAGAAACCAGAGGATGCTGGGGAGGGGAAGTAAACCTGTGCTTGCAGGAAGCTGACCAGAGCTTCTTGCCTTCTGAGCTCAAAGGACAGCATTCTGCAGAGAGCCACAGGCTCACCTTTTAGAGCATATTTTTACCTCGGGAAGTCAGAGTATGATTGGGTGTGGGAGATGGAGGATACCCGAATGACAGGCAGTATAAGCGTGACTTGGCAGCTAGATGGTGTTTGTGTTTGTATGTGCGTATGTTTGCATGTGTGCATGTAGTCAGTCTGGAAACCTGGTGAGCCATGGGTACAGAGACCTTTCTGATCTGCAGCGCTTACAATCAGCTATTTTTACATCCTCCTATCTCTTGTCCTTTTAGCCCCTCATTTTTCCTAATGTAAAAAGTATTTGGGAGCCACAAATGTTGAATAAACATGCTAATTTAAACTTTGGGTCCAGACGTGGGTACTCAATAACAGGAACTCAGTGATATAGACATGAGACACACGATTGCATTCTGTATGTATGTGTCATACCAAGCACATGAGTAAGCATGATGAGGCCAGAATGGGAACATACAGAAACAGCTAAAACAGCTATGCTCTCTCTTGTGAGTTATTATATACCCTCTGTCTTAGTTAGGGTTTTACTGCTATGAACAGACACCATGACCAAGTCAAGTCTTATAAAAACAACATTTAATTGGGGCTGGCTTACAGGTTCAGAGGTTCAGCCTATTATCATCAAGGTGGGAGCATGGCAGCATCCAGGCAGGCATGGTTCAGGAGGAGCTGAGAGTTTTACATCTTGATCTGAAAGCTGCTAGCAGAATACTGTCTTCCAAGAAGCTAGGGTGAGGGTCTTAAGCCCACACCCACAATGACACACCTACTTCAACAAGGCCACACCTCCGAATAGTGCCTCTCCCTAGGCCAAGCATATACAAACCATCACACCTTGTTCCATGTATCCCACTGCTCCTATGCATTCATGGGTATATGCCCTACTTGCTGTATACCTACCCAAGTGCCCACGCAAACATGCCCCATACTCATAAACACAGCTACAAGTACAGCCCTAGGCACCAGTTTGGGGCAAGATGGCTGCCCTAATATCTACTCGCTCCCTTCTCTGCCCACCAGCTTCTTCCTTGTCCAGAACTTGTGCCAGTTTGTCAGCTAAGTTTTTCTGTGATGGCAGCCAAGAGCATAAGAAATGCCACTGGCTTTGATGAACTTGTCCCATGACTTACACACTTCTACCAAACCAGAAGTCATTCTGCTGTGTAGACAGGGAGCTGCTGCTCACTCCCTGTCAGCATCATTCTCCTAGACCTGAAAGAGGAAGAACGGAAAACAAACTCTGATGGTCAGTGCAATCCCAAATGACAGTGTTATAATCTGGGAGTCGGTTGTGGGTTGATTGCATTCTTCAGGGGTCTGGAATGCCTGTATGCCTTGAGCATGTGTTGATGTGACAATATACGCATCTTTGTGCCACAGCCCAGAAATGTATCCAGCATATGACCAACAAGTTCAGGACACCACAGCTGCAGAGAGCTCACACCACTTCTCCCTGGAGGCCCGCATGTTGTATAGTGGCGACCAAGGTCATAGACACCTGCATACACACATTCTGGGAAGACTAGATGAGAAATTGGGTCAGGAGGCCTGCTGCTTACTATGGGCATCAAAACAATCACTGAGAAAAGAGTTTATGCATAACTTGAAAGTCTCAGCCAAGGGACTAACGCTAGAAGCATGCTGCTTCTTAACCTGTGTCCTCTGGTGGAAGACTGTACTATGGCAGAGGAAGGGCCTTGGTGTCTCATTATCTGCCAGAGACTCCTGATATCTACTGAGTGCTAGGCATCAGTTACTTAAGAAAGCCATCTATCCATCCATCCATCTATCCATCCATCCATCCATCCATCCATCCATCCATCCATCCATCCACCCAAGCATTTCATTACACTCAAAACTCAGACAAGGGGAGATGGCTCAGTTTATAAATTGTTTGCCACATGAGTATGAGGACTAGAGTTCATATCTCTATATCCCACTAAGGTCTAAGTGGGGATAGCAGACTACCCATAATCATGGTGCTCTAAAGGCAGAGACAGGGAATTCCTGGGCCAAGCTGGCCAGCTTGCTTAGCCCAGTTGATAATGTCTGAGTTCAGCAAGACCTGGCCTCTGTAAATAAAATGGAGACTGATTAAGAGTCTCTTATCAACTTCTGTCCTCCATACATATGTACATGTACAGACATGCCCACGTACCCTCAAACATGTATACACACATGCACATCACACACATATACAAAAGAAAAAAGGGGAAGAGGAAAAGAAGAAGAGGAAGAAAAAGAAAAGGAAGAGGAGGAGAAGGAGGAAGAAGAGGAGGAGAAGGAGGAGGAGGAGAAGCCACCGCCACTGAGAGTGTTGTTTGGGGTACTTAGAGTAGTTGCTATAAAGGAAGGTAAGCCAGATTCCATATTCCTTGCTCCCACATAGGCTGTAAGTGAAAAGGACCCCTGTTTGAGTAGCCATGACCTAATGTGTACCTGGGTTGTGTGAACATGCCTTCAGGAGAAAGAATTACCTCTTTTTATAGGGACCAGAGGCCTTTATCAGAACAAAGGCAGAAGTTTTGCCTGGGCTATGGATGATGAGTGGATTTACCAGGTCCAGGGAGAACTTCTCCAGTAAAGGAACAGAGCTGTCTACAAGTGTGGTGTTAGGAGATATAGACAGAAGTCAGGAGGATAAGTTTGATCTTATCAGTGGACACATCTAGATTCCAGTCCTTTGTAGACTAGTCTCTAGTTTTGTGACTCTTGTCTCAGGATGTTTTTTTTTTTTTTTTTTTTTCGAGACAGGGTTTCTCTGTGTAGTCTGGGCTGTCCTGGAACTCGCTCAGTAGACCAGGCTGGCCTCGAACTCAGAAATCCACCTGCCTCTGCCTCCCAAGTGCTGGGATTAAAGGCGTGCGCCACCACCGCCCAGCCTATTTTATTTTATTTTATTTTATTTTATTTATTTTTCTTTTTTTTTGGTTTTTCGAGACAGGGTTTCTCTTTGTAGCCTTGGCTGTCCTGGAACTCACTCTGTAGACCAGGCTGGCCTCGAACTCAGAAATCCACCTGCCTCTGCCTCCCAAGTGCTGGGATTAAAGGCGTGCGCCACCACCGCCCGGCTCAGGATGTTTTGAATAAGCTGCCTCTCCTTTTACCCCACATGGAAAGAAAAGGACACTACTTCTTTCCTGCTAAAATCTGTTTTAGCAAGAAAGCTCCTTCAAGAAACCCACCGCCATGCCCACAGCATTCCCAGAAGAGGTAGGCACCCAATCACATTCACTTCTCATGGGTCTTCCCATACAACTCCGACTGAATTAATGATGACAATGAGACTTTGTAGGAGGTATGGCCACCCAAAGATCTCAGAGAGACAGCACACAAATCAAACTGACGTCTTTGGGTTCCCAATGGCCAAGATGTGTCACATCTTTCAAGGAATCATGGTATGGAGGTAGAGAGAAGGGACAGAGGGAGTCCAGGGTAGAGTTGATCAGCAAAGTTGTACATCAAAATTGAGCCCCTTCCAAGGGGCTCAACTGCCCTTGTGAACTAAGCTTGGAAGACAGGTTAGAAGGACTTGGAGAAACCTCAAGTCATGAGTATAAGGTGAACTAGTAACTACCCTGATGTGTGCTTTGTGCTGAAGAAGATACCAGAGCAGTATGAGACACTGGTTCCAACCTTCACAACTACTACAACTTTAATTGTGAAAGCATGCCTAACAAGTAGAGAACAATCACAAGACAATTAAAGACGAAAGACAAAGAGGCTCCGGGGATAGTAAGACTCACTGGATAGAAATTAGACTACTATCTCAGTGCCTTGGGCCCAATGCAAGCCCTCATACCTCCAAAAGTTCCAGTTAACTCCAATTCAATCATAGATAACTTCTCTACAGTCTAGATGGTAGACGGCAGTACCATTCTTGATTGATTGGTACTGTCTGCTTAGAGCATTGAGTTGAGGAGGATGTGGCTTTATCAGGAGTGCTGTGGTGACTGGTGATGCCTATTGTGCATGCCTGACATAGGGATGTCCTGACAATATCCTTGCTGTTTATTAACTGTTGTTGATTAAGAGCAACTGACTGGGGTTACTGCTAAGGACTCTTTCACTTCTCAAATTCTGTAATTCTACTACCTAACTTAAATTTGCAGGCACTATCTGGAAGTACAATGAGGCAGAGATCTGTGTGGGTTGGAATTATTGAGGAAAGAGGCAGCACTTCAGTGCTGGGGTGTGTAAGAGGCTGGGCCAGAGGTAGGAGGACATTTATGTACATCAAAATGGAGCTGAGTATGGGCTGCTCTTGGTACAGAACAGAGGAGGCCAGCACAGCTGGGTGCATGTCTAGGCCTGGTGTGGTTAATATTAGCCATGAAAGGCTGAGTATGGATGAAAACCAGAGCTCACCTTTATAGAGCACTCACCATGTGGTATGCCATAAAACAAAGATGATGCTCCATATAACATGTCCTCGAAGACTCATGACTCCTCCCAAAGTTAAGTCCTCTACCATCCTTCCCTGAAAAAAAGTGGAAACCACCGTTCAGGGACACATCCATCCTTGGAGCCTCTTTGTCTTTTGCCCAGGGTCAGAGGAGCCAGTGGAACCCAGTGTTTAGTTCCACATTGTGGTTCTGACAGTTGCAGGTACAATCTCTCTGTTTACGCTCTCCTCCACTCCTAGACGCTGCAGTTTCTGTAATGCAGCTGAGACATCATGGCCCAATCTGTGGATTCTGAAGTGTGGGTGGAGGGGCAGCAGAGGGAGACGCCTATAGTCTGAGAAAGGAAGTCTCTGTCTTAAACAAGCAATTCCAAGATCAGATCCAAGCCAAGACTAGGTCATGGTAGACACAGATCACAGGTGAGTGCTGAGACTTTTGATTGAGACTTTTCCCAAACCCTAAATAAAGAAGCAATAGGAGATGCCCCAGCACTGTAGACTAAGACAGGAGGGTGTGGGAAGGAGTGAATCTCCAGAGGCTTAGAGCTCAGCCTGTGAGGGTAGAAAGGAACAGAGCCTATCATGGTCTTCACACAAGCCAAGAAGCAAGCAGGGCCCTGAATAAAGAGCTCACTGCAGACAAAGCTTTTTTACCTACAGCTGCAGCCTGTGGCCAGTTCAGTACTGTCCCTGCCTGGCACCTGGTGGTGTGCTGAGGAACTTCTGTCCTTTGTCTCTCTGTACTCAGAAAGGTCCTGTTGTATGTCGCACAGCAGGACCATAAGCTATGGAAGACATTGTGTCTTTTCTTGTTCTGCTCACTCCCCCACTATCCGTGTCCCCATTTCCCAGCAGTTTTGTAAGATGCGCCAGCATGGCTCAGAATCCCGCAGATGAAAATAAAACCTGCCTGGTAATGCCCCAGCCTCACCCACATCCTCCATCACTGTTTTTCGTGAGCCAGCCTCATTCTTGGATGGTCCGAATCAAGCTGAAGAGCATCTGGGGGGGTCCTCACTTATGGCTTCTCTTTCTTATCCTGTAGGTCTTCCTGATACTGAGAAAGGGGCTGGACTGAATACTGGGCTGGAAGAGCCAGAAACCTGGATCTCCTCTTCCTCTGCTCTAACCACTGCTAAGCTCCTGTTCCTGTTTGGTATCTATTCATGGACACACATCCGACTCCAGATCTGTCCAGGAGGACTTTTTCTTTATAGGCCACTGGGCTTGGGTGGCCAAACTCCCTGCCAAGAAATCTAACTGCACTTTCCAGCTTGGATTCTCAAATGCATCCATTCCTTCTTGTTCCAGTAGGGGGGGGAAAAAAAAAAGCTAGGCACATCAAGTCAATGACTATATGTCAATGCCTTCCCCCCCAAAAAAATCAGTGTTCTATTTTGTCTTCCCCACCTCACCCCAAATATGATCTTAATTGCTTGGACTTGAAGCACAACAAGGAACCTCTTTGTTCCAGTTTGTGACACACGAAGACAAACCCAGGCTCCTCTAAGGTGCTTGGCTACCTTGAAGAGGTTCTATAGGAGGTCCTGAGACTCTCCACTGATTTCTGGCCTTCATTGTTTCTTCTAGCCAACTATGAGTAGGTCTCCTCAGCCTCAATAAGTCATCAGCATCCATCTGGATAAGTTGGCCCCGTCTTCTCTCCCATGCTTCTTTCCCTGTATGAGCATCTCTGTCCATTTCTATCCACATGCACTCGTGTAGGAGGCCCTATGCGGAGCTTTCACTGAAGAATTAGACTATGATAGGAAAACTGGCTCAGTATCAGAGAAAGGAAACCCAATGATGCCTCTCTGACCAGACAGTTAGAAGACAAGAGGACAGAGTCACCCTGAATTTGCCAACAGCACTGCAGAGAGCTGTGGGCAGGGAGAAGTGCATAGGCAGCTTGGCTCTATCAAACCTACTGCTCCAGGGGAACTGGCTTGGCCTTCACTCCCCCATTCGATGATGATTTGGGGCTACTCCAGTAGGGTTCACCAAGATAATATAAGCTGTTGTCTAGTCATAATAAAAAAAGCTGTTGTCTTTAGCCCCACCTACCCCCAAATACTATATTCTAAGGACAAGGCAAGACTCCCAACACTGGCTGTTAAAAGGGGCTGAAAAGGTAAGTGCTGTTATACAATGTCTGGGAGCCATTCTGACGCCATCACACCTCTGTTCATCTGCACAGTGAAGTCCCAGTTACATAAAGCTCCAGCTGACTTGGTATAAGTTGTGACTAAGAAAACTTCCAAACTTTCCAAGACAGTTGGTGATCCTCCACCCTCTGCCCGTCAACTGGTGAGAACTACCCCCACAGAAAGGCAAGTAGGGAGGAAGGCTCCCAGCTCCCAGGGGCCCTGACTCATCACGCACATAAACACTCCCCAACACTCTTTCCCAAAACAGTTCCCCTCCCACCCACCCACCCTCCTACCAGGGCTGGGTGACAAAAACAAACGCCCCCTGAGATCTTGCCAAATTCTGGGCCATGCTTAGCCCAGAGAACAGGCAAGGAGCAAACCTCCCACAGAAGCAAGGCATATCCATGACGTCAGTCAAAGGAAAATCACCACTTGACCCTACGGACATTGTTTTCGGATAGTTTCAAAAATGCATAAAATAAGAGGAGTGGTCCTCCTAACACTTGGAGGCTGAGGCAGGAGGATCTCCAAGAATTTGACATCAGCTTAGGCTGCACAGTGAGTTCCAAGTCAGTCAGATGTGGCAAGAATGAGAGACCCTGGCTCAAACAAGAGACACCGTGACCGAAACAACTCTTACAAAGAAAAACATTTAATTGGGGATGGCTTACAGTTCAGAGGTTCAATCCATTATCATCATGGAGGGAAGCATGGCAACATGCAAGCAAACATAGTGAAGGAACAAGCCTAGAGTTCTACATCTTGATCTGAAGGCATCCAGAAGGATACTGTCTTCTGCAGGCAGCCAAGAGGAGGGTCTCATCTACACTAAGTGGAGCTTTAGCATAAGACCTCAAAGCCCACCCTACAGTGATGTACTTATTCCAAGGCCACACCTCTTAATAGTGCCACTTGCCATGGGCCAAGCATATTCAAACCACCACAGAGCTGAAAAGGCTCCTGCTTTTAGCTATTCTCTCCTTTCCTATCTCCACACATCTACCCATCTATTTATTTACATATCTGTTGATTCATGGATAGCTACCAAGCCTTCTATCTTCAGTCCAAGTTAGAGTTCTAAGACATAGTCTGTTTCCTCAAGGAGCCATCATCTTGGAGAGAAGCTGGTGAAAAGTCAACTTCAGAAAGATGATTAGTACTGAAGTGGGAAGATACATGTCCTAGAGGCACTAACAGTGGATGATCCCAACTTGGGGGTGGTAGAAGACATTCACAAAAGTTAACTGAGAAAAATCATATTTAGGTTGATGTGATGGTTTGTATATTCTTGGCCCAGGGAGTGGCACTATTAGAAGGTGTGGCTCTGTTGGAGTAGGTGTGTCACTGTGGGTGTGGCCTTTAAGAATCTCATCCTAGCTGCCTGGAAGTCAGAAATCTGATAGCAGTCTTCAGATGAAGATGTAGAACTCTCAGCTCCTCCTCAACCATGCCTGTCTGGATGCTGTCATGTTCCTGCCTTGATGATAATCAACTGAATCTCTGAACCTGTAAGCCAGCCCCAATTAAATGTTGTTCTTTATAAGACTTGCCTTGGTCATGGTGTCTGTTCACAGCAGTAAAACCCTAACTAAGACAGTTGAACTATGAAAAGGAAAGGCATTGCTTTTAATCAGTAAATGGGCTGCTCAGCAGTCACCACGGCAGACTGAGATTTGGTGCCCCGACATAGTCCCTCCAGACTTACACCTGAAGCAAAGCTTCATGGGCACACTATAAGGCACCCATAACACTCCTGTGAGAAGCAGGATTGCAGCACCAGGGAGGATTTTAATGAGAAGATGAAAGGTCATTCCCAGGCACAAAAACCAGAAAGGGCTTTCTGGAAGAAGTGGAGTTTGAGTTTTCCTTGAAGACAGTGAAGATTTAGAAGCACAGCTCAGACAGGGGAAGCATCCTAGCGCCCCACCCCCCGCAAAAAAAAAAGAAAAGGAAAGAAAGAAAGAAGAAAGAAAATTATAGTAGCAAAGTTAGAACCCATAAGCCACAGGCACCAGTTTGACTAACACACAAGAGAAAAGTAATAACCAATATGGACAAAGTGGTGGTCAAGGCTGATAGATTACCTACTTTGGAGGTTCTTGCTATGTAGCCCAGGCTAGCCTTGCATTCATACTTCTCCTACTTCAGCCCCTATCCCACCTAGCTCTGGGCAGCTCTTACGTGAAAGCATGAAGTCTCAAACTCATACAATTAAGAGAGTTAAAGCAGATCCTTTGCATTCACCTTCAGCCCTCTTTGGGCCAGCAAAACAGCTTCCTTCTCTTGATGCTCACATTCCCCTCTCTGCTGATGGAGCCTTCTGGGTGCTGCCACATCCCTACAGGGTCCCTAGATGCAAAGCAAGTTGATTCCAAAGCAATCAGGACTGCTCCACTCTTTTCTGTATAAATCCTTTTAGAGGGTAGAAAACTCACCCTAAAAGACTAACTTAGAGTTTCTCCTTGGTCTTCTTTGATCCACTTTGAAATGTCTGGAATACGGCTTTCTTCTTCACAGAAATGTTATTAACTCACGGCTTTCAGTATCGTTGTTTCTCATAATGTCTCAGCTCTGGGCTCCCATCCATGTAGAATCTCTGTTTACAACTTCAAGCTCTTACAATGCTAGGACATTTTATATAGAATGCCAAAATGACAAAGCATTTTTAGGGAACGTTTGGCGTTAAAGGTTGACAAAGAAACTGGACAGGAAAAATAAATTGTAATAGTTAGAATTGACCACAAGGTGGAGCAATGAGGCTAGAATAACTGGAGGCCAGAGCAGAAGGGGGATTTCCATTCCCATCAGCAGCAACAGTGAGTGGTTCATGCCAGCTAACAGGCTGCTAGGAAGGCTAGAGTCCAGGCTCCAAGGTGGGAGCTCCAAGCTTGGGTTGTAGAACACAGGGAAAGGCTTGCAGAAACAGGTTTTCCCTCTTCTCTTTCCTTCCCTTTTTCATGTGCATTATCTGTGACCCAGAGAGGGACCAGGGACACTCAGGGCCACATCCCCCAAGAAATCAGGAAGAGGGAGCAGCCTCCATATGCCAAAAGCTGAAACCATCTGCTAGTCACAGGATTGCTGTCTCAGTGACCTTAAGGTTGGAGAAACTGATAAGCAGGGTCAAAGGTGTTTTATCTTCGTTGTTTAATAAGTTTCTTGGACACTAGACCTGTTCCTGAGAGAAGCTACACTCTGAATAGTAGCTGTTTACACACACTTTTGCAAGCATGCATGCACACACCGCATGCACGCACAGTCTGGAACTCAGTATGTATCCCAGGCTGGTCTCAACTTTACAACACTCCTGCATTGGTCTCCCAATTGCTGAGAGGTCAAGTCTAACTCACCATAACTGGTCCAAACTGGTTATTTAAGGGCTCTCCTGACAGGGTTTTCAGGCTTCTAGGAAGCACAAGAGCTTCCCTTCTGGTTTCCATCCAAAATCCATCCTACGCAAGTACCACGCACATAAAAGATTCCTCTCACTTCGATTCATGTGTCCTACACAAGTCCTTCTCTAGACATTTCTCAGCAGCTCTCCAGAGGCTTTCTCCCAATTGCAAGTCAGAGGCATGTCTATGCATAGATGCATACACACCCATCCTCTCCTGTCTGCAGCCCGCATTCCACAAACAGTCACTTGTACCCCCTTCAGTCTCCTCACGGACAGACTCCACAGAATTATGTGAACATTTGTCTCAGACAGAAAGCAGATGCCTGCACACTTGAGTATACACCACACACACACACACACACACACACACACACACACGCACATACACACACCAGGCAAGGCAAATGCAGAGGTCAGAGTAACAATCCCATGCCTGCAGCTTTAGGGCAGAGCACCATTTGACCTTGGAGTAGGACACTTGTTTTCCTCTTACGCATGCTGATTTTGAGCTCAGCAACGGGAAGGTGAAGGACAGAGAAATGGAAAAAAAAAAAAAATCCTAAAGGGTTGAACTGTGTCCTGTCTTAGCTAGCGAGATAGCCCAAAGAATTTCTAAGAGGAAGGCTTTGATTTGAATTTCATGTGAAGTCAGGAGTGTGAGGAAGATACCTTGAGGAAGTTGGTCTCAGTAGGGTTTGGGAGGGGCTGCTTCATGGAGCAACTGGAGGGGGGCATGGATTTTGTTCATGAAAGACAGAAAAAAATACATTGGTGGAGTCTACATGTTTGAGGACATGAATGTAAAACCTAGTTCAGTATAAGGCAGTCATGGAATTATACCTGTAATCCCAGCACAAGGGCTTGGGGGCTGGGGGGCTGAGAGGGGCGCTGCTGTGAGTTCTAGGCCATCTTAGGCTACATAATGAATTCTAGATCAGGCTAGACCACATTGCAAACTCTTTCTCAAAAACCAACCAACCAGGGCTGGAAAGATGGCTCAGTGGTCAAGAGCACTGACTATTCTTCCAGGGGTCCTAAGTTCAATTCCCAGCAACCACACATGGTGGTTCACAACCATCTCTAATGGAATCTGATGCCCTCTTCTGGTGTGTCTGAAGACAGCAAGAGTGTACACATATGCATAAAATAAATAAATCTTTCTTAAAAAAAAATAACAAGCAATCAAAAAACAGGGCGGAAGGGAAAAGCACAGAGAGGTGGACACGGGGTTAACCAAGAGGTTGATGCCAGAGTAAGGTGAAAAAGACTGAACTGAGGCACGTGAGGGATGGGCCTATAGGATGGTGTAAGGACACGAGAGGAAATGCCACGTGAGCAGGGAGAGAACAGAGTGGTAGGGCAAACAGTGGGAGCAAACAGCGAAGCAGGCAGCCTGGGGGCTGAGCCAGTGGACTGGCTTAGCACAATGCCTGTGAGCCAGGCCAGGCCTGCGGGGAAGCCACCCAGCTCATCTGTTACTTACAAGCATGAGCTCCCCCTCAATCCTGATTAACAGGAATTAAGTGGCATATGGCTAATCCTCCCTGCCTCGGTTATTAATACTTCCCAGACAGTGCAGAGGAATCAGGCAGCCTCTCATGCAGCCAGCCCAGAGGCTTCTCAGAGCCTGGCATTGCTATGGCAGCTCTGGCCACCCACACCTGCTGCAGGAGGGGCTCCCCCACGAGGGAGGGGGACAAGGCTGGAGAGCATTCTCTAATCTTTAAAGGACTCCTAATCCTCCACAAGTGTGGGTACTTCCTTGCAAAATACATTTGTGTCAGCTGTTTCATTTAAATAGTCACAGAAAACCTGGGTGTTCTGGAGAAATAGATGCCTTTCCCATTAAAAAGATGGGGGAAACGTGCTAGGCAGGGGTGGCACACGGCAGCATCCAGGTATGGGACAGTGGTCAGTCTACGGAGTGAGGCCTACACAGGAAAACCCTGTCTGAGAGAGAGAGACAGAGAGACAGAGAGAGAGAGACAGAGACAGACAGAGACAGAGAGACAGAGAGAGAAGGCCAAGGCCAAGTGGTGGTGGTCCTTTACTCCCAGCACTTGTAAAGCAGAGGGAAGCAGATCTCTGTGAGTTCAAGGCCAGCCTGGTATACAGAGCAAGTTCCAGAACAGCTGAGGCTACACTGAGAAACCCTGTCTCAAAAAATAAAGAAACAAACAAATAAACAAACAAACAAGAACAATAAAAATAAACTGGAAAAACAAATCCAAGAGGAGCAAAAGCATCTAAGAGCTTGAGACTAGACTAGACTAGACTTTGAGTGTCTGTTCCTAGCCTAGTATTTAAGAATGGTGGTCAACTTAGGCTATGAATTAGAAGAGAACACAAAGGAACAGGGCAGGGACTGACATTTGCTGATCTTCACCTCGCTGTTAAAACGAGACAAAGTGCTTCTGCGTGAGTGAGTGTGGGAAATGGCTGGGGGAGGGGAAGACAAAGTCAACAATGGTAAGATCCACAGCCCATCCTTGGGAGAGTTTAGAATTGAACATGGCCTCTCAGAGTTCGGCCTGACTGGAAGGAAGTGACCTGACAGGCACTCTGGGTTTCCTGAGCATTGTGGACAAATGGCTTTAAGAGCTACGGGTGCAAGCCACTGGGACAAAGGGACCCACCGCCACCACTATGGTTTGGATGTAGCACATACCCCACATGCCCATGTGCTAGAGGCCTGGTCTCCAGCACAACTCTATTGGGAAGTAACGAAACCTTCAGGGGGTCAAGTCATTGAGGATAGCCCATAAAGGAGACTGAGTAACCCCAGGCCTCCTCTCTCTCTTCCCGGGCACGATATGAGCAGTCTGCTCCACCATGTTCTCCTTTTGTTACATTCTGCCCTCTCCAAAGCCCCAAAGCAATGAGGCCACGGGATCTTGAACCCGAATTTCCACAACTGTGAGCCAAAATAAACCTTTCCTCTTTATGAGCTAATCGCTACAGGTATTTTATTATTGTGAGAAAGAATTTATTAACACAGTCAGAGTATCTCTCAATAGACAGAAAACACTGTTCTGAGGGGCCCTCAACTTAAACGTGGTTTTGCTCCTTCCCTTAGGAATTCACAGTTCAGCGGAAAGATAATTGTATGCTAAACTCACACAAGCATAAAGAATACAAAGCATAAGGAGATAGCTCCAAAAGTACGTTGGAATACAGAATGATTAGGTAAGGTTAGCTTTTGTGTGCGTGTGCGTCTTCGTTCACGTACATATGAAGTTGAGACCTAAAGTTAACCTGGTGTGTTGGTCCTTAAGTGAATCTAGCTTTTTGGTTGTTGTTGTTTTGGTTTTTGTTGTTAGTGGTAGTTTGTTTAGGGTCTATCATTAGACTGGCTAAAGAGCCCATCTGTCCCCACCTTCCTACCCACTGAGACTCCAAGCACACACTGAGATGCCAAGCACACACTGAGACTACAAGCACACACTGAGACTACAAGCACACACTGAGACTACATGCACACACTGAGACTACATGCACACACTGAGACTACAAGCACACACTGAGACTACATGCACACACCACTACACCTGGATTTTTTTACCTGGGGTCTAGAGATCAAACCTAGGTCTTTGTTCATCTTTGCAGAATTAGCTGTGATCTACAATCTCCCCTACAACAAAGTCCTTATTTTTCATCTCCTACACGATCAATGACATATGACCACCTTACATTCCAGGCCCCGTGAAAGATATGTACCTCTTGCTGTAGCCCTTGCATATGCAATTTCCATCTTTTTAAGGACTACCTTTCAATATTTGAACTATGAGATTTAACATTGTTGTTTTGTTGTTATTGTTGCTCAAAGTAGGGTTTCTCTGTGTAGCCCTGGCTGTCCTAGAACCCACTCAGTAGAGCAGGCTGGCCTCGAACTCAGAGATCCATGTGCCTCTGCCTCCCAAGTGCTGGGATTAAAGGTGTGCACCCTTCATTTAGTCCAGGACTCTAGCCCATGGAATAGTGTTATCTATGTTCAAGGTGAGCCATCCCTTCTCAGTTAAAATTGTCTCAAAACACTCACAGATGTACCTAGAGGTACATTTCCATGGTAATTCTAAATCCAGTTAAGTAGACAATGAAGATTAACCATCACACTCTTTAATCCAGATTGGTTGATCACAGCGTCCTGGGGCTTTTCAATGTAACAGAAATGGTTTTTTCTTAGTTTTTTTTCTATTTATTTTGCTGTGGCATGTTTAGGAATGAATGACCCATGTGGCTAGGTATGATAAACAAAATGAGAGATGTCTTTATCCTTACTTATTAATCTGAATTTTCCAGGGAGGCTAACAGCATATGCTTATAGATATATGAAAGTAATCTGCTTGGATAATTGGTTCACATGATTACAGTAGTTGAGAAGTCTCTACCACTGGCTGCCTGCAAAGCTGGAGACTAGGATGCTGAAACCATGGCTTTGTCCAAACCCAAAGCCTGCAAAACAGTGGGAGCTGGAGGTATAGACATGAGAACCCAGAGGTTGGGGTGGGAAGCATTGGTTTAAGTCCTAGACACCAAGGACCAGTAAGCCTGGAATTCTTGTCTGAGACAGCAGACAGAAGGCTGATCCTAGCTTTTGGAGAAGAGACCAATTCATGTCCATTTCTGTTCTCTTTTGACAAGGCCAATGGGAAGAGGGTGACTCACAGTGAAGGCAGGTCTGTAACCATCCTGGCAGGAGAGAAGATATTCCACACAGAAAGCCTTAATCTCCTTCCTGTGTTTATCGAGCTATTGAAACAAAGGATGCAATAGAAAAATCTCCCAAGAGTCTCTTGCTGGGTAAGAGAAAGGCTGGAGGCCTGGCGTGAGCCAGAGAGGAACTTAAGGAAGAGATTACACAGAGCTCTACAATGTACAGGACAGAACAGAGCCAAGACAACGGCAGGCCAAGGACAAGCAGGACAACATCTTGACCAGGACTATTTACTTAAGCATATCTCATGTGCTCTATTTAAACCTAAACCTCAATGTAAGAACCTGGAAGACTGACTTATGGGGGTATTAGACCCCTTTGGTTTTTTCTCCTTCTCTCAATGTGGCCTCATTAAAGATTTCTCTGCTTAACATGATTATTTCTTCACTTAATATGCAGGGAATGGGTGTTTAATCCTACCTGCCCTTGGGACTGCCAGAGAAGAGGGAGGCTTAGACCCTAAAAACTCTGGGTCTCTCCCATCCACTCCATGAACATTCACACAGAAATCTTCTCTGGGGCATTTGACAGAGACATAACCAGGTTTCCCAGGTTACTTGGTAGTTTTTAATGCAGGCAGGTTGAGATCTACTATTAACTATCACACCTTGAGAATCCTATTAGGGATAGCTTCTTTAAGCCAATGACCCACGTCTTCCCATGAATTCTGGGTATTCTGAGCCTTCTCTTCACTGTTTGTCTTCATCCTTGTTCACATGCATCGTCCTACAGTTCTGATTCTGCCTGTCTTCTTATCCTACCACACACTCACAGGAGGCTGTGCCTCAGATGTCCCTTCCATGTTCCTGGTTTTCTTTTGTTCTCCTACCTAATCCTTCCACTGAGGCCTCCTTGTTATTGCCCCTTTTAGATCATTTTATTCATCTCAAGATTTGAACAGATTTTTTCCATTTGCTTTTTTGAGTTCTCTGCTGTGTAGGTTGTAGAGGGTCAAGCAAGTTCACGCCCCACACAGGCATTTGACATAGTCCTAGGGGCTCAGATTTGTCAGAGGAAATAGCTTTTCCTTTGACCTTAGGGGCAGAAATGGGTGCTTTTCCTCCCCACACGCCCTCCTCCTACGGAACAAGCTTTCAATTACAAAACTGCTGTTAGAAACTGTCCCTCTGGGCTGCCTCTTCACCCGGTAGGTCCAGACCTGCTCTGCTCTGCCTGATTCCCCGTTCACCTTCTGCTTTCTCTTTCTTCTGCCTCCCTCCCATCTGTCCATTATCACCTCTCTTAACTTCAATATTATTTTATCTTCGAATTCTTTTACTTTCTCTCACTTGGAAACATATTTCTTTCTCTCCAGCTCTATGTATTTAGCTCTATGTATTTAACTTTCTTCTTTCTTTTACACGATTACTCTGTATAACACAGCAGAGTAGTAGAAATCATACTGGGTCACTCTGAAGGTTTCTTCGGCCTTAATTGTCATTTGTCTCCCTCTTTCCTACCAGAACACAAACTCTCCAGGCAGGAACTTTTTTTTTTTTTTATGGTTTTTCGAGACAAGGTTTCTCTGTATAGCCCTGGCTGTCCTGGAACTCACTCTGTAGACCAGGCTGACTCGAACTCAGAAATCCGCCTGCCTCTGCCTCCCAAGTGCTGGGATTAAAGGCGTGCGCCACCACCGCCCGGCCAGGCAGGAACTTTTATCTCAGCTCCTTAGTTCCTACCTCAAAACTGAGCACATGCACAACATAACGTCTGTTAAACAACAGGAAGAACCTGTTAGGCTCAAGCTGTCCCTCTCTATGAAGTGTAAAACAGTGATTTTCAGACTGTGCCCTGCCATGAAAAAGCTCTATTTGACAGGCAGCATTCGACTCCATTTTGAGAGCAATACAAAGACATGATACGATGACTCTGTACCTGAGTGGACATGTAACCAACATCTGTCCAGTGCCATCCAGGTAAAAACTGGCTGAAAGCTTAGCCCTAACAGTAAAAAAGAGTTCCAGCCTATAAAGTTATCAAGGCAATCTGGGACTGCATGAAGACATTGTGTTATAAGATAAAAACCTTTCATGGGAAGACACAACACTTGTGTCTATTTGCTCCAGATAGGGAGTACTCAACAGAGCAAAGCACCCAACTTGGTGAACCAAAGAATTTTACTGGAATCACTTACAGGAATATGGGTGAAGGGTTACTAACAGGAATAGAAATGACTCAAAGACAGCCACGGGGTCACTGAAACTCACCTTAGCACAGGTGGCAGCTCACAAATCTGGAACCTGAAGCACATTCTACAGCCTGGAGGTAGCCCACCAGGTTGGGAGCATCCTTTCCAAATGCCTCAGTTGATCTAAACCTCTTCAGGCAGCTCAGTTAGTTTCTGCTTCTAGGTGTTTGGTCTGGTCTCAGAGTCTTTGCAGTTTGTTTTGTGTGAGAGTCTTTGTGGCTCAGCTTTGTTCTATCTGAGAGGGACTCTCAGGGTTTTTTGGTTTGTTTTTATTTTGTTTTGTTTTGCTTTGCTTGGCTTAGTTTGGCAAGAAGGGGCCTGTATCTGGTCAGTTTCAGGGACTTCCTGAAGCTATTTTGAGTTGTTTGCTTTCCTCTTCAGGTAGTTTCCCTGCAGGATAGAATGTTTCAGTCTTGGAGGAAACTGTTACATAACTCATGGGTGCATAAAAACCAGGCCCACACACTTTTCAAATACATCAGACTGAGTCAAAACACCTTCACCTGTACCCTCTAAAGACAATGACATCTGACACTATTGGCAACAGCCTACAATGACCTGTCACCTCATCACCTCATGTATGCATCAATGCATCAATAAGTGGAGAACTCTCTACTGTCCTGGCTGCTTCTGCTTGGTTCTGTCGACACTGATGACCTAAATGACCACACATACATCCATTCACCTGTTGGTCTGTCTGAGCCTGCAGCTCATTCATCTTCCCCTTTGCCCACTTAAACTTTGCCTTGTCCTTTACCTCTATAGCCTCTCCAGTCTTAAACCTTGCTTGCACTTGACCCTGTGGCTTAACCCTGCAGCAAAGTCTTGAGCCAACAAACTTGTCTCATGCAGAAGACTTTCTTTGTATCCCTGTGGGTTTTCTGCTTATTTCCAGTAATTCCTCTCTAAAACTTTTTTTCTTGTGTCTTTAGCCCTTTGTAGCCATTCTATAACCTATAAAATGCAAGACTTAATATAAGTAAGGATTCGAAGTTTTTAAACATATGTCTTTGTAGCCATTCTATAACCTATACAATATGCACTGATATGATAAGATTATTATGTAATATGACCTGAGAATTAATATAAGTAAGGATTCAATTTTTTATATTTATTTATCTTGAGTAGCTATCAAGGAAAATCAGAATGTAGCAAATTGTGGCCAATGAAACCACTGTAGCCTATGAACCTATTGTCAACAAAGTCTGACACTGTCTGTCCATGTTTCTGACATAGTATACTCACAACAGGGCTTTTCTTTTTTTTTTTTTTTTTTTTTTTTTTTTTTGGTTTTTCGAGACAGGGTTTCTCTATGTAGCCGGGCTGTCCTGGAACTCACTCTGTAGACCAGGCTGGCCTCGAACTCAGAAATCCACCTGCCTCTGCTCCCAAGTGCTGGATTAAGGCGTGCGCCACCACCGCCCGCCAACAACAGGGCTTTTCAAGGGCAAACCTCTAGGTATTTTTCCATCTTCACGGAAAAATGTTCTTCAGCATTCTCAGCATGAAGATATTCTCTTACTTATCGTTTCCTGAGATAGGATATCCCTATGCAGATGTTCCTGGCCTGGGACTTTTGATGTTATGTAGACCAGGCTGACCTCAAATTTATAGAACTCTCCCAGTTTCTTGTCCTTGGTCTGCCGAGGTTAAAGACATATGTCACTGCACCTGGAAAGATATTCCTTTATTCTTCAAAGTGCTTGGTCATTTATGGCTCCTGTGTGTGAGTACATTGTACTTTATTTAGGGTTCAAAAGTGCTTACGGAGTAACATGCTGTAGATGTGGCATGTGGTACAGGAAGCAGTGCTTACACTGAGCTTTTTCTCTTGTTGGAAGAGATAATGCGGAAACCATAAGTCTAACGTGGGCACATACCACAGGGCACATTCCATTTGTCATGATTTTGTTCATTGAGAGGATTGTATGTGCTGGGAAGAGAATACTTTAACACAGCTGTTTGGGAGAGCAGCTCAGACTGAAGGGAGCTTGATGATGGGAGCGGGAGGTTGTTCTTGTGCTAGAAGCAGATGGGAGAAGAGGCTGTTAGAGTAGAGGCCTCACATTTTCAGATATCACCATAATGGCTCAGTTCTCTGGTGTATACCATGTACACCACGTAGTTAAAAATAAAAGGAATTTCGGGAGAACTGCACTTTTTCCAGAAAGAAAGGAAATGACTCCATGAAGATACTGGGGCTTGGGGAGCATAATATGTAAATTTAACTGATTGGATATTTATTTATACCCCTATATCCAACTATCAAGAATATATCTCATTTTCTAATTACAAAAGGCACGTTTAAAGTTGAATGTTAGTAAGACATAAGTCACTCTCAACAAATACAGAATCGTTAATTTTAATTATATCTCATTTTCTGACAAAACAGTGGGTGAAACTCCAGCAGGGCTGAGGATGGAACTACATGGTAGAATCATTAGCCAGCATGCTCAAGGCCCTAGACTTCATGGGATAATGGGAGAGGACAAGTGTTAGTATTCTGTCTAAACTCCACCTCCACAGCTATCTGGCAACAGCCAGGTATGCTCCTCCCCACAGTTACCTGGCAACAGCCAGGTAGGCCTGCCCACTATAAAAGGGGCTATCTGCCCTCTCCTCTTCCTCTTGCTCCCTTGATCTCTCACCTGCAGGTTCTCTCTGCCCCCTCCCCCTTCCCTTCCTCCTCTCTCCACGTAGTCATGGCCGGCCTCTATCCCTCCACTTCTCTCTTCTCTCTCTTCTTGCTTCTTTCTGCCATTCCTCCCATTTCTCTCTCCACCCTCCACCCTGAATAAACCCCCTCCCTTTGTGGAACCATCTGGTCTGGTGTTGTCTGTCTAAGCTGCAGCGCTGAAATCTAACAACAAGACTCCAAGAAAGCAGACTTCTAAACAATGAATGAGTAGTAAAGTATAAACTGATGGTCATAGTGGCTTGGGAGGCAGCTCAGCAGTAAAATGCACATATGCACCTCTAATTTATACTATATTAGATTGTACTACAAATTTTCTCCATAGACTTTATAGACTTTGAGTCTAATTGCTTTTAGCTTTTCTTTTCTTCTTTTTTTTAAGGTGATCATTTCTCCTCCTCCCCCGACTCTTGCTCCAGCCCCACAGTTTATTTATTTACTTATTATATGTAAGTACACTGTAGCTGTCTTCAGACACCCCATAAGAGGGCATCAGATCTCATTACAGTTGGTTGTGAGCCACAATGTGGTTGCTTGGATTTGAACTCAGGACCTCTGAAAGAGCGGTCAGTGCTCTTAACTGCTGAGCGATCTCTCCAGTCCACTTTTAGCTTTTCTTTTGTGTTAATGTATATGTTTGAGACCATAATCCTTTTTTAAAACAGCTTTAGCTTCATCTATAGAGAAAATATACTGCCTTTTTGATACGTGGTCTCAAGTACTTTATGATTTCATTTATAACCACTATTTTTTTTTTTTAAGATTTAATTATGTGTATGGGTGTCTTGCCTGAATGTGTGTCTGTGCCTCGCATTTGTAAAGTCCATATGGAGATCAGGAGATGGCATTGGATCTCTGGGTTTGGAGTTATAGAAGGCTGTGAGCCAGCACATGGGTACTGGAAAGTGAACCTGGGTTCTCCAGACATTTGATTCATTTTTTAACTAGGCAGCTACAAGAGGTTCAAGGTTGCTGGTTTTGTTTTGTTGGGTTTTTTTGTTGTTGTTGGTTTTTTTTGTTTGTTTGTTTGTTTTTTCTGTAATATTAGTATTACAAGGTTTTAAGCTGCTTCCTATCCCTGCTGCAGGAGAAACTGGGGTAATAGATGGATGTTATAATGGATTTAACTTGCTAAGGAAATACTAAGTTACATAAAGTAGAACTTTCTTAGAGAAGAGCTCTGCCTCCAGTATGACTTAAAAAATCAATGGCTTAACCAGGCTTGTTAGGAGGAAATTCCGTACCGTTAACATAATTGAAATTTAGGCTTGCTGAACGAACATTTCTATTAAGATTTCTTCACTAAGATTGTCACCAATCAGCAGGGCTGTGGTGAGGTTCATCTTTAATATCAGCAGCCGGGAGACAAGCAGGCACATCTCTGTGAGTTTGAGGGCAGCCTTTTCTACAGAGTTCCAGTAAAACCAGAGCTACACAGAGAAATCCTGTCCTGAAACAAAACAAAACAAACACAAAACAACAAAGCAACAAGATTGCCACTAATAAGACCCTCTTCCCCATAACAAAAGTTGAGAATCCTGGCTTACAACTGGCCATTGGGGCACAGCTGCCATTAAGACCCACTCAACCAACTATCAGGAGACACATAATTCTGTGAGGTAGGCAGGGTGACGCGGAGTAACAACTGCTGGGAAAGAACAGCACTGGTTTACTTCAAAAATAACTGTGATAATATCTTTGCTGGGTAAGTCTCTTACTTGCCCCAACAGCTAGATATACAATCTCCTGTCTCTCTAATTGCTCAAAGTGTAACTTGGGGTGGGGACCTGAAAGAGGTTTAAAGATGACAGTGTATGTGGAAGGTGAAAGCCTGAGACCTACATCAGCTGCTAAAATTCCAAGGCTGGTTTCTCTTTGGGCCTTGGTCAGAACTGGATGTTCCTATTAAACAGTCTTTTCCTTATTCCTTATTATGACTGGGTGAGTTCTCACTGTGGGGATTAACATGGCTGTGCCATGCAGGTGACCCAGGAAATAGAATCAAATCCTCACTATTCCCATTCCTGGAACATGATATCTAGAATCTTTGTAGTACAGAGAAATTTTCCTTCCTATCGCTGAAAAGGTCTGAGCAGTACAGGCTAGTACTCTCTAGAAGAATTTGCTCATTGTAGAGGCCTGAAACACCAAATTGGACCTAGCAGGGTCTCTACTGAGGTCTCACAATCCCCACAGCAAAGGGGGAGCAAAGAGGGAGTGATAGTGCTGGCTTCTGGTTTCTTCCTGGTGCCCTGAGAAAGCAAACACTCTGTGGTGCAATTTGTGTGAAATGAAAATTACCTCTAATTGGAGGTCTGGGATAAAAATATCTCCAATCTGTAAACAAAGCAATTGCAGTCCGCTGGAGGCATACAACTATAGCATAAAGTGCCACAGGTTAGGCACACTGCAACAGGAGGTGGTCTACCCTGCACTTCAGAAGCAAGACTTGCTCCTGGTTTTGTTCTAAGGTAGCTCAGGCTATCCTTAAGGCTCCTCAGCAGCGCCAGTGGTATTGTGTTTTAATATGCATTGGGGAGTAAAGCACCCCAGACACTTTAACCCATGTACTAGTATAACCTCCAGCACATATATGAAGACATACGCAAAAAATACCTACACTTGGGATCCTAAGAGATGATGTTGTTTAATTAATTAATTTTATTTATGTTGGTTTTGTGAGACAGAGTTTATCTTGTTGGACTGTAAGATCCAAAACCAGGGGACAAATTCCCACAGAAACGCTTACGGACAGGACTCGCTGCAATCACATGAGGTTCAGGTTTTTTTTTTTTTTTTTTTTTTTTTTTTTCGTTTTTTGAGACAGGATTTCTCTGTGCAGCCCTGGCTGTCCTGGAACTCACTCTGTAGACCAGGCTGGCCTCGAACCCAGAAATCTGCCTGCCTCTGCCTCCCAAGTGCTGGGATTAAAGGCGTGTGCCACCACTGCCCGGCTGAGGTTCGGTTTAATGAAACTAGTGCACTAGGACTCTCTTGCATGAAGGCAAGAGAGAAGAGCCCCGAACAAGAGCTGGGTACAGTACTTATGGATACAGTACAGTTCACGAGGGCAAACCACATAGTCTGACTTTTCTGGGTTTAGTCCCTAGGTGACTCAGATTATGACAAGGAGTGTCCTCTGTTTACCCAGGTTTATTGCGTTAACGGGTTAACGGCCCAGCTTCCTGATTCCTGGAATGTGTCTGTGTGCCCTGGGCCTTCCTCACCCACAGGTGGGTTCCCTCCCCTGTGGTCTGAGGAATGTTAGTCAGCCTCTCCTTTCCTCTTCTTAAAGGTTAACCCAACTAGTGTCCTCTGACTAAGCAATGTGCCCCTCCTAGGATGTGTCCTGAGATAGTGGGATTCTTTTAATCTCAAGTTCAAACCAAGACCTGAAAATCCTACATTTAGACCCAAAAGTCTTACACTCTGTGTAAGTCTTGGCTGTCCTGGAACTGGCTTTGCATACCAGACTGGCCTTGAACTCACAGAGATCCTTCTGCCTCTCTGCCTTCTTAGTGCTGAGATTGTAGGACTTTTGGGTCTCAGTTTGAATTTAAATTTAAAAGAACCCCACTGTCCCAGGACATATCTGGAGGGGCACATTCCTTAGTCAGAGGACACTTGCTAGATTAACATTCAGAGGAAGAAGGGAGAGATTGAGTAACATCCCTCAGACTATAGGGGAGGGAACCCACCTGTGAGTGAGAAAGACCCAGAGCACACAGATACATTCCAGGACACTCCTTGTCATAATCTGAGTCACCGAGACAAAGGTCAGACTTTGTGGTTTGCCCTCGTGAACTCTGTATAAAAATTGCTCCCAGCTTTTGTTCCGGGCTCTCTTGCCTGCATTCAAGAGAGTCCTAGTGCACTAGTATCATTAAACCTCATGTTATTGTAGCAAGTCCCGTCCCGTCCGTGTGTTTCTGTGGGAGCATGTTCCCTGGTTTCGGATCTTAGAATCCAACAAGATAAGAAGGGGAGTGTCATCGTGCCTGACTGTGTGTGTGTTGTTTTTGGTTTCACATTTTTAGATGGAGTTTCATGTAGCCTAGCTGACTCTATAGTTGAGAATGATCTAGAATTCCTGATCCTACTGCCTCTAGTTCCTGAGTGCTGGGATTACAGGTATATGATACCAAGCCCCTTTATGTGGTGCTTGGGATTGAACCCAGAGCCTCACACCTGTCAGGCAAGTGCTCTGTCAACTGAGCTGCCTATCCTCCTCCCCTGTGATAGTTTTATTAAGTAGCTGCTGCTGAAGACCTCACCATAGGAAGTCACTGAGAAAAATTTGACGTCAGTGTGACCTTTTCTTTCAACTGAATCACAGAAAGGATTATGGAACTCAAGTGAACTACAGCACATTTTATTGGAGGAGAAGGATGTACCCGCAATTATTTCATTAGATCAATGGAGAGGGGTGAGTCTTAAGTAAAATTAAACAACTACTTTGGAGACAAAAATAAGAGGATGACAGTTTGGGTAAAATGTAGGTAAGCGTAGTAGAAAATATTGCAAAGAAAGAAGGAGTTGAAAGAAATGAGAAACAAAATAACAAGTATATGACCAAACTCCCAGAAAAGCTGTGTAGGGAAATGATTTGGGGAGGAGAGGTCAAGTCTCTCATAAAGAGAAGGACTCTCTTCCTTTTCTCATGTTGGAAAAGCTGACTTCAGGTGATTATTTTGGGGTTTAATGACATAGGGAAGGAAACAAAGTTATGATTGTGTAACTTTTGAAAAAAGAATAATATCAGCTGATGTTGTGGTTGAATTAATGTGCCATTAATTCTAACACTTGGGAGGTAGATGCAGGCAGAGCTTTGTGAATTTGGCAGCCTGGTCTACACAGTAAGTTTGGGGCCTTGAGTCTTTTTCTCAATTATCACAGAAAGAACACAAGGAAAAGCAAAACATCCATGTAAAGCTCTTCTTTGCTTTTCATTCCCTCTGACGTCTCTGAAGGTTGGGAGTGTTTTATTTATCAAAGCTCAGGCAGAATATTGAAGCCATTTTGACCCATTTTTATCATGCTGATCAGAAGGATGATAGTGAGAAAGAGAAGAACTTTGAGCAGTAAACCTGTATTGAAGCCGGGCAGTGGTGGCGCACGCCTTTAATCCCAGCACTTGGGAGGCAGAGGCAGGCGGATTTCTGAGTTCTAGGCCAGCCTGGTCTACAGAGTGAGTTCCAGGACAGCCCGGGCTACACAGAGAAACCCTGTCTCGAAAAACGTAAAAAACAACAACAACAACAACAACAACAACAACAAAAAACCTGTATTGAGCTCCATCTATGATTCAGCTGTTTAATCTCTGGCAATCATTTCACTGGGATGAGTAGTAGCGTCCCTGTTTTATAGGTAAGGAATCCAAGTCTTAGATAAGCATAAATAAGCAGACACATTTGCTCTCCTCAGAGGCAAATCAAGCAGGAATCCCACTCTTTGCCTCTTGATGTGCTTTTTGTGTCTATACTAAACAGTATTGCAAAACTCAAGTTCACCTTATGCAGATTTAATTTTAGTTCTTTTAAAAAATGCATCTCTCATCTGGGCAGTGGTGGCCCATGCCTTTAATCTCAGGAGTCAGGAGGCAGAGGCAGGCAGATCTCTTGAGCTTGAGGCCAACCTGATCTATAGAGTCAGTTTCAGGACATCCAGGGCTGCATAGAGAAAATTTGTCTTGAAAAATCAAGAAGAAAGCATCTCTTTCTAATATGCCCCACACTACAATAAACACATTCAGATGAATTGTGCTGCAGTTAAAGGCACAGACTCCCAACTCTGCTTACCAAATGCTTCCAGAACATTGCTTCTGACCTCATTGAGCTTATTCATGCTGAGCAGAGTTCAATTTCTCCAGGAAGAACAGACCACATCACAGACAAATGTGTTACCCAGCCTTGCAGCATTATCTTCACTTGCATTTCCATTCCAAGGACATGCTTTAGACACTACTAACGACATGGGAACTCTGTTGTGGAGGGAAGTCAGTACTTTACAGTGAAGCACCTGCTACCCTCTCTCCCAGGAACCTCTGCCCTTTATAGAATATTCATGAAGCCTTTTCTTGTAATCTCTGCCTGAATTTCAAAAGAGACTCTAAAACAGAGGGGCATTTAACAGAAAGAGCCATTTTCATAATGCAAACACGGGAATTTAGCAGAAGAAAGGAAGCGTTGGCTTCTAAATAACTGTGCTCTGTCTACAGTCAGATGCCATCTCACAGTCCCCAAGGAATCAGACCGGTTTCTTCAATTAGGTAAGTATGACTGAGCACATGGCCAGAGGAAAAAGAGAGCAAGAAAAAACAAAAACAAAAACAAAATCGAACAACCCTCATCCCAAACAATTAGGCTTACAGAAACTCCCAGGACACTCCATTTTGTTTTGTGTTTAATGCAGACAGAGAGAGAGGCCAGCATGAAAAATACCATTTACACACATTTGCCTATGACTTAGACACATGATGACCAGAAATGGAAGGAATGAAAAGACAAGTAGCATTATAGTAGGTTATTTTATCTGGACATTTGGGATTAGTTTTGTTTTGTTTCCTTCTGAGTTTGTGGTAATCAATTCACATTTGTAAAGCTTTGAACATTTATAAAATGTAGACTGAAGGTCATGTGGAAATGAAAATCGAAACACACTTGGCAGTGACCTTTCTCTTTCAAATTTCTTGAAATATTATTTTGTTACCCACTGAATAATAGTGCTGGTTGTTGGAAACTCTGTCACAGGTTCTCACAGGCTCAGAATTCTGTTTTAACTGTGTTGTTTCTGGAACCTTAGAGATGCTCTTTCTAATATTAAACATGGTGTAAACCTTTCTCAAGAGTTTTCCATTGTATTAAATGACACCAGACTGCCTGATTTCCTTAGGTCTAAGGTCCAGTTCTTTGTTGTTGTTTTGAGACAGAATTTATTTATGTAGCCCTGGCTGTCCTAGATCTCATCCTACAGACTAGGCTGGCCTTGAACTCACAGAGATCCACCTGCTTCTACCTCCTGAGTGCTGGGATTAACAAGCAGGCACCACCACAGCCCAGCTCCAGTTCATTTTTATCCTTCTTGTCATCTGCTTATAAGATCTTGCTGCTTTTCCTTTCCTACCCTTCCCATTTCCCACTATCCAGAATTCAGAGTTAGGCTAGTAAAATGGCTGAGTGGGTACCAGTCCTTGCTTCTAAAGCCTGGAAACCTGAATTTGATCCCTGGAATCCATGTAAAGATGGAAGAAAGTCAACTTCATGAAGTTGTACTCTGACCTCCACATGCACATTGTGGCATATGCATCCTGCCAGGTACTCCTGTACTCATATCCAAATGGTGATGTAGATGATGATAAAATAATGAACCAGTTTTAAAATGAAAAAAAAAAAAAAAAAAAAAAAGGCTGGAGAGATGGTTCTGCAGTTAAGAACACTTGCTGCCCTTCCAGAGGACTTAAGTTCAATTCTCAGCACCCACACCAGGCTTACCATTTGTTAACTGCACGTCTGATCTCTCTTGGCATCCACATTTATTTTCACACACCCACATGCAGATATACATACATACATACATACATACACATAATTAAAATGATAAAAAAAATCCAGATATGGTAGTGGTTATCTTTAATACTAACACTTGGAGACAGAGGCAGTTGGGATTTATGTGAGTTTAAGGCTAGCCTGGTCTATTTATCCTTCAAGTTCCAGGGTGGCCAGGGCTACATAAATAAGACTCTGTCAAAAAATAAAAAGTAAAAAACTCGGTGACAAGTATTCTTGTATTTTGTAGGATAAACTATTGGAGATACCATTATGCTTTAGCTCTACCAGAGAAATGAATTATACCTCTACAGCAACTTATTGTATTTATGTACTGGGTATGTCTTGCTAATTTCAGCGTTTTCTCCTTTCATTACCTATGGAATCAGGACCCCTACAGGTGTGAAAATACTAGTTTCAAAAATTACTCGGTAATATTTTTATTTGTAAAATAACACACATTTCCTTAAAAAATATGATTTATTTTATTTCATGTATATGAGTGTTTTGTCTACCACAGGCATGTTTAGTGTCATCAGAGGTCAGAAGAGAGTGTCAGATCGCCTGGAACTGGAGTTACAGATGGTTGTGAACCACAATATGGGTGCTGGGAATGAAATCCGGGTCCTTGCAAGAGCAACAGGTGCTCTTCATTGCTGAGCCATCTCACCAACCCCATCATTTCCTGAATTTTAATGGAGTAATCCTTCTTAGATCTGTAGCGATAATCTACAGTTTCATAAATCTACCCCGCCTTCCTCCCAGACACTCTTTTTAATTTTCCTCTCGCTAAGTTTATCGACAGAGGTAGCACCTGGAAGCACTGAGCATCTTTGCATCCATAGCAACCAGACTTGAGCTTTTTCGGTCACTATGGTGCCGGCTCTGCCTGGCCGCGTGGTCGCTATGGAAACTGGAGGCGGGTCGCAGGGTCCAAGCAGACTGGGCGCATGCGCACGAGGCGGGCTCTCTGCTCCAAGCCTGAGCCCCTCACATTCCCCTCGACATGGCGCTGAGCCGGCGGCTGCGACTTCGGCTGTGCGCTCGGCTGCCCGACTTCTTCCTGCTGCTGCTCTTCAGGGGTGAGTTGACGCTTCAGTGACGCTAGGAAGTGTGTGGTCTGTGACGATGGGGACAGAGCGGCCCGAGCCGCGGTGGAATAGCGGTTTCGGTGTCCAGGACTTCCAGGTCCGGCCGAGGAGCTGAGGGGTGGCCTCTGCGGGAGAGTGGCGGGCGCGGCTCAGCGGGCAGTCGGGTCGGGTCTCGGGCTGACCCGCGTGGATGCGGCTGGTCCCGCACAGGGACACGGCCCGTTAGAAGGACCGTGGCAGCTGCCTCACGGGCTCTAAAACTTGCTGGAGAAAACACCCCATCAGCAGTGTGGTACCCAGAAGTCGTGGACGACGAGCGGCTTGGGAAGCTCCAGAGGCCTGTCCTCCCGATAGCTGCTAGGGTCAACAAAGAAGCTCAACTGATCGAGGCCAGCCATCCTTTTGCGGAGACGGGACTGCACAGGGCTAAGCACCTTTGTTGCAGTGTGGTAGAGAAGACCCTGACTCCCAAATAGCATCTGGGTCATTTTGATCTCTGCATACTGCTGAACTTGAAAGTTTTGCTCATTTCTTTTCAGTGGAATTCCTAGGAGACAGTATTTTCCCTGGTCGGTTGGGCAAAAGCACTGTAACGTTTACTTTGCAGTTACTTTCCATAAACACCACAGGGCACTTTGAGCTATTATCTCAGTCCTTAAAACAGCTCAGTGAAGTGGGTTTGTGAACCCATTTTCAGAGGCTAATATTAACATTCTTAAAAAAATTATTTCAAGACTGATGGACAAAACAAACAGCGCCAAACTTAAGGTTTCATAAGGCATCACTCCTTACTCCCAAGGTAACCCAGCCCGGACCACTCTTCAACCCTTGGTTTGTTCCTTGGATTTGTTGCCGCCTACGATGTTCTCCAAAATATACAAATTAATACACCAAAGCACTGTTGGGAGTGGGGGGTGGTCAGGCAAGAAAACAAAGCGTTTTTGTGTTTGACGCTTCTTCTTGTGGGTGCTCAGAGTGGTGGTAGAAAACAGGGCTCTAGTGCAGAAGTATTGGAAACAGGCTTCTGTAAGTAAGGATGAGCCTTAGCATGTATTTGTGACCATAGATTTTGCTTGGTTTTAAATCTGCAAACCAAATGCAGTTGGGAGATAGAACTGACCAGAGGCTAGCCAGGAGACAGGAGTGTCAGGAATGTCCAGCTCCCACTGTGTTGGTCACACTGACACGTCCTATTCACAGACTAGAACAACACCCTATTGTTGAAGAGATTTGCTTACATGAAAATCTGCAGTTTTTATTAGAGAAACATTTTGCAGTTGACTTCAGGATGAATTTCTTCATGATGGTTTGTGAGTAAAGTAGAAACTGTTAAGGGCTCCATAGACTCTAGTCTTCGCTGTTGCCCCTCATGCGGGCTAATTTGGTGGGTTTCTTGCTATTGAGGATGGGATTTACTTGCATTTCATAGAAAGATTTCAGTCTAGGACTGAAGGCAAAGATGGAGGTGCCAGGATGTATATATAAGTCCACTTGAAAGCTGTAGCTTTCTTTTTAAAGGAAGGAGTTTCCTATTCTATAGCTCTTAGCTTCCGTGTACCTTAAAGCTGTACTCTGGGGACTAGAGAGATAGCTTAGTGATTACGAAGGGATGTTCTGGCAGAGGACCCAAGTTCTGTTCACAGCACCCAAGTTGATGACTCAAAGAGCATGGGGCTCCAGCCTCGGACAATCTGACATACTTTTCTGAGCTCTGTAAGCACTCACATTCATACATGCATATGGCTCCTTCACATATAAGTAAAAGTAAAATAAACCTTTAAAAACGTGTCATCTTCATAGGGGGACAGCTGTGCCTTTTTAATTTTTAGGATTATGCTTTTCACTTGGTGTCACTATGTACCATTTTCATTTAAAAATGCTAGTTCCTACCTGATGTGACTCATGCTTGCAATCCCGAGGCTGAGGCAGGAAGATCACTGGGAGCTTTAAGGCATTCTGGAATACACAGTAAGTTTCAGGTTACCCTGGGGTAGAGTGAGACAACAAAAATTACGAGTTTCCCATCGGATGTGGTGACACATGCCTGTAATCTCAGGACTTGAGGGGCAGAGAGAGGCAGGAGGATCACTGCCAGTTCTCTCCAAGTCCAAGGCATGCCAGGGCTACACAGAGACCATATTTTAAAAATTAAAAAGAAAAAAAAAAAGAGGTAATTTCCAACATAGTAAACATTCCATGTAATTGCCCCCTTTGCTGGGCTCTGTCTTATGACAACTTAGTGTGAATTATTGTATTTAATTTTGATAACTTAAGACTGTGTTACTGTTTTTCCTTTTTTTTTGTGCGTGTGTATGAAGAAACACACATGCAGAGGTCAAGTGCTTGAGTTGGTACCTCAAGCATCTTAAACTTAGAAGTCTCTAGTCTGTGGCAATTCAGTCTTTGGCTACTTGTTTATTGTATTTGACAGTGTGGAAATTCTTACTATGGATCAGTTTAGTGAAATTATCACACGTTCGAAGACATGCAGTTTGTATATGTGTAATACTCCTGTGTGAGGTCAGCACTGGTGTGATTCAGCTCTACAGATGTTGAGCCTCATCCCCTTTGTGAGTGATTATGTAGCATCAGTAACTTTCCAGAACTTTTTAACAGAGAGAACGACTTTATTTAGAACTAGAATAACAGTTTGTAGTCTTGAAGACAGTTTTTGAGGTGAAATGTAGAGAAATTTTGGACCAAATATTCTAATTCTTCTGTTTACTTGAACTCCTGAAACATGTTTTAGAATAGCCTACATTGATTAATTGCTTGATTGAACTCAGAACCTTGAACATATATAGCCCCTGTCCTTTTATGGTATTTTAATTCCTTTTGATTACTTGATTGTCACAGTCATTGTCAGGGTTGTATGTGTACTTTAAGAAAAACAGGAAAGCTGATCCCAAAACATGAAGTAGTTGGATCCACTGCTCGTCCCAAGTGACTTGCTTATGGTCATGCTACAGGTTGAGGAGACTGAGTAGATCGTTGGTAGCGACCTTAGTCATTATATAATCGGCAGTGTTAAACTCAAGAGTCACAGTGCTCCATCTCCTAGGCTCTGTGGAAGTTGCTCGAAAGGCAGCCCCCAAGATAGCCTAAGTCCGTTTTCTGAAAGGCAGCAGATGCACAACATGCTTTCTGATTGTATATTGTAATAGAAGACGCCACAGACATAGTGTACCCAACATGCAGCTGTTAGAGATGCGGTATTAACAAATTCCTTCTTCATACATCCTTTAAATTCTTTCAAAGCACAAGTGGGGTAAAAGAAAAGAAAATATGTGTGTGAGTGAGTTAGAGGGTGCAGTTGGCTGAGGACATCTAGTGATGGGAGGCCGATTCTAGATACTCTCTCAAGGTGTTTCCAATCAGCCGTGTGATGGCATTAGGGTTGAGTGCGCATTTGAAATCTTTGCACGTGCCTCTGAATTCTAACACTGTAAACATACATCCTCACTGGCGTATGGAGAGATCCTGAACTAAGTTGGTAAGCACATTCTTTTACACCCAGGTTAGCAAGGACACTATCCACTGAATGGGCGCCTGACGAATTAATTTAATGCCTCTTTGCTGCTTGCTGGGATGCACAGAAATCTACCTGTTTCCGACGTCCCAGGAAACAGCGGTTTTTCCTGTTGTGGTGTTTTGGTTTTCTTGTGTCTCTGCAGTATTGTGTGCCGTGCATTGCCCTTTCACCCCACCCCTCAGCACTGTGCGCAGCAGGATTTGTGGTGCTGCTTTGCTCTTCAATCTATAAGGAAGATTCTTCGCTTATGACCTTTTGCCTTTCTTTTAAAAGTTTATTTTTCAAATAAATGTTTTATGTTGTCTTAGTTTTCGGTTGCTGTGACCAAGCACCGTGACCAAGTCACTTACAAAAGAAAGCACTTAATTTGGGGCTCATGGTTCTGGGATTAGAGCCCATGACCATCATGGTGGGGAGTATGGCAGTGGGCAGCCGTGCATGGCACTGCCTGCCATAACTAGGAGCTTATTATATCTTCATCGGTAAGAAGGAGGGAGGGAGAGAAGAGAAGAAGGAAAGAGCTAATTGGGGATGACATGGGCTTTTGAAACCTCAAAGCCCACCCCCAGTAACACACCTCCTCCAACAAGGCCACACTTCCCCATCCTTCCCAGTTGTGAGCTGCCAGTTCAATAGTGGGAGTCAAACTCAAGTCTTTTGGCAGAAAACCAATGCTCTTAACCACTGAACCAACTCTTCAGTCCCCATAATACTTTATTTGTATGAATGTGTACCTGTTGTCTGTATGTGTACCGTATGTATGCACATACCCAGAGAGGCCAGAAGAGGGTGTCAAGTCTGCCAGAACTGGAATTAACAGGTGGTTTGGAGTTAACTCTATGTAGGTGCTGGGACCAGAACTGGGTCCTTGGCAAAGGTAGCAAATGCCCTTAAATGCTGAGCTGTTTCTAGCCTCTTTATGTATTTGATTTGTAGAGTATCGCAGTACCTCGTTGGTTTACTTTGTTTCTACAATTCAAGTTCTACCAGTCTTGTCTTCTGTTGTGTCTGGTAGCTTCAACTCACAGTCATCTTTCCTGTCTGAATAATCATATTTCATGGTCTACATGCAGTTCATTTCATTCCAACCAAACACGTTAACATGCCTCCATTATGTCATGTACTATTCACCACAGTGGGGACACACATGAGTAAGAAGCCCAGCCCCTGAAGAGCCAGCCATAATGTGTCTGACTACTCACTCACACTGGGCTTTGGCTATTGGTGTGAGTACAACTAGCAGTGATGTTAAAAAAGAAACTGACCCAGGACAGAGACGGCTCTAGTAAGTCTTGCTTGTCTGTCTTTGTCACTTAAAAGCCAGTTAACATTTTTAACCACTCTGTGTGTCTAGGCATTTTTAGTATTTCTTATTTTAGTTCCGTGGCTGCAGGAACATCGGAGTAGTCTCAGTTGTTACCGTCAGAGTTATTGTGGAAGGAAATGGTATTTTCTGTCATCTACTCTGTATAGCTGCAAAGTTAAGAGAAAAAACGTGGAGAAATGTTTATCAGGCGCTTTAAAGGACACGGGCTGCCACTACTACAATTTGTGATTACAGTTATGTAAAACACCAGGGAAATGTAGAGATCATTGATAGGTTGTTTCTAAGCAGCAGAGCTCAGGGCTGCTTTTCTTGGCTCTTGTGCCTTCCTGATTCTTTTGCTTCATTTTTGAAGTCTTTAATGAAAATTTTAAAGAAATATATATAATTTTTAAAAAGTTGCACTTTGTTTTGATTTCTCATAGCTACAGTACTAAGATTTTAGATAAGACATTAGTAAAGGGAAAACGTGATTTGTTTAACTACTTGTAGCCTCTGCCTTTATCTAGTTTCTTCACAGCAGCCGAATTGGATAAAGGAGGAATGTCCTTGGAGTTCAGTTGTTTGTTCATGTATTCTTTGTGACACATCTCAGCGATTAATTGCCATTGGCTTTGGGTAGGAGAACAGCTGTGGCGTCAACAAATGGTTAAGGGGGACTGAAGCCTCTCTGAGTACCTGCCCTGCCCCCAATCATTAGGAGCAAACAAAAGAACCCGAGTGATTGCCTGGCTTGCTGCTGCACTTTGATTGAGCACTGCCCTGTGCCAGCCGCTGAGCTCCCGGGCTGGGGTGGGGAGTGCGGGGGATGGGGATGGGAGTAGGGGAAGGAATGGTTCTCTAAAGTGATGAAAATAAGGAGGCAGGTTGCTTTCATAGGAAGCAGAAAGTTATCCGCACGTGTGCCCGTCATTTGTTTCTGTCCAGTGTGGACGGCCCTGTCACTAGAATGAGGTGCAGCTTCGCAGCTGTCTGAAAGCTTATGGGGGATGTAGCAGACCCTCAAGACAGCTGCTTTTCTTTCTTTGGTCACAGTTTACATTAAAGCACTTCTACTGTGTTTTGTTCTTTCCTTTGCTAACAAACAGTCTGGGCTTGTGTAGCTCAGGCTTGCCTGGAACTAACTCTGTGTTTCTCTCTGTCTCTGTCTCTCTGTCTACCCCTGCCCCACCGTGTGTGTACGTGTGCGTCGCGTGGTGTGCGTGTGTGTGTGTGTGTGTGTGTGTGTGTGGGCGCGCGCGCTGCGTGCGTGGCGCGTGTACTTCCCATAATGTCAGAGGTTGATGTCAAGTGACTTCTGTAATTGCTTTCTATCTTATTTTTTGAGACATGGTCTCTCACTGAACTGGGGACTGGTCAGAGTCCACTTGGCAGAATGGACAGCAAGCCCCAGGGCTTCCTGTCACTACCTGTCCAGTGCTGGGATTGCAGCCTGTGCTGTGTCACCTGGCCTTTACGTGGGTTCTGAGGTATCCTTTCAGGTCCTCATGCATGGCCTTACTGAGCGATTCTTCCACCTCAGCTGTTGGTACACAGGGTTACAAGTATGTGACACCACACTTGGCTTCCTACTGACCACAGAACTGCAGATTTAGGTGAATAGAAATGTGGGGAGAGAAAAAGTGGAGGAAGTAGTGTAGACAGGGACGTGCTTGGAAGTGTGTAGTGTTTATTGAGACTCTGGGTTATTATGATAAATAACAGCTGTTGAATATGGTGTGCTGGGCATTGTATAGATTGTACCAGACAATATAGAGAGTTCAGGCTACTATAGCATAATATCGTAAACTGAGTGCCTTAAACGATAGACATTTGTGTCTCACTGTTTTGGAGTCTCAGATCAAGGTTGAGATCAAGGTTGCTAGCAGGTCCAGTTCCTAGGGAGGCCTTCTTCCTGGTTTGTGGATGACTACTGTCTTTTCACAGGCTGGAGAAGGAGAGAGAGCTTGATGTCTCTTAGCCACTATCCATTATGGGGTCCTACCCTCATGACTAAGCCCAGTTACTTTTAAAGCCAGCACCTAATACCATCTTATTAGGGATTGAAACTTCACCATGAGCTTTAGGAGAACACGAACTTGAGTTGCCTTAAGTGGTCTCAGCACTCATTTTTATTTACAGGTACTAATTTGTAGATGTGGAATCTGAAGCCTGGTCCAAGGTCATAATAAACAAAAGAGCCATACCCAAAGTGGGGCATCTGTAGTGCTCTCTCTCCAAAGCTCAGGGGCCAGTGCACAAGAAAAGGCAGAAATACAGCATAAAGAGCCTGAAGTGTGTGACACTATCTTTTGGGCATAATATAGCATTGTACCCTTGAGCCCTCAACAGCTGGATTATCTGCACAGATTGGGCTTGTCACCATTGAAATTGTGGAAATTTGTTTGTCAGTTGGAAGCAGGAATATGTATGAACAAATGAAGTCAAGAAGATTGCAGTGGAAAGATCACCTAGAAAGTATTATTAATAGTCTTAGTAATGGTCGGTAGAATGGGTATCCTGGTTCTACACTGGGTTTGGTTTATATTCTGGATCCTCCCTTTTAGCTGTGGACAGTCTGTTCCAAGATACCCAGTAGATTCCTAAACCTGGATAGAGCAGAACCCTGTGTGTCCTGTGATATTTCCTGTACACAACATGCAAACATCATGCCTTTTCCCTCTTAACTAAGCACTTACTGTGTGGTATACTGTGGCTGAGATTTACGCAGTTTTTGAACAGTGAAATATAATGTCTTTTTTCCTTCATACTTTCGTAGTTAGAAGATACATCAAATGACTTCTTTTTCTTGGGTTATCAAGTGAAGAATTTTCACCTTTTCCTGAAGAGTAGCACTGTGTGGCTTCTCTGTGCCATGTCTGAATTGCCAGTGTTGGGGCCACTGAGTAACATCAGGGTTACATGGATACGGTCTGTAGTGATGGTTGACCCCCTAGCCAGATGCCTCCTGAAGTGCACAGTGAGCCATCATGTACATGATGTAGACATGATGGATAGGGGGCATGCATATCCTAGGTAGGATGAGCAGGACAGCATCAGTTTTTATCTCATCAGAGCGGCCTACAGTTTCTAACTTAGGAACTGCAGCTTTTGGAATTTTCATTTGCTGTTCCAGGATGTAGATGACTTGAGGTAACTAAAACTGCTGATGGGGGAGGTGGCACTTGTGTCTGAAAACCTGTACCGAGGGTTAATGTTGTTCTTCAAGTGCGTATCTACTGGACATGTTATTTTAGGTTGTCCTTTTGCCTTAGAACTTAGAGAGAGGATAAACAAGGGACAGTGTGTATTCTCAGCCCTCTGGTTGAGAAGTTTAGAGTTGTATCCATTTCCTCCTCTATATTGCTAATTTTTTCCCTAGCTACATTAAAAGTCGTTTTTCTTCTTTCCCCTTCTTTTTTGGGGAAGGGGCATTTTGAAATGTTTCTGCAGTGTGTCACTAAGGTGAGTTTCTTTTTGGTTTTCTATTTAGATTTTATTGTTTATGTATCTATGGTTTTTTCCCTGCTTATTAAGTATTTGTTCAAATAGTTATCTTTTATTTTCTTATCCTTTCAACTTGGGGCTCTGACTAAATACATTCAGATACTTTGTCCCCAAGACTGTTGTTTTTTTCCTCTCATACTGTTATAATCTTGCCTGTGTAAGCTATTCTGAATTCTACAACTAGTTATTTGTGCTTCTAGCCTTATCTGTTATTGAACCAATGCCTGGAGGACTTTCCCCTACTGATTATTATGTTCATTTCTGAAATTTTACTTGGTTCTTTTTGGAACTTTTTGCTTAAGGTTTCAGTCTTTGAAAAACTTGAGGCTGTGTGTCTATAATCAGCCCTGGTGTCAGGACACTCACCCAGGAGGGACTTGAGTGTGAGCCCAGTTTGGGATACAGGTTATAGCTGGTCCTTTGGCTACTTTGTGGGTTCTTCTTTCTTCCACCTTTTTGCACCCTTTTCCACTTTTTCAACCTCCTAACACTAGATACGAGAAAAAAAAAGGATAGAGAGGAAAGGGGAACATTATTAGACCACTTCCTGCCGATTAGGGCCTTCAAGTTTCTTGGAGCAAGTTTGATCTTCCTTGCTATCAGAATATCTAATTTTTTTCTCCTTTTTTTTTTCTTTGCTCACAACTACTTAATAAACTGGGACCAACAACAAACCAAACAAAAATCCACTGCCAACTCTGGGCCCTAGCATTTTTATGTCCTCTGAAAAATCCCCAGAATTCCAAATGTGGCAAAAACCTCAGAAACTACCTGCAGCTGGCAAAAATCACACCTCTGGTAGAACACAAGGCAAATCATAGCCAGCTCAGTGGACAGTCTGAAGCAGCCGCATATCCCATACCTGGGGTTAAATGAAAACATATTCTTAAATAAATTTCCACGTTTTTTAAAAAAACAAAGATTCCAAAATTGTCACTACAATAAGTTGAAATTCTGGCTCATTCAACATGCAAACAAATTTTAACATTTATTCATAGCTATCTTAGTTTCTGTATTTGATATTCCAATATCTAAAGTCTTAGGCATCTAAATCTCATGTTTCTGGTTTCTTGTGACTTTTACATGTAGGGTTTTGCCTCTTTGCTTATAAGGAACAAGATTCATCTGTAACAACTAGGCCTAACTCAAGGATGCTTATTTTGAGACCAGGCATCTACCCAGTGCCGGCTACCAGTTGCCACCTCTAGGGTGACTGTTGTCCTTTGCAGGATCCCTGGAGTAAATTGAAAATGTTAGGCTCTGCTTCCTTTTATTCCCTTTGGCTCAAGGACACAGAGAACCCTGAAGTGCTAAAATATGAGCATGTGCTCTCAGTGCCCCCTCCATGCTTTCTGGTTTAGCCCAAGCTATTTCTGTTTGTCCTTTTACTGTCTCCTCACTGCCTGGAAGTCCAGAGGTGCAGTGTCTAACCTGTGAAGATCTTGCTGTTGGGGTGAACTGCATTTCCAGAAAGCTCTATTTTACTTGTTTCCTCTTTTGATTAACAGAAGAGCTATACAAGTTTTGTTAATGTTTGCCATGAAAGGAATTCTATTGTCATCCAAATATAATTTGCTATAGCTTACACACTTGCAGGATGGTGTGCAGTCCCTGGGGAAAGAGTGCAGATGACAATGTCTCGGGCTGGGGCTCTGTAGCTTTATTCATATGCCTAGTCCTGCAGTTGTAATCTCTGACCTTTATCTGTCATTCAGGACATAGCAACATAGATAGGAGAATTACAGTCACCGTAGTGGAAGTCACTGCAGTGACAGCTGTAAGTGAGACATCCTGAGGCCAGGGACAAAGGTGACCCGGGGCTTCCAGCTGAAATAGGAGGAGATTCTTCCTTGTTCAGGATGAGTGTTAGCTTAAAAGGACAGATGCCACCCACTGCACCCTGTTCATCTTACACACTTTCTAAGTGATGGAAGGAGCACTGCGTTGTGGGTTGAACAATATAGATTCTTTCCAGATATTATGTGATTCGTATTTGGATCTTAGGGAATTAATACTGGTTTATTCCACATAATTAAAACTGTACCTCTTCTCTTACACTGTTGTTAGATAGTGGTTTTTAGTTTTGAATGTTAGATCCAAAGATGTGATTTTCCAGGCATCTGGCAAAGTTAAATGATTAGCTGAATGAACTAATGTATGTATTCATTCTTTATAATTGTATTTGAGAGTTTTAAAACTTGAACAGCAAATTCTTGTGGCCAACATTTAGATATGGTTGGAGCCAGGTAAGCTTCATTTGAAGCCTCCTCTGAGAGGTTGGAAAAGCTCGTGCTTAGAGCCACAAGCATTTGTTTATTACCCTCCTCCTTAAATCTCTTACTAGATGTAGTATTTCAAGAGTTCTTGCTTTTATTTACCAAGAATCAAAGAGACATAAGTAATTGATTGGGTTGCATTATTAATTAGACTGAATTCTTCAGTGCCTATTGTTTGTCACCATGACAGCGCTGAAACTGTTAAGGGAGGAAGGGTTTGCGAAACTCACTGATTCAGAACTTGCCATGCATCACGTCTTGGAGGAGTATGGCACGGCTAACATCATGGAGGCTGGGAAGCATATCCAGGTGGAAAAAAGGAAGAGGAGGAGGCAGGGAAGGAGGGGGAGAGACGAATGGACTGAGAGACAGCCCTACAGGTGTGCTTACTACTAATCTTCAGGGCTTAAGCATTAATGATGATCATCAGTGCATTTTCTCTGCTGCTGTATTTGGTTTGGCTATAAGCTGTGTGGCTGTATTTATTCATTTACTTAAATTTGGTGTATATGTATGTTTTTGCCTACATGTATGTATGTGTACCATGTGTGTGCTTGGTACATACTGAGGCCAGAAGAGGGTGTCAGAGCCTCTGGAACTGGAGTTATAGATGATTGTGAGCTGCCAGGTGGGTAAGAACTGAACCCTGTTCCTCTGTCAGAGCAACAAGTGATCTTAGCCTTTGAGTCACATCTCCAGGCTCAGTTGTCTGTCTTTACAGGATGAGTTTGGAACCTAGCTGTGAGTCTATAAAGCCATCACTCAATGAGAACAACCATGTCTTTTCCATGTCTTTTATTTGAAGGCAGTGTTTTAGACCTAAGGGGACACACAAACTTGTGTTTTGGAAACGTCATAGTAAAAGATGAAAATTAAAACCTTTTCCAAAAAATATTTTTATGTCCATATCTATTAATTTCAGTGGAAAAAGTGGGAGTAGCAGCAGGTAAAGGGGCCTGCTGCCTGGTACCTTCAGTCCTTGGGACTCACATGGTTTCCAGGACCTTCACAGCTGCCTCTTAAGGACATGTAACCTCAGCTCCAGGGGATCTAACACCTTCCCCTGACTGCTGGGGGTGAGCACCTGCACTTGGACACACACTGACACATAAGTAAAAAGTAAATCTTTAAAAATTAAATGGAAAAGTGTGCATGTTACTTGAGGGAGGATAATCTCTGTCCCAGGAGATAGCAGAGGTAAGCCACCACATAGGGAACAAGAATATACAGGGATGAGTTTGTGGCTGGAGTTTCTTGTCCATCATCTACCTCTGATGTCCATTCATCATCCGCCAGGCACTACTGTTCACAGCTTTGGAGGGGAGGGGGGTATGGACCCCACTGAGGTCAAAGCTCTTAGGCCATGGCTAAAGCCTCACTTGCTGTTTGCAAGCTGCAGGAAGCCATTCCTCAGGGTGAGTTCAGGCTAGGTGACTGTTGAGGTGTATATTTTGTGTTTTGTTTTTGAACTCACAGAATTTACTCTCTGTGCTTCTCTTGTCAAGTACATTTGCTACGTGTGAAGTAAATAAGGTTTACTGAAACCTGGTTGCTTCTATTCTTACCTGCGAACAGCACCTTTTACCTCACACATTTTGAAAGCCTTTTAAGAGACTTCGAGGAAGAAAATTAGCTCAGGTTTGAAGATACCAGTTAAAAAAACCAATAGTCTTATCAGAGTGTCATACACATATACAGTGAGACATGATCATTCTAATCCTCCACCTTCTCCTTAAGCGCCTGCATAAAGCCTTCTCAGGATTTGTGTGTGTGTGTGTGTCTTTTTTTTTTTCTTTTCTGTTTCTGTTTTTCTCTTGGTGTTGCCCATATGTGTGTCAGGTGGGGCCATACATTGGAGCACTGGAAATCTACCAGTGGCCATGTATTTAGAAAAGAACGGTTCTCTCCCAGAAGCTCACCTGCCAATAACACCTCGGTAAGGATGGGACCTGAGGAGCACCTCATTCCTGCTGGGGTTTTGGCTGCACTGGCTCCTGTACAGGACACTGTTAGCTTATGGGCGTGACACCATGTGACACATTTCACAGTCCCCTCCTCCAACTTATACATTCTTTCTACTTCCTTTCCCCTGATGTTGCCTGGGACTTGGTTTGGGGGGGGGAGGGGCAGCAGGGGGGGGGAAGGGCAGCAGTGGGGGGGGGGCAGCAGTGGCGGGGAGGGCAGCAGTGGGGGGGGAAGGGCAGCAGTGGGGGGGGCAGTAGTGGCAGTGGTGGGATGGTGTGTGATAAAGGTGCTTGTTGAGAGCTGAGCTCTCAGTTTCTTATTCTTAGCATGTTGACAGCCATGCATCTCTCTAGCGACTGCTGCCCAGTGCAGGAAGAACAACCCTGGCCTGAATTTAACCAAATATATTAAATACAATTTGAGGATGTTACATTTGAACAAATCAACCCTTTGGGCTTCTACCTTAGGTTCTTCCTTCCCAGCCATGGGAATTAGCCCAAGATTACATACCAAGGCATGAAATTCCCTTCTGTGGAGCAGGCCTCAGATCCAATCAGAACACCATTAGTTACTCCATAATAGTCATGCCACTAATGTACACATTGCCATATATCTTTTGTTTGTTTGTTTTTGTTTTTGAGACAGGGTTTCTCTGTGTAGCCCTGGCTATCCTGGAACTCATTCTGTAGACCAGGCTGGCCTCGAACTCAGAAATCCACCTGCCTCTGTCTCCCAAGTGCTGGGATTAAAGGCATGCACCACCACTGCCCAGCTGATGAAAGGATATAACTATTCTTTTTTTTGTTTTGTTTTGTTTTGTTTTTTCGGTCATATATCTTGCCCCTGGTAGGTTAGTATTGTAGCGTGCAAGGCCAGTGCTAGGTAAGAAAGACCACTGAAGTATTTTCTCTCTGGTTGTTTGTATAGTGCCTTCTGATGGAAGCTAGGAATCTAGGCAGGAGAGATTCCTGGTAGGTTCAATTGCTTTCTCAATAGCCAAAGTGATTAAGACCCGGGTTTTAGTCTTATGACTTATCCCTTTTTCTGTTATTTGTAATGGAAGAATCATGTGACCTGCTTTGTTGTAAAGCCTTGATGACCCATGCAAATCCCCTTTCAAGGGAAAATGACTAGGTGTAGTAGCTTTCTGGATATAGCCTTTCCCTCTTTTCATGTCTGTGTCCTGCCTTCCAAAGAGGAGCTGAGAGATGAAGCTGGGTGCTAGAGCACGGTCCTTTTCCCCTCTTCCTTCTTGCACATGGCATTGTAATAAGGATAAGTTGATACTAAGTCTGTAATAGTTGGTTTTATGCTGGAGGACCTGCGATTTGTCCTGTGCTGTCAGGTTCCGTGGAGCCTTGCTGTCTCTGAGTGACTGCTCTGAGTGACTGCTGTGTTGGTCTCCTACAGTTCCATTGCTGCAGCTGACCTGTGCACTGCAGGACATCACCTTTCTTCTTGTTCCTTTTCAGGTCTCTCCATGAAATCCAGCTTTATGGATTCTTTGTGCAGCCTCTTGGTAGAACTTTAGTCTGAGGCAACCTCCTTCTCTTCCACATTCTATTTATCAGAGCCAGCATAAGCTAAATCTGGCTTGACTCACTCCTGCTGTGTCTACTCTCGGCCCTTTCCTTATCTAGAAGCCAGCAGTATTACATACCTCTGGGGTTATTTTACACACTATTGGCTATATAAAGTACTAACAGTAATAAAAATAACTTACTAGTATACTACAGTTAAGATGAAATCATTTAGTTATGGTGGCTCACACCCAGGCCAGGCATAACACAGTCTGTGCTACATCGAAAGTCCTGTCTTAAAAAAAAAAAAAAAGGAAATAAATTAACAATAATAAATTTATAGTTCATGTGGAAAATACTCAGTAGAGTTCCTGGCATGACCACAGTACTTTTTTAGGTTTGCTTTTCAGTGCTAAGTGGTCAAGATTACTGTTACCAACCCTGTTGCTGCTGCTACATATGTTAAGCGCAGTTTATTTGATTCTTAGTTATCTAGAGACAAAGTGAAGTTGCCTAGCTGGTTCTGGCCCTCACCTATGAAGGAAGCCCTTCCAAGGTCCTGAATCCATCTAGTAATGTGCCTTGGTTTTGAAAAGTGCTTTATCTACAGTTAAGATTTCTTTTCGCTGGGCAGTGGTGGCACATACCTTAATCTCAGCACTTGGAAGGCAGAGGCAGGCGGATTTCTGAGTTCGAGGCCAGCCTTGTCTACAGAATGAGTTCCAGGACAGCCAGGGCTACACAGAGAAACCCTGTCTTGAAAAACCTTAAAAAAAAAAAAAGATTTCTTTTTTTCTACTCTGCCTTTTCCCCTCTTGTACTTCTGGTTATATAGGTGGTGTTAGAATAGCCACAGACATTTTTCCCAGGTAAGAGGACTTGATTTGGTAAGTTGCAATTTTTTTCTTATCCCTGAAGACTGGGTTTCTCTATGTTGCCCTGGCTGCCCTAGAAATCACTCTGTAGACCAGGTTGGCCTCAAACTCAGAGATCTGCCTTCCTCTGTGTCCTAGGTGCTGAGATTAAAGGTGTGTGCTGCCACCCCCTATAGGAGGTTGCAAATTAAAAAAAAAAAAAAATTAAAGACCTACATTGCAAAAATAATATGTTCAAAAAGTCCTCTAGAATTTTTCTGCAAAACACTAATCAAACACTAATCAAATTTTAAGATTTGTGAGTAAAGAAGAAACGTTCTTTCAGACATTTAGACATTCTTAGTCTCGGAAAGTGGTTCCCTGAGTATTTATAGAGAAGATTAGACCTCTTTGCCTGGGAGACATTTTTCTTGCCTGAACCAGGAAACACTGAAGTTTAGTGGAAATTCCAGCATCTTTAGAAGTAAAGGAGCTGCCACCGTACCTCGGAGTTTACACTAAGAACAAACGTGTGGTTCAGTAAGTACTCTTAATGGCTGAAGCTGTTTGTGTGGTGCATATGTATAAGTCCTGCTCTCAGGAGACTGAGGAGGATTATGAGTTCCAGGATGGCTTAGCAAGACTGTCTTAAACAAACAATAGAGGACTCCATGGCTCAAAGGGCACATTACTAGAGTGGCCTCCACGTTCTGACGTGTGTTTATACCTCGGAGTTTTAGTTGTTTTATTTTTTCCTATACGTTTCATATTCTGAGGTTATTGTGTTATAGCTTTTGGGTGATGGACATTTTGGGGGGGGTGGGAGGAAGGAATGAGAGAGAAGAAAACTCCCAACCCAGCAAAGTTCACCACTCAAAGATACAACTAGCCACATGCAAGGGCGTTAAAGTAGAGAGAGCATTGTAGAATTAAGTTCTGGCCTCCCTGAGCTGTCCTAGATTATATTCACATGCATTTCAGATCTTTAGTTGAAGTCAGAGGCATACACTGGGCAGCAAATCTTGGAATTTGCCTTGTCGTAGACCTCGATAGATAAGACCAAATTTCCTTTGTCTATACAGTTCCCCTGCATTGGGCTTCTGTACATGAAGCTATTTGATAAAATCTTGTTACTTAGTAACTGGGCTGATGATCGGGAGGCCTGGGCTCTGCCCCTGGTTCACACTGTTGATCTAACCTATTCATTCACCCTTCCCTGTTGTTTTCTACCCATAGACAATTCTTACCCATCTACTCACATAGACATGCAGGGTGCTGACTTTTAGAGTGGAGAGATGCGGGTAAGGCAGGACCTTTCAATTTCAATGGGTAATGCACTCATGTGCCGATGAGCGTTGAGAAGCTCACTGCATGCCAGGACACCTGAACATGACTCCAGATGTTTCCGGGTGCCGGTGTCAGTATCCCTGCTGAGCATCACTGTAAGTCAGTCAGCTTGCTTACACCACTGCTGTAAGTCTGGTCAGCAAGGCAATTGAGGCCTACAGAACCGAGCAACAAGCTTTAGATCACATGACTATATATTGATATAACTGGGTCTGAAGCTCCAGCTTCATGAATTAACTTGACAATACTCAGTTTGCTGCTGTTAGCCATAGAGTAACTACATTTGAGGTGAATGTAGAGTATCGATAACCACTGAATTCCAGCCTAGGGAAACGAGCAGGAATACATCTCTGGAATCCAAAAGCCATTGCCCAATAAAATTAACTGCTTTAGGGCTTATGTTGAACTCTTCTGTATTTTCCATTTGTACTTTTTATGCTTTCCAGTTTATGCTTTTTTTTTTTTTTTTTTTTTTTTTGGTTTTTCGAGACAGGGTTTCTCTGTGTAGCCCAGGCTGGCCTGGAGCTCACTCTGTAGACCAGGCTGGCCTCGAACTCAGAAATCCGCCTGCCTCTCAGTTTATGCTTTTTAATAAAGGCAAAAATCTACATAGTAATCTTTTAGTACTTTTGTTGTTTTGTTCCATTTTATCGTAATGTCCTGAGTCTTCAATGTACAGAAATTCTGGATCCACTTGGAAGAACGCAAGAAAAGTGGTAAAGGAGGGTCCCAGAGAAATGTGAACTCGAGTGGTGCTGCACGACTGTAATCACAGCACTGGGAGATAAGGGAAGAAGAGCAGGAGTTCAAGGCTATCCTTGGCTATACAGACGGTCCGTCATGAGACTCTGTCAATCAAACAAAAAGCTAAGGACAGTTGGTTCTCAGAAAGAAACTAAATGTCAGACAGGGACATCCAGAACTATTAAGCAAACACTTGTTTGAGGTTGGGTCACATTATCTGAACATTGGGATTCCAGAGTTCTTTCAAGTTCTTAGCTGTGAAATCTCTCGGCTGTGGTGCAGTCATGAGTAGGACCTTTCCTCTGGTGGTTATGTAACAAAGCCATTTATCTTTGTGGGTTGCCTGAGCTACTTGCTGTGTTGAAGACCTCAAATGCTTTGCTTTGAAGATGCTTTTCTTCTTAAATGTACAGAGATTTCTGGATTCATAATTGGGTTGTTATATAATGTGATTCTAAAACTGAATTTAGAACATGAAAGAGCTTTGAGTCCCATGGTCAGTCTACCAGGGGTCACATCCTTAAAATAAACCAACTGTCTACACCCAGAAGCGATCAACTGTCGATAGCTCCTCAGGAAGGTATTGGGGGGTTTGTGAGTCCTTCCCCATCACTGCTGGAGTGTCACAGGCTTGATCTTGTACATGTAACCATATTTGCTGCTGTGAGTTCATAAGTTCAATAGTTCTGTCGTGTCCAAAGACACTGTTTTGCCCCAGTCCTCTAGACCTCTGGCCCTTATGTTCTTTTCCACCCCTCTTCTGCTGTTAACTCCGAGTCTTAGGGGGATAGAAGATGTGATATAGTCGTCCCATTTGTGGCTGACCTTTATTGTTTGCACTCTATATGTGAGTTTCTGTTTAATCACTGTCTGGTGCACAGTGGCTTCTCTGATATGGTCAGAGAGCTACACTAATGTATGGGCACTGTGTCATTTTATAAGGCAGTTGAAGGGCTGGAGCGATGGCTCAGTGGATCAGAGTACTGGCTGCTCTCCCAGGGGACCCATGCTTGATTTCCAGCACCTACACGGTGGCTCACAATCATCTCGGGATCCAGTGCCCTCTCCTGGTCTCTGTAGACACCAGTTATGTTCTTGGTCTACAGACATGCAGGCAAAACACCTATGCATATGTGCCGAATGAATCAATGAATGAATGGGCTTTGAGCATCTGCAAGTTTTTGTATTCACGTCTCCTTATTCCTGTTGTCCAGAATCCATTTCAGTATTGTACCCTAGTCTGCTTTGCTTTAAGCAGATAGTGGTTCTCTGATGTTTCCAGCCGCCCTGTACTTCAGACGGACAGCTTCCGTACATTTTGATTCTCTCCTCCTTTGGTAGACAGTGCCTGGATTTACTAATGAGACAAGTAACTAACCCACCAAATGTTAACATATTTAATTTGGCTTAATATTATTAAACATTTGTTGGATGCTCATGGCTGTTGGTACTTTCCAGAATGGTTTATTGATTACCTAAAGAGTGTGTGGTGTCTCAGAGGTTGTGAAAAGGGCTCCAGTCACTGTCTGTGTAGGATATACTGCAGAACCCCTTTGCCCTTGAATTCAAGCTTCACTGAGACCTCAGAATGAGGTCGGTACCTTATGATAGGAGTGGAAATTGCGACTGCCATCCTCCTCCCCAGAAGTTTGCACTAGAACCAGTTACTAGAAAAGCTGGCGAGTTGTTAATATCTGTGGTAGGTGCTCTGCATTTCAAGACCTTTGCTAATTGGACTATCGCAGCTGCTCACTGTGCTGCATGATGTAGTCGGGAACAGGGCACATGACACTTCATCAAAAAAATTATTTTAAAGATTATTTTATGTCATTAACTGTTTTTGGTTGTATGTATGCATGTGTACATCTTGTATGCCTGGTGCCCTCTGGAGGCCAGAGAGGGCATTGAATCCTCCGGAACTGGACTTAACATGGTTGCGAGCCACTGTGTAGGTTCTGGGAATCAAGAATCCTTTGGCTATGTAGCCAGTGGTTTTAAGTGCTGAGCCATCTCTCCAGCCCCTGGCATCACTTTCTTTTTGTTAGATTTATTTATTTTACGTATGAATGTATTGCCTGCCTGCCTGCCTGCATGCATGCATGTATTTGCACTGTGTGTATTCCAGGTCTTGATGAGGTCAGAAGAAGGCTTTGGAGTCCCTGGAACTGGAGTGGTGGTTATGAGCCACTATGTGGTTGCTGGGAACCTGGGAACTAGTGCCTCCCCCATCATTTTTGAGACCTGTGAAATCATTTGGTGAACCTTCCTGGAGCATGATGACACAATTTAATTCCTTTTGCAGAAGCATTTCTTAAATCTAAATGGCTGTTGCAGCTTGAAGGAACAGGCTCATTGCTAGCTGTGGCGATAGCTCTTGTTTTATTCTACAAACAGAGAATAAAAATGAAGTGTGGAAAATCCAAACTGAAGAATTGAAAACAAGTCAGAACTGTTTTCTAATGTTAGCTGTATTTCTGTCTGGATAACACTTATTTCAGGTTGATCTTTCTTTGATAAATCCATAAATTATGGAGAATAGATTTAAGGCCTCTCTTTCAGGGTTGTATTTGTGCTCCTTCCCCATCAAGACAGAACCCCACTGTGCAGCACAGGTTGGCTGCAAAGGTGCTTCTCCTGTCTCAACCTCCTGAGTGCTGAGGTAACAATTTTGCATCACCACACCTGGCTCTATTTTTGAGGTTTTAAATCTGTTCTTTTGTTTGTTGTTTTTTCGAGACAAGGTCTCTATTATTACATGGCTCTGGATGTCCTGGAACTTGCTATGTAGACCAGGCTGGCCTTGAATTCAGAGAGATTCACCAATTTCTGCCTCCCTATTGTGCCACCGTGCCCAACCTTAATCTGTTCTTTCTTTCACCTTGCTTGCCTGTGTATACTTTTTGCACTTTAAGATCAATTCTAAGTTCTTCTCATTGTTAAGGACTCTAGCGCTTGAGAGTTTGAGAGGAAGAGAGAAGGGGACGGGGAGAAGGAATGAGAGCGAATGAATTTGCCTTGAGTCTTGTCTGAGGTAAGTCTCTCACACTGTATACGGTAGGCTACCTGACCCATGAGCTTCTGGGAGATTCTCGTTTCTGCCTTTTATTGCCCCAGAGGAATACTAATATTGTATTGCACCTATTTTTCACATGTAGTTCTGGGGTTCCAAATCCATGTTGTCAGGCTTGCAAGGCAAGTGCTTTTACCTGCTGAACCATCTCTCAGGCTTGCCCGTGAGTTATTAAATACTTAGTGCTTATAGAATTGTGAGAACTACATTCATTTTTTTCCTAATTATTTCAATCTGTAAAACAATAAACTTTATATAACACACAGGAAACATTTCCTTTCCTATTTAGTTTCCTTAAAAATCTGGATCAGATCCAGCCATTTGGACTAGTCAGTATTTAGGGCGAGCCTACTGTACCCAGATATGAATGACACAGGCTCTGCCTTCTAGAAGAGGTAGCCTTGCTTTGCCCTCTCTCTCTTCCTTCTTATTTTTCTTTTTCTTCCTTCCTTTCTTTCTTTTTTGGGGGGGAGGGCAGAATCTCTCTATGTAGTTCTGGCTTTCTTGGAATTCACATTGTAGACCAGGCTGGCCTGGAACTCAAAGAGATCCTTCTGCCTTCACCTCTAGAATGCTGGTCCACTTTTTACTGCAGCATATACATATTGCTTCTATATAGAAACCTTTTTTTTTTTTTTTTTTAAGGTTTTTCAGACAGGTTTTCTCTGTGTAGCCCTGGCTGTCCTGGAACTCACTCTGTAGACCAGGCTGGCCTCGAACTCAGAAATCCACCTGCCTCTGCCTCCCAAGTGCTGGGATTAAAGGTGTGCGCCACCACTGCCCGGGTCTATATAGAAACCTTAAAACAAAACAAACCAAACAAAAAAACCCTAAGAAGAACCCCAAGTTAATGGAGATCTGTTTGGAAAGCTTTCTCTTAATGAAACAAAAGTTGGTTCTCAGAAGACACTCACTGGCTAAAAGCAGTGAACCTTAGAAGAGTTCATGGGAGATTTTGGGATTTGTTAAATTAGCTTCAATGTTTTGGGAAAGAAAATTAATTTTTTTTTAATCTGCCAAGGAATTTTTTTTTTTCTGCTTGCATAGTAAGAACTGGTCTCTGATATATAAGTGCCATCCCAAGTCCACAAGTAAATGCTTCAAGCTTTATGTTGGACTTGTCCTCAACAATATTGCTGAGGTGGAAGGGAAAGCCCTGTGCTGCTATGTAGCCATGACATTGTCTCCGTGCACTGACCTGTGGATTGAACTGATAGTGACATTTTCTCTCTGTCTTTTCTGGGTCTTATTTAACATTATATGGAGCTTCCTATCCATGTAATTTTGGAGCCATCTGGTGATGTTTAACTTTCCACCTGCTGGTTCTTGAACGTCAGGGGCACTCAGTAAATACTCTGTTCTTAGAATCTCCTTGCCACTAATGCACATAGGTAGTCCATCATTAGAGGTAGAACTTTGGGTTGTCAGAATCTCTAGGTCCCTATTTAAAAATGTGTTGGTTATGTGGCCCAGGAGCGAGGTGATCCTGAAGCATGTGGCTGCCGAGTCAGAATGACAGGCTCAGACGCAGGTGCCTTAGTAGTAGTACGTGACGGAGTCTGTTTGCACTCTCTTAAGTTCCTCCCACTCCTCTCTCTAATTAGAAGGGTACTTGAGGTACACACTTAGGATTCTACCTACATCCTTCTTTCAGTGTGTCCTGAGCTTCTCTGCTGGTAGCATTGGAGCTGATAGCATTTATTAGCCTCCAATTTAAATCAAATTTCTACCACTTACTTGTGCCTGTTAATTTCCAGATTTCTACCCTTTTACTTTTCTTTGCATAGTGGAGATTTTTCAGTGTTAGCCTAAATATATTTATAAATCAATATGCTGTTGATTTGCATTGATATCTGTAAGATTAGAGTTTCTCTTTGACAAAAGTTAACCTCATAATATGGGAAGGTGATGTTGTTATTGAACTGGGGATCTTAGACTGTGCCCAAGTAAGGTCTGGCCACCCATCCTCAGTTTACTAATTTGAAAAGCCAAACTAAAAGCGGAGAGCAGAAGACTATTTATTCAGTGTGGCCAATTGGGAAGAGGAACTGTCTTAGTAACCCTTTCTTTTGCTGTGAAGAGACATGTCCAAGGCAACTTGTAAAAGAAGGCATTTAATTGGGGGCTTGCTTACAGTTTCAAAGGTGAGTCCTTGAGCATCATGGCAGTGAGCTTGGCAGCAGGCAGGCAGACGAGGTGCTGGAGTAGTAGCTGAGAGCTCATATCTGATCCGTAAGTCTGTGGCAGAAAGAGCAAAGCAAGACTGGGTCTGCCATGTGCTTTTGAAACCCCAGAGCTCACCCCCAAATGATACACCTCCTCCAAGGCCTCCTAATCCTCCCTAAAACAGTTCCTCCAACCAGGGACCACACATTCAAATATATAAGCCTGTGGGTGCCATCCTCATTCAAACTACCACAGGACAAAAAGATCCAGTGAACTTTCCACCTCTGTATTTAGGTCCTCAAGTGAGTTCAAAGTTTAAGTAGTAAGTGAGGGATATGCACATCTATCCCACCTACCACTTGCCCGTCATTATCTGAACTTCAGTCTTACTCTATAAGGTGGTCTGACAGGTTGTTAGAATTGTGTGAAATCTGTTTTTGGGAGATGAATTTCCCTCTCTGCCTGGCACCTTTCCTTTCTCCCAGCATGAGATTCCTGAGGAAAGTTTCCATTTCTTTGGGGTCATCAAGAGTCTGACAAGTGTCTCTTTAGAATACCTTCATTTCTATCTGTCAGGTTTCTCCCTCCCCCCCCCCCCTCTCTCTCTCTCTCTCTCTCTCTCTCTCTCTCTCTCTCTATATATATATATATATATATATGTTTTTTAAAGATTTATTTATTTAGTGTACAGTGTTCTGTATGCATATGTGCCTGTGCACCAGAAGACGGCACCAGATTATAGAAGGTTATAAGCTACCATGTGGGTGCTGGGAATTGAACTCAGAACCTCTGGAAAAGCAGCTAGTGTTCTTAACCTCTGAGCTATCTTTCCAGCCCCTGTTACAATACATTTTATTAGATGGTAGGTCAGTGGTTATAAAGATAGAAGTGTCTTCTTGTTTGTCTTCATGTACACATATGGGTGCACATGTGTGTGACGATGCACACGTGTGTCACAATGCACATTCATGTGTATGATGGCCAGAAGTCAACCTCAAATGTTGTTCCATGGGAGTCTTTCATTTGGGTTTTTGGCTTTTTGAGACAGTCTTTGCTGGCTTGAATTCACTATACAGACCACGGTGGCCTCAGACTCATAAGAGACCTCCTATCTCAGCCCCTGGAGGGCTATATTTAAAGGCATGTGCCACTATGCCTGGCTTTCCAAATTGCTTTTTGAGACAGTTTCTTACTGGTGATCCCCAGAGGAATGCCAATTCAACTAAATTGGTGGGTCGGAAGTCCTGATGATCTTCTTGTGTCTGCCTCTCCAGAGCTGACATAAACATGAACCAAAATGCCTGGCTTGTTTACATGCTGGGGTTTGCACACAGGTTCCTCATTCTTGCATAGCAAAGCATGTTACTGAACTATTTGACTAGCCTCTCTTTTGGTTCTTGTTTTGTATTTTTAGAATGAGTAATGACCACTTTATAGCCCTGGCTGGCCTAGAACTCATTATGTAGACCAACATGAAACTACCTCAGCCTCTTCAGTGCTGGGATTAGAGGCATGTGTTACCATGGTTGACAGAAATATATTATTTAAACATTATGTGCATGAGTATGTGTGCGTGCTTATGCTAATTTCTATGTGCTATATGCATGTGGGAGCTCATAGAGGCCAGAAGGGGCATTGGATCTCTTGGAACTGGAGTTACAGACATTTGTGAGCTGTCATATGTGTGCTGGGAACCCAACTTGGCTCTTCTGCAAGAGTAGCCAGCGCTATTAACTGCTGAGCCACTTTTCTCTGTATTTTTTAATTAAAATACAATTGTATTATTTCCCTTCTTTCCCCTTCCATTCCCGACTCCCTTTCAAATGCATGGCTTTTTTTTTCCCCTTTGATTATTTGTGTGAGTGTGTGTGTGTGTATGTGCGCGTGTGTGGTGGTAGTTTGAAAGAAAATGGCCCTATAAGCTCATAGGGAATGGCACTGTTAGGACATGCCTCAAGGGGCCCCACCCCTGTACAAAAACTACAGACAACTCACCCCCTCTCTGTTATTATAAGGGTCCATGATTCCCCAAAGAATGATTCTCTGGACTCACATAGTATGCAAAAGCAAAGAGCATTTTATTTTGCAGAAATCCAGCATGATGGGGTCTAATATCTTCCAAGATGCAGGCCTCAAAGTAAGCTCTCAGGCCTGATTTAAAGCACATTAGGGGAATTCTGGGGGTAGGGGGTTGACCTCTATCTTAATTTGTTGGCTCGATTTCTCGGGGACATTCCAGAATCAATCCTGGAGTGTGGGGGGCTGGAAACTTTTTGGGGGAAGTCTGGAAACTATTGCAGAGGAAGTCTGGAAACTGCTGCTGACCAATTGTCCTTGTCTCTGATCCAGGGGCAGCTTCTGGGGCCTGGATTTGCTTGAACTTGCCCAGTTCTTGGAAACAGAGATATAGGCCTAGTCTCTTGTACTGCCAGTTTGCAGCCTGTCATGAAGTCAGCCTATCTCCTTCCTTCCTTCCTTCCTTCCTTCCTTCCTTCCTTCCTTCCTTCCTTCCTTCCTTCCTTCCTTCCTTCAGTAATAGGCCATCTCCAATCCTTGAGATGTTTCTATGCACTGGTATTGTTGTTTGAGAATCATCAATTGAATGGTAGAAGTCCGTTCCTTAACAAACTTGACTCAAGCATTGATTATGCAGGGACCATATTCAAAACCAGTATCAGTAGGATAAGAGGACCCATCAGGGCAGGGACAAGGTGATCAGCCAAGGGGACCAGTTAAAGAGGACCATACCAACCCTGAGACCATTCTCTGTCTATTCTTCTGTCTTGTAGTCTCTTCCTAAGGCCATGATTCTTTGACCACCACTGAGTGGTCAACATAGAAACAACGTTCCTCACCTAAGGCTGCACAGAGTCCTCCCTGCTGGAGGAACAGCAAGTCTAGGCCTTTTCTGTTCTGTAAGACTACTTCTTCCAGGAAGGGTAGGGACTCCTGCAGGCCTGTGATGGTCATTTCCTGTATATCTGCATCTGTCGCCACCCGTAGGGCCTTGTAATTTTTATCTTGAAGTATTAGGGCTGAGGCACCTACACTAGCAGCTCTGGCCAGCCCTATGCCAAGGAGAGAACACCGTGGAAATGGCTACCCTTTTTACCTGATTGTTTGGCAGTGTTAGCTGGTTAAAGACATCCTCCTCAGAGTAATAAGTCACTCTGGGTACAAACTGTACTAGAACACAAAAATCCTCAGTTGTATTTACAACCAGGCCATAAATGCATGGGGTAAGCCCTGAGCCCGAGCATTCTCTGGGGACAGCATGTATCCTGCAACAGTAGGGGTTACAGTGTGGTTGTAGATGTGGGAATAGGCTATGGGTACCTTACTTCCAATGCAGAGTCCCTGTCCGGTAACCAACAGTTCTGGGTTAAGCCTGGGAGAGAGGAGTTAAGAACCTGCTGTCCAATTGGCCTTCTTACCAGCCACTGTGAACTTGATGACAAGGTTGTTGCTTCGCCCCCTGGGGGTACCCAGGTAGTAAGGGGGCTAGTGACTGGTAAAGCAAAGTGTAAGCAGCAAGCAATCAGGATCAGGAGCACTGGAGTCAACAGGGTGAGGGGTGGTGACCTTCCATCATTTTTTTGTGGCAGTTCACCTGGAAGTTTCCACTGGGACTTCAACTGCTGGATATCTCTCTCCTGCCAGGTTTAATGTAGGAGTGCTGTATCCATGTCCTGATTCTGTCCACCTTAACAGCCATAGGCGTGACCAGGATCATGGTGTGAAGCCCTTTCTTTCCAGCAAAGTTCCAGAGTCTTGTGGTTATGTCTTTTAATCCAGACTTCCTCACCTGGTTCAAAGCAGTGGGGCTTAGGGGAAGGAACAGACTCATAAACCTGTGGATGGCAGGTCAGAGTTGCTTCTGGACCCTATGGAGGGCTTCCAAGGATTTTCATAGGAGGGGACCTCTGATACAGAGGAGGGGGAGACCTAAAGTCTAGGGGTGCTCCTAGCCCTATATAAGGCATAAGGTAGGAGAGATGCCCAGTTACCACCAGTTTTAAGGGTTAATTTGGTCAAGGCTTCCTTCATGGTCTTATTCATCCTCTCTACTTGCCCTGAACTCTGGGGATTATATGCACAATGTAATTTCCAGTTGGTCCCCAGAACCTGTGCTAGAGATTGAGTACCTGAGAGATGAATGCTGGTTCTGTGAGAATAAAAAATTAAAAACATCTTGAGACATAGAACAAAAAATTCATGGTCAGCAAAGACCACCAACAACTTGTTAAAATTAGCAATAATAATAATAATAATAATAATAATTTTGAGCCCCTTCAGGGGCAGAATGACCATAAACGGAAAAAAAAAAAAAAAAAAACAAGGATGCAAAGGCATACAAGTCTAAACAAGCAAATGAGTAATGGGTCATATCTGAGTCCGAGGATTCATGGTCAAAAATAACTAGTCTACGCAAATTGCTGATGTTTAAAATATCCAATCGTGTAACCGAGCCAAATCTTCCTGCTCTTCCCACCCCTACCTATAAAAGTTTCAGACTTTCTGGGGTCTTGGTCGAATCCTCTGTCTCCTGCGTGAGACATGTTTCGAACTGAGGGGCCCCTCGCTATTAAACTGCCTTTTTGCTAATTACATCAAGACCAGTCTCTCCTGTGTCCTTGGGTGGTGAGTGCTTATTCCCAGATCAGCGTGAGGGACTCCCCCTTGTGAGGTTCTTTCAGTTCATTGTCAGACCCAAGCAGGGTAGGCAAACTAGACCTGGGTATGATGTTTTCTAGAAGATTCTTTGCCACTATGTTGACAGTCTTCTTTGTAGGGTAGGCTTCTACCCATCCTGAAAAGGTATCTATAAAAACTAGCAAATATTTATATTCATATGTTCCTCATTTTATTTTTGTATTACCTATTTCCCAACTAGCCCCTGATCCTGGTTCCTGGAGTGGCTCCTTGATTGGGGTCTGAAGAGTTCACAGCCTGGCAGGTGGGACAGTGTGAGATTACCTGATCAACCAAGTGTCCTAAGTCAAATATTTTGTACCTTGCCCCTCATAGCAGTTCCTTCAGTTTTCGGTGACCCAGGTGTGAAGCTTGATGTATCTGATGGAGGAGTTGCTTAGCAAACTCCTTAGGTAGGATGGTGCAGCCCCCAGAGGCCAGCAACTATCCGTCTCTTCTGTAAACTCCTTGGCATTTCACCTGATGTCATTTGTCTTTAACAGTATATTCAGGGATGGCTGGGAAAGCTACCAGGATGCTGGCAGTGGAAGCCTGTAATTCCTCCCTTTCAGCTCTATCAGCTAGAGCTGAAAAACAACCTGTTTTCTCAGGTTGTTGCTGATGCCCCTTTTTGATGCCCTGGCTTCTTTTGAGAGGGAGCCATGATGCCTCCAATAAAGCAAGTATTCCTTCCTTATTTTTGATGGTTTTTCCTTCAGCAGTCAGTAATCCCACCTGTTGTCAGTGTGTTAGCTATGCCTCCTTTTGCCAGTTTTAAAGCCTGGGTTAGAACCTTTAGTTCAGCTTTCTGGGTCAAAAGGAGTCCTGTAGGCTTCAAAAAGTCTTTCTAGATATTCTCTGGGGCTCTCATTCTTTCTCTCTATCACCTGGCTCATCTTGGATAAACTTGTGGGCCATCTGGCAGTAAACCTGGAACCTCTCCATATGTTCAGCAGTGTTAAAATCCCAGTCGGGTCAAGTCAAAGGAAAGGCTACATCGATATCAGTCTCAACTTGAGTGGCCAGTTCATGCTCCTTTGCTCCTGGAATCTTTGCACAGTAGTAGCTAGGTCATGTGGTAGTTCATGTTTTAGTTGTTTAAGTCACATCCACAGTACAGAGTGGCTGCTCTAGCTTTTACTCTTTCCATGGATGGTCCTCCTTCCCCACATCCTCATTAACACTCGCTGCCATTTGTTTTCCTGGTGATTATCACTCTGACTGGGGTGAAATGGAATCCCAAAGTAGTTTCAATATGCATTTCTGTCCGGCGCCCTTCCTGACCAGCAGGAAATCAGACGCAAGACAACCAGGTTCCTTCTCAAGGCGGTTTAATCAGGATTGCAGTTACAGCAGGATTGCAGGTGTGGCCCCCCTCCTACCCCGGGGACCAGGCTTATATCTAAACAAAGGCCAATGAGCATACGCCACGTGTCATCTCCCCATACGTCCACGTCAGATGACCGTTCCCTGCCCCTGCACAGCTGTATAGCCAAATGAGGACTTGTTTACCACAAGGAGCACTCTCAGCCAGCACCATCTTCAGGTGCGGCGCACAGTGGCTCAGTACAGTTCCCCCTTTTTGTTTTACAACGAAACAGGCAAGAGTAGAGGTCTGATCTCAGAATGGAATAATGGACATTGTACTAGCACCCGAAGGATGCTAGACCCGTCTGGTACCGATTTTTGCTGAGGTGGGTAAGATGAGGGAATTTTGGGGAAAGGGCGGTACCGACCCGCATCTCTCAGACTTGCTCTTCACGAGACCGCAGGCAACATTCAGTGTATCTCGAGTGCAGTGCTTTGCCTCGCAGCCTGAATGTGATGAACTCCTCAAGACTTAATGGCGGCAAGCCATGCTTGTGGGGACTGTCCTGCCTCAATGGCATAGAATGCTTGTGCAACCAGGGCAAGGTCTCTCTTTTGGAATCAGACAATACAGCAGAGACAACACAGGCAGAGCACAGAGACCCCTACCAAGACAACAGCCAGGGCCCCCATACCCGCCCACTCTTTAAGATGATTTATGGCTTGATGGTTCCACGTCGTCAGTCCCTCTGCAACAGTCACATCAACCCGGGTAGAGTTTGCTGTTACAATTGCCAGGCGAAGATCTGTCAACATGGCATCAAACCCTCCAGACCAATTGCCTTTAAGATAAGAAGACAACTCCCGAGACGTATTAGCAGCCTTGGTCACATTATTATATTGTACTGAGGTTACCCAAAGCCCAGAAAATTTCCATTCACATCCTAATTGAGCCAGCTGCCACAAGGTAACTATTATTATTGAGCAGGGCTTTGATAAGTAAAGTTATACCCCTGCCAGGTTTTATTAAAGGCAGTTGTTATATAGGGTGAAAAGTAAAATAACCCTTCTTTGTCCAGCCCTTAAATCTCTGTATCTTCTTCAACCAGAATCGGCCACGAAGTCATTCTGGATTGGTGCTGCGCCCATATGTCACATGGCCTGATCTTATGTAATGATGAGTAAGCAAAATGCATGTGCAGTGTAGCCTAGCGCCAGCACACTCTAGGCGTCTGGCACCATGCCAGGCGCCATCTTAAATAACGCTCCCCGGATCTCCCCCTTTTTTATTAGCTTGATGAGAAGTCTCACATACTACAACCATACAAGAGGGAAGGTCGTCAACATCATCTCTGTCAAGTCACAGGGTGGGGGGTAGAGGCCTGATCCCCATAAAGATCGAAATTCTGGGATATTGTAGTAATGATTTTCATACCCATCCCGACGTCTTTTCATGGGGGGAGGACTTGGACGCCAACCCCCATACAATCAGGTATATCCCTCAGGGAATCTACTTTGAATGCTTCAAAGACATCCCTTGCAGTGCTATTGCCTGACACCCTGTTTCAATCAGGCTCTCAAGATGTACACATGATGGCTACCCTCAGCACATTCATTCACACAGACCTCCCATCAAACCTTAAACAAACTATTTCCTATCATGCTAAACCACACTTACGGTGACTGACCCAGCTCCACTGCTGCAAATGCCTATATCATCAAAGCTTGATCTCGGGCATGTCTGACTTTCATGCGACACAGACACCAGAATGCTAGGCAACTTATAAGGAGAAGACACAGAGCTAAACCCTAAACTAGCCCATTCTTTCAAATGTGAAACTGCTTGAAGAATCCAATTTGCCATTCCGGTAGCCAAGGAAACATCCACTCTAGTAGAATTGATGGTCAGACCAATTTCCTATAAAATACTGAGAAAGATTTCTTAATAATTGTGCAGCACGACTAAAGTTATCAAAGCGGACACAAGCCAGAATATTTCCACTGCCATCCAAGTTGAGCCAATTCAATTAACATCTCTCAGCTGGCTATACTTTGAATATTCAAGGCTTGAGCCACGATGGTGGACATATTGTTGACAGCCTCAGCGGTTTAAAGAAATCGCTGCCGTGGTAGCTGCCACAGCCGCCACAGTAATTGCTGTAATGATGGCAGCCTTTATGCCAAAATCTCTCCTTTCTCTAAACAGGGTCATGGCTGAAGGGGCTTCTACAGGCCAAGGGATATAGTGTTGCATTCGTGTAATCCCAACGCAGGGAGAAAAGTTATAATATCCTCTAACAGCTCAACCAGTTTTATGGGTTTGACAACCTGTAGCCCATCGTGGCTGGGCAGGTATACTCAGGTTTTGTTTATTTACTATTACTGGCCATACCCCCTGCATCCACTTAGCATTGGTTTGAGTGGCTGTTCTATTGCTAGGCAAATCAAACTAGGCACCAGTCTGATTATATAATTGAATGCACTGGCTATTTTCACTAATATTATGTATAATCTGAAAGTAAAGCACCCCTTGTAATGACAAACTAAAATTCCCTTCTTTATCCTCAATGCAAGACCGTCAATGCCCTCTGTTCCTCAGCAAATTTAAATCTTTCCCAAACTTCTCCCAGCTGGATAGTGTAAGATGTTCCTAACTTCTCCCTGCTCCTTTTTTCTTCTCCAAAGCCATAGACTCCATTTTAGCTAGCAAAGCCTCTAGGTCTTCCTCCAGTTTTTCTAATTCTTCTTCTGAGCTAGTACTCCCCTCAGAATTTAACTCCTCTGAGTCCTCTAGGTCCTTTAAACTCGAATACAAGGACCCCTTTTTTCTCTCTGCCCTCTCCGACCTGCTCTCCTTGAGTTGCTCCAGGGCATCTGTTGTCTTTTCTAATGCTCGGCAACACCTGTCATCTTCCAAACAGCTGTGAACAAGCTTCCAGAGTCCTCTTACCACTCCTTTCAGGCTCCCTCGTTCCCAAGCAAAATCTAGCTCTTTTCCTAATTTATCCCAGCTGCTTTTTGTACTGGAAACTATCGTATATCGCTCAGCTGCAGATTTTATCCCAGCTGCCTTTTGTAAGGTAGCCTGATACAGCAAACCAAGGGCCACTACATCTACCTCCTTTAAAAATCTTAACAAATTTTAGTATCAAGATAATCTGACTGAACCCTGAAATCTAGTCTTCTGGAGGCCTACCTCTATCATGTCTGATCCATATAATTCTGGGAGATATAACTACTACCTTAATCATTTCCTTTGAAAACATACAGACATAATCTTCTAATAGGCTGTAAGGATTGCTGTCTGGATCCTTTAGCTCTGAACTAATAGATGATGAGTTGTATCTTGAGGCAGGCTGGGGAACAGGCGGGGGTTCCTTCCCTGGCCCCCAGTTGGCCGCCTCCTGCTTTCTTCTCCACAGCTTGAGGGATCTCTGTCACCAGGTTCTACTTGACTAGACTCCTCTTTCTTTTCTGACTCTGTCTCAGAAGCTGTGGAGGGGTCTAAGCTGGGGCCATAGGCAGGACCATCAGTCCTCCGGCTCCTGCCCCCATAGCTTCTATAAGCAGTGCCTGGGCATTACTGATATTCTCTCAGGAGCTAACAAATATGAAGGGAACCATTCCCTCCTCCCTGGGGTTCTTCTTGTTATCACCTTCCACAGGAACCCTTACCACACCAGACCTATCCACAATCTCCTGAATCACTTTCCCATTCTTTCCAATCACTTTGCCAACCAAGTTCCTGGGCACTTGTACAGAGTCCTCAGAAAATTCAAGGTAGCTTTGAGCCTGTCTGCATGCCTCTGGCGTCTCCCCATAGATTCTGAAAGTGCAGGTTTCTTTGCCCAACTCAATGGCAGTCACTCCTAGCACTTTTCGAGCCTGCTGGATGTTCGCACTCTAAGTTCCAATTGCCAGACCCATCAGGTCCTCTCGAACTGTAAACTCCTTTTCCCTAAACCGAATATCCTTGAACGAGTAACCAGAAAAACTTTTATCCTCACTTCTTTCCCAGAGGAAAAATATAACCACAAAACTGAAAATCACACCCATCTTCTTTGCACTTTTTTGTCTCTTTACCGAGCACTTTATTATCTCTTACCTAATCTTGTCCCTAAACCAGGAACCTTAAACTCGTCTCCTTCCGAGAATTTTTAAACTTGTCCCTAAACCAGGAACCTTAACAATCTAGGCCCCAATACTTACCGGGCACTTTACCGATCGATCACCCTGTTCGCCAAGAGTTCTGGAACCTCACTGGACGCTTTACCTCGAATTTCTTTCTCCCCGTACCGGGCTACCAATTGTCCGGCGCCCTTCCTGACCAGCAGGAAATCAGACGCAAGACAACCAGGTTCCTTCTTAAGGCGGTTTAATCAGGATTGCAGTTACAGCAGGATTGCAGGTGTGGCCCCCCTCCTACCCCGGGGACCAGGCTTATATCTAAGCAGAGGCCAGTGAGCATACGCCACATGTCATCTCCCCATACGTCCACGTCAGATGACCATTCCCTGTTCCTGCACAGCTTCACAGCCAATTAAGGACTTGTTTATCACAAGGAGCACTCTCAGCCAGCACCATCTTCAGGTGCAGCGCACAGTGGCTCTCTACACATTTCTTTTAGAAACTGTTTATATGTCTGAATGTTTTGCCTACACGCATATGTGCATCACATGTGTGCAGTGACAGTAGGTGCCAGAAGAGGGCATTAGATCCCCTGAAACCGGAGTTATGGATGTTTTTATTAAGCACAATAACTGAGAGGAGAAAAACCAGTTCCACAATTACCCATTCAAAGCAAACGTTTTTTAGAGGTGCAACTGGCACTGGCCAGCTAACTGTCTCACCCTAAGTAGGATTTTTAGAGAGTAGCTGCTTTGGCCATTTGAGGTCTCTCTCTTTTCTTGGGGAGAGGTAAAGTATTAACAGCTGTGTGTTTATAGGGGTGAGAGAATTGGCTGAGATTGTTAGAAAAATACAATGAAAGAGGAAGGCAAAGATGTAAGCAGGGTCACATGGTTTGCAGGTTACATTGGATTTAAGAGACAGAAACATCCTTAAAGAGAAACCATTTTTGTAAAATATGCGAACTTGGCATAATGGCCTTTGCAAGGTATGTTGCTTCTGTCTTGCTCTCACCTTTTGAGTTGTGATTTTTGGTTCTGGGGAACAAACCCAGATCCTCCAGAAGAGAAGCGAGTGCTCGTAACTGCTTAGCCATTTCTCTAGCCCCTCTGTTTCCCTTTTTAAAACATTTATTAACCATTTGTATTTTTTCTCTTGAGAACTCTCTGTCAAGAATATTAGCCTGTGTATTGATTGACAGTGTGTGTATGTTTAGGTTTTACAGATCTTCATATAGTTCAGATATTAACACCCAGTGTGAGTATAGCTCATTCTGTAGGGTCTGCTTCTTTGATAGGGTTCTTTGCTGTGCAGAAGCCTTTTCAGGTCCTGTAGTTTTATTTATTAGTTCTTCAGGTTATTGCCTGTGTCATGGGGATATTCAGAATGTTCTTAGTCATGCCTCTGTCTTCTAGACTATAACTAGCCTGCCAGAAATGACAATATTCATTTTTTTTTTGAGATGACAATATTCTAAATAGAGACTTAACAGTGGACCCCAGGAAGTGGGAATTTCTTCAGGAATCTCACTGGAAGCAAAAGCACCAGCCCTGGGGTGGGCGTGGGAGTGGGGGCTTGTTGTCAAGAAAGGGGATCTACAATTTAGACAGTTTCACAGTGGGAAGCCAGAGACAGCAGACAGATAGGACAGTGGTGGGCTAGGATCACAGCTTTACGGGGACTGCTTAGACGTACACGTCCCTATCTCCATGTAAAAACGAACTGAAGGCAGTCCGCTGGACCTCTTTGTCCTTCCTCCCATGTAGCCACATTGAATACACCTCCCTTTTCTGGTTTTTACTATTAATTGAGCTTTTAAATTTGACTTTTTGAGAACAGTGGTTGAATTTTGCTGCTTGGGGTACAGGCTGTTGACCCCAAATTTGATAACATTTTCCTATAGTAGTTATATGGGTTTGGGTTTTGAATTAAAGTATTTGATCTATTTTGAACTGATTTTCATGCAGGTGAGAGAATACATTGAATTTCATTCTTCTGAGGTAGGTATCCAATTTTGCCAGCACTTTATTTTTTGAATAGGTTGTCTTTTGCCAGTGGGTGATTAATTTGTTTTTAAATCTGTTCTTATTTTTGTATGTGTATTTTACCTGCATCTATGACTGTGCACTGTGTGTGATGGGATAAATGCGACGAAGGGCCAGAGTACCTTTGGTGGGCCCACCAAGATCTTCAGCTAAGAGCTCTCAAAAACAAGACAGGAAGGAGGGAGACATGGAGGCGGGTATCTGTGGTGGTGGTGGGGTTCTTATGTGTCCACCTGTTGTACCCGTAGCACCTGTCATACCTGTTGGTGGAAGGTGATGCCTAAGTTGTTGCTAGACCCTGAGGACAGGCTGGTGGACATACATGATGGCTAACAGTGTGGGCATGTGTTCCTTCTGCCCTCAAAGGCTAGAAGATTCCTTGGAACAGAAGTTACAGAGGGTTGTGAGCCATGTCTGTTCTAGGAATTGAATCCAGGTCCTCTGGAAGATCAGCTGTTTCTTGTAGCTGTTCTAGCCTTCCAAGTGTATGTTTTTCACAGTTTTGATATTAGGTGGCTGAAGCTGTGCAGATTTATTTATAGGCCTGTGTCATGTTCCATTGGCCTTCATCTCTGTTTTGTGTGGTACCATGTTACCTGTTTCTATGGTTCTGTAGTATGCTTTGAGGTCAGGTGTTGTGATAATGTTCTTTCTGCTGAGGATGGCTTTAGCTACCTGTGATTTTGTGTGTGTGTGTGTTTCTGTATGAATTTTAGGATTTCCTTTTAGTTCTCTGAAGAGCTGGACATATTTCTGATAAGAAAGATACTTGAAGTTAATCCCTCTTCCTCTACCTTAAAAAAAGTTAGTAGTTATTATCTGTACATTTAAAAAAAAGAAAGGATCCTATATTTTTATTCTGATTCAAACAAGTTTCTTAACTCTTCTGTAAGGCCGTATCTTCTGGAAAGTGTTTGCTTTGTACATAACATACAGTGTTCCTTGCTGCTTTCCACCCACAGAGCCTTTCTTGGTGAGGAGGAGGTGTGATATAGGAAAATTATGAAGGCTTTTCAGACCTGCTTTAATTGATGGCCCAGATGGTGAGGAAAACCCTATGGAGAGCTAAAAATTAAATGAGTGATAGCAGATTTAAAAGTTCATAATTAGACATTCATAGTCATAATCTCTCCCCTCCCCCACACCCTCCCTCTTGCCCTTTCCTGCCCTCCCCCTTCACCCCCCGTGTGTGTGTGTGTGTGTGTGAGAGAGAGAGAGAGAGAGAGAGAGGAGAGAGAGAGGAGACCAGAGAGACAGAGAGACAGAGACAGAGACAGAGGGACAGAGAAACAGAGAGAGAGAGAGGGGTGGGGGAGAGGGAGGGAGAGAGATGCATATGAGGGTGACCTCTAACTCACTGTGTGGCTCTGGATGACCTTGAAGATCTAATCCTTTTAATCCTGCCTCCACGCCTCCACCTCCCGTATGCTGGGAATATAGACATGTGCTAACACCTGATTTGATTCTCTTTCTCGTTTCTTAAGGAGAAAGTACTTGCGAGGACCCAGTCTTTTATTTACACGTGTAATTCTGTTTCCCAGTGAGGTTAGTTTGGAATTGGAACATTACTGATACCTCAGCACCTGTAAAATGATCCTCCAATGTAACAGTAATGACTAGTGTAAGCCAGATGCTCTCAGTGTGTTGGGGACTGCACTTTGTATTTGCTATCTTATTTAATACTTGCTGTCTTAGGACAGGAAGCATTATAATCATTTGCCTCTTAGACATAAGGCTAGATCCAAGTCAGAATGGCTGTAAGCCCTGGAGTGAGAGCTCAGACACTGTGACACCACACCACTTCCTTATGAAACACTTGGCTTTTAAATAAATATCTTTTGAGCAAAACAGTGAATGAAGTGAGCTTAAAGTTAATTCTCCAGAATCACAGAGATGTTTTATGCCTCTTTACAATAAACCGTGCTCAGTGTGAGCAGTCAACACGCTGCTGTGCTTGGTGATGCTTATAATTAAGGAAGACGATGCCCCTGACAGGTTGCAGTGTAAACACGTTGCTTCTCCATTCTTCTCCTTCAAAGGAGAACAACCAGGAGCAGCTAACAGTGATGTCTTAGTGAGGGGCTTCTCGAGTATTGCTTGGTGTAATGCTGAGTTAATGTGGCATTATTTACAGAATGGTTTTGACATTCAGATGCAAATTAAAATGTGGATTTTCCACTCCAGTTCCATAGTAAGTGCCATGCCATGGGGACCACTGAGTAACCCGTGGAGCATCATTAAGTAGGTTCTTGATTCTGTAAGACCAGAATTCAGCTGCAGCAGGGATTCTCAACCTGTGTGTCAAAGGACCTTTTCACAGGGGTCACCTAAGACCACCCTACATATCAGAGATCTATATTACGATTCACAATGGTAGCAAAATTATAGTTGTGAAATGATAACAAAAATAATTTGATGATGGGGGCAATATCACAACAGGAAGAAGTGTATTATAGTCACAGCATCAGGAAGGTTGAGAACCCCTGAGCTATAGTGTCCAGTCAGGATTCTCCTGCTTACGTTAGTTAACTTGTTCTGGACTTAACAGCTGTTCTGGAGTGGCTGCGATCATTCTCAGGAGACCCTCAAGAAGTCTGTTAATCCTGTGTAGAGGGGGACACTGACTACAGGGCTCACAAGGCCCTCAGTGTATCTCCTTTCCTGACGTTAGATAAGAGGTAAACAGTTGGTACAGGGGACTTGAGTGTGTGGGGATTCTTTAAGAGTATAGATTTTTGTGGGTTGTCCATGCTTCTGATAGACTCCAGTTGTGAAGCAGCTACAAGTTGCTCTGGGGACTTCCTTGGGATGTAGCTGCCTGTGTAGTTTGACTATGCTTGGCCCATGGGAAGTGGCACTATTTGGAGGTGTGGCCTTGTTAGAGAAAGTGTGTCACTGTGTAGGCAGCCTTTGAGGTCTCATAGGACTCAGGCTCCTACCCAGTGAGGGAAAGAGACCCTCCTCCTGCCAGCCTTTGGGTCAAGATGTAGAACACTTAGCTCCTTCAGACCTATGCCTGCCTGTACACTGCCATGCTTCCTGCCATGATGATAATGGACTAAACTTCTGAAACCGTAAGCCAGTCCCAATTAAATATTGCCTTTTTTTTTTTTTTAAGGTTTTTCGAGACAGGGTTTCTCTTTGTAGCCCTGGCTGTTCTGGAACTCACTCTGTAGACCAGGCTGGCCTTGAACTCAGAAATCCGCCTGCTTCTGCCTCCCAAGTGCTGGGATTAAAGGCATGCGCCACCACGGCCTGGCTTAAATATTGCCTTTATAACAGTTGCCTTGGTCATGGTTTCTTTTCACAACAGTAAAACCCAAATTTAGACACTGCCTTTGTGTCAACCATGAATAATCTTAGCAGACTATTGGTTCTCCAGTCTGGACTTATATAGGATTGTTTCTTTGGCCCTTCTTACATAGTGTGTATAGGTACTCAGGTATTTTACTGAGTTTTTAAAAAACATTTACATTTTGTGTGTGTGTGTGTGTGTACATATGAGAGTAGTGCCTACAGAGCTCTGAAGTGGCAGAAACTGGTTATGGCAGGTGTGAGCTGCCTCATGTGGGTGCTGGGAATCAAGCTCTGGTCTCTGCAAGAGCAGTTTGTGCTCTTAATCTCCGAGTCATCTCTCCAGCTGCTTGCTGATTGTTTGTTTGTTTGTTTGTTTGTTTAACATCTCCCCAGAAATGATGAAATAACTCTATGGCGTAGTGTTGAGAACATTGGGGTGTGACTCAAGATGTTAGGAATTTCAGTTTGTCTCCATTTAGAATGTCTGAGTTTAGACAAGGCATTCCTTATCCTCTGGAACCAGGAAGTATTCTAAGTATAATAGAAACTAAGCAAGCTTCTTGGTGCTCCTGTGGGGATATAGTGTTCTTTGGTAGGGCTTTCCATCCACTACAGCAGCACCTCTCACTAGCTTAAAAAGAAATCTGATCATATATTACTCTGCTTTTTCATTAGTTCCGTTTTTTATTGAGTACTTACTATGTATTAGGAATTTTGTAAGTCCTTGATATGCAATCCTTAATTATGTCAATTACTGGATAAGATAGGCACTAATTTCATTATCTCATAAGTGAGATAGTAATACCCCAAGTAGCATGGTGAATGGTGGGCCTCGTCTCAACCTTGTTCCAGAACCACAGTGTCAGTTACTATCAGTGAAAGGTTTACTTCTCAGGATTCACACAGCAAAACAATTATGAGCCCCTGTCACACACTAATTCCTGCACAAGCTCCGATGGCTCAGGGTGGCCAGAATGCTCTCTTTCCAGTGCCCTTGGCAGGAGAACTTTGTTAATGACCTTGTAAGGGGTTTATTCAGGACTCTGGCCACTCTAGCTCCTTCTCACTACACAGAGGACAGCATATTACGTTTTCTTTAGTACCAGTCTGTTGCTTTAGTCCTCCCAGGAGACGGGCTTTCTAGTCTCCGTCCATTCTTTTTCAAGTTGAAGATGTCTGTTAACATCTTCTACCATGTGAAGACAGATTGTGTCAATTTTGTGCGGAGTATGAACTCTGCCCTAATGTGCTCTGGAGACCCTGTTGGGTTTCTCCCTTCACCTGATGCACTTCGTTTGCTGAGTGAGTTTCCATGTCTGTAGTGTGGGTGGTCACAGTAGGCACCTTGTAGGATAGTTGGGAGGAATATAAAGTTGTTTAGAAAAGCAGTGGTTGGCACAGAACAAGCACTCGAGGGAATTCTTTATGAGAATATGTGTGTGTGTGTGTGTGTGTGTGTGTGTGTGTAATTAATGTACACACAAAATATAGTAGTTTAGATTGTCTGATTTGAAACACATTTCCATTTCTGACGCTGAATGTACAACATTTTTCTGGGGGAGGAGGGGAGGTGGAAGTTGGGGTTGATTGTTTTTTAGATTTTGTTGGTTTGCTACTCAGTTGCCACAGCTGGCCTGGGTCTCATTGTGCAGCCCAGGTTGGCTTCCAATTTGTATCCTTCCTGCCTCGGCCTCTACAGTATGGGATTACAGGCATTTGTTACCATGCTTATTCATATTGCTCATTTTCAGTTGCTTTTCTGAGATGAGAATGTTGACATGAGCTAGATTTCTCAGAGAGGCTGTTTTCTCTTCCTCTCCCCTCCCCTCCCCCTCTTTATTTTACGTGGTAGATCAAACGCAGGCCTCCTTATATGCTAGGTTAATGCTGTTATGTAGCTGCATCTTAGCCTGTTTCCTTTTATATGATATTTTTCATCTATTTTTCTTTAGGATTCTACAGAGACAACAGAAAAATGAAACTTTTCATGTATATTTCTGTAGTTGAGTTAAAATTGGTATTGTTGGATAGTATGCCAATATAGGGAACACATAAAGGGTATAAAAGGAGCAAACTGATTTCTCTTCCCACAGCCTCTGCTAGGAGGACATGATTGCATTAGTTCATCTCTGTTCTCCAGTTACTGTTTTAATCGGTCCACAATCAGTACTAACTTTTGGGTTTGAAGTTTTTTTGTTTTTTTTTTTAAAAAAAAGCAGAGGTATAAGTTGCCATAAGATAAATTGTGTATATTTTAAATATGTAATATCTGATTTCGTAAATTAAGCATATATGAAAGGCCTTGCAACAACTACCACATCAAAAATAGTGACTACAGCCACAATCTCCAGGTACTTTCGGTGGACATACCCACCAGTCTGGCTATCCCTAGTAGGTCTCATAGCATGCGCAGTGTGTCCTCACAGACACATGCATCACCCACAAGAATCCTAGTCTTCCCTGGGATCTCTCTCTTTGTCACCCCTTCTTTACTGTACCCCATTCTTCTTGGGCACTACACACATACCTGTATGTATACTAGTTTGGATTTCCTGCAGTTTTAAAAAGGATTTCATTAGTTCAAAATTTTTTAATTTTGTGTTTTGTGTGTGTGTGTGTGTGTGTACATGAGTGCAATGCAGTGTCTGCAGTGGATATTCGCTGCTGCTGGATCTCCCGGAGCTGGAGTTACAGGTGCCTGTGAGCTGCCATGTGGGTCCTCAGCAAGAACACCATGTGCTCTTAACCACCAAGCCCTCCCCTCCAGCCTGTTTCCTGCAGTGTTATATAGCTGGATGAAACCTGATAAACTCTTGGATCAGGCTTCTGTCAGCCAGCACAGTTACCCTGAGCGTCATCTGTGTGCTGCATTAGTTCAGCCTTTTTCTTGATGCAAAGCAGCACCTATTGTTTTCTCCTTATATTGACCAGTACTTGGATGATTTTAAGTTCTTAGTAATATATGTATATAGTTAACACACAAATATATAGTCGCTCTGAATATAATTTCATTCTCTTTTCATATTTCAATTTTTCAAGACAGTTTTCCAGATTGCTTTGTATTTTCACTGGCAGCCCAGGGGAAATCAAAAGCTTGATGTCTGTATCAACAGTTGTGGTCAGTCTTTTTACTTTTGGCTGTTCTTACCAGTGTATATTACTGTCTTACTGTGGTTTTAATTTGCAGCTCACTAATGATGTCTCACTTCTAAGATGTCTTGCACTTACTCATCTCTGTGGTTTCAAGAGTGTAAGCAGTCATAGATAATAAGCAAATGAAGAGTGTGGCTGTATTCCAATAGAAGTTTATATACTAAAGCCACAGCGGTCAGACAGCACCTTGCATTCAGCCTTGGGGCTGTTCTTCACTTTTTCCTGATGTAGACAATCAAGTCCATGTAAATAAAGACAGCTATGCCTTTGCCTTTCTCATTGTTTTTTGAGACAGTCTTTCTGTGTAGCCCTGGCTGGCCTGGAACTTACAGAGATCTTCCTGCCCCTGTCTCCTCCTGCCTCTTGGATTGTAGGTTCGTATTTTATGGGTCTTTGTTGTTTAAGTGTTCATGCCTGGGTTCACTGGCTAGAACTTCCAATACAATGTTGAATGGAAATCATGAAAGTAGGTATTTTATCTTGTTCTTATCTGGTGTCTTAGTTACGGTTTCCAAACCACCACATCTGATCTTAGAAAAAAGCATTCATCATTTAATCGCAAAAAAATTTATGATGAATGGGTGTTAGGTTTGGCAATACTCTGTCTTCATCCATTGAAAATGTCTTTGTTTTTGATTTTTCCTCCTGAGTTGTGTTAGCCGACCAGCAGATGCTAACCCAACCTCACAGTTCTGCCCTAACCATTTGGTCCTCCTGATGACAGCAGATTTTAGAGTATTTTACTTGTGTTCATAAAGAATATTGACTGTAGTTTTCTTATAAAGTCTTTGGTTTTGATAGTAGAGTCATGCTGCCCTCACAGAAGGCATAAGGTGGGAAATAGTTCTTTATTCTTTTTGTTACTATCATTCTTTATTGTTTTGGGGTATTTAGGAAGAGCTTGCATTGTTACATTGAGTTTTTGGTGACGTGCACTAGTGAAGCTTGCTGAACCTGTGGTTTCTTTACAGGGAGGCTTTTAATTACAAAAGATTTTGTTTTAAGTCCGTGTGAGGCTGTTCTGGTCACTTAATCTTGAGTGAGGCTTTGCAGTATTTCTGTTTATTTCGTTGTAATTTTCTAATTTGTAAGTATGAAATTGTTCATAATATTTTTCATTCTTTTAATTTCTGTATCATTACAATGTCCCTTTTTCTTGACAATGTTAATATGTATCGTTCCTTTGTTGTTCTTGGTCTGACTTACTAAAAGTTTATTAACTGTTAATCTTTTTAAAGAACCAGATTTTGGTTTTATTAGTTTTGGGTTTTTTTGTTTTTTTTTTCCCTTCCCTTCTCTCTCTTGCTCTGCCCCGCCTTACTCCAGCACCGCTCACTCTGGCCCCTCTTGCTCGCCCAAAGGTTTACTTATTTATTATATTTAAGTACATCTCACCAGCTCTGTTTTTTTGTTTTCTATCATGTGCTTTTTTTGCTTTGATCTTTTTTATTTCTTTCATTTTGTTTATGTTGGTCATAATTTATTATTTTTATGATTTCTTAATAATTCATTTAATTTATCTTAAGATGTGAGTGAGACATTTATTTTTTTAAATGTAAGCCTTTTAGGTGCTGTAGATTTCAAATTACTGCTTTAGTGGCCTAGCATAAAAAGCGAATGTCGTATTTTTTCATTTAGTTCAGAATACTTTTTTAAAAGATTTATTTGTTTGTATGTTTGTGTCTGTCTGTATGTATGAGAGTGTCTGTCTATTTGTCTTTCTGAGAGTAAGTGCACATTCATATTGGTGCCCACAGAGGATAGAAGAAGGTGTCAGACTCCCTGGAGCTCTGGTTATAGGTCACTGGGAGCTGAACTTAGGTCCTCTGTAACAGCAGTAAGCCGTCTTAATCTTAATTTCATTTGGTCTGACAGCAGACTTTGTATGACTTCACTATTAAAATTTGCAGTGACTGACTGATGGTTAGAACATGGTCTATCTTGGTGAGTCTGAATTTAGAAATATCAAGTAGATTAAGTTTGTTGGTAATTTTTTCCTTTACTAATTCTCTGCCTACTTGTTTTGTTAATTAAAAGAACTGTTGAAATTAGCAACAGAACTTTTTTTTTTTTTTTTGGCAAGTTTTGCATTAAATTAGGTGCATGACTTTTGGAATTTTATGTTCCTTTGAAGAGTTCACTCTTAGATATCACTGTTTATTACCAATGTGGCTCTTTGACTTTTGATTTTTTTTAAAAAATTAATTTTTCTTTTTTAAAAATTCTTTATTTTATGTACATATGTGTACACTGTAGCTATCTTGACACACCAGAAGAGGGCATTGGATCCCATTACAGATGGTTGTGAGCCACCATGTGGTTGCTGGGAATTGAACTCAGGACCTCTGGAAGAGCAGTCAGTGCTCTTAACCGCTGAGCTATCTCTCCAGTTCCTTTATTTTTATTTTTATTTTTATTTATTTACTTTTTTTAGTTTTCAAGACAGGGTTTCTCTGTATCGCTCTGGTTGTCCTGGAACTCGATGTGTAGACCAGGCTTGATCTGATCTCAGACATTCACTAGCTTCCGCCTCCCCAGTGCTGGGGTTAAAGGCACGTGCTCACTACCTCCCAGCTTTTTATAAAATCGAAAAAAGCCCCACTTATTTTATGTTTATATGTGTGTGCTTGCAAGATTTTGTATGTACCATGGGCGTAGGAGTCCATGGAGTCTAGTCAATGGCATCAGATCACCAGAGCTGCAATTACAGAGGATTGTGAGTCACTGTGTACATGCTGGGAATTGAAACCAGGTCCTCAGTAAGAAGAGTAGATGCTCTTAATGGCTGAGCCATTCCTCTAGCCCGTTCTTTAACATTTTTGTTATTGGTTTTTAATGCAGTTTCTTACCTTCTTGTACTACAAGGCTCATCTTATCTTTTCTGGCACTAGAATCATCCATCCCTCCAGTGTGTCCTATGTCCTGTTCCTGGAGAATGCTATTTAGAATGCTGAGGTGCTTGTGCTTCTAGGCCCTCTGTGGAACAGGGCTAGGTGATACATGCATTTTCGATGCTCTGTGCATGCCCGTGTGTCTGTGTCTATGTCATTTGTGCACCTTAAATACGATGTTTATGATGGCATCTCTTCTAATCTAGCACAAAATCTTTGATTACCCCCTGCATAGTCCTTTCTTCTCTGTAAGAACTTGGTTCTCTATTTACAACATGACTTACTTTTTATTGTTAACATATGTAAAGATTTTTTTCCATTTGAGTTGCTAACCCACATTGCTGTTGTGGGGAAAACTAACGTGCAGTGTCTTCTCAGATGCACTTGTCAGGGATCCCTGCAGATAAGGTTCTGGTATTTGTAACTGTTTCCTTTGTCACATTCTGTCCTTCAGCTTAGCTTCCTAAACATCCTAGCCCATTCTTTTGTTAAGTTTTTATACAATAAAGTTCACTCTTTATGATCTTTAATTCTAACCAGTTGACAAATGCTTAGTCATGTGTTCACTGTTGCCTCATCTTATAAATACTTAGTCATGTGTTTACTGTTGCAGCATCCTACAAATGCTTAGTCATGTGTTTACTGTTGCAGTATTATAGTCCAGAAATTCCATTATGTCATCCTTCCTGGCATCTTTTGATTTTTTTTTTTTTAAATTAAAGTAACTTATTTCATGGATAGTATATATGTTTATGCCAAACCAACAGAGAAAATGTCATGGTCATTTTTTCACAGTGGCTTTGGACATAAAAAGTGTGTGGATTAAGCAGGACTAAATTTATTGAATTTTGACACCTGAAATTTAACAGGAAGGAACTTATCTAGGAAACCCTTGCTTTGTTATCATTCTGGGCTGGAATGGTCAGTCACCTTCAGCATGAACCCAAAATGTTTCTTTCCCTCTGAAGTAGCACTTCTTTTAAAACCAGCGAGTGGAGTTAACCAACGGAAGGCCGCTGCTTACATTGCCTGGAGCCTGCCACCATTAATACTGTGAATTCCGTCAGTGCAGTGGCCCAGCTTTCTTACTGTACCATGTGTTGCATTTTCTTTTCTACCTCTTTAAAAATATTTTTCATTCTTCCCTTTTTCTTGGATTTGTGAATTTATTTATTCAGTGAATTTTGGATATTTCGTCATGATTATATGTATGGCATTAAAGTATAGTGTTTACTCTTAATTAGCTTGTTTCCTTAAACTAAACATAAAACTACAATGTTTATTTTGAATTATTATATTTATTGACTACATTTATTTATATTTGTATAATTTGTACACTGACTATACATGCATTTCTTTCATGCTTTAATTTAAAATACAGTGTTTTTTTCCTTTTGTGAAACAAGGTCTCACTGCAGCCCAGATGGGCCTCTCACTTGCTGTGCATTCAGAACTTACCTCAAATGCTCTGCTTTCAGCCCAGTGTTCTAAGTATTGGAATTATAGGCACCCAACTAGCACACATAGCTCATGTGAATATTTTTCTTATTTATTGAGGAAAGAAAAATAAAACTAAATTGCTTTAATTCTAAGTATATAACTCAGTAGTCATGAATTAGAAAAGATTTTCCTGTAATAGACAAATTCCTGGTCGTGTATATTTTGATGGAACTGAGCTGAAGTTAAACTGTACACATGAGAATTGAATTTACTATTTTTTTTCCTCTATAAAACCATTCTTAGCCGGGCGGTGGTGGCCACGCCTTTAATCCCAGCACTTGGGAGGCAGAGGCAGGCGGATTTCTGAGTTCGAGGCCAGCCTGGTCTACAGAGTGAGTTCCAGGACAGCCCGGGCTACACAGAGAAACCCTGTCTCGAAAAACCAAAAAAAAAAAAAAAAAACCATTCTTAATTTTCTCATCTTTCAACATTTCAGTTACACTGGATACTTTTAGACCATGTTTGTTTTTCTTTTAACATGTTAAAGCTGAAACTCCTAGCTTGAATATATTTCTTATTGCCATGACAATGGGATAAAGAAATCTCATCCCGTCTTTCCAGTGGCCCGTGGTAGGTCTGGGAGCCATGAAGTGGCTCTTTCATTTACGTTTAAAGTAGGATCATACTCCTTCACTGCCCTTGACCACAGCAGCTAAGGCTGTTTCCCTGCACCTCCTCAGGCTGCAGAGACTGAGGGCCTTGGAGAATGTAAGCAAGATGGAAGATTATTACAGAGTTTATACAGTTGGAATGCAAATATAACTTGGTATATATTTGAATTGAATTGAATATATTTCATTTTAATTGAATATATTCTTTGTAGCATATAAGAGCACATATTTTTGTCTTGGAATTCGGATACCAGAATTTGTAATGACATGCAAATAGTGTTTACAAGACCGATTCACACAGAGTTGCATCAGGCCAAGGTTTCCTTCCAGTCAGGTTAAGTGTTAGGGATGATGTATTTGCAGATGAGATGTTTTACAGAATAAGGATGTGCCTCGACACATGTGTATTTAGTCATCATCATTGTCATGCCTCAGTACCTCCAAGATGAGTCTCATGGAAAAAGATGTCTCTCTAAGCTTTTGAGGCATGGGTAGTATACTCTTGGTCTATTACTCTGCTGTTAGAAACTGTGAAGATGCTGAGCTTGTATGAACATGCTGACCACCCTCTCTCCTAAGTATGTTACAGCTCTGTACTTGTTTCAGCCAAAGCTAAACTCATGGTGAGCCAAGCAGGGATGCCATCCAGCTCCGTTTTTGTTGTATAAACATTTTGAATGATTAAAAAGGATAGGGATCAATGATCAATTACAAAAAGAGGTGGGCTATTACTTTGGGTGATTCTTTCCCTTCCTATTTCCCCTTTCTGCCTTTCTGCTTCCCGTACCTGTCCTCAGGCCTACTTGCTGTCTTCTTCTTCCGTTATTCTTCCTGGAAGAGTGTTTGGTGCTGAGGGAGTGCAGAGGCCACATTGCCTCGTGTATTGAAGAGCGTGTGTAATGCATATGTCCCCTTTTCCCTCTTGGTCTTCCTTATAGATTCTGTGCACATTGAACTTCTCCCCTCTATAAATCCCAGACCTTCTCTTTCAAGTGTACAAAGCAACGTCTTAGAGAAAGGAGAGGAATGTGTGTGTGTGTTGGGGGGTGGTCACTTCTTCCAGGACAGCTATTTCTTTACTCACGTCTGTCTCAGGTATTATTAGACAGAGTTTTCCTATTTCGATATTAATCATATTTGTGCTTAAGAGATCTTTGGTGGAATTTACAATAGTCACAAATAGTACAAAATATCTTGGTGTGAATCTAACCAAGCAAGTAAAAGACCTGTATGACAAGAACTTCAACACCCTGAAGAAAGAAATCGAAGGAGATCTCAGAAGATGGAAAGATCTCCCATGCTCATGGATTGGAAGGAGTAATATAGTAAAAATGGCTATCTTGCCGAAAGCAATCTACAGATTTAATGCAATCCCTATCAAAATTCCCACTCAATTCTTTACAGAGATAGAAAGAGCAATCTTAAAATTCATTTGGAATAACAAAAAACCCAGGATAGCGAAAACTACACTCAAAAATAAAAGAACTTCTGGGGGAATCTCCATCCCCGATTTCAAGCTGTACTACAAAGCAATAGTGATAAAAATGGCATGGTATTGGAACAGAGACAGTCAGGAGGATCAATGGAATAGAATAGAAGACCCAGAAATGAACCCCCATACCTATGGTCACTTGATCTTTGACAAAGGAGCTCAAACTTATCCAGTGGAAAAAAGACAGCATTTTCAACAAATGGTGCTGGTCCAACTGGAGGTCAACTTGTAGAAGAATGCAAATTGATCCATACTTATCTCCTTGTACAAAGCTCAATTCCAAGTGGATCAAGGACCTCCACATAAAACCAGCTACACTGAAACTAATAGAAGAGAAAATAGGGAAAAGCCTTGATCATATGGGCACAGGGGAAAAGTTCCTGAACAGAACACCAATGGCGTATGCTCTAAGATCAAGAATTGACAAATGGGATCTCATAAAACTGCAAAGCTTCTGTAAAGCAAAGGATACGGTCAACAGGACAAAGCGGGAACCAACAGACTGGGAAAAGATCTTCACCAACCTTACATCTGATAGAGGGCTAATATCTAAGGTATACAAAGAACTGAAGAAACTAGATTCCAGACCATCAAATAACCCTATTAAAAAATGGGGTAGAGAGTTGAACAAAGAACTCTCAACTGAGGAAACTCAAATGATTGAGAAACATCTAAAGAAGTGTTCAGCATCCCTAGTCATCAGGGAAATGCAAATGAAAACAACACTGAGATTCCACCTCACACCAGTCAGATTGGCTAAGATCCAAAACACAGGTGACAGCAGATGTTGGCGAGGATGTGGAAAAAGAGGAACACTCCTCCATTGTTGGTGGGATTGCAAGCTGGTACAACCACTATGGAAAGCAGTCTGGCGATACCTCAGAAAATTGAACATAGTGTTAGCTGAGGACCCAGCTATACCCCTCTTGGATTTATACCCAGAAGATATTTCAACATGCAACAGGGCCACATGCTCCACTATGTTTATAGCAGCCTTATTTATAATAGCCAGAAGCTGGAAAGAACCCAGATGTCCTTCAACAGAAGAATGGATACAGAAAATGTGGTACATTTACACAATGGAGTACTACTCAGCTGTTAAAAATAATGAGCTCATGAAATTCTTAGACAAATGGATGGAGCTAGAAAATATCATCCTGAGTGAGATGACCCAATCACAAAAGAACACACATGGTATGCACTCACTGATAAGCGGATATTAGCCCCAAAACACACAATACCTAAGATGCAACGCATAAACCTCATGAAACTCAAGAAGAAGGAGGAAGACCAAAGTGAGGGTGTTTTTGTCCTTTTTAGAACGAGTATCAAAAGATTCAACCAGAGCTCCCAGGATCTAAACCTCCAGCCTGAGAACAGACAGGGGCAAGCTGTCCTCTGAGAGGCTCTAACGAGCAGCTGACTCAGACAGATACAGACATCCAGAGCCAAACAGTGGATGGAGCTTGAGGACTCTTATAGAAGAATAGGGGAAGGATTGTGGGCCCTAAGGAGATAGGAACTGCACAGGAAGATCAACAGAGTAAACGAACCTGAACCCTTGGAGCTCTCAGAGACTGAATCACCAACCGTGGAGCATACCTAGTCTACACAGACCTACCTCCATGGGCTGGACCTAGGCCTCCCTGCACATATGTTGTAAATGTGCAGCTTGGTTTTCATGCAGGTTTCAAACATCTGGAGTGGGGGCTATCCCAAAACATGCAGCCTGTATATGGAGTATGGTCTTCTAGCTGGGTGCCTCATCTGGCCTCAATGGGAGAGGAAGCACCTAGCCTCTCAGAGACTTAAAGTGGCAGGGTGGGGGATACAGGAGGAGGGGGTACTCAGAAAACAAGAGATGGGGAAGGATTGTGGGAGGGGGTGACTGGGACGGGTTATAAAGTGAATAAGCAAAACAAAAAATAAAATAAAATTAAGAACTCACACTGAAAAAAAAAAAAAAAAAAAGAAATCTTTGGTGGAGCTGGAGAGATGGCTCAGCAATCAAGAATGCATGCTGCTCCTACAGAGGACCTGAGTTTGACAGGCAGCACCCAAATCAGGTGGCTCATGCCACCTGTTAACTCTAGCTGTAGGGGACCTGATGCTGTCTTTGGACTCAAAAGGTATCCTGTGCACCTTCCACCACAATATATACACATAGTTAAAAATAAAAGTATTTTTCAAAAAATAAATCTTTGGTGTCTTGAGTTAGGAGACAGTGGAATCAAATAGAAACAGCATCTCATCTGACTTAACCTGGGATTTGCTCTGGTTCTACACTCTGAAGTTCCCCCAGGGAATTCTTCTGAGTGTGTGTACAGTGTATGTGAACATACTTTGTTCTTTTAAGAAGTACCACAGCCACAGCATGTCAGCATTCTTCAGAGAAACAGATCTCCAGAGAAGAGGCCTGGGAAGGAATTGTGTTGAGATTATGAAAGCTGACATGTTAGGAATGCACACTGCGTCTCTGCAGCCTGGTGACCCTGGAGAGACAGTGGTATCACAGGCCCAAAGACATTTTGCTGAAGAACTTCCTCTTCTATGGGGAGGGCACTCTTTAGTCTATTTAGATCTGCAGCCAATTTTAGGATAAGATCTAATGATACCAGAGAACCCAAAGTTCCACAGTTTAAATAGTAATGCTGTGCAAAAGCACCCTCCACATTGACACATAAAATTAACCACTCAAGCCAGATTTATTTTTAATCTCATCTTGTTTGGCTGATCCTTTTTTGTGTGTGGGTTCCCCCCCCCCCAAGATAAGGTTTCTCTGTATATTCCTGGCTGTTCTAGAACTTGCTGTGTTTTCCAGGCTGGCCTTGAACTCTCAGAGATCTACTTCCTTTTCTACTGAATCTAAGATTAAAGATGTGTGCCACCACCCAGCTTCCTTCCTTCCTTCCTTCCTTCCTTCCTTCCTTCCTTCCTTCCTTCCTTCCTTCCTTCCTTTCTTTGTTTTAAAGAAAGACATGGTGTTGTTCTGTATCCCAAGCTGGCCTAAAACTTAAATGTCCTGTCCTCTCACATGTATCACTAGCTAGACTTATATGTCATTTTTAAGGCTCTATTAGATTATATTGACATTTAGTTTGGCCTTGATCACATTGGTAGGTATAAGCAGGACTTCCTCTAGTTGTGCTATGGTCAGAACCTGTTTTGAATGATTTATATTCTGCTGTATTGTGCAGGAGGATGGTTCTGGACAATAGCATTCTGCATTTGCTCTCCCTCAATTTAAATTCCTGGAAAGTTGGCTAATCTGTGACATTATTGAAATGATGCTTTATGCTGAACTACTTTTCTGTAAGGTGGCTTTCACTGAACAAGTATAAGCAAGTGTTCTGTTTTGAACAGTAAACATGCAGTTAATGTCCATGGAAAAGCCTGTGTTGCTGCTTTATATTTAGACTTGAGCCCCAGTGGGCCAGCACAGTCCCACAGTGCTGTGTGCTGACGTGATATTCTCGGCTTGAGTCCTGTTAGCGGAAAGTTTTCTTTTGAGCAGGAGACAAAGTGAACAGAGCGCCAGAAAGCTAAATATAATCCTTTGAGAGCCAGTCACACATAAACTAGGTTTTAGCAACAACATATTGTAGACTGAAATAATTTTAAAAGAAAAATTACCTCCTGGTTTATAGTAATTGGTATAAATCGCAGTTAATGTAATTTTCCATGAAAAGCTAAGCTTACTGATCTCCTCTCCTGGCTGGCCATGTAGGTAAATAAAGCCACTATTAAAGATAGAGGCCCATTCTCCCATTATTGTAGCAGTTTACGGATGAGCCAGTAGATCCAGTCTCCTTTTTGCATGGTTTTAATGTCAAAGAAAGAAGAGAAGATGGAGGAAGATGCACAGTTGGCATTGAGATGCTGAGCAGTGTTCCTGTGGGCTGTGCAGTCACCCTTGGAGCTGAGCTCTCCCCAGTCTGCCACAGCCCTTAGAACATTCAGCCAGAATGAGCCGACTGTAGAGCTAACAAGTGTGTGGGCTGAAGCTCCACAGTTTAACACCTCTCTCATGGTTTAGGTCTGGGTTTGTCGCAGTGTTTTATAGCCAGTCACTCTGGGGCAGTAGAAGGAAGCATGGATGTCCCCAGGCTGGGCAAAGGCTGTTTCTGCCTACAACTACAGATGGGGGCCTGGCTGCTCAAGGCTTCTTAGGTAGCACTGTGTTTAAAAACCTCCAGGCATGTTTGGCAAGACCTAAAGATGTGCGCATTCCGAGGGGGTTGGACAGTGGTCCTTGCCTTTCCCTATTTTAGTTAGTATAGTGGCTGCACTCTGATATCTCCATCTGTGCGCATTATACTTTGCTCATACTTGCCCATCCCTGTCCACTCCCAACAATGTCCTTCTCCTCCTGATATCCACCCCCCATCTCTCATATATATGAGAAAAATACACTATTTTGTTCTTCCTTTACCCCCTGTTCCCTCTTCTCCCCTCTCTTTAGATTTCTTCCTCTCACAGTCCCCTTTCCAGTGTGTGTGTGTATGTGTGTATGTGTGTGTGTGTGTGTGTGTGTGTGTGTGTGTGTGTGTATGTGTGTAGTTCCGAGTCTGGCTTAGGGAAATTGTATTGGCGTAGAGCTTGCCTGCCATCCTGGCCACAGACCCCATCTGAGTCTCTAGCTCTCTCAACACTGAAGGAGGAAACTGTGGTTCTTGTCCACAGGTGCCTCAATTGTTCCCGATAAGGAAAGGGAAAGGGAAATGAAGAACACAGCAGCTCTGGGTGCTGGCCATGAGGAAGGGCACGTGAACGTCAGAGCACCAGTGTTTCCTCTTGTGCCTTATCATCCTCATCTTGCGTGTCCCTGCCCTCTCCCTTAGCTCAGTTCCTTGTTGTGAGTAGGAGGAAGTGGGTTGGAGATGACCTTGCCAACTGCATATCACACCGAGACCTTTTTAAAGCCACTTCCCTTGCAAAGTTGTCTGATTTAGACTTCAGGGCCTGATTCATGTCTTCCTTTTAGTATAAAATCTCCATTATGTGGATCTGTTGCTGTCTCTTTTACTTCTGTGTAGATTTCTGCGTTGTTTCTTATAAGAAAATTAATGAAATAAATCATGAAGTCAGAATGATAAAGCTAAGCTCCTGGGCTTGATTCTTGACTATGCTTGTTGACAGTCAGCTCTGTCCCCTGCCTGGGAACTACATGCAGTGGTCTTTACATTCAAGAGTATGGGGAGGCTGAGTCAGTGCTGAGAATGCTGTTAGATAGCCCCAGTGATGCTCAGAGGTGCATCTCATTAGAATCCCAACAGCACTGGGTGCATCCTTGCTCTGTTCCATCTGTCAAAGTACTGGGGGCGGGGAAGTATAGGGTTTGCTGGGTCTTTTTTTCTACAATAAGCATAACTTTGCCGGCAGAATGATAATCCTTTAGCAGAATAGTCAGCTGATCTACAAGAAGCAAATCATTGTAGTTGGTGCCTGTGAAAATCATGCTGTCTGTAAGTTTAGGTCTCATTTCTGGACTATCTTCTCTGCACACTGACTGGCTCCTCATATGCGACATCTTACACTCTTTAGCTAGTGGATTTTCATGTGACATTCCTTCCCCTGACTACTGTTGTTTTCCCAGGGAAAGCACAAATTTGCCTTATGGGTATAATGTCCAGAAAGGGGGGAGGGGGAGTGCTGGTAATTCTTGGAGCTAGCTTCTTAACCAGAGGATGTGAACACTCGGAAATGACCTGAGGAATTCTGACCCTCTCAGCTTCATTTACTTTGATCAGATTTACGGACGTCTACTTTTCTCCTGCTTGCTCTCATTGTGCTACAAATAACCTGTGGTTGGTACATTGTAGGATGTCCTTGTGTTTGGACGATTTTAGCATTTGGGAAATAAGTAGCTAGATCACAGCTAAGGGATTTTCAGATGTTTATTCTCTCTCCCTAACTCCTGTTTTTTGAGGCAAGGTCTCATTCTGTAGCCCTAATCGGCCCTCAATTTATTATGTTTCCCAGTCTGTTCTCAAACTCTTGCTTTTCCAACCTCAACCTCCCTGATGCTGAGTCACAGGCCTGTGCCACCACTCCTGGTCCCTTGCTTCTTTCTTTTTATTTATTATTTTAAGTAATATTGTATTTTTTGAAAACTCCATGCATTTATACAATGTTTTGATTACATCTCCACCTCCTCCCAACACCCCATTGCCTCCTACATGATTTCCCTTGTAACTTCTTGTCCTCCCTCTTTTTGTTGTTCTTGTTATTAATAACTGAGTCACATTAGTGCTCTCCATATGCACATGAGTGAATGTGTGGACATCCATTGCGACATGAGCAACAACCTATCAGCATCTGCATCCCCAAAGAAAATTTGACTCCTTTTCTCTCAGAAGACTTCAATTGCCAGTACTTCTCTGGAAGAAGCAGGTCTTGGGCCCTCCCTCAACCACATTGGGAGGTTTTGACTGGCTTGATCTTGTTCTGGTTAAGGGCACAATAGTAACCACAGATGCCATGAATCGATGCATGCAATAGCTATACCATATCCAGAAGTGAGCATTTCACATCTCTCCTCTCCATTCCCTGTTTTGTTTTTCCCCTTCCCTTCTCCCTCTTGCTCCGGCCCCACTTGCTCCAGCCCAAAGGTTTTTACTTATTTATTATATGTAAGTATACTGTAGCTGTCTTCAGATACCCTATAAGAGGGCATCAGATGTCATTATGGATGGTTGTGAGCCACCATGTGGTTGCTGGGAATTGAACTCAGGACTTCTGGAAGAGCAGTCAGTGCTCTTAACTGCTGAGCCATCTCTCCAGCCCCATCCCCTGTTTTTTTTTTTTTTTTTTTTTTTTTTTTTGTTGTGTGTTTGTTGTTTGTTTTTAAATGTTCTTTCCACCTCACTTTGCAAAGTTCTCTAAGCTTTGGATGGTGGGAAATTGATATGGATGATGGTTGCATAGCTGAACACTCATATCCTCGGCACTTGGACCAGTTTTGAGTCTATGCGTTAACAACTCTGGCTTCTCTGTTCAAGGTTGAGAGAAACAGATCTGTGGGTGAAAAACATAAATCTTCAGAAGGTAGTTTGACAACAGAGGTGTTTAGCAGAGCAACAGTTGTAGGATTCCCCAAGCCATAAGCTTTTGACCACCTTCCTAGTTCTAGGCATGAAATACTTCCTGTGGATCAGGGTTTCGCCTCACAGCACACCGTTATTGTACCTTTGGCCATGTGTTGCCAGCAGGTCAGTATTGTGGCATGCAGTGTCCAGCACTGGGTAAGGCCATTGATATCTTTTCTCATTAGCAGTCTACATAGCATCTTCTGGCAACAGTGTAAACGAGTTTTCTGGTCAGTTTGAGTTGATTTCTCTATATCCTGTATCTAAAGCCAATAATATCTTTATCAGTTTGGACTTACTTTAGATTAGTGGATGTAATGCAGTGGCAGCGGCCTGTCCTGGTCTTAGTGCCTCTGAGGCCTTTATGACCAACAACTCACAGGTATGTCTTCACCAGATCATAGTGGCCAGTCTGTGGGGCCGTTCTGGATTAATGGCTGACTGATGTATGAGGGCCCAGCCCATGGTGGGTGGGGCCAGTAAACACCACTCCTCCATGGTTTCTGCTTCTGGTCCTGCCTGTGGGTTCCTGCCTTGACTTCCCTCAGTAGTGCAGTGTGAAGAGTTGTAAGATGAGATCAACCCATTCCTCCCCAAGTTGCTTTTAGTCCTGGTGTGTTATCAGCAATAGAAACACAACCTAAGACACTAAGTGCCACTTAAAAATAAAATATAGGCTAGAGAGATAATTTGGTCAATAGAGCGCTTGTTTTGAAAGCATTGAATACCTTAGGTCTCTAGAGTCGTGTCAGAAAACAGGTATGGTGGCATCTATCAGTTATTCAGCGCCGGGGAGGCAGAGAGCCGGTAGATCATTGAGGGTCACTGCCAGACATTCTATCCTAATCTAGGATTCCAGACCAGTGAGAGACCGTCTCAAACAACCATGCCTGTGAAGCCTACCCAGGGTAGCTGTGGCAGAGAGGCCACGCCAGGCTCATTAGGATACACAGAAAAGTCACTCTGTTCACAGCTTGATGGGTCATAGTGCTGTCCTTTGTCGTCTTGGGTAGTAATGATGGGTGGTTATTTCCACATTCAAAAATTTTTTTCTTAAATTCTTTTAGATTATGAGAAACAGGAAAGCTTCACTACTGTTTGTCTAAGACACTGTTGAGGATGTCTTTTCACAGTCCCTGTGTTTTGTGATGGACATACACGTATACATGGAAGGAAACGTTGTGGCGTCCACCCAGTGTTTCTTGCTGTTAAGGGGCTGTCTGATTTTACTTTTGTTTTTTCCTTCAGGCTGCATGATAGAGGCAGTGAATCTCAAATCCAGCAACCGAAACCCAGTGGTACAGGAATTTGAAAGTAAGTAGGAGGAAACATGGAGAGGGATGGGGCCCTCTAGTGGACACTGGGTAGCTCTGCAGCCAACCCAGCACCTATTCTATTGTGATTATTGTATTGATATATTTGGTTTTTTGAGACAGGATCTCACTGTGTAGTCCTGGCTGGTGTGACCAGACTGGAAGTCACAGAGATCTGCCTGTCTCTGCCTTCTAAGTGCTGGGATTAAAAGTGTACACCACCACACCCAATCTATTATCATCTCAAAACTATTTATTTGTGACTATGTGTCTATGTGTGTGTCAGGAAGAGGCTGCAGAGGCCACTGGATCTCCAGGACATGGAGTTATAGATAGTTTTGTGCTGGAAATTGAACTGCTCTCTGCAAGAACAGTTAGTGCTCTTAACCACTAAGCCATCCCTCCAGCCCCTACTCCCCTGTATGTAATAGCCAAGAATGTTCAGGATGCTGTTGTGTATGGGTAGACCAGCAGCAGCACACTCTGTAGTTTACACTGATTGCCATCTATTTCTTGCCTATCCTTGTACCTACACAACAATGAACTCTCACATAATAGATGCGGGGTGTCTAAAGGGAAGTGTGTTCCCTATAGTGAAATACTTACTAATGTTTTTATTGTTTTTCTGGCAGAAACTCATCTTGGAAAGTTTAGGCTTATAATCTTTCTCCCATTACTTTCCAGGTGTGGAATTGTCTTGCATCATTACAGATTCACAGACAAATGACCCTAGGATTGAATGGAAGAAAATCCAAGATGGCCAAACTACATATGTGTATTTTGACAACAAGATTCAAGGTATGAGCCCACTGTCCTCTAACATCCATCTGTCTGTCCATAGGTCATGGAATTTATTTATAGTAATATTTAACCTGCTCCTGTGATAGGACTGTTCTGACCTTCTGAGTTTATCGTTGGAGAAAATTTCAATTTCAGCATTGATATTTTGAGCCTGCCTGTACCTGTACAGTGCAGCTTCAACAAATTCTGCTCCTTAGTAAGGACTTGGATCTCTGCACAGATCACCTGAGAATTCACAGCCAACCAGTTCCTTGTTTGTTATGGCAAACCATGCTGTTCTGGCCCATGGCAGACATACTGTGAGTGAGTGCCCAAAAGGATCATCACAGCAGTGTGGGGGCGGAGGATTGCGCTCCCCTGGGTCTGTCCAGTGTTAGGTCTGGGGCCTTCCTATACTGACCTGCAACAGGACATTATCTGGGGCAGTACTGATGTAAGCTACCATGGAATAGCGAGGAGAAGGAGGAGAAGGGGGAGGGGAGGAGGAGGAGGAGGAGGAGAGCTCGGCATCAGTACAGTAGGCTGCAGAGTGCTCAGGCAGTCTACAAGAGAGCAAGTGCCCTGGTTCAGTAAGATGAGGAAGATGGGAGGTACATGGGGTGTCCAGGCACAGCTGTCTGGACAGCAGACAGTACCCATCAGAGGTGCTAGGAGAAGTTACAGAGACTGGAGATGATCACAACTGCGACAGAGATCAGATTTCCTTTGCAGTGTGGTTGGTGGGGTTGCTCACAATGGCTGAGCTGAGGTAGCGCCATAGGAGATTCAAGGGTTGGCTGTACTGGAGGACGTAGTGCTGGGGCTGTGAGGGGCAGAGTAGGATGCTACTTTGCATCTGGCAGCGAGGGGAGGAGTAACTAGGAGGTCCAGTGCAGATACAGTCAGTGTAAGCGAAGTTGTGGGCTTTGTGATCTGAGTTCTACAGGTCTTCAGGAGTTGTATGCTCTTAAAACAGCTGTAGCTCGGTGGTACATCGCTTCCCTAGCATTCTTGAAACCCTGAGTTCAGTTTCTAGGACTGAGGGGAAAAAAACAAGGTCAAACCCCAACAACTTCAAGGACTCTATGTATAGCTGAGTGGTAGTGCCCTCTAGAGCTTCACAACTCCAGGGGATCTGACACCTCCTCCTGGCCTTCACAGGCCCTGAATACAAGCACGTGGGGTAGACAAAGCACTTCTACACCAAGAATATAAATAATATAAATAATATAAATAAAAATAACCCACTTATTAAAATTATAAAAACCTAATGATTTTTTTTGGGGGGGGGCTAGAGAGATGATAGAGTTGTTAATGTACTGTGGCAGAGGCCCACTCCCAGCAGCCTGTAAGTCTAGCTCCTCTGTAGTCTGCAGGTGCTGTGCTCATACTTGAACACACCCACACTCAATACATATAATCACAAGTAATAAAAATAAATCTTTAAGAAAACTCTTTATTTCCCTAGTGCTGGGAGTGGGGTGGTCAGAGTGATGGACCACTGATCTGTACGCATGAGACCCTGAGTTACTACTCCCATCGCCAACAATAACAACTTTCTCTTCGTGGACATCAGAGGTTTTACCATAAAGGACATGTACCACAAAGAAGCAGAAGGGTGGGGCAGGACTGGTGCAGTGCCTAAGACACCTGTTACACCTGTCACACCCGTCACTTGTTACTCCAGTTACACCTGTCCCCCTTGAAGTGTAAATTCAGGTTCTGTACTTATATAGGTATGGAAACACGCTGTCAATCCCAGAACCTTAACATAGCCAGAGTAGAAGCCCATGCCATGAATAGTCAGGGCCCTCCCCTCATCTCTTAGCAGCCCTTATCCACACTCCTCTCTGGCTTTGTGTTTTCCAGAGATGTCAGGTAAGGCTTCTTTGACTTAGCACAGGACTTTAAGGAGAGATGGGTTCCCTTCTGTGGTGGGGTCACGGTTCACTGTGTGGGTGCTGCTTTGAGCACGCATCAGGTGATGAGTACAGACAGGCTGCTTTTATACTGGCTATCATAAGTATTCTGTACTTGTCCCTGTGTGAAGACCAAGTAAACAACTACTGGGCCATGAGGTAGCTGCATGGCGAGTTTTTGAAGAAACTGTCAGACAGCTTTCCAAAGTGGTGTCACTGTTTTTTTTTTTTTTTTTTTTTTTTTTTAAATAACGTATGTATTTTTCCTGCATACATCTGTGCACTGCATCTGTATGTAATGCCAGAAGAGGGCATTAGCTCCTGTGGAATTGGAGTTATGGATGGTTGGGAGCCACCATACAGTTGGTGGGAACCAAATCTGGCTCCTCTGCAAAAGTAATAACTATCCTTAAGCACTGAGCCACTTGCCCAGCCCTGGCTTCTGTATTTACACTTGCACTTCAGTGCTTCTCCCATAGTCGCACCCACACTTGTGATCATCTGACCTTTATCTTAATAGTCTTAGAGAGTATATGACATCCGAGTGGAGTTTCATCTCTTCATATGCAAAGTGGGCAGTGTACATTTTCTTGGGAGAAACACCTGATCCAACTGTTAGGTTCATTTAAAAAACGTGTGTGCCAGGAATGTGGCACGCCTTTAATCTGGGAGGCAGAGGCAGGCAGATTTCTGAGTTCGAGGCCAGCCTGGTCTACAGAGTGAGTTCCAGGACAGCCAGGGCTACACAGAGAAACCTGTCTCAAACAAACAAACAAACAAAAAAAGTGTATATTTCCATTGAGTTTAGTAATTTTTTTATTTGGCAAGGTGTTCCTTTTTCTGAATGGCTTGGAGGTTCTCCACTGTGAGATTGCCTTCTAGGTGCTAGTCCTTTAAAGCACAGCTGTTACTTGATGGAATCTGTATAAACCCCCACATTTCGTGTTATGTCTACTGTGTCGAAATCATAAAATTGTTTACAGAACAAGGTCATGAAAACTATGCTTCTTGGAGAGACATGGCTCAGTGGTAGCACTGGCTGCCTGGAGACTGGGTTGATTCCACACACACCAGGCCATGCTCTGTACAGCAACATCAGACAAACACTCATCCACATAATGTAAATGAATCTAAATATGTAGGCTTATTCCTTAACGCACTTTTTTACTTTTTGAGACTGCAGTTTGCTAATGTTGCCCAGGCTGGCCCTGAGTTTACTGTATTGCCTAGGCTAACCTCAAACTCAATTCCTGTAAGTGTATAGTGTTGCAAATACATGCCCAGCTCTTGTTCAACTCTTAGTGGGTGTTTGTTAACTAGGAGGCAGCCAGGGATCAGCTTTCTTTTTACTATTATTTATTTATTTTTATTTTAAAGTTTAAAGTTTTTATTTATCTATTTCATGTATGTGAGTACACTGTCGCTGTCTTCAGACACACCAGAAGAGGGCATCAGATTACAGATGGTTGTGAGCCACCATATGGTTGCTAGGAATTGAACTCAGGACCTCTGGAAGAATAGTCAGTGCTCTTAACCACTGAGCCATCCCTCCAGCCCTAGCTTTCTTCTTTTTCATGTGGATAGCCACAACATCCTTTGTGGACTTTGTTTTTTCAATGTTTATTTGGTTTTCCTTTAATTTTCACTGAACTTTTCCTTCGATTAATTATCTCCTCCTGGGGATAATAAAGAAAATAGGGTTCCTGGCTTTATCATAAATACCAGCTACTAGTTTTGATGCTCAGGTTGCACAATGGGGAGACGTCAGTGTCCTGGTCCTCATGAAGATCACATTTTCCACACAGGGACAGGACAGAGCACTGTGCACAGCCCCACACTGTCTCTAGTGTCTAGTATCTTGTGTCTTCTTGTTTATAGGAGACCTGGCAGGTCGCACAGATGTGTTTGGAAAAACTTCCTGAGGATCTGGAATGTGACACGGTCGGACTCGGCCATCTATCGCTGTGAGGTCGTTGCTCTAAATGACCGGAAAGAAGTTGATGAGATTACCATTGAGTTAATTGTACAAGGTGGGCCCCATTAGTGTGCAGTATCTCCACTGCCAGACCTCATGAGTCAGTCCTTAGCTCTAGAATAAGAGACTAGCTCATATTTTGGTTCATTGCTCCAGACTGGGTTCCTAGGGTTATCTCAAGTTTGGGAGGGGAGCCAGTCAGGCTGTCTAGTGATGGGGTGGGAAGGTGAGAATACATACCTGCTGTGTTCCTCACCGGCCTTAGGGACTTGCCTTTGCAGCCTCCTTTTCACCTCAAGGTGGAAGAACTGGAGACTGTGAGATTGGACCCACGGGCTGGAATGAATTCAGAGAGTGAGCAGGGTGCAGGCAACAGGCAGTCAGTGGATGGGCTTTGGTCTTCAGAGCTGGTTTATTACACTAGGTTTTGGTATGACAGGCTTGTGCTAAGATTTTAAATACCAACCCGTATTTTGCCTGCAGTGAGGCCAGTGACCCCTGTCTGTAGAGTTCCAACAGCTGTGCCTGTAGGCAAGAAGGCAACACTGCAGTGCCAAGAGAGCGAGGGCTATCCCCGGCCTCACTACAGCTGGTACCGCAATGATGTGCCACTGCCTACAGATTCCAGAGCCAATCCCAGGTTCCAGAATTCCTCTTTCCACGTGAACTCGGAGACAGGCACTCTGGTAAGATCTCTTCCAAGGTGAGGAAGCAGATGCATCTGTTGGGACCTAGGATGCCTGTAAGGAGAGCTAGGGAGGCTCCCTTTCAAGGAAGAGGCAAAACCTAGAACATCAGAAACGCTATAGGAAAGGTGGCTTTGCTTTTCTATAAACAAGTTCTAAGGGGTAAAACAAAACAGAAACCGTACATCTAGATGAGACCAAGGGGCAGGTAAACAAGTGGGTTGTTTGAATCCTACTTAATTGTGATTATATCATACAGAGATACATACTATGGATTAAACATGCCTTGAATTTGCTTCAGAATAACCTCCTGGTGCTTGGTGGTGGTTGGCAGCCCGTGCCTTTAATCCCAGCACTCAGCACTCTGTGAATTTGAGGCCATCCTGGTCTACAGAGTGAGTTCCAGGACAGCCAAGGCTACACAGAGAAACTTTGTCTCAAAAAAAGAAAAGAAAAGAAAAAAGAAAAAGAATAACCTACTGAGAGTAGGAGGTCACATGGGAGAGAAAAGAAAATGAAACAGCATGACTTGGCCATGTGCGAAGGATGTGCAGGCTTTGAGGCACTTCAGCAGGAATACCCAACTGTACACAGTGATCGGGTGAATCAGTATAGGGTATTGGTATTTGTCTAAGGAGAGCGGCTAGGATCCCTTTGGCTTCAGAGGGAAAGTGAAGTGGCCTGCTTCTGGTTATTGCCTAGCTTTGCTCTCTCCGCATCCTGGACAGAATTCCCTGTTAAGCTCTGATGCAGGGCGGGAAAATGGTGAGGAGAGTAGAGCCAGGGAGGCTGCTGTGGGCAAGCGGACTACTTTGTGGCTTCATTGGGGCCTCTGGTGTCAGTCATGGTGTCTGCCACTCAGCGTGTCCTGTTGAGTGAAGTAATACTTGTCATTTCTCCGACAGGTTTTCAATGCTGTCCACAAGGATGACTCTGGGCAGTACTACTGCATTGCTTCCAATGACGCGGGTGCAGCCAGGTGTGAGGGCCAGGACATGGAAGTCTGTGAGTCACTCAAAGATTCCACTGAAGACCGCGAAATGACTGAACATTTAAGATGAATGTCAGTGTAGCTAACCACTCTGCCTTGAGTCAGTACTCCTCTGGAGCTGACAGGGGACTCATCAAATCCACTGGAGCCTGACGGGAGTATAAAAGAGAAAGAGGTCTAAACGAGAAGATCCTCAAACCCGTTTCCTGGGGGCTTGGGTGTGGGTAACATGTTGTCATGGAACTTGCAACATTTTTTGGTAAATGATAGAAATGTCAAAAACAGTTGTGTAGGGAGCCCTGATGGGCCTCTGGGAGTCTAGTCAGTTAGAGTAGCTATTATTTGCAGGAAACTCAAAAGCCTCATGCTTTTACCTGTTTGGTGATGTCATCCTTAGGTAGCGGGCACATGGGGAGGTGTTGGTGAGCAGAGCCACTGGGGGACCTTCCTGTGTTGTCATTTGTGGCTGCCCCAGAGCAGTGTTTCCCTAGACTGTTGGAGGTCTGTTGCATACAAGGTCCAGGGATCACCAGAACTTGCCACAAGTGTCTGAGTCCTGTAGCATTCTAATGCATCTGTGGTGGAATTTGGGGAATTACTTTAGGTTATTTCACTGCTGTAGGAAGCATTCTTAAAGCATCTTTATTTGCATAGAGGGGGAAAACCATTAGAGCCTCTGCCTAGAAGACTTCAAGGGTTATCTGAGGGAGGGCCAAGGACAGGCAGCTGCTGAAGTAGAAGGTCAAGTTTGCATTTAATGGTTTTTACGGCTAAGATTTGAAGCTTTCTTTTCCTCAAGTCATCTCCAGCAAAGGCAGGCTGTATAAATTAGGAAGGTCACTTTCCTTAGGGCTTCTGGCTCTTGATGCTATATAAATATAGCCATTTCTCCATGAATAGAAGATTTTAAAGCCTTTTATAGACTGGTAAGCGTCTCACAGTGGCTTTGAGTATAACTGCATTTGAACCATCCACATCCCAGTATGCTTTATGGTATCAGGGGTTATGGTAGCTTGTATTTTCTTATCCAAAGAGATGTTAATGGGCTAATTTCAGTTTCCTTTTCTGGCTAGAGTAGGCATGACTGGACAGAGGGGTAAATGGGTTGGCATAGGAGTTGGAAAGGTAAGCTAACAGGGTCAAGATCTTTTGATGGACCACTCCATCCCTGTCTACAAACTTTTTCTGCAGATGATTTGAACATTGCTGGGATTATTGGGGGAGTCCTGGTTGTCCTTATTGTTCTTGCTGTGATCACAATGGGCATCTGCTGTGCGTACAGACGAGGCTGCTTCATCAGTAGTAAACAAGATGGAGAAAGGTACATGTGCCTTGTTTGAGCTTCAGACTTGTATTAATGGCGTGCTGCACTACTGAGCTGTCCTCTTGTGTTCACAGTTATAAAAGCCCAGGGAAGCACGATGGAGTTAACTACATCCGGACAAGTGAGGAGGTAAGAGCAGAAACCCTAGGGGTTCAGGTGTGTCCTGCCAGGAAAATTACCTTCTGCTTGGAGACCCAGTGGCTCTCAGGGTCGGAGAGTTACAGTCTACTCCCTGAGCTCCTTGATAACTCCTTCCTCACCAGCTCATGAGCGCTAATGGAGGCTACTGCTGACGACTGAAGAGTTACTTCATCTTTCAGTTTTGCTCCTGGTTTCATTTTTAGAAGACAAGATTAGCTTACATTTGATTTGACCAATGTATGTTGAACACCACCCAACAAAGCCCCTGAGTCGATTCTTTGTGCTGCCTTTGCAGGGTGACTTCAGACACAAATCTTCCTTTGTTATCTGAGACCTGTCGGCTGGGAGAGCACATGCAAGTACCTCTATTGGAAACTGGTCAAGGGCTGCTGTGAGCAGAGCACCGAACAAAGCTAGATGAGCAGAAGCTTTTTGTTTTGGCCAAACTTGATATGATCCCTTCCTTCCTCTTTAACAAGCCACAAGAATAAAAGAAATCCTCCAGAAGATGGACCTGGACACCTAGACTGTTGCTAGCCTGATCACCTTATGGGGACTAGGGTGATCTTCAAGGCCTTTCTGGTCTCAATTCTCCTGTGCAGGGCAATTTGGACTGTTTTTGCCCCAGGCTGTTTAGCTGCCAGGACAACACTGGCTGAGAGGATGAGGCGCTGGGCTGCAGCAGCAGTGTTGCCTGATGCCTGTGACAGTACCCCAGGAAGGTTTGCAGGCAGTGCCTTGCTCCCTGGACCCTGACCCACCATGTTGCCTCTGTTGATTGGCCAGTATTGTCATTTCCATCCTGGAGAGTCTGTTTGGATCAACATTTTATACAAACCCAAATCAGAAAGGTGAAATTGTTTGCTGGGAAGAGGGAACTCTCCTTCCCAAGAGTTAGGGGAACCTGTCTTAAGCTAAGTCTGAAATGGTACTGAAGTCTTCTTTTATATTGGTCTTGCTTATTTTATAAAAATTTAACATTCTAAATTTTTGCTAAAGATGTATTTTGATTATTGAAAATTTCTATATAAACTGTAAATATATTGCCATACAGTGTTTCAAAACTTATTTTTTAAGAGTTCAACCTAAGGTAGAAGGCTCGGGCTGCTAGTGTTCAATTGGAAAATACCAGTAATAAAAGTCTTTTAAGGAATTTTCTTAAGGAGGCTGACTGAATATTCCTTTGTTCAAAAGAAGTTTTAGCATTTTTGTAAGAAAACTTACTCTGTCTGACCACTGTTGCTTAGGAAACCATTAAAGAATTCCAATCTAGTCATGTTTGTATCTTTTTTAATCAAGAAACTCTGGGAACTCCTGGGCTCGTTTTGAATGGCCTCATCCTGAAATATTAAGATTCCTACTCCCAGAGAAGCCCTGTGCAGTCCTAGTTGGGTGGTCCGGGGTTAGCTAAGTCACTTCTCATGGTTACTAACTTGTGTGGGATGGAATGTCCACTTACACCTGCACAGCCCTGACCTCAGCTCCGTACCTGACTTAAATGGTCACTGGTAGTATTCTGGGCTGGTCTTAGGCAGAAGCTGAGGAAGGCTGGTGGCCAAGTGGTTCCTAGTGTTTGAGTGCCTGTGACAGAACCCCAGTCTGTTTTGGGTAGCTTGTAAGACAAAGCCAGTGCACTTGCTTGTAAAAAATCATTTTAAGTATTTGTTTAGTGATAAGTGTATCCTGAGACCAAAGGCAATTTGAAACTGAGTACGTCAACTACAGTAATATTTAAAAAGAAGATTCTTTGTTGTGATGAAAGAGTCTTGGCACTGCAGGCTGTCTCCTCCATGCCAAGCCGCTGTGTCCAGCACAGCTCTTTGAAGAATATCAGAAAGTATAGCCAGGGGACAAAGCCCAATGGTGAACAGAGCAGTGTCTGACCAAAAGCAGTTCCTAATTTCTACTGTAAACCTTTTATCTGTCCCAGACACTGCTCATTTTATGGGACATTAGAAACACCATTCAAAAGCCTTTGTTCTTCAAGAACAGATGTTCTTGGTCTCAAACACATGCTAGACTCATGATAGGAAGTGGTTAGAAGCCAGACCATCTAAAGCCAGGACCATCTAAAGGAGTCCCTGATCCTACCTTGTACCTACAGGGTGGTTTTTTATGGAGAAGTTAAGACACTTTGTCATCTTAATTTCTTTATACTTCAACTTCTTTCTTTCGATTTCTCTCCCTGTTTTCATTGACTAAATTTTTTCCTAAATCACGTTGAAGGCTGTATGCTAAGATGTTAGCAGAAACAGCCGGGCAGTGTTTCTATGCCTGCTCAGGGATGCCTGGTCTCTCTTGCCTTTGCATCTCGGATAATATTGTCCCTCTTCTACCTTCCCCTTGGGAGAAGAGGATAGCTGCCACTCTAGCGGGGTGGAGTGGGGTGGTGGGATATGACACTGGCTTTCCAGTGGCTGTCACAGCAATAGGGTAGCCATGTTGCCCCCCTCTTTTACTCCTCTATGCCCTAAAGCCTTCTTTCATAGTGCCATGGGAACAAAGTTTGACAAAGCAACACGTGAGCCTGGAAAGCAGTGGTCTGGGACTGACATGATCGTAGAGCGCTCACTTACCTGTACAATGTGAATGTGACTGAAGAAACTTGAAAGAGGCTGGTGTTGGCCACTGATGTTGAAATTGTTCATAGGTGTTAACAGACTTGTACTAACACACTTGCAATTTGGTTATTTGGAAAAAGCATACAAAGCAACCCACCTCGCTCATTTATAAAAACTTAAAAAAAAAAAAAAAGAAACCATTTTCTTTCTATTAGGTTTGCCCTGCATTCTTAGCATTTGGTTACGCACATACTCCTTCACACTAAGGAAATCAGCACCTGTACTGCAGCCAAGGTTGTTCACTCAAGAGCACCTGTGACACTTGTGCCAACTGTCAGAGCTTCTTTATGACAGAGTACAGGGACCAGTGGTAGAGGGCTTGCCTAGACATATGTGGACCTGGGTTAGCACAGGGTAGGAGGAAGGTATGGTGGAGCATGCCTGCTGTCCCCGTTAATCAGAAGGCTGAGACAAGAAATGGACCGGCTGAGTCCAGTTCAACCTGCTGAGCAAGTTGAGATGCTTGTCTCCAAAAAGGCAGAACATTCAATCCCATCTCTTCAGGCTCCTGACACAGTACCTGTCTGCACAGGAGACTCACGCCATGCCCAGCGGTGCAGCAGTCCTTAGCAGTCTCACATACTAGTACCACTGCTCTGTCTAAGGGTCAAGAAGCCATTCCATCAGAAGCAGGCTTTACCTACCTAAAGTACTAATGGAGATGGCTGTTGGGACACAAGAGAGACTAAGTTTCTATATGGGAACAAGGACAGGTGGGCAGATTAACTAAATAAACCCTAATGGGAAAGAACTGATCTTAGATATTTAATGTAATGGCAAGAAGACCATCAATAAAGCCTTGCTCCAAAGCCAGAAAAATTATACTAAATGCTAGGTTATATTATTATATTTGACCTTTATTACTTTTGTTTTAGAAAGACTGTACATCTCTTTTAATAAAAATTTGCAATTATAAATAATAGAAAAATATTCCAAAATATTTGCCATTAGCTGGGGACATATCAATTATACTGAATTCACACAAGCTATAGACACTTGAGTTATACAGAAGAAAGCTGGTATCTAAAACTGTTCCTTAAAGACCAGACTGTAATTTCCCACATAAGGTTTGATACTCAAATAGAATATCACAGTATTAAATAGCTTACTGTTATTGTGAGAAAGTCGTCATTTCCCTATTTACAAATTTCAGCTGCAATGATACAAAGAGAAATATGAAAGGTTGGTTAGCCAAATACAAGCTGCACAAAGCCTCGGTGGTGTCCCAGACAAGAGTTGGCAGTGCTCAGGGAAGTCTCTCCCACGTGGGTGCAGGCCACGCCTTTCTTTCCCCCTTCCACACAGGAAATGCAAATATTCCCACAGGTCTCAGTTGGCTGTCTTCAGGGGGGTCTTGGATGGGACCTCCTGCTGGATCTTGGGTGGCCTTGGTTCCTGGCTGGAGACTTTACATTCCACTGTGGAGACTGTGGAGGCCTAAAGAAGGAAACCATGCAGTCAACAGCTCAACAACAAAAAAAGCTCAACCAAAAAGCCACATCCCAAAACTTACCTTTTATCAAGCATTGATAAACATAAAATGTCATTTCCTTGTTCCTGGGCTTGAAGTTTCTCTGAAAAGGAGTCAAACACAAAGAAATTTAGTTTTCTCAGAATTTCTGAGGCAGTGGTTGTGCTGACCAGAAGACACCCAAAAACTTACCTTTGGTAAAAAATGAAGTTGTTGGTGACCCTATGTAACTGACCCCTTCTCCAAATGTGACATCATCGATGGAATCTGGGGAAAGGGAGCACAGCGGTAATAAAACTTCTGTAACACAGACATCAAATGTCTTATGTGTGCGTTTGCCATGGGTTCTCTCTGGTCCTCACTGCTAGCCCCTAGGTCACTCACAAAGATGGGCATTCATCTGAAGCTTCCGCTTGCCTCAGGACTTTATGCAGACTGAAACACTGACTTGCTCGTCCCACCAGGGCCCTTCAAAGCTTGCACTGCAGCAGCGCCTTTGTTTTCAGACTTGTCGCGTCACTTGCGTCACTGCCTACATGGAGGTGACCTACATTTCCTATTACTTCTCACCTAAAGGCAGCACACCTACTGTATCTCCCTACTTACGCCCCACTGCATTTCTCTCTTGTCCCTATACACTGGAAGGGATGATACGTGGTTCTCTAAGGCTTTAACTGGCCAGAACCTTGGACTACATCCTATATAAAGTCAGTAGCCACCCTGTCCCTGGTGCCGCTCAAGCAGCACTTCTTCCTTGTCTCCATCCTTCCTCACCATAAGTCTCCTAGTCTTTTCAGCCCCTACTCTTGACCTTTCATGTATGTCCCTGACCTTTAAGGCCTCCCCAGCCAAATACACCAAAGTACACTGGGATTGTGTTCTGGCTTTCACACCAGCAGAAAGTCAAGCCATTCCCGGTCAGTTAATACAAAATGCAAAGTGTTTTAACACAGTAGCTGATACAAAGTAAATGCCAAGGAAATAATTTATTAGCTATAATCCCTTATGTATGTCACCAGAGTCAACTGATGTAAAAGAACAGGTAAAGTTAGTGTCTCTGTTAGGAACCTTGATGAGGCTCTGTCCATCAAGGAGACCCTAAAATCTATCACTTTGAGCTAGCCCAACCCATCTCAATAAACTCAAGAGATTTCACAAACACGGTGTAATCCATTGTGTCCACCAGGCATATGGCTGACCTTTCTTCAGCAGTCTTAGCCTGTCACAACCGTGTGCTCATTCAATTGCTCTGTCACCTGTACCTGCCCCATCCCAGAATCTGACAGCTATAGCCTTGGTGTCGTGTGTACACACCTAGCCTGTTAAAAACTCCACATGCTATTAGACCCCCAAAGCAGCATTAAGTCCAATATATGCTGATCCATATTCAACGTGACACAAGCTCGAATAGCTTCTAGCTTACCAATGGCTGTGATCCCATTTTTGACAGCAAACCTGTCCTACCAAAGTTTTGTAAGTTTACCTTTGACTACCGGTGATTTGAACTGTGAAACCTGTACCACAATGCGGGGTACACTAGTTGGTTTTGTGGTGGGAGGTCTGTACCCTATCCTTCTGGCTATACCTGTGAATGGGGGCCTTGCTGCCAGGTATGAATCAAGCCCTCTACCACAGAGGGGAAACATCTTCAATTACTGGATTACAGTTTCTAAGCCTGTCTTTAGAAAAATGTTATTTCCTACTTTACTTCAGACTGTGTTTGCAGCATATCTTGGATCTAGACAATATAAACTCTTCATATTACCTTCAGTTACCTGAACCTGACTTAGAAATTCATTGATTTAAAGCAAATATGTACAACAAAAATAAAATGGTGAAAATTATCTGTCTGCAACTTAAAAAAAAAAAAAAACCCTCCACATGCTGCATCCCTATGGGTTCATGTATGAGGCTGGCTCCAGAGCCCACATTTCCCACACTGTCCTTGTGAGGAGCACACAATGACCTGTCATGGATGGAATCATGCTAACATCCACTGCAGAGCTGCACCACAGCAGTGACTCGGGCTCTGGTAACACACTGCAGACAATCCCATCTTTTGCTGCAGTGCGCGGCTGCTTGTTTCTGTCCCTGGAGATCTACTGACACCGGTGTAGGAATCTCCCCTCACAGGCACACTGGCTCTCCCAGCCGCAAGCCTCTAAGCATCCTGGGTGATTCTCACGGCTCTAGTGCACTCTGCTTAGAATCAAAGGCAGAAAAATAACTTCATTCACATTAGCCAAAACCAAAAACTAGAAATGACTAATAGGAGGCTGGGGGAACTTCCACAATGACTACTATAAATTACTGAACGAAAAAAATATGTCAGATGATAAAAGTCTTCCTGTGTGGGATGAAGAGATGGCTGGTGCAGCTATTAAAGATTAAACTCACGCCCAAAAACACAGGACTTCCCATGTTTATGGGTCACCAGAATCTATATTATAAAAATGGATGGATCACCAAAATAAATACAGATTCAGTGACTCTTTACCAAAATTCCATTGATATTTGCAGAAACAAACAGAAAAGATTCTAAGATTTATATGGAAGAAGAAAAGACAAATTGCCAAAGTAACAGAGAGGAGAGCACAGTGCTGGAGTAAGAGCAGTGCCTGACTTCAATTACACTACACAGACCTAGGGCAGCGGAAGCTCAACTGAGCAGAGGAGCCAACATCAAACTGGACAGCTGGAGACTCCTGATTTTCAACAAAGGCACTTTAAAATGAAGGAGAGAAATCACCATCTTCAACAAGGAGGTAGCTCAAGACAACAGGCTCTCCCTGTAGAACAACAGTAGACTAAATCCTCTGGAAACAGCAAAGACCTCCATGTAAGACTCTGAAATGGCCAGAGGAGACACCAGGAGTGGCGGGATTTCAAGGTACAACATGAACAATGACTTTCTGAATAGGATTCCAGGAACCCAAGAAATAGTGAGACCTGAGGAATGGGATTGAACGAAGCCACAAAGTTCTATCCAGCAAAACAAACCACAGAGTGAAGACACAGGACACGCTGAAATCTGTGTCAGTTGTTCCTCTGATGACGTTAATATCCACAGCATATAAAGAATTAAACACCAATGGACAAAATCCAGTGAATAAATGTGTACATTAACTGAACAAGTTCTCAAAGTACACATGGCCAATATATCCATGGAAGAAATGTGCTCAGCCATCAGGGAAATGGGAATGAGAACAGAGGAGATCAGGTATCTGCCTGATCAGAAGGGACAGCTCCCAGCAAGCAGTGGGTAGCTGTGATCATGCTGACACAGCACTGCATGCTCTTCTCCCAGGAAGCAGAGAATGGGCCTTTAAGTATTCCTTCCTGGTTTAAAATATAGATGGGTAGAAATTACATCAACACCCAGAGAAAGAACAAGTAGTGTCACGATCTAGTGACACCAGAGTTTGATTTTCTATCAAAGCCGAGTCCTTAGATGCAAATTAAAGCAGCATTAGTGCACCGCACCAGATTTCAGATTTCACTGCTAAGCAACCCATGCTGCCAGGAAACCAACTCAAGATTGAAATCAGAGACTCATGGGATACGCAAAGCTGAAATGAGGTACATGTGTTCTGCTCCTACAGCATATGGTGCCTAGCTGCCAAAATAGAAGTACTTGGTTACCCCGCCAGAACTCATCATAAAAACCTCTCAGAAAGAGGAGGACAATTTTACATATCTAATGTCATACCTGCTGGTACCCAGTAAGCCAAAGCTACTGTCTTACTGTCAAAAACTGCCTCGATCCAGTTATCTAAGGAAATGCAGGGTGGGAATTCTGTTCATTCATGATCTGCCTTAAAAGGGAGTCCTGCATGGCAATTAGGTATAGCCTCTTAGATACTATAAGACACCAAAGCACCATAAGTTAACAAAATGGCAAGTAGCCAGAATCCATGTGGTATGTTGGGAAAGTATGTGGGCTCAAGGCAGGAGTGCCTCATCACTCCTGCACAGTGGAAGCTCACAGTCCTGGCAAACAAACTGACAGAAAAGCCTAGAGCACAGAGGCCACAATCTGGTGTTTCTGAACAGGTCTCTGGGACATGTATCCATGAGCTCTGTGACGAGTCTCATGAAGACAGTAGTAAAGCAGCTTGCAAAAACCATCTAGGCCAGAAAGAACGAAGCCTGAAGTGTGGGGTGCAACAGCAAGAGGCCTAGGGCCTTTCAGCATGAAGCAGCAAGGAGAGGGGCATTCTGGGTGAAGACTCTGCCAAGGTTTGACACAGGCACTCTGGCATGCACAGCTTGGGCAGAGTATGCATGTCAGACAGTGGTCTCAACAGTAAAAGCTGAACAACGACAATCGTAAAAAGTGGAAATCGGAAATGACCTAAAATCTGAATTATTTTCAGTGCAATAATTTGACATCAAGTAAAAGTGGAGAATTTTACACTGATCTCACATGATGGTAACAGTTAAAACACAAGCACACTGCATGAACTGTCTAAAATTACTCTAGGCTATTTGTTTGGGGGTACGTGTGTAGTAGGTTGGCCTAATGCTGCTTGTATTCTAATACTAATTTAGGGGCCCAAGACGGGTGTCCAGGAAAAGAGAGAATCTACAGGTAAGATAACAAGTAACCCTGTCCCGAGTTAATTTGAATGGCAAATAAAGAGCCAATAGGAAGTAGTTGAACAGAAGAGAGATAGGTGGAGTTGGGTTTTGGCGGGCTTAGAGGAAGGGGCAGGAGGGAGAAGGAAGGAAGGATCCGGTATGGAAGAACTTGCAGGAGGGAGAGAGAGAGTCGCTATGGGGTTGGAGTAAAGAAGATGTGGCCCTGTGGCATGGCCAAAGGGAGCTAAGAGCAGCCCAGATGGAACGATGAAACCATACTATAACAGCATAGAGGGTAGGCAGCTGGCCAGCTACTATGCAGCTTTAAGGCATATTTAAAAATATAAAGCCTGTGTGTGTGTCTTTCACCTGGGAACATAAATGGTCTAAGGCAGGTAAAACCCCACATTGGGATGTTTTAGTAGTATTACTACATACATATGAGACATAAATGAATTTTTGGGTCCCATGCCAAAGATATCTCATTAAAATATGCAAATATACAAAAAAATCTAAAGATATCTGAAACTGCAAACACTACTGGTGCCAAACATAAGGGTCTTCTACCTGAATAATAATTCTCTCCAAATAAGAGCTTTTACTAGGTTAGGGAGAAGACGCTAACTGTTCTACCTTAGAACATTAGGAACAAACACCCAATAAGGGGGAGACACACAGACTCTTGGCATAGCTGGAGTGTGATCTTCAACACATCACTGAACCTGCAGTCTTGGTGTGTCACCAGGGTAGAACCCTGGAGCACACAAGGTAAATGTAGGGCCAAACCCTGACCACAACCAAGGGCAAAGCAGACTAGCACCTCCGGTATACCTAGAGCAGCAGAGGGCTACTTCCACAATGTCACTGCTGGGCTATGACCTGACCTGTCTGTCCCCCCAGTTAACAGTGGTCATCCATGGACTGAGGTAATGCATGCACAACACTGGGATGAATGTTTCACATTCAATACATTTTCCATCAGCTACTGACAATCACCATGACACATGACACATATAATTTGGACAGTAGTCCAGAGAGCATCAGCAGCCAAGGGTAAGGACTGTTTTACAAGGAGGTTACTATTTTATAAAGAAGATTCACCACCAGTGTTACTGTGTAGGCAACTGTAGGGAAGGACTGGAAAAACTAGCTTATTCCGGTTATTTACTTACTCTCTGGGGTGCTGATTGCCCGTTTAGTTACATGTTTGACAGCTCTATCAGACTTTTGCTCCAAGCTTAAGGAAGATGCTAGGATAAAACAGAAGAGTCTGTCAGTACAAAAGCCCAAAGCAACACCATACAGAAAACAACAACAACAAAACCCACAATACATGTGAAAAGTTAAAATTCCCAATGTTTCAAGTGACATATAGATAGGCCACAGAAATTAAGAAAGCAATGCAAATACACATTAAAGCTTCAGGCAATGTTCATATTCACAGCACTTAAGGAAGTAGAAGGTAAATCCATATTAAAGTTATGTTTTTGGTAGTTTGGCAGTATAAAATTTTTATGTGTATGTATGTATGTTTAAATTATTTATTACTTTAAACCCAGCTTAAGGTTTATAAATACTTTGGCCATAGTCACTGGAAGTAATTTCCCATACAAGGCTTTACTTACTGTGTCATTTACATAAAAAAGTATCAATGCTTGCACGAATAGGGTAGTAACACAAATGTCAGTACTTCCAGTTTAAGGAGTTCTGAAAATCTCAAGGAGATGTTTTCACTGCATGTTTCACAGGCCCGTGTACCTAAGGAGCGCGCTGACTTTTAACACACCATTCCCCAAACCCCTAAGCACAGGAAACTCATTTTCTCAGCCTTAATCTGATATCTCCAATTAATGCTATTTAAGTCAATAGAAAACATTTAAAAAGGAGTGAGGATCATTTTTGAATTGTACATGTTCAACCATAAGGCTTACCATGGCTAGAGGGGTTTTCTGGGCTTCCGGTCTCCACATTAAACGGCAAGGCTCCTAAACTGCGTGTCCTTCTCTTCGATGCAACAGCTTTCTTGACTGAATTCAGGATGGCAATGGTACTCAGAGACATGGGCCTACAGAGACAAGATGGCAGATGCTGACTCAACCACGGTCTTGCCAGCCTCCCAGGGAAGCATGTGGTGTGAGGGGCTAGTACAAACAGTGTTGAGGCGGTTCTGGCCTGGTGGGAACGAAGAGATGGCTATGAGAATGCCACAACTGGGGCTGCTGCTGGCTCAGTGGGCTCCCTACCTGGTATTGGACATCATCTGCAGAGGTCCATTTTCGGATATGGGAGGCAAAGTTGGTGTGAAGTTGGACCCAGGTGCTGAAGGCCGGCTCTGGGCTGGAGGCATGTGAGCATTGTCCTGGCCAGCAGCAGCAGGTACAGCTTGTAAGTCTGGAGCAACCTATCACAAGAGTGAATAAGAATACCATCGTTTGCTATAAGAAGTGCATAGGTAATCCACTTTAAAACCTATGCACAGGGACAGCTTCAACTTTCTCTTTAAAAACAGCTGTTGGCAAACTGCTACACACAGATGTCAGGGCAGGCTTGTCTCTCTCAGTTTTTAATATACCATATCTACTTGGATTTCCCCAAGCTAGAATGTGAGTCTACAGCTAAACTCAGAAATGTCTTTGCAGACAATGAGCTCTACAGAGCAGAAACAATACATAAGACACATCTGTGGAGAGACGCAGGAGGAGAGATGCAGAAATCAAACACCACAAGTGCTGTGCTCTGCCAGTGGACCTACTGGAAACTCACGCATTCTGATGATTCCCACAATTTTCCAGGCAAAGTTCCCTCACAGGGCCTGGGAAAGAGAACCATTGAGTTACTGGTGTGTCCATCACCCACCTGCGCGGAGGGCACCCGGTCACCGTCTTCAGGCAGTTTGGCTGCATTGGCATGTTCTGACAGAGCTTGCTCCTGGGCTAGCTGCTCATTGTACTTCTTCATGTCATACTCAAGTTCAGATGCCAGCTGTTTGTCAACCGCAAAGAAATCTTTGATTTCATCCCGATAATCCTGCATTACTTCCTGAAACAGATCCAGAAGCATCCTTTAGTGCCTTTTTCCATAAAGAGTGAGGCCTTACTGGTATGGTGCACACCTGCAACTCCAGAACCAGAGCAGGTGAGAATGAAGGGCAGGAGTTCCAGACCAGCTCAAGCCACATGGCAGACTTCCCCTCCCCCGACTCATGACAGGGTTTCTCTGTGTAGCCCTGGCTGTTTTGGAACTCACTCCATAGATCAGCCCAGCCTTGAACTCGGCCTGCAGGTTACTCAGTATGATGGCATTTTCCTGAGGAGACAGTGACCACATAAGCAGGTGACCATGATTATTAGTTAGCTAACAGCTGTGGTCTCTTGGGAAGTTTCCTGTCTAGCTGCCATGCTCTTGATGAGAGAGGACCTTGTAGAGGTCACAGAGGTTATACAGTCTGGAAGCTTCTAGTGTCTACAGCAACTTTATCCATGGGTGCCCAGGAGGGAGGGAGGTATGTCACCAAAAAACAAAACAAAAGAAAACAAAATTCTCATGTTCTCTGTAAAGTGAGCTCAGCTCTCCCATCTGAGCTTCCCTAGGATGCAAAACTATTTGAAAAATTATATTTAGGATAATTTTGCTACAGTCCTTGAAGGAGCTTTTTTTTTTTTTTTTTTGGTTTTTCGAGACAGGGTTTCTCTGTGTAGTCCTGGCTATCCTGGAACTCACTCTGTAGACCAGGCTGGCCTCGAACTCAGAAATCCGCCTGCCTCTACCTCCCAAGTGCTGGGACTAAAGGCGTGCGCCACCACCGCCCGGCTTTTTTTTTTTTTTTTTTTTTTTAAGCTTTTCCAATTTTTCAAAAAACCATTTTAAGTCAGAGGAAAACTTACTGGTGCGTAAGTTTTCAGCATGCGGCTTCTGGCAAGTACCTTTATCTGCTGAGCTTGTTAGCATCAAGATTTTTTCTTTTCTTTTTTTTTAAGAAAAACAAATGTGAACCAAGAAAAAGCTGCTAAACTAAAGGAGAAAATGTGCCATTTCTTTCTGAATGCTTTTTGTCAGAAGCCTGAGGCCTTGCTCAGAGCTGTATTATAAGCAAACACATCCCCGCTTTGCTGAGGCAGCTTCTCCTGGTCCTCTGCTTTACAGACAACCCAGCAACAGGAGCTGTCTCAAGGTAACACCTTATCCCTGTGTGCATGATATCGCCACAGGGCCGTGACATCCTGCCTCAAATCAAACACCCAATATTAAATGTGATGACCAATTTCCACCTCATCCTGTCCATCTCATCCTTATAGGATGAACTAGGACAAGTCTTGTCCTCAGCTTTAGTTGAGAAAAATCTTTAGATTGGAACATATTCCCAAGGAAGGTTCAAGACATGAACATATGCTTTAAAAACTCGGCGGCCTGAGAAATAGACAGCAACCTCAGTGGTACTTGTGGCTACACCTTCAGTACCTCAGCGTCCTCAGCAGCCTGCTAGGTCCACTTCTACAGACTAGGCTTCCTAGCATTCTGAGTTCTTGCCATTCACTGTCTAGACTAAGCAATGAACCTGGGGCAGTGGGGCTTGGGAGGAAAACCCCACAAGGCAAGCTCCTCACTTACCCTGAGGTAGTTCATGAGTTCCCGCAAAGCAGGTATCTTATTTTTCTCCAGTAGAGTCTTCAGGGAGATGATGATTGGAATAATATTCTCTATGAAATTCCTCTTTTGAACCTGCAGGAACACACACAAAAGCATGCTTTGGATGCATATACATCTGAAGAATAACTTTTCCTTGATCTACTTCTTTAAGTACATCAAATCTAGCAGCTACAGAAGCCCATTTGCCATTTGACTAGGATCCTGGGAGTGAAGAGCTTGCGCGAAGCACCACAGCACATACAGGCCTGCACAGCAGAATGCATATTAACACCACTTCTCTGTTCTATATTAAAAAAAGGAGTAAGAGATACACTGAAGAACTTGACAAAAACCTTCAGTTTCCACACAACCCTGATGGACCCTTGGCTCTGATCCACTATGTATCTTTCCTTTCGAAAGACAATCTGGTCATGTGACCACCACAGAGATACATTATAATCATGTGTGTAAAAAGACAATGATCTATAGTTGGGTAAGTGTGCACATGTATGTTTATGTGTGTGTATGTGCGTGTATGCAAGTGCTCATGAATGCACATATGTGCCTGCCGGTTTTTTTTCTATGTATATATAACTCTGTATACATTTTTGAAAGTTAATGTACTGGGGTGTGATGACCTGGGCCTTATAATCTCAGCACTCAGGAGGCTGAGGAAGGAAGACCAAGAGTTCTAGGCCAACCTGAGTCACATGATAAGACCTTTTAAAAACGCAAATAGGCAAATAAACAAACTATATGATTTAAATAATCAGTATCCAAGATATTGTGCAATAAATCTAAGAATTAAAAATAATTCATTATATTATTCCACATATGTAAGATTATCTTTCTGAAGCTGAAATGTACTCTTTCTTTTCATTTAAAGCTAACAGGGTTTCTTGCTTGTATGCCACTTATTTCTGAAACTTTGGGTCAGAGTCCCTAAAACAGGATAACAAATGGAGAAATCCACAAGCTAATAAACATGCATCTGAAAATACAGTAAGCTTAGTCACTGTCATTAAATGTGGCCTAAATGCACTCAACAAGTGTCATCAAGAACATTCTCTGTCCCAGACACAAGCTAACCTCTGGAGACATAGAAAAGACATCAAGAGTTTCTGTCCTTACACTGCTTCCAAACCAGTGTGTGTTGTGGTGAACAGCTGGAGAGGACAAGCTGCAAGAGCTGGGGACTGATGGAGAGGAAGGATCCCGGGAAAGACAGGAGTAGGATGTGCACCGGAGGAAACTGTGATGTGTTTTAGATGTGTGGGGATTAGCATGGGGGAGGGCAGTTCTGTGTGGAGAGTGAGCACTCAGACCAACGGTTCTTAACCCACAAGGGTCACATATCAGATATCCTGCATATCACATGTTTACATTACAAGTCAGAACAATAGCAAAATTACAGCTACGAAGTAGCAATGAAGTAATTTTATGTTTGGGAGTCATAACGATATAAGTAACTGTACTGAAGGGTCCCAGCATTCGGAAGTTTGAGAATACTGACTCAGACAGAAGAACGAGTGTCAAAGGCATGGAACAGAACACATCTGAGGAGAAAGGGAAGAAATGAGGTGAGAGCAGGCAGTTTTCTATCCCTGAGAATCTGGATTTTAATCCAGAAGGTGACAGAGCACCGCCAAGGTAGTTTAGAGTTACATAAAATCTGATATGTTTACCTTTCTTTTAAAAGAAATAAACCCTTATTTCGTATGTGTGCCTAAGTTTCATGCACACCGGAGCCTACAGAGGTGAGAAGTGCACTGGAATGCCTGGAACACCAGGTGAAGCCACGGTGAGTTTCCATGTGGGTGCATGGAGCTGAACGGCAAGTGCTCGTAACTGCCGAGCCCTTTTTCCAGCCCCAACTGTTACCAGCTTTAATACAAAAATTCCGTGAGTGTTCACAAAGAACTAAACATTCGACACCACAGATCATCTACAATCCATTCTCCCTGAAAGTTTCTTGCTGCCTCAGCAGACATTTTCAGTATATTTTTCAGAGAATTAATTTTGTTGAAGAAGACTTCTCTGGCAAGAGAAAAAAACAGAGACAGAAGGGTGTTGACAGGAAATGACACAGGCTTAAAGAAACAATCACCAGAGAAGGTGATTCTTGCAAAAGAGAAGGGCATGCAAGCAAAACAGACAAGATCTGGATCTTGTTGGATTGGGTGTAATCAAAATCCATTTCGTTGGGATCAGAAGCTTCCAGGGATCAGGTGGGAAATACAAACCAAATTAGGTACAATTACATGGAGCCTGCTGAGTGCTGTGGTGCCTAGGTTGTTCCAGTCATTGAATTTCTAATTTGACATCTTTGGTCAACCCAAACATACTCTTGGCATGCCAGACTCCTCTTCTGCCTTCGGCTGTATTACAAACTATCTAAAAAGGAACTTTTGGGTGCATATACCTTTGGTATATAATTGTTCCATTCCCTACAACAGACTGGGAGAAGAAACCAAGCAAGGAGAAATGATTAATTCAGTTCTGACAGTAAATTTGAGACACCATGGCACACCCAGGCAAGCAAGTAGACATACACTCATGGTAGGAGCTAGAGGCAGAGACTTCAGAACCACAACCAGCTGGGCTCAGAAGAGCCAGTGGTAAGAACGGCTCCGGGACTCAGGTGCCCAGCCCATACTGTGGAGCAGCAGAGGGCACACACCTGTGAGATGATCTTCATATGGGCCTCCTGCATGACCACATTTGCCAGAGCCACGTCATCTTCCTCCAGGAGGTCCTTGGATGTCTGAGCTCTCATTGCCAATAGTTTGATCTCCTTGGAGCTGAGGATGTCAAAGGTATCTGAGAGCAACTCGCTGGCTTCCATGTCCACGGGCAGGATGCCATCCGTGAAGCATGCTGAGGGAACACAGGATCAGCCTCTGAGAAACCCTTGGCCCAGAGGGGAAAAAGAATTCACAGAACTAGGGAAGTGACAGTCCTGTTACAGGGTTGGGGTTCTAAGAAACATAACTGATGCCAAGATGGACAAAACAGACATGTCTTCTGTACAGACCTGCTGCGCTATCATCGACACAGTATTTTAAGAACACACTTATCTCAAAGACACCAGATGTACTTACCCAAAATGTTAAGACAGATCTTGGAAGTGACATTGAATCGCTGCTCATCTGTGAAGTGCTCAAGAAGAAACTTGTAGATCCTCATTCGCTTCTCTTTGTTTGTCTTTCCCTTTAGCAAAAACAGCGGCTTCCCCCTGGAGCAGAACAGGACAATATTACTGCTTGTGTGGATATAGGTGACAAAGATTCAAATATAGAAGCCTCAAAGTTGTGTGACAAGGACACTGAGAGGTTCCAGTGTCATTACAGGCATTATCTTTTGTGCCAAGAAAACTAATGACCACTGAAGCAGACATCATGTGAGTGCCAGTGTCCAACCTATGCATACGACATGGGCAGCACTCCAGAGCCTACTGAACCTCTTCCTGAGACACAGAGACCTCTCCCCAGCCACTCACTCACCTCTCGGACTGGAAAACTTGTTATACTGCCCATGCTTCTCATAGCTGTTGAAGTAGAATATGCACTCAATGAAGTGCTGGAAAAACATGGTAGGGTTCCTCTTCAGCAGCAAGTGAGCCAGGCAGAACTCTCCAAGGCTGCAAAGGAGAGAGGCAGAGGAGACTTATTACTCACTGTCAGTCTACAGAGTCACTAAGAATTCTGCTGCCACACAGAAAAACACAGAACTCTAAATACATCCCAACAAGCAGCTCAAAGCAAGTCAATGAGGTTACTTGCTTTGTTTGTCCAGGCTTAACGTTTCATTTCAAAGCTAAGGGCTGTATAAATGCCTTCTTTATCAGGTTTTATTGTTAATATTTACTACTTATAAGTATGTGTATGCATGTATGTATGTGTAGGGGTATGTCCACATGTTACAGATGTGTAGCCTGAGGAGGCCAAAAAAAAAAGGGTTTCGAAATCCCTGGAGCTGAGGAACAGAACTGTGTCCTCTGCAAGAACAGTCTTACCTGCTGGATCATCTCTCTGTTCTGCTCTATCAGCTTTTATTTCAAAACTCAAATATGGTGTTACTACCCAGCTATACTTCTACTAGAAAGAAAAAACCAACTTCTCCATAACTTTTTCAAGCAGGGCCTGGGTCCTTGTGGCTAATGCAATGGCAATGGTTACCTGAAAACAAGCATGTGGCCTTCATACTCCAATTTCAACTTGTTGCTCACAATGACGAGCAAAAATATTTTAATACTCGAAATAAGAATAGCGATAATAAGAGCTTCACTATCGGGCTAGAAGACTACTCTCCAGAGAATTAATGATTGTCCCGAGTTTTGGAATCACCAACAAGCCCTGGGCACTTTCCTTGCACCTGTGGCTCCAAAAGCTGAAAGTCTTTCAGCTGCACACAATGCCACACATTTGATGAATACCACGTAGGACCATACAGAAATGAAGGACAAACTTCTAATGGCTTCCAAAGCCCAACTGTCACCTGCAGCCTACATGATCATTTCTGTGTTATCACAATAGGAATGAACGAACACCAAGCCGGCTTGCTAAGGGAACGCCCAGGTGAGGCAGGGCTTGCTGGTTCAGCCTATCAGGAACAGAGCTTTAGTTTCACTGTATAGCTCAGCTGAGATTCCCACCCACCAGGCACACCACCCACCAGGTCTAGGGAGCAGAGACAAGCTTGACTGTTAAAGTCTTGTACTTGGCTTTAGAAGGCATTAGGACATTGCTGGGAACTGACTTTTCCAAGTTGTATTTTCCAGTCTGAGAATCTAACTAGTTTTATATTCTGCATATCAATTAAATTTGAGAACAAGGAGCTCAGAAACCACGATGTAAGAAAAGCTTAGTTTTTAAAAGTTCTAGAGAGGACAGTCAGGTACTGCCTAGGAAATAAGCTATCAGGATAACCTTTTCTTTTAATTATTTAAGATGTTTTCTAAAAATGGTGTGAAGTACAACATAATTTTTTCTTACAATATATATTTTGATCATTATTTATTCCCTTCTCCCAATTCCTCTTCCCCACTTCCCTACCAACCAAACTTCAAGTTCTTTCTCCTGACCCTCTAAGAAGCACAACCCCCCCTCCCCCCAAAAAAAAACACAGAGTTTGTTTTGTATTGGCCAACTACCCCACGATCGATCATGGGCCTGCCCAGGAGTGCAGTTGATACACCCAGTGACACTGCACTGAAGAAAACTCATTCCTCTCCTGGCAGCGTTCATTGCAAAGATTCTCAGTTAGGGCTGGGACTGTGCCCACCTCCCCTCTCAGTGCTGGAGTCTGGTGCATGTTGCCACAGTCTGAGAGTTCATGTGGAAGACAGTTTCCTTGAAGTCATCCATGACCTCTGGCTCCTGCAATCTTTCTCCCTTCTCTTCCACATAGCTCCCCAAGCCTTACGGGTTGGGGCTTTGATGAAGACATGATTTAGAACTGAGTATTCCAAAGTCTCTCACTCTCTATCTATGTTAATTACCATCTTCTCAAAGAAGCTTCTCTGGTGAGGGTTGAGGGAGCACTATGTTATAAAGCGTCATTTGATTCTTTCTTTCCCTTTCCCTTAGCAGAACAACAGGACTAGGCCCTACCCCTAGGCCCATTACCTAATGGTCTCAGGTTCTTGCCTACTTTACCAGTGTCAGGCATGGGCTCTATCTTGTGTATGCGCCTTAAATCTAGTTTTCAAAAAGTAGTTAAGTATCCCCGTAACATTTGTGCCACTGTATCTGAGCCACTGTACCCTGCAGACAGATCACTATAGGCTGCAGGGCTTGTAGCTGAGTGACAATGACTGCTTTTCTTCTCTGGTAGCAGCATGCAGAGTATCTTCAGTACCATGAATGTGAGTCAGCAGGAGTGAAGATTCTAGACAGGTACTAGCTAGACTTTTCCATGCTCGTTGACACTACAAAGTGTCTCCGCAATAGGGTCTTAGCATTAGGATGTGAAGAACAATGGACACATTGGCAATAGTCTATGATGTTTGAGGAAGCCCATGGGAGGCCTTTAGCCAAGGGCTCCACGAGTTGTAACCCATTCCTGGAACTGGGGATTTTAGTTTTGGTATTGTTTCCCCCATAATATGGTGACTCCATTTAAATTCCTTTCACATATGAATATGTTTTAGGAAGCTTCTATAGTAGTAGGCTTCCACATAGCTTTTCAGAGGGCTGTTAGTGTTAGCTGTCCCTCCCCATATTCCTTCCTTTATCCTGTTTTCTCATACCCCTTCCTTTTATTCTGATTTCCCTGTGATCTCTCCACAATACTATAGTCTATTTTGCCCCTTCCCTGGGAGATGTCCTTGATCCAGCTCCCCTGCCATCTTTTACTAGGCAGTTAGCCTCTATGGTTATTCAGCTGGTAGCACAGATATGAAAAGCTTAAAAGCTAATAGCCATGTCAACTCACTCAGGATGAATGTTCCTAGTTCTACCCACTTACCTGCCAAATGCACGATTTTACTTTTCTCAACTGCTGAGTAATATTCCATTGTGTAAATGTACCAGTTTCATTCCTGACTCACCAGTTGATGGACAGCGAGGGCGTTTCTAAATTCTGACTATTAGAACTAGAGCAGTGATGAGCACGAGTGAGTAAGATCGCCATAGTAAGACACAGAGTTCTTTGGATGTATACCTGATGAAGGTACAGGTGGATCCTGAGGCACAACAATTCTCAAGGCAGCTCCACACTGATCTTCATAGGGGCTATGTCAGTCTGACTCCTATCAGCAATGAGTAAGTGTTCCCCTTTCCCCAAACACAGCCTCACCAGTATGAGCTGTCATCTGTTTCAGTTTGGCCATTCTGATTGGGGTAAGATGAAATTGCCAAAGTAGTTTAATTTGCATTTCTCCAATGGCTAAGAATCTTGAACATTTAAGTGTTTCTTGGCCATTTGTGGTGTATCTTTTGAGAACTCTGATTAGTTCTGTTGCCTATTTTAAAACTGAGATGTTTACTCTTTGTTTTTTTTTGTTGTTGTTGTTGTGGTTCTTTGCATATTCTAGACAATAACTCTATCAGATGTTTATATTGTCAAGATCCCTCCTCCCCGACCTATTTTGCTTGAATGATGGTATTGCCATAAAGCTTTTCAGCTCGACAAGGCCACTTTCTATCTATGCATCTATCTAGGTATCTATCCATCTATCTAATGTCTATGAGTGCTCTGTCTTCACTACACCGGAAAAGGGAACCAGATCCCATTACAGATGGTTATGAGCCACCAAGTATGTGGGTGCTGAGAATTGTGTTGAGATATTTTAAAATTATTGCTATTTCCCTAGAGTCCATGGAGCTATTTAAACTGTTTATCTTGATTTAGGCCATATATATCAAAAATGGATCCATTTCTTTTGTTCTCAGGTGTGGTGGAACAAAGATTGTTAAACTACATCCTTATGATTGTCTGGATTTTCTCAGAGTCTACTGTAATATTTCCCCTTTAACCTCTAATTTTATGAACGTCTCTCTGTCTTTTGATTTGTTTGGCTGTGTCCCATAGGCTGGGTATACTATGTTCTCATTCTCATTCAATTCTAGGAATTTGTAATTTCCTTCTTTATTTCTTGGCTCAGTTTTTAGTCAGCAGTGAGTTTTCAGTTTGCTTAAATTTGTATTTCTGGTATTTCTGTTGTTGTTGATGTCAAGTTTTAATCCATGGTGGTCAGATAGGAAGTGGGGTGTTATCCTACTTTTCTTGTATCTGTTGAGACTTGCTCTGAGTCCTAATATGTGGTCAACTTTGGAGAAAGTTCCATGAGTGGCTGAAGAAGTAGTGTATTATCTAGTGTTTCAGTGAAATGTTCTGTAAATATCTGCCAGGTCCCTTTGATTTATGATGTTATTTAACTGTAGTGCATCTATGTTTAGTTTTATCTGGATGGCCTGTTTATTGGAGAGAGTTGGGTACTAAAGTCATCCACTACCACTGTGTTAGGGTCAATATGTGATTTTAGTTGTAGTAGTGCTTCTTTTATGAATTGGTGTGTAAATGTTTGGCATTGCAATGCCCGCTTGGTAGATTTTTTTAATGAGTATGTAGTGCTCTTCCCTATCTCTTTTGATTAGTTCTGGTTTGAAGTCGATTTGTCAGATATTAAAATAGCTACGCTTGTTTGCTTCTTGGGTCCATTGACTTGAAATATCCTTTTTCCACCTTTTTAGCCTGAGTTGACGTCTGTCCTTGATGGTGAGGTATGTTTCTTGGATGCAGCAGAAAGATGAATTCTGACTTCTAATCCAATCTGTTGTTCTGTATCTTTTTATTTGGGGAACTAAGACCATTAGAGAGTTACTAATGACCAGTGTTTCTGGCTCCTGTTATTTGTTGTGGTGGTGAGTTCCTCCCTCCACAACACTGTTCTGGGATTATTTATTTATTTTTGTCCTTTTGGATGTAGCTAACTTCCCTTCAGACTCAAGTTTTCCTTCTCACGTCTTCTATATATCTGGACTGGTCGGTAGAAATTGCTTAAATTTGCTTTTATTGTGGAATGTTTCTTCTTTCCCTGTTGATTGTGATTAATACTTCTGCTGGGATGGTAGTCTGGGCTGGCATCTGTAGACCCTTCTGATGTTCAGAGTTTCCATTGAAAAGGCAGGTGTTATTCTAATAGGCCTGTCTTTATATGCAACTTGGCTTTTCCCCTTGTGTTTAATGTCATTTCTCTGTTCTATATATTTAGCATTTTACCTGTGGGTTGTCGGGAATTTCTTTTCTGGTTCAGTCTACTTGGTGTTCTGTATGCTTCTTGTACCCAGATAGGTACTTCCTTCTTTAGGTTGGGGAAATCTTCTTCTCTAATTTTGTTAAAAATATTTTCTGTGCCTTTGACCTGGGTTTTTTTTTTGTGTGTATGTGTGTGCCTTCCTCTATTATTCATAGATTTGGTCTTTTTATAATGTTATGGATCTCCTGGATGTTTATAATGTTATGGACCTCCTGGATGTTTATAATGTTATGGACCTCCTGGATGTTTATAATGTTATGGACCTCCTGGATGTTTATAATGTTATGGACCTCCTGGATGTTTATAATGTTATGGACCTCCTGGATGTTTATAATGATGTTATGGACCTCCTGGATGTTTATAATGTTATGGACCTCCTGGATGTTTATAATGTTATGGACCTCCTGGATGTTTATAATGTTATGGACCTCCTGGATGTTTAAATATGTTATGGACCTCCTGGATGAATTTATGACTGATTATATGTTATGGACCTCCTGGATGTTTATAATGTTATGGACCTCCTGGATGTTTATAAATGTTATGGACCTCCTGGATGTTATATAATGTTATGGACCTCCTGGATGTTTAAGTTAGGACTCTGGATTATAATGTTATGGACCCTGGATGTTTATAATGTTATGGACCTCCTGGATGTTTATAATGTTATGGACCTCCTGGATGTTTATAATGTTATGGACCTCCTGGATGTTTATAATGTTATGGACCTCCTGGATGTTTATAATGTTATGGACCTCCTGGATGTTTATAATGTTATGGACCTCCTGGATGTTTATAATGTTATGGACCTCCTGGATGTTTATAATATGTTATGGACCTCCTGGATGTTTATAATGTTATGGACCTCCTGGATGTTTATAATGTTATGGACCTCCTGGATGTTTATATGTTATGGACTCCTGGATGTTTATATGTTATGGACCTCCTGGATGTTTATAATGTTATGGACCTCCTGGATGTTTTAATAATGTTATGGACCTCCTGGATGTTTATAATGTTATGGACCTCCTGGATGTTTATAATGATGTTATGGACCTCCTGGATGTTTATAATGTTATGGACCTCCTGGATGTTTATAATGTTATGGACCTCCTGGATGTTTATAATGTTATGGACCTCCTGGATGTTTATATGTTATGGACCTCCTGGATGTTTATAATGTTATTGGACCTCCTGGATGTTTATAATGTTATGGACCTCCTGGATGTTTATAATGTTATGGACCTCCTGGATGTTTATATATATGTTATGGACCTCCTGGATGTTTATAATGTTATGGACCTCCTGGATGTTTATAATGTTATGGACCTCCTGGATGTTTATAATGTTATGGACCTCCTGGATGTTTATAATGTTATGGACCTCCTGGATGTTATAATAATGTTATGGACCTCCTGATGTTTATAATGTTATGGACCTCCTGGATGTTTATAATGTTATGGACCTCCTGGATGTTTATAATGTTATGGACCTCCTGGATGTTTATAATGTTATGGACCTCCTGGATGTTTATAATGTTATGGACCTCCTGGATGTTTATAATGTTATGGACCTCCTGGATGTTTATAATGTTATGGACCTCCTGGATGTTTATAATGTTATGGACCTCCTGGATGTTTATAATGTTATGGACTCCTTGGATGTGTTATAATGTTATGGACCTCCTGGTGTTTATAATGTTATGGACCTCCTGGATGTTTATAATGTTATGGACCTCCTGGATGTTATAATTTATGGACCTCCTGGATGTTTAAATGTTATGGACCTCCTGGATGTTTATAATGTTATGGACCTCCTGGATGTTTATAATGTTATGGACTCCTGGATGTTTATAATGTTATGGACCTCCTGGATGTTTATAATGTTATGGACCTCCTGGATGTTTATAATGATGTTATGGACTCCTGGATGTTTATAATGTTATGACCTCCTGGATGTTTATAATTTATGGACCTCCTGATGTTTAATAATTATGGACCTCCTGGATGTTATAATGTTATGGACCTCCTGGATGTTTATAATGTTATGGACCTCCTGGATGTTTATAATGTTATGGACTCCTGGATGTTTATATTTATGGACCTCTATGTATATGTTATGACCTCGATGTTTAAATGTATGACCTCCTGGATGTTAAATGTTATGACCTCCTGATGTTTATAATGTTATGGACCTCCTGATGTTTATAATGTTATGGACCTCCTGGATGTTTATAATGTTATGGACCTCCTGGATGTTTATAATGAACTGTTTATGTTTGACCTCCTGATGTTTATAATATGTTATGGACCTCCTGGATGTTTATAATGTTATGGACCTCCTGGATGTTTATAATGTTATGGACCTCCTGGATGTTTATAATGTTATGGACCCTGGATGTTTATAATGTTATGGACCTCCTGGATGTTTATAATGTTATGGACCTCCTGGATGTTTATAATGTTATGGACCTCCTGGATGTTTATAATATGTTATGACCTCCTGGATGTTTATAATGTTATGGACCTCCTGGATGTTTATAATGTTATGGACCTCCTGGATGTTTATATGTTATGGACCTCCTGGATGTTTATAATGTTATGGACCTCCTGATGTTTATAATGTTATGGACCTCCTGGATGTTTATAATGTGTTATGGACCTCCTGGATGTTATAATGTTATGGACCTGATGTTAATGTTACTCCTGGTGTTTATAATTTATGGACCTCTGGAGTTTTTGTTTATATTATTTGACCCTGATGTTTATATGTCCTATGTAATATACTCCGGGTTTATAAGTATGGCCTCCTGGTTATATAGTATGACCCCTGATGTTATAGTTATGACCTCCTGGTGTTTATAATGTTATGGACCTCCTGGATGTTTAAATGTTATGGACTCCTGGATGTTTATAATGTTATGGACCTCCTGGATGTTTATAATGTTATGGACCTCCTGATGTTTATTATAATGTTAATGGACCCCTGGATTTTATAATGTTAGGACCTCCTGGATGTTTATAATGTTTATGGACCTCCTGGATGTTATAATGTTATGGACCTCTGGATGTTTAAAATGTTATGGACCTCCTGATGTTTATAATGTTATGCCTCTGGGATGTTTATAATGTTATGGACTCCTGGATGTTTATATGTTATGGACTCCTGGATGTTATAAGTTATGGACCCCTGGTGTTTATATGTATGGACTCCTGGATGTTATAATGTTATGGACCTCCTGGATGTTAATGTTTGGACTCCAATGTTATAAGTTATGGACCTCCTGGATGTTTATATAATGTTTATGGACCTCCTGGATGTTTTAATGTTATGGACCTCCTGGATGTTTATAATGTTATGGATCTCCTGGATGTTTATACTGTTATGGACCTCCTGGATGTTTATAATGTTATGGACTCTCTGGATGTTTATACTGTTATGGACCTCCTGGATGTTTATAATGTTATGGACCTCCTGGATGTTTATAATGATGTTATGGATCTCCTGGATGTTTATAATGTTATGGACCTCCTGGATGTTTATAATGTTATGGACCTCCTGGATGTTTATAATGATGTTATGGACCTCCTGGATGTTTATAATAATGTTATGGACCTCCTGGATGTTTATAAATGTTATGGACCTCCTGGATGTTTATAATGTTATGGACCTCCTGGATGTTTATAATGTTATGGACCTCCTGGATGTTTATAATAATGTTATGGACCTCCTGGATGTTTATAATGTTATGGACCTCTCTGGATGTTTATAATGTTATGGACCTCCTGGATGTTTATAATAATGTTATGGATCTCCTGGATGTTTATAATGTTATGGACCTCCTGGATGTTTATATGTTATGGACCTCCTGGATGTTTTGTGCTGGATTTCTCCTACACCCTGCCTCCGAAAGTTTCTTTGATTAAGCTATCCATTTCTTCATCTTGTCTTCAAGACCTGAATTTTTCTCCAAGTCTTTTAATCTGTTGCGTGAGTTACCTTGAAGTTGTTGTTTGACATTCTGAGGTTTCCTATTTTCCATGTTTATTCACTTTGGGTTAATCTTTATGGACCTCTATTCTTTGTGAAATTCTATTTCAAGGTCCTTGAATGTTTATTCACTGTTCATTACTGATTATTTTTCATGGTCTCATTAAGTCATGATTCGTATCTTTTAAGTACTAGAACACATGAGATTGTATTTTGAGTCTTATGCTCTTTCGAGTATATTGCTTTTCTCAGGGCATATTGCAATAGGGTTGCTGGCTCCTAGAGGAGCAATACTGATTAGCTGCTTCACTTGTGATTTTAGACCCTGAGATCTAGGCATCTAGAAGTACATGTTGATGAAGTGTTTCTTGCAAGATTTTGTTTTGTCTCTTTGGTGGTGTTCTGTTCTTTTGTTGCTGGTACTCCCTCTGTGTCCTAGGTAAGTGTGATGGCTATTGGGTCCCTGGTAGAGTGTTTCTGCAGGTTGGCAGGTGTCATGAAAGAATGGATATGGGCCAGAAGGGAAGGTTGAAAGGAGCTGTGGAAAGAATTAGAGAGACCCCAGTTCTGTCTAGGATGATTCCACATACAGAATCAAATACAGCTTTGTATGACAAAAGAAAGTTCCTGAGAAACTTTCACTTATGGTCTGCTTTCAACACCTGTCGTCTATGAGTTCTCAATGTACTCTCTTTCTTTGAGACAGGGTCTCAAGTAGCCCATGTTCACCTGGCCCTTGATAAACAGTTGAACTCCTGAGCCTGTTTCCACTTCCTGAGTGTTGGGATTACAAGCATGAGCCACCATGGCTGGCTCCATGTTATTCTTATAGACTGTTTTGTTTAGAAACCTGCATTTGAAAGGCAAAGGTCACAACATCAGATGCAGTTCTTTCTGAACTAATGTTACTGTGGTAAATCATTGGTGACCAGAATGGGGAAAACCATTAAATGGAGAACAAATCTCCCAAGGAAAAGAAGAATAAGAATTTACCCTCTGTGGTCTTTTTACGGTCAATCTACTTACTAGTTCTCACATCTACCCAAACTTTCCCCTCAGATCTGAATTCAAATTATCAGTAAGAAGAGAGGTTGCTTTAATCTGATCTTAGGACAAACGCTGGTCTTCTTGGGGTTTAGGGTGGGAATGCAGATTGGCAGAGGTAACTAGGGGGTGAGTTACTACTAGCACATATATTTAACTGTCACATAAGAGTGCATGTTCTCATAAAGCCTGCACATAAACAATGCATGTGCAGGAATGAAAGCTGCCATGAAGCCTCCTTCCATTAGGAGAAGCTGAAATCAGTGAATGCATAGTGTCTAATCTCTATGTTCCATCTACCCCAGGCTTTACTAAAACAGCACGTTTCAGTCTTGACACTCTGGAGAAAAGGATCTAACTTTTTTGTTTGCTGAAAAGTTAAAAGAAACTTAAATGCAGACTCAAGGAAGGTGAAGGCAAGGCATGGGGGAAGTGGCAACTGGGTTCAGCAGTGGACATGTGGCTAGTCCAGCACCACAGTCTCTACTGTCTACCTGTACTCTGGTAGTTTGATATTTTCTCTCAACCCCAGATCATGACTCAGGATCTTCAATGTTCATACAAAGGCACCCACTGTCACCCACACCGGCCATTTTCCAGACTTCTTTACCCACATTGACCTATGTTTGTATTTCATGCTACCACTCTGTGAACATGCCACGGGCCATGTCACTGTACCAAATTCAAGCACTTACCCTGTACACACCCTGCCTACCCTCCTGCTGTCTGGATGCCCCCTTCCCATTCCATCGGTTTTGCAGCTTCACTGAGCTCTCTATGGAGTGGAGTTTCCTTGTCTCCCAAGCCAAGACACCTTTGGTTTTCCTTCCTTTTCTCTCTCAGCTATATTTGGTTTGAACTTAATTTTGCAGCAACTGCCTATTAAACAGTTTGCTTATTACTTGGCTATCAGTCTATGACTACCAGTCTACAAAGCCACCACCTAGTGGACAGAGAAGAAAATATTATCATACAATATTTTAGCCTCAACACTTGGTTTTATATGGGCCTGTTAGAGATATGCCAGGATGCAGGCCAGTGGTAGAACACATACAGAACATGTACGAGGCCCTGGGCTTCAGTGTCCATCTCTAATTTTCCTTCCTCAATTTCCCTCATGCCAGAATCTTCAGAAAATCCAACTGGAGCAGAAAATATATATTCAATAGACTACTCCTGATAAATTCTGACTTGGCAGAAAGACACAGAGAAACTAATCCATAATATAAGCACATACGGCTCACCATTGGCCTAGAGTATATACACACACCAGCTTTTATGAGAGAAGAAACTCCTGTCCACTTTTAAACCATGGTTTAAACCCAGACTGTAGAGATATAACTGAAAGATTTAGGGGCTGGCGAGATGGCTAAAGGGCCTGTCAGATGGCCTGAGGTTAACACTGGGACCCACATGGCAAAAGGGGACAACTCCTGAAAGTTGTCTTCCACCCACCACATGTGTGCTGTGGCACGTATGTCCTAAGCAGATATGCATAAGAAGGAAATGAGGTCCTCAGAGTGCTAATTGTTTCACCAGAGTACAGCATCTCTTTATCTGACCGAATGAATTTCCTTCTGACCTATATGCCCTGGGAATCTGGATTCACACAGAGAAACTAATGTAAACATTATGCACAGTGATTAATACTCTTCTTTAAATACATTCTTTTCAACTTTCAAAAATGTATTATTTTCAATCAATACATCTACATTGCATATACTTATGGGGTACCATGTGATATCAACATGTGTGTAGACTGTGAAATGTTTAAACTGGGTTAAACTTATCTACTGCGTTTTTAAACGTGCTTATACGGGAGCTGATAAAAATAAGAGAAAAGATAGAAATACAAGTTAGACAGACAGTGCTGCATCCTAGGTTCATCACCTGAAGGCATTCTGAGCACTTCTGCCAGGTCTGGACTGCAGACTACGAAGACTGCTGGCCACAAGGGGCCTATGGGAGCACATTAATGTCACACAGGACTGGCATATCCCATTCTTTCCCCAACTACACAAAGAAGAAGCTGGTGGCCCCAGCTTTTTTGCTTCTGGCCCTAGACAGTATTAATTAGAAGGTTAATTTTCTGCTACTTTGTTATGTGAAATGTTCCTCCTTTCAAAATTACACCAAAAGAACTTAACAGAAACTCTTCTATGGAAAGCCGACTAAATTATCAGTGACCAAATTTAGAACCAGAGGTTGCTATTAGCACAAGCTATTTATAGTTAATGAACTCTGTGAAGACCTTTCGCCTGCTGTGGAGGCTTCTGTTGTGGCACTGAGCATCCTGTTTTCCAAATGAAGATATGCTTTAAAAATAATTATTCATACAGTATAATCTGGAGTAGCAAATCCTATCAGAGCATTTCCAAACCCCTTGAAAATAAGTCTTTAAAAGGGAAATACAAGGATAAGAATTACAAAATGGCAATTCTCAAGAAACACCCCATCCTCTGTAATGTGCGTGCTGCATTTCTCACCATGCATCCACTCTTGGTTCCTAGACTCTCTTCCTCACCATTTCTGAACTGAAAAGAAAGCTGAATCTCTGTGTCAAAATCACCTTTTTTTTGATCTAGCAATCACTAGGAGAGTCACTACTTAATGCCTTCCATAGTGCACAGTTGAACTGACAAGGCACAGAGCGCTCTGTACTACTTCTTAGTGAGGGCACAGTGTGAGCTCACAGTATAGTTAATGCTGAGCTTATTTGGTTATCAGCCTGCTTGGTTTTGGTTGGTTTTGCTCCCGAAACATGCATATGTGAGATCTGCTCTAACATTTAGTATTTTAAGATTTTCTGGTAATTATTAGAAACTTACCAAATCCCAAACTGTAGACTACTCTGAAAGGAAAGATAGTGCATACTAGAGGCAAGATTACCTGGCAATGTCTGGTTGTGAGTCTACCAGAGTGCTGACAAATTGGAAGAACAGAGAGCCCTTCCACTTCACATATTCCTCCTGTACAAGGACAGAAACAGCACACTTCAGGATGGGCTTCACAGACGTAAACACTAGACACACCAAGTTGCACGGACATTTGTTGGCTTTCTTTTATGTAATACCCCACCTGCTGGCTACTGGTCCATCTGGGACCCAAGTTTAGTTAGATAGTATCTACTTCCTAATAGCCTTGTAAGCACATAGAGGAATATTTGGGCAAAAAGTTATCAAGTCTACATTATAAGGAAAATTACACAAAGAACATGGCTTTCATGGGCAGATCCACTGGTGCCTTTATACGGTATGTAATGCATGATGAGATGACCTTATGAATCTGTAGAATGGATATATAAGTTAGTGAATGCCTTCTTTTTAAATAATCAAATCCTTCTTTCTTGTTACAGACTATCTACAAGCTCTGAATGTACACAGATACCAAATGCTCTCTAAAGCTCTGCAGCTCAAGACATTTTACAGACTGAAAACAGTCTGAAAGCTCACTGGACTCTGGCAGCAATGCTGGAAGACAGTGCATTCCAAGTATGACCTACACTGTAAAGCAGAGCCGTTAGGACTGAAACACATGGGTGTGGTCAAAAGCAGTGGAGTCTGGACTCTAGCCACCTGTCCCCGAGCACTTCCCTCTGCAGATCTGCTGACATAGAACTGCACTGCTTCACCAGACTGCTGTGCAAATATGCCAGTGAGCACTGAAGGTTAAAGCAGAAGTGAGAATAATCGTCTTGGAATTCTCTAACAAAGCGAGCACATTTCCCATTGTTAACTGAACAGTTCCTTAAACCAGCCATGGTACAACGGAAAAGGAGAGTGACTCCTACACATACCTGTAAGAGGTTGGTAAGCAAGATCAGTGTCTGCTTTCGGATAAACGGGTCTGAATCCTTTAGGCAGAGGGAAATATTGGGAATATAATTGTCCACCATGGCAGTGTACCGGATACAAAGATCACACATCACAATGATGACATTGTTGCGGACAGCCACATCCTCACACACTTCAAGTTCTCGCACAAGGGCTGGGATGCTTTTCTTTGCAAGGTCTTCATGCTGTAAGCATAGTTTACCTATCACAAAAGAGAGGAAGATGTCTAGATCACACCTATTGTGTTTAACATAAAGTAAAATTATGCCCTAAATCACAAACAACAACAAATGACAAATATTAGGAAGTTCAAAAAATAGCACTAGAATAAACTCTATCACATACCTTTGCAACAATAAAATCATCTTCTACTTAAAGTCACTCTGAATTTTATAGCTACCTACTTGCCCACAAAATGGCCAGTAAAACCTAACACATTTTTAAAATTTTTGTTTATTTTTTATTGGATATTTTATTTATTTACATTTCAGATGCCACCCCCTTTCCCCTTTTCCCCTACCTAGAAACTTCCTACCCCCCCTTTTTGCTTTATACCATTTTAATTACATGTAAGAATTAAGGTCAGTTCTAGGTTGAGGAACTAGCAATACAATAGATACAAATAATCAAGGTACAAACAAGACAATAAACACAAATAGTCAAAGAACAAGCAAAAAACCTAACACATTTTACTTTTGGTTGTATACATGCTCTAAATACCCTGACTGCACTGGAAATGCAAGCTAGATAGGCAGGAATGAATGCTGTCTCATTTATTTTATTTCTTATTCAGCTAGAAGAAGGCTGAAATATAGTCACAAGTATGTTTGCTTTGTGGCTTGGGGAAGGTTTCACTCTTAATGTTTAAGCATTTTTAAAATAATCAATGTCACAAAACCAAAACCAAACCAAACCAACAAAACAATCAAAAAACTCCAAACTAAACCACAGCAACAACAAAGGCCGCCATTCAAAACTACACTTGTTATCAAATATACAATCACTTTAAAGATAGAATATTCAAATTACAGCCAGAGGTCAGTGTTTTCATGATGAACTATATGAGCTGGTGGAGAAATGTGCTCACAGCTCATCTTTCAGTTCTGGAAAATATTAAATAAACATTCTCCTTCTATAAACTGAGCTTCAAACTTTCCACTCCTAAAACTCCGTGTGCTGTCTGCTACAGTTCTTCGCTTTGTATGTGCAGATTCATGTGCATACATAAGTGTCAGAAAACAACCTCTGGTTCTCTTACACACTAGTCATCTTTTTTTTGAGATGGGCCTGAAGTTCACCAAGTAGGCTGGGCTGGTAGGTCAGTGAGCCTCAGGGATTTTGAGGATGCTATCTCAGCCTGGCTCATTTCCCAGACAGAAAGGCTACTGTGCTTTCGCTCTGTCAGTCTCTGAATCTTTAGCACTGGGACTGTAGGTATGTAGCAGTGCACTTGGCTTTCTTAATTATTTTTTATTGTATGTGCATGGGCATTCTGTCTGCACATGTCACTTGTGTGGCTGATGCCTGAAGAAATCAGAAAAGGGCATCAGATCTCCAAGAACTGGAGTTACTAGCAGTTGGGAGATGCCATCTGGGTGCTGGGAATTGAACCTGGGTCCTCTGAAAAAGTAGCTAGTGCTTTTAACTACTGAGCCATCTCTTCAACCTCTGAAATACACTTCTTGATAGATTTACTGAGCTATGCTGTGAATTAAAAATAAAATATGGAGACAATGCTACAAAAAACCCTCCCGGTATATTATAACGGTTTATATATGGAATGTCCCACTTAGGCTCATTCAATTGAACTGATGCCATTCTCTTCAACTCGAAATACACTCTTGATGATTTACTGAGCTATGCTGTGAATTAAAAATAAAATATGGAGACAATGCTACAAAAAACCCTCCCGGTATATTATAACGGTTTATATATGGAATGTCCCACTTAGGCTCATTCAATTGAATATTTGGTTCCTAGCTGATGATAGTTTCGTGAGGTCAGGATAGAGGCACGACACATGGGTCAGTGGTGGATGGACTTTGAGAGCCTATCTCAGTCTGGCTCATTTCCTGTCTACTGCTACCATGCTTCCGCTCTGTAAACTGGACTGGACCACCCTTTGAAGCGCGCACTAAAATGAGCTCCTCTCCCTTAAAATTGCCTCTCAGGTATTTCATCACAGCAACAAGAGAAGTAATCACCACACGAGTGACAGTTTCAAGGGCTCTCACTGTGAGCAGGCAGTTAGATCAGCAGAGGTGGGCCCTCACACCAGCGTTAGCTTTTAAAGTCCAGAAGCTAGAGCAGGCTTAGTCACAGCAACACATAGCACAGTACTCAGAATACTCATAAGCTATACAGACGACAGCCATATTTCCCTACGTGGTACCCTTACCTAGAGTGATGATGGCATGCGCTCTAATCACTGAAGGCATGGCAGAGCTTCTGCCTGGAAAGGAGGCTGACTGGTGAGGACATCTGTGGTCCCTTGAGAGGATGGTACTGCAGGGAGGAAGAGGAAAGGCTTTATTATTGAGACAGTTAACTGAGCCTCAGAACAGAATGGTGAAAAGTATGACTTCAAGGGTCTTACAGTGATCCGCATGAGCAGAAGAAGCCAGAATAGACTGGATTAGAAGGAAGACTCGTTTCTCTACTATGGCTGGACATAACTGGGCTATATCTCCTAGGGTAAAAATACATTTCACCTGCAAAGAGAATGGATTTTGCAATAAAAACAAGGCAAAAAAGAAAATAAACACTAGCTAGAGTAACATGTCAAAAGAACATTATTTTGTTTCACAAATTACAAAAAGAATACTACTTTTGCTATAATAAAAAATTGCTGCTTAATATATTCATTCCAAATTAGGATGACAAATATTGTTTTGTCATCTAAACCCATAAATTTTTGTGAATAACTGGGCTTCTATTGATAATTGTTATGATGGAAGGTGTCATCCCTTCAAAGACTGTACGGGCGTCATGTGAAAGCTATGGGTTTCATGCTAATTGTGCTGAGTGTTGTACCCTTAGTGAGTGTTTATTTCTAGAGTAGCCCTGGTGAATACCTGTGAAAACTACTGTTTGTTTCTCCTAGTGGTGAAATCCACACTAAGAGAGCACATTCTGGAGTCTAGCTCATGGTGGCAATCACTGGCCCAGCATGCTCAAGGCCGTGTCTGACTCCTAGACTTCTAACTAAATTTGTTTTTAGAAGCATGTAAACTCAATCTACACTTGTAAACCGTAACTGCCAATTGTCCTTCGCGTTAGTTTACTATTTAAACTCCTACTCAGAACACATCTACATCTTTCCACACAGCCAGCTCCCATTATTTATGGTTTCTAATGACATCAGTTTATTATATAAATAATACCATTTTTCTTTACCCCAAAGATGGAAAAGCATTGTCAAAAAGTCAGATGTCAGCCAGAGGCTTACTTTGGAGTTTGGGTCAGGCGTACATGCATGCCTACAATCTAATCTACTAGGTAAGGAGTACAGGAAGAAGATCACTCGGGCCTAGAGGTTAAAGGTCAGCCCAAGCAACACAGCAAGATCTTGACTCAAATAAACAAAACAAAAATAACCCCTTAACCTTGCAGTAAGAAAGCCAGTAGCACATGTCTTGATCATAAAGTATGGTGTTTTTTCTAGTTGCCGTGGTTCCTTTCTGTTTTTTTGTAATAGTGGTGTGGGTGGTGCCTGATACTTGAGAAGCCGAGCCCTCTGCTGTCTACTGCACAGAGTGGCCTCCCCTTACAACTCTAACTCTGGTCTACCATCACTCACAACTACAAGAGCTGAGCTGGCAAAGCAGGAGATGAACACAGAGAGGAGCAGCTCTACTCATTTTTTAAATAGAAGAGAAATGCAGCCAGGTTTAGTTAAATGGTGATTTATGTTGAAGGGCATCAAAACCACGGCTTATTTCCTCTACTGGACAATGTCTGATGCCAGCGCCAGAATTTCTGTTAACTGACTCCTATGTTCAAAGGGGTCTCTTCCTGTATGGGTGCCCATTAAGATAACTGGCTTAGCCAAGGGCATCTGTGTCCTCACTGGTCAAATCTCCCCTTTTATTCTGCACATTACAAAAATCTCAGCTCTATCCCCCAGTGTAAGACATGTTACAACTATTTTAAATGTCAAAAGGACAAATAGGAGCTGGAGGGATGGTTCAATGATTACAAACACTTGCTGTTCTTGCAGGGACTATTGCAGGATATCTGATTACACTATGAACCCTGAGATTGTGCTGTTTACTGAAAAACATCTTTCTAATTTTGGTGTGGCACAGCCTTAGCACACACCTTTAACCCCTTTGGCTGGAATACAGACAGGCCCTTTGTATACATTTTTAATTCCAAACACTGAAGGGAAGGAAAGTTTGAGGGTAAAATTGTAGAAGCAAGCACCTACGTTTGAAAGTGATGTCTGAGTGGCGGACAAAGTGTCAAATCACAGAAAGATTTGACAGAACAGGACAGAGAGGCTACTTAAAGAGAACTCAGAGAGAAAACAGGAAAGGAGACAGTTTTACTAGGTCAGTTGTACAAACACAGGTTGCAGAGAAAGATCAAGCTAGACACAGGTGAATACAGAATGAGTCAGAGAATGAGAAGGAGCTAGGAGATTGGAACATATTGCCAAAGCTCGTATAAGGCCAAGCAAAGCAAAAGTCAGAGATGAGAAAGAAGCCATACTGAGTCAGTCAGCTTGGAGAAGACTTTTGAGCCACCTGAGTTGAACCAGCCAGCTAGAGCTCAGAAAGAACAAGAAAGGGTTAGCTTATTCAGCAGCAAGTCTCAGAGGCTGAAAACATTTTAGGTCTACATCAGACTGTTCGGAGACTAGAAGGTTTCAGGACTAGGCCTAGGTTAGCAGACAAAGGCAGTAAGCCCTGGAGATGCCAATTATTCCAGGAGAATAAAAGATACTTTTACAGGGGCTCGGCATCCATATCGTGATTACAAATGCCTGTGACTACAGCTCCATAACATCTAATGCCCTCTGCTGGTTTCTACAGGTATCAGCAATCACATGCATGTACTCTCTGCCCCAACATTTACAAGCAAACACATAATGCAAATAAAAAATAAAAATAAAAAAATCTAAAAAGTAAGGTATAAAAGCCCCTTTCCTGTCAATAGTATCAAAAACTCACATTACACAAAAAACCCTGCTATAAAAAAAGATTATGAAAAAAGCAGCTGCTTACCACCAGGTCTTCATCCATGTTCCCTGTCCCATCTTCCTTTAGAAGAATGTTAGAGAGGTGTTCCTCACAGGTCAAAAGCACATCCCCACACACCTGCTTCAGCAGTTCCTGCAAGTCACAGGTCATCTTTGAAGGGTCTCATGTCTCAGATGACTCACCAAGTCTACTTGTTAGAACCTCCAGGCTCGTGGAAGGCAAGGAAGAGTCCGGCTGCCACACTGGTGCCCACCTTTCCCAGCACTGTCCCACAAAACACTCACAGCAACCTGGCCAACCTGAACTAGCTAAGTCAAATGCTGGAAAAGCATTGTGCATATCAGCTTTCCTCTTGTATTAGTTCTAGAAGAGCAAAGGCAAGTAGGAAAATCTAGTTCTCAGGTTTATAAATGTTGTTCTTCCAACGGCAGAGGAAAAATGGCAATGGTAGCATACACAGGTAGAGAATCAGCTTTATGACTAACACTTTAATTTTAAAAGATATATAATAAGAACTGATGTTGGGTTAGGTATGGCAATCCCAGCACTTAGTAGGTGGAGGTGGAAAGATTCTGAGTTCTAGCTTGATTTAGGCAAATTGAGGTTTTTCAGGCCAGTGTGGCTGGTTACCTAGCTAGACATTGTCTTAGCCACACATTCCCATGAATGCCTGTTCCAAACAGGGCAGAGACAAGAGGACCACTTAAGCTTGCTGGCATTCAGTCTAGCTGAGGGTAAGCCCAGGTTCAGGGGAGAGACCCTGCCCCAAAATGGATATGTATATAATGACAGAAGAAGACACCCAACTATCTTCTGACCCCTGTGCACATGCACAGATCACATAGACCAAGACAGATATAGACAGACAGACAGACAGATATGCGGCGCGCGCACACACACACACACAACCACACACACACACACACACACACACACACACACACACACACACACACTCTGCAGTTCCTATTCTTCTGTAATATATTAGGTACAAGTTTTCACTCTCTTAATGATTACAGAAAGTTCCAGGGGGTCCCTGACACTCATAATGACACTTCTATGCCCAAGAACATTCTTAAAACTCAGAATTCTCATACTTCATTTTCTCTAGAAGACCATTCCAAAATACTTAGGTAGAGCTAAGTGCCTCGCCCACAGAAATAAACATCAGGACACATCCTTCTACTTCGGAGATAATTGTACTGCAATGACATTATCTGTGACATGTACGTCAGGTGCTGTCAAAGACACCTTAGGAGTCATCCAGTACAATGTAATGTCACATCAGCACTTGCCAAACAGCAGGAAATCACCACCACAAGAAAAATAATCTGGCTTAGCCTACCATTTCCCAAAATTACTGTGTTTATCATGTTTTGCTTTTTGTTTTTTTTTTGAAGACAGGCTTTCACTGTGCCCTGGCTGTCCTGGAACTTGCTCTGTAGACCAGGCTGGCCTCAAACTCAGAGGTTCTGCCTGTTTCCTTAGTGCTGGGATTAAAGGTGTGCACTACAACTGCCCTGCATGTGCTTATTATTAAAAAATAATTACATCTATGATTTTAATAGATTACCCAACCTAATCATCACCACTTGTTGGCCAAGAGAGCTCCTGAAATCGACAGGCCTTAATCCTGAGGAAGAGATGAAGGTTGATAGTTTTAAAGCCTTAAAAAGAACCTGGGTGATCTGAAGTAATTACTCAGAGCCATAGAGCCTGAGAATGCTGTCAAGGTCAAACAATTCACAGATTCTTACTATACAACAGCTCGTGTCAGGCTGTGCAACAGCATCCTGTGAGCATCTCCATAGACCAGGACAGGGACCAAGCAAGGCAGGCCCCTTTATTTTAGGCACACTTTAGTGTTGGGCATTGGTCTAGTGCTGCTACATATATTCAAATGCTAACTACTGGCCCCCAGATCTGGTTGCCCCTCGACTCAAAGTAGATCCTCATGTACAGAAAGTGATACTATGTAAACTGTGGTCCCCAACTTAAAACTGTTGGTTAATACTAATAGTAATTGGCTATAGCCAGTTACTGGAAGAGTAGAAAAGGTGGAGTTTCAGCTACTGGGCTAGGGGTCTAGAGTCGCAGGTAGGGACCATGAGGAGGAAGAAGAAAGGAGAATGAAGGAGGATGAAGACAGAGCGAACAGGAAGTCTCCATTTGACGTGACAGACTAGGAGCATGAGTGAAATGCCCCACCCCTCAGGACAGACTGTAGGAGCAGAAGTAACCTGGGCCAGATTCAAACAGCATGTTCTTGGGTAATGCAGCTGGAGAGTAGACAATCTAGCAACTAGAAAAATAGATTTAGGGTAATCCCCCAGTAATTGTGCAAGAGCTGATTAAATTATCTATAGGACTCTACTTTGGTCATTGGGGGGGGGGGAGGCTGACTTAATAACTAATAGAATTTCTTAAACTACATTTACACTTCAGTAAGTTTTCTCTAGTTGGCTGAAATCTGCTCTCTTCCAATATCTAAGCACTTCTATATATGGGACATCTCTGTATACCAAATAAATTCAATTCCTTTATGCTTTCATATACATAAATTCAGATAGGCAGCCTGTCTCACATAACTTCTTCCATGCTAAACCCTCCACCAGTCAGGCCCTCAGCTACATAATTTGCTTCACAACCCCTCATCTAATTCTCTTCCACGTAAAGTCAATCTGTTAACACATTTCCAAAGAGGTAGCACAGAAAATGGCACCTTAAGTTCACATAGGACAAGGAGCAGGGCCACTGTCCCTCTTGGTCTAGATACTTTCTTTCCCCATTAATATAGTCCAAGCTCTCATCAAGAGTTTAATGACAGTCACAGAAGACCAACTCTTATCAAACTTACAGATGCCCAAAATGACCAAGGCCCATATACTATTGTTGAGCTGTATATTGATCATCTATATTGAATCATTTTTTGTTCTTAGTAAAATATAGAATGCTTATTTACAAAGGAAAAAGAAAAGTGTGTTTATATGAACTTACGTTCCCTAGAATGCCAGAAAAATCTCCAGGCCTTATTCTACTAATACCTAACAAGGGAGATGTTGGCAGAAATAATAGTGGCTGTTTTCTTACTACGATCAAGTTTTCAAAAATTTAGGTCCTTGTTTCTAAATCTGAAGATGTTTTGGATTTCTCCCAGGCTGTAATAACAACATAACCAAACGGCCTGATGACCATGGGTATTCTCAGGCAGAGCCCGCGGCAAAGATGACATTTTCTAGAGAGTGCTGGTGGTAAGCATGGCAGGAAGGGACCAGAGACCTTCCTTCTAACCCCAGCTCTGCCATCAGTAGTGTATGTGCTACTGCCCCTTGAAACTGCCATCAAGCAACACAGTATCAGCTGCATCTTTTTGTATGGTACTCCAATAAATCTAATGGTCTCCATGGTCACCCTCACACACATGACATTCACTCACAAAAACACACATACAAGCAAATAAAAAGTTAAAAATCAAAGAATATATCTCATGATAAAAGCAGAAAGCATTGATAAAATAATTGTTTAGATACAGAGAGATGGCTCAGCAGTTCGGGACACTGGGGCACTGGCTACACTTGCAGAGGACTTGGGTTCAATTCCCAGAAACCACGGGGTGGCTTGTAACTGTAAATTGCTTCTGTTCTGGAGGATCCAACATGCCCATACAGATAGACATAGACAAAACACCAATGCACATAAAATAAAAATAACTTCAAAAGTGATGTGGCTGTTGAGATGGCTCAAGGGATAAAGGTACCTGCTGCCTAGCCTGACAACCTAAGTTTAGCCCCTAGGACCCACCTGGTGGAGGGACCGAACTGACTCTTATCAGCTGTCCTCTTACCTTCACACATGTGCTATCACAGTCACATTAAATACATAAAACTTAAAACACTGATAGGAGAAAATTTCCATAGAGGTCAAAGTAACTGTCTCACATAATGCATGTATTTAGGTTTGTATGAAAATTACTAGAATTTTGCCCTTGGAATGCAAGGCTATCACTTATTAAAAGATAACCTTGCCGATTCATTACCAGAAAGACAAATACCAATCAGTAGGCACACATTGCACCTGGAGCCACAGTGGGGCTATCTAAGGGAGCCATGCCGGCAGCAGTCAGCTCTTAGGGATGTCAGCTGCTAGATACACAGGCCTTGACCTTTAGTAAGAGCTGCCGGGCACTACACATCCTTTTACGCCCTCTATTCTTAGAGAACATTTCTTAGATGTCAAATGGAGTAGCACGTTTGAAAAGAAGTTGGAAACACACAAAAGGTGTGTGGCCATACCTGCTCTTCCAGCAGTGTCTTTGCAGATGCTTTGCAAAGTCCTTGCAACGTGTCCACAGATGAACTGATCAACTCGAGAGACCACTGAAATCTATTCAGCTTGGTCTTGATCACACCTAAGAAGAAGAAAAAACTTAAAATGTAACTGCTTAGAAAATCATGCAGAGGTATAAAACCTGATGCAGTGAAGGGCCAGGCCTCTTCAAAACAGTCTGTTAGACTCACCAGTTATCTTGTCCGGGTGTCCTTGGGAAGATGCTTTGCAATATGCCCAATGACACACAGCATATAGCCTAAGGTGTTTGAGTTGGGAGAATGTTCTCTAGAGAAAAGGAAGGAGAGAATGCCAAATTAACCAGCATGCTGCCAAAACAAACAACCAACCAGCAACAAACCCCCAAAACCCCAAACACAAAACTACAACAAAACTCATTTCCTCTGGATTGTTAGTATTAGAAGTCAGTAGTTAACCTGGCTTAACTGTGAGGTCTGAGAGCACTAAGATGCTTAATGAACTTTGACAAAGGTAACCTGCTTAAATGGGATCCTGTTTTTCAAGCGTGTGTGTGCTTGAGCCAGAATCTAAAGCGACAGCTATGAAGTAGGCCAGAGCTTTGCTTCCAGCAAACTGGGGTCGGCTAGTGGCTACTTTGTAAGCATGCAAACCTGCTAAGTCTCTCCCACGACTCCATTATTTTGGTGTAGTCCAGCTTGGGTGATGAGCAAGTGATCTTGGAAAGCAGCATCCAGGCTGGTGCAGAATGTTCTGTGTCAGTGTGAGATGTCACACTGTTTACAAAAGTGGATGAGAATTTATCTTTCTTGGACCAGATATGAAAAGCCTTATTTAAATAGCGGCTGGAAAAAGAGAAGGGAAAGGAGAATTGTAATTAGAAATATACAAAAGTGTTCCGGCTAACCCTCACTGAAAGGCTATCAACTTCTGCATCTCCAGGATTTCTCTGGTACATAAAACATCCATGCAGTGAGTCTGGCTCTTTGCATATCTGATACCAAACAAGATATCTTTTTAATTTCCCCTTCAGAATAAACTGTCTTTATTCCCCGTCCCCCCCACAAAATACTATTTACAACAAAGAAAAAAATTTCAAAACCACCTCTTTCAAAATTTCCACACATTTAGCTTATTATAATAGGTACGTCCATGTTGATAAAAAGAAAATAACAGAAGATAATAAATGTCTCTTATTTAATGAGAGGCCAGAGAGAAGGGACATCACAGCCTTTAAATATGGCATAGCAAACAAGCTGAAACTTGGTAGACCTTAGTAACACACAAATAAAATTGAAAATGCATCCAATATACAAGTACTCATGTTTACTGTTCTCGTGTGTCATGTGTGTACATGCATGTTTCTTGAGGTTGATGTTGAGTATCTACCCAAACACTCTCCACCTCATTTCACGAGCCAGGTCTCTTACTGAACATGGAAGTCACGGTTCAGTTGCACAAACTGGGCAGCAGATCTTTGTCTCTGCAGTACCGTCACTAGGTCATGCACCATCATGCTCATCTTTATTCAGGGGAATAAGCCCTGGGGATCCAAACGCAGGTCTCCACGCTTGCAGGGCAAGCACACTGCCAACTGACATACTCACTACCCAGGACCCTTCACTGCTGTTTTAAAATCATCTCTTATTTTCTTTCCATAGCATGGAATGAGATGGTAAGACTCATGGGCTTATGCCACATCATATGTTTGAAAGGATACAACAGCACAGCTCCTGGGGCTGGAGAGCTGGCATGTGTAAGACCCAGGTTTCGGTCTCCTGCAAAAAGGCAGGACGAAAGGAAGGGATGGATGGAGAGAAGTCGGAAGAGAAGAAATAATAACAAAATGCAATTATATCCTCCCTTTGTGCTCTTGTAATAGGCTTCCTACCAAAACTGAGTTTGTTTTGTGAAATTTCCAATAGACTAAGAGCAACCTAAATAGAGTAAGGTGTCAAGTACGACAACTTTTCAGCTTTTAGAGTGGGGCACTGAAAATGAGCACTTTAAACTGTTAAGCTCCTCTTCTAGTCCCCACCCGCAACATTTGTTAAGCAGCTCTGAGGCCTCCTTCCTCTATTCCACTGCCTCCTCTTACTTATTCTGCCCTCATTACCTGTGATTTAAATCACTTCACACAGGCCTGTGTTCTCAACCTCCAGTTTGGGGCTCTTGGTCTCCAAGCACAAATTCACTTTCTCTATTTCCTAAAATGTAAATCCCAGTCTTGTCTCCCTATTTAAGTTCATCAGCCACTTCTTCCTTGCTACTCTGCTTTTAACAGAAGCTTCTGTGAATGTTGTATTATAATGCTGCAGTTTAATCTGGGTCCCAGGCTGAGGTGCTAGTGTAGCGCATATCATCTTATGCACCCAGGACTGTCCTTTTGCTCCTTATTTGCTTTCAAGTCAGTTCAGGGAGCTGCAGAGATGGCTCAAGAGTGAATAAACCACACAGCTTTTGCAGAGGATCAGTTTGTTTCCCAGCACCTAGCAGGCTGACTAGCCCACAACTAACTGCTTCTTCAGCTTGAGGGGATCTGAGGTCTTCTGGCCTCCATAGGCGCCTTCACTGATGTGCATGCACCCTCAGAAGATATGCAGATACACATACAATTAAAAAAAATCTTAAATAAAAAGTCATTTTAAAGGTCAGCTATCCTTTAAAGCACTTGCTCTCTGCTGATAAACAATCTTAACATAAATCTTGTATAACACTTTATAGGGTTCTTTATTCCATTAACCCTATTGTTTTTAATCGTTCTTTTTGGGGGTATGTATGCATGTATGTATGTATGTATGTATGTATGTATGTTTGGATCAGTGTGGGTGTGTAGGCAGTGGGTGGTACAGACTCTAGTCTCACATTTTAACAAACTGAAACCTGTTTTATTTCTAACTCCGTTGCCTGTTAGAGAAGTTTAATATCAGGTTAATTATCTGTTTATTGCTCATCTCCACTTTGGCTTGTGACCTGCTTCTCATGCCCCCTATTTTCTATGAGGAGTGCTCCACAGACTGAGAAGCATCCTTTATTGTGGGGTCCGGGTCTCCAGCCTGTCCTTCTTGTGGTTTTTGTGGTTCATCTTTGTCCATCTTCTAAGTTGCTTTTACACATCTAGGAATGTGTAACTGATAAAGAACAGAATCTACTCTTCACAATCCTAAAAGCTGGGAAATCTAAGGTTAAGGTCCAGGCTTAGTGCCTGCAGAGGTCATTCTCTGCTCCAACACAGTGCCTTGCACGCTGCATCCTCTGGAGGAAGCAAGCAGGGGAACTCATGGCACAAATTCAGAGATGGAACAAGATAGCCCATTCCTGGAAGCTGTCTTTCTACAAATAGTAAATAATTCAGGAGACTACAGCCCTGGCTGCCTAATACCATCTTATATCTTACCACCTCATGATATCCTTGTACTTCCTAGTTTATAAAACACATGCTTTGTAAGGGAAACATGCAGCTATAGCAGCTGCTGCTGATCATTCTAGCGCATATTCACCATGCCACTATGATGCAACTGCTTAAGTTCAGTGTGGGGAAAAGAAGCAATGTTTTCCCACTCGAAGTGTGTGATGCGCTGACCTGTGCCCTCCTAAAATCCCTATGTTAAAAGACCCAACATTGTAATCTCAGAGGAGAATATGACTGCATTTGGAGATGGTGCCTATAAAAGAACCAAGAGTCAAAAGGAGGCCATTGGGATCACATTAAGAAAATGTGACATGCCTTTAGTCCCAGCACTTGGGAGGCAGAGGCAGGTGGATTTCTGAGTTTGAGGCCAGCCTGGTCTACAGAGTGAGTTCCAGGACAGCCAGGACTATACAGAGAAACCCTGTCTTGAAAAAAAAGAAAAAAAAGAAAAAAAAAAGTGACATGTGTCCTTATAAGAGGGGATTGGACTCCTACAGTTTCCAGGAACATACAGGTACAGAGAAAAGACTCTGAGGACATAGCAAGACACAAGGCTGTCTGCAGGCCAACAAGAGGCCTAAGAGACAGCATTGAACCTTAACCTGGGATTGCCAGCCTCCAGAACTATGAGAAGTAAACTTTTACTATTGAAGACATGCAGACTGTGATATGCTGTCATATTAAACCTAACAAACATGAGAGACTAAACTCATTATAGTTTCACATTTAACATTTCTGAAAAAAAAAAAAATTCTAGAGGACTGTGCCCCTTTTTATAAGAGCAGTTGTCTTACTTAGAGTGTACTAAAGTGAGTTGGGGAGGAAAGGGTTAATTGGCTTACACTTCCACCTGGCAGTCCATCACTGCAGGAGGCCAGGACAGAAACTCAAACAGTGCAGCCATCTACTGCAGAGGCCAAGGAGGGGTGCTGTTTACTGGCTTACTCCTGGCTTATTCCTCCTGGTTTCTTATAGAACCCAGGATCACCAGCCCAGTCATGGCACCATCCACAATGGGCTGGGCCCTCCTCCAATCACTAATTAAGAAAATGCCTACAGCTGGAACTTATGGAGGCATTCTCTCAAATGAGGTTCCCTCCTTCAGGATGTCTCTAGCTTAGATGACAATATAGTGTTATAGTCTCTCCCTCTGTGGCAACAGACACTTTGAGAGAGGGCTGTGACACCTATTCAGTGTGTCTAGGCTGGGTGGCAGGCTGGGTAGGCTAAAGGCTGTGCCAGAGCAATAGCAGCCTCCTTTTTGGCAGTTATTTTTATTCATTTTGAAATCAGATAGCTGTGTGTTTGAAAACATTAAGAAATGGGACTGAAATGAAGCTATAAATAGTCTGTATACACAAGTGTTTGTACTTGAAGAATAGGCATTTAAAGGGTCCTCATGTCCTATCAAGCATTAGAGAATGCATGTCATAGGACACTTAGAAGATAATGTATCACGTAGATATACATTATAGTAGGAAAGCATGGAATACCTACGAGCCCAATGTTTAGGAAGTAAAAAAAATATCTAACGTAAGAAAAGAAAAGCTCTTTGGAGAAGGAGCCGATTGTTTAAAACTGGGCAACCCTGGGGACCTAAGACTAGGTGCTAGTTACACATCAACTTGACAGAGTCTAGCATCACCTAAGACGCAAGACTCTAGGCTTCCCCACGAGGGATTCCCTCACGGTCAGCATCTGAGAATGTCCGTGAGAGGTTATCTCACATTTAAATGCCAGACTGCATTAAATGATATGGGAAGACAAGAGCGTTTCGTGGGCCGGATCCTGAATGGCACTCAATGGAGACAAAGCTCTGCACTGGCATTTGTTGCTCTTTGCTTTCTTACTGTGGCTCCCTCACATAATATGCATCGGTAAGCCAAGATAAACTGTTTCCTCCTTAAGACTCTTGTCAGGGAATTTTATTACAGCAACAGAGGAAGAAACTAAGATAATAACAAGAGTGAGAAAGTAGATTCTGCTGTGGAATAAATTCCTCCCTTAAACAAATCTCTCCCAGCAAAAATGTAGGTGGTACTGAGAAAATACTGACTAGATGAAGCCATTTTTAGTGGTAAAGTGTTAATACCAAAGAGCTGAAAATATCAAGTAACACATTAGCTACACACATACACACACACATAGAGGCAAAACATTCATAGACATAAAATAAAAACAACTCTTTAAAACACAACAAAATAGCACTTGGCCTTCTATTAGAAATTTGAGGGATACAGTCAATGTACCTCAGATCCTGGCTTTCTGTGGTGAGGAGAGCAAGTAGGTCCCAAGCAAGCACCTGGCTTCTGTCCGCACTGTGAAATTTCCTGTGATGCTTGATGTTCTGCAACAGGAGCTGGTCCAGGCACTCCAAGGCCTTCTCTTGCACTGAGCTCTCACAGTCCATCACTACCGGGATAACGCCCATCAACCGGGCCTTCTGGACTGGGACACATGTAGGTTGGGCCTAAAGTTGAAGACATAGCAGAAGATCTAACATTAATACAAGTTTAGATACAAGCCACTGAAGTTTCAGTTGGAATTTCAAAAGACATGTTAAATATGATCACACCTACAGGGGGTAGGAAATCCTTGGCATAATATTTGGCACTATACCTAAGCAAACAAATGATTGTACTTAGTTGCAAATAAAACATAAAACAAACATTCAAAGTTATCGAAAAACAAACAGGCAATTCTTGTACAGTTACTCCTGCCCCATCTAAGTATACCCCATCTCAAAAAAAAGAAAAAAAAAAAAGTTCTGGACTTGTAGGCTTCAGGCTAGAGCATACACTTTGTATGCTCAAAGTGCTTGAGTTTAGTTCCCAACACCAAATGGGGCAGGAGTAACTGTACACAAGAATTACCTGTTGCTAAATGTTAAGTAAACCATTTAGAAATTCACCGGAGCCCACTATAGGACTAACCACCATCAACAGGGGAATAAAAGAGGTGTGGCAGATGACTGCCTTTTTAAATTGAACTAGGAACTAATGGTAAACAATGCTGTGCCACCTCTTGATTTTTATCTTAAATCCCAGCTAGAAGAGGAAAATAAAAAGTTTGAATTGATTTTAATTTTTATTTATGTATATGGGTGCATGTCTGTGTCTGTATGTAAATGCGTGTGCAGGTGCCCACAGGGGTCACAGACAGCATGTGCTCTAACCACTGAGCTGTCTCTGTTAGTTACTTTTTGTTGCTGTGACAAAACACCAGAACCAAAAGCAACTTGAAGAAAGTGTTCATTTTTGTTCATAGTCCCAGAGGGTGAGAGTCCACTGTGGCAAGGAGGCATGGCAGCAGTCAGCAGGTGTTCTGATGATCTGGAAGCTGAGAGCTCACATCTTAACCCAGCAGAGGACAGACTGGAACGGGACTAGGCCTCAACTTCACAGTAATCCTCCTGCCTCAGCCTTATGAATGTTATAAGTGTGAACCATTAAAGCCAATTCAGAACTGTTTTTGATGTCAAGCTGTGAGCATTCTATACACAGTGTGACACTCCTCACCATAACAAGTTCTGTAAGAGACTGTAAGGCTTGCTTCCGCACAGATATGGCGGGGTCTCGACAATGGTCCTGCAGGATCAACAGGTCCTCCTCCATGCCCAAGATGTCACAGTGTTTCAAAATACTCATTAACACCTGAAACGTACAAAATGGAATAGCGTGCACAGGGCATAAGCAGAAAGAGTAAACATAGACAAACAAACACTTCAGTTTGTGTTGTCAACATTTTGGGGATAGGGATCAACCCTACTTCCCTATAGTATCCATCTTCTGAATGGACTCTCTAGGAAAACTGAACATTACAACCAACTTCATGAACCTAATGAAATTTATCTGTGGTCTCCTAGTTCAGATGAATACATATAAAAGGTGGTTTGTTTTTTATATGGTTGCCCTGGGTAAGTTAGTACTCATTATGTAGACCAGGCTGGCCTCAAACTCAAACTTGCTTCAAACCGGATGTCTGCTTCTGCCTCCCACGGGCTAGGATTATGGGTATGTACCATTACACTCCACAAACGTTGTGTGTCTTACAAAGCCACCAAATAAATTTGAAAGCTTAAAAATCAGCAAGTTCTTTTGGCTCTACAGCGTATAAATGGCAGTGCCAAGGTCAAGTATGAAAAGCAGGTTAAGTAATGAGTGTGGCATTTCTGAGTTTTCATGTTCCCACCTGAAGTGCAGACTTCCTGACGTTGATTTTCTCATCCTTGGTTCTCTTTCTCAGCATTGTCATGAAGCATCTCTCTGTGGACCAACTCAAAAGAGTCACTATCTTGAGAAAGACCAGGCACAGCCTAACATGTCACAACACTGAGAAGACAGGATTGGCTGAGACTCACTAATTATTCTAAGTTCTAAGAAATAAAAGGACTTTTAAAAAAGTCTTGAGAACAGATTAAGACTTATAATGACCCAGAGGCCTTCTAAAGATCTGACGAGGTAATATGTGACTCCTTTCAATTTTCTCCTCTAAAAGCTTCTGGGATTACTAAGCACCTAAAAGAGTTGTTCTCTATAGACTGTCTTAATCTAAATTAAACTGAGAATTGTAAGACCATTTAGTAATTCATTAAGTAAGAGGAGCTGGGAAGATGGCTCTGTGGATATAGAGGTTTGCCATCCCCGTCTGAAAGTCTTGCTTTCAGTCCCTAAAAAAGAAAGGGGTAAAAAGTTGTCTTCTGACCTCCACATGTGCACCGTGGCATGGCCTATCTACTCCATTACACAGACACACAACAACAATATTTTAAAAATCAGTTAAATAAAAAGAAGAACATATAACAACATACAACAGGGACACATGCTCTACTATGTTCATAGCAGCCTTATTTATAATAGCCAGAAGCTGGAAACAACCCAGATGTCCTTAACAGACGAATGGATACAGAAAATGTGGTACATTTACAAAATGGAGTATTACTCAGCTATTAAAAACAATGAGTTCATGAAATTCTTAGGCAAATGGATGGAACTGGAAAATATCATCCTGAGTGAGATAACCCAATCACAAAAGAACACACATGGTATGCACTCACTGATAAGTGGATATTAGCCCAAAAGTCCACAATACCTAAGATACAATGCAAAGACCATATGAACTCAAGAAGAAGAAGGAAGACCAAAGTGTGGGTGCTTTAGTCCTTCTTAGAAGGAGTATCAAAATACTCAACCAGAGCTCTCAGGGTCTAAACCTCCAGCCTGAGAATACAAGGAAGGATTCATGGCTCCACTTGTAAGGTAGTTGAGGGTGGCCTTGTCAGGCATCATGGAAGGGAAGGGTCTTGGTCCCTGAAAGTTTGGATTCCTAGTGTTGGAGAATTTGAGAGCAGGGAGGAGGGAATGGAGGATGGTGGGAGCACACCCTCATAGAAATAGGAGGAGGGGCATGGGATAAAGAGTTTTAGGGTTGGAATGGAGAGAGGTAACATTGAAAGTAAATAAATAAAATGCCAATACAAACAAAACAAAACAAAACAAAACAAAACAGATAATGGTCTGGCAATTGTAGTTGAGCAGTCGAGACTTTTGTCAACAATTTATTATGGAATTTTGTATAATCCTCAAGGACAAGATATTGTGGAAGAGGCCATGAACTTTGAAAAGATTGGTGAGACATACTGTTGCTGAGACAAAGAATGATGCCGACCTGTGAGCTTGTTGAGTGCCTCGACAAGGGTGACTGGGGAGCTGTATTAGACATATGTTCCTGACCCACCTTTGCTTGACTATATCCCAGATGGGACAAGCTGCCTTGCCTCAAGTTTTTAGACCTTGTGGGATACAGAATTGAAAAGAGAAATTATGTGTTTGTATTCTTCTTAAAGATGACCAGCAATTAGGACTTAATCATGTACTGGTCTAGAAATCAATCCAATATGGGAAATAACAGTCTACTTTTGGAAGACTGGATCTCGACTTTGTCAGAGACATATTTGGAAGCTAGCTGTAGCTTGCTATGATGTTACGATAGCAAGAGATAAAGTTGGGACAGGATCTGGATTTCAAATAAGGGTTAGTGCATGTTTTAAGGCTCTTTTAATTGTCAAGCTAAAATTGGTTTTGTCTCTTCTACAGTATTTACTGTAAGTTGCATTGACTGTATAATTTCCAATAATTATGTTAGTGTGTTGAAACAATGATTGTCATTATAATCAGAAAAAAGTTTAAGGACACCTGTAGGATATTTGGCATAATCCTAACACGTCTCTGGGTGTGTTAACTTTGCATTGTGAGATTATGAATTTAAAGAATGCTGCCCTGTTGACCTTTGATGCTGCAGATAATGCCAATAAAATTATCCATGGCCTGAGGTCAGTATTTCCATTTTGGTCAAACCTCAGAAATGGCATATAGATCAGGCTAGCCCTTCTTGTCCTGGGAATACTTTTATTCCTGCCCATTGTTTTAAAGCTAATCTTTAACAACATCAACATGTTGGCAGCCAAAGTACATGGCTTAAACTTGAAAATGGACCCCCAGACAGAGTTATTAAATTAACAGGCTAACAAGCCAAGGACGGGTAAGATTCTGCACAGAGCCTTACCAACCTAAGTCATAAGCATTGCCTTTGATAATGCATATTCCATGATGGGTAATAAAGGCATTCTTGTCAGAATGACCTAAGACAGGCTCAGTCTTGTTAATGACATAAAAAAGGAGGAGAGGTGGAGAGCCTTTGGGGCTGCTTGGCAAGAAGCTGACATGGGCCAAAGACAAGGAAATGGGCTGCTTGGCAGGAATATGACATTGGCCAAGGACAAGGAAGTAGGCTTCAAGCAGGAATCTGACATTAGACTAGAACAAAAAAGTAATTTCAGGTAGGAATCTAAATTGTAGGCTACAACAAAGAAGTAAACTCGGGCAGGAATCTAAATATTAGGCTAGAACAAAGAAGTAATTTCAGACAGGAATCTAAATTTTAGGCTAGAACAAGGAAGTAGGCTTCAGACATGAAAATGACCTTGGGCTAGGATAGGGAAGTAGGCTCAGATACTTTGGTCATCCTGATAAGCCTTTAGAAACAGTGATCACAGGAGTATTCACATAATTGGATCTAATGCCTTGTTTTTTCTTTGACTATTTGTGTTTATTGTATTGCTTGTTCCTTGACTATTTGCATCTATTGTATTGCTAGACCCTCAACCTAGAACTGACCTTAATACAAGCATGCAACCAAAATGGTATAAAAGCATGAAGGAAGAAGGGGTATAGGATAGGAGATTTTAGGGAGGGGAAAGGGATGTCATCTGTATTGTAAATAACTAAAATATCCAATTAAAAAAAAATAACATGTTTTTAAAAACAGCTGTGCTTTCTAAATGACAACAGTAGGGCGGTACTGTTGCACATTTTTGTACACTCTGATGCCTGGCTTAGCAGATGGCTGCTGAACGGTCATATGGTATATCTATCTATACACTACCAGATCTCTGGGAAATGTCAATTTACTTGTGAGAAGATCAAGGTAAGGGTACAAGGTTGATATACCTTGATAATAATATGAACATGGTTTTCACATCAAAGACCCTTGAGAGGGTCTTAGCAACAACCCCTTAGATGTCCTCAAACCAAAGATGGGAACTGTTTAGATAAAAATGGTGAAAATTCAGTGAAGCCCAGGTAATATTTTGAAAATAGCCAAAAAATCAACAAACATTAACAAGCTTTAACTATACTCAACAACAACAACAACAAAAGAATTAAAGTTGTTTAAACCAGATATGCAACATTATGAGATTACTATCAGTTTACAGAGCATAGAGGGATATAGGAGAAATTTTTTGCCAACAAATTTTTAATGAAATGAGCAAGTGCTCAGAAGACTGATAATCAAAGGTGACTTAATGAAAAGAAGAAAATGACTACACCTATAAACATGAAGAAACTCAACTGGTCGGAAAAGAACTTCACACTATATGCACAAAAGCCAAAGACTAGCAGGTTCACTAGGAATTCTATCAAATGATGACACAGAAGTGAGTGAGAATCCTTCACCACCTCAAACAAAAGGGAGAATATACTTCCCTCATAGTATTGGGCTAATATCACCATGACAACAAAATCAGACACCTCAACGAAATGAACCCCTAAAACTACAAATAGTAACAATCTCAGCAAAACACTAGTAAGTTGAACTAAGCAAGATTAAAAAAGGATTTTACCATGTCTGCTATTTATCTCAGGAATTAAAGGTTGATTCTAATGTGAAAAACCAATGAGTGAAAATACCACAGCATCAGAAGAAAGTAAAACCACACAATAGCCTTTTTAAATGAAGAAAAATGTTTGCAATATTGAGGAGTAAAACATTCAGAAAAAAAAAAAAAAGGCAACTTTCTTCTAACAACAAGGGCTGTCCTGAAAACCTTACAGCTGATATCCTGCTCAACAAAGAATACTGTGATAGCTATTGTTGGTTGTCAACTTGACTATATCTGGAATGAACTACAATCCACAAATGGAGGGCACACCTGTGATTCAGATCTTGAGGCAGGAAGACAACTTTAATCTGGGCCACACGTTCTGCTAGAAGCCTATATAAGGATAATGGGGAGAAAGAAGGTGCTGTTCTTTGCCTACTTGCTCTTGCCTTGCTAGCACATCCATACCTTCACTGGCACTGGAATCTGAGTTGCTAATTGGCTCAACTCTTACACACAATCGACTGCTTGATGAGAAAATCTGGCTTACTGTGTGGTGCAGACTGCTAGACAAAGCTCAGAACAACCCATAGAGGGGGCTTAGACTTACATGGTGTCTTCAACAGAAAACTGTAAGTTGGTTGAAAAAATGATGGTGTGGGCATGCAACTTAGGCTTCCAAGGGTAGGAAGGTAAAGTGTAGATGCCTAATAGACTGAGATCTTGTTTGGAGACCCCTTCATTGATCCTTATAATAGTCATATTATTTTATTCACTCTGCACTTTCCTTCTTTTCTTTAAAAATGTACTTATGAACTTCACTTTCTACTTTTCCCCTACTCCTTTTCCACATTTTGAATATTCTAGATTTTTCTTTTGCTTTTCATTTCCCATTTTCTTCTCTCTTATTTACCCCTTTCCTTTTCATTCGTCTTTTAAAAGTTTCCAGTTTTGGGCTAAAGAGATAGCTCAATGGTTAAGAGCAGGGGCTGCTTATAACTGTCACTAACTGCAGTGCCTGGGGATCTGACGCCCTCTTCTGGCCTCCAAGGACATCAGGTACATGTGGTGTACAGGTATGCATGAAGACAAAACATCCATACACACAAAATGATACAATAATGAAGAATTTTAAAAATGAAACTTTCCTGTTTAGGGAGCCGGTGAGATAGTTTAGCAGGCAGACACTTGCTAAGCTTGACAACCTAAGTTCAATGCTTGGAAAGAGAGAAACGAGTCCTTCAAGTTGTCCTTTTACCTTCATCATGCACCTGTAGTATTCATGACTACCGACAGATAGACAGACACATACACACAAAACCAATAAAAAATAAAAACAAAACCCTTTCTGTTTGAGAATACTCCTACTCTACCATGCCTGTTGTTAGCATTGTGGGTATGGAAGGTGGTACTTGGTTTCTACTTTATTTCAGGAGCACAATGGCATCCTTGGCTACAAGAGACTTTGTCTCAAAAATATAAACAAAACAACCAATGCTTACAAGGACATGGTGGGAAACGCAATCCTGGTGCTCTGCCAATACAACTGACTTCCTTGCCTGGGCACAGTAATGCCTTTAAACCCAGCATCAGAAGACAAAGACAGGAGAATCTCTGAGTTTGAGACCAGTCAGGAATACATAGTAAGACCCTGTCTTAAATATATACATAGTAACAAACAGTTCTTGATAAAATAAAAACAGAACTGTCGTATGACTCAACTATACCACATGGATGTGAGTTTTTAACCGAAAGAAATCTAGCTTAGTACATAACAGATACACCTATATCTTCATGCCTGTTGTGGCATCATTCACAACACCGGAGTCACACATAGACCTTAGTGGATAAAGAGACTGCGGTGCACACACAGCTGGAGTCCAAGTCAACCACACAGGACAAAATGATGCCACCTGCTGAGATGCACAGAACCAGAGATCATGTCAAGCACAATCCCCCAGACCTGGAAATGCACTATCACAGATGTTCCCTCACATGGGAAATCTAAACTATAAGAAATTTATATACGTATAAAATATCTATGCTATGAAAGTAGAGCAGACCGTATTTGGGAAGAGGCAGCAAGAGGGAGAGGAAAGACAAGTGTAGGTACCTCCAGGCTGAGTCTGTTCACCATTTTCACAGATAATGCTGTGCACGGAGGGGCAATTTCGACTGGTTAGCACTATTAAAGAAAAAGATCAGAGGTCAAAGTCTGTTATATAGTCAACGGCATGAGCACTGCATGTTACTCAAGTGATCAAGCAGCCAAAACAAAGCTTCTCTGAGGAAGAAAGGAGCAACGTCAAGACAGGTGGGCAGGGGAGGCAGAGTCGTTCTAATGGCAGCACATTATGGTTTTTAGAGACAATTCATGTGTTTGAAAAATACTGATGATTGATTACCTGTTGAGGGTCTCAGTAAGGTGCCAGAGTGACTCTGTACTCCTGTAACTAAATTACCTGAAAGCAAGCAGACACATAAGAAAGAGAAATACCATAAACCGCATGGCAACATATACAGGAGCCACAGTCAAAGCAGACACGCTCAAAACTGCTGACAACTGTCTTTTCTTTCAGAAAGGGAGTTTCCAATGGATCAGGTTTCCCTGCATTAGAAAGGGATTTGAAGTGGGAGACAAGTTCAAGTTGTAGAATACATGCTTAGCTGTGTGAGGTCCTGGGATGAATCCTACACATATAGTATAACAACAAATGATAAAGTGGTTTGTGAGGTTAAATTAACTAGCACATGTGCGTGCACGTACACACACACACACATACACACACACACACACCAGCCTTAACAAAGAAGGATCCGTTTGCAGTTTTTCATTTTTTTTTTTTTCTTTTCTGGCCACTCATAGTGGGTACTGGCCCCTGGCCTCACATATACTAGGCAAGCAAACCCTGAGTTATGCCTCTAGCCTCTCCCACTCACTGTTAATGAAGATTTCCAATATACTCTCAGATGTGTTGCTAGTAGACAACTCCAGACAATGTGCAAAGCTGGACAGTGCCTTGCTGCGGACAGTAGGTGCCTTGTCTAAGCAACGATCAAATATAATTTCTTGCACAAAGAATTTGTGCTTTAGAAACTTCTGGTGCTCCAGTAATACAGCGTCATCCACCTGTCTTTCAGGCAGCTCCAAGAGCGCTAAAGCAACATCCAGAGTGAAAACCCGGTATGCAATCTGGTGAGGCAGAATCAGAGGAATCCATCACTAGGAGGAAGAGTGAGAGCAAAAGTCTTTTTCTGCATTCAGTCCTGGCCGTCATCAGACGCCAAAGCCAGTCCTGAGCTTTTATTCAGATACATCTCCTACCTTGGAACTCCGTGAATATTTGTAAAGCCAGGCAATGAATGTAGCATACGCCTCAGAGGGAAGTTTATTAAGCAGCTGGACCAGGGACTGTGCTGTGTATGTCCGATACTCTGCTTTATCTACCACCTGGAACAAATGAAAGAGAGATGGCTGGCCATCCACTTGCAGAATAACTGAAGCTGATGCTGGAGCTGAAAATTAGCAGGTGTGATTAGCTCAGTGACCTTTAAAACACTGGATAAATGACAAACTTCATGTTTCTTATCCTACTGAAACCTAAACTATAAGCTTCTCTGCAGAAAAGCATACAACTTCAGACTATACACCTCTACAGTAGATAGGGTTCAAATGAAGAGTCATTGCTTAAACAGCTCCACAAGTTTATAAACTATCAGTTTATAAATTATAAAACACTTGAGAATGGAAGCTATTGAGGCTGCTCAGCATTTAAGAGTGATTATTGATCTTGCAAAGGATCTCAGCACCCACACTGCGACTCATAACTGTCTCTAAGCCCAGTTCCAAGGGATCCAGTAGCCTCTTCTGGTCTCCATGGGTAACAGTCACACACATGTCCGCATATATACATGTAAGCAAAACTCATACACGTTAAAAAACATTATTAGATTTGAACATGATTAGATAACTGATGGTAGTTTGTCTTTTAGGTGGTAAATATTTTATGTTCTTTTTAAAGTTCTTATCATTTATACAGAAACATACTAAAATATTAGAATGAAAGAATATGATGGAATTTGCTTCTGAAGAAAAGTGTGCATGTGCATTCAAGATACACAAAGCAAACAAAACCGGCATGATGGGAAGGTGCTGATCAACTCACCACACTCTCCTCCCAGCTCCTGTGCATATCTACCACTTTTCAAAATCAACAGCTTAATTCTGAAAGAATACTTTGTTATTAGCTGGGTATGGTGGTGCTTGCCTTTCATCTCTGACTCAAGCCTACCTTCAGCTATACAGCAAGACCCTGCAAACACCCACAAAACCAACCCACAACCCTGCCTGGTTTAAGACAGCATCTGTTTTTAAAGCTACGGTTCCTGATGATACAAACTGGTTCTCAAGAACAACACATTAAGCACACAGTACCTTGGCACAGATGTGCTGCAGTAAAGTACCAAGGACTGGAAACACACTTTCTTGTAGTTCATCCACAAGTGAGCTGTTTCGAAGAAAAACACAAATCCAGTTACAATTAACAAGGGCTCTCTATGTAGCCCAGGCTGTCCTGCAACTCACAGTGTAGACCAGGCTGGTCTTGAACTCACAGAGATCAGCCTGCCTCTGCCTCCCTAGTACTGAGTTTAAAGGCATGTGCCATGAAGTCATATGAAAAAAAATTTCTACTTAACACATCCTAGATGTTTAATGTTTTAAAAATTCTTTCTATGAAGTTAGTCAATGAGATGACTCAGTGCATAAAGGCACCTGCTAATAAAGCTTGGTGACCTGAATTCAATCACTAGGACCCACGCTGGGGAAGGAGAGAACCAATTCCCCTAAGCATGCCACACACACACACCAAGAGGAGGAAGAGGAGGAAGAAGAAAATGATGATGACAATGATGACAATAACAAAGAAGGAATCCTAGCCAGGCACTGGTGCTTCACACCTGGAAACCCAGCACTCAGAAAGCTGAGGTAGGAGGAGTCTTAGAAGGTGTAGGCCAGGCTGGTCTACATAGTGAGTTCTAGTCCAGCCTTGGTAACAGTGAGAGACTGTTTCAAACAAGGCCAACCCTATCGAGAGACACTTGCTCAGTGACAAGATAGTATCAGTCAGTGCCAGTGTCTCCATCCACAGCCCTGGAAAGAAGCCTGCAGGTATGCGTGCACTAACAGGCACATAATCGCTTTACAGTGAATGCCAAGTTATCAGTGGTGGAGCAATGAAAATGGAAGACACAGCAAATGTACCTTTCCCAGTAAAGCTAAGAGGAGACTTTTAGGTGGAGTTAAGTATCATGGCAGAGAACATAGTCTATCAGTCATAAGAAATTAAGCAACCTCCTCACTTTCACCCTTCAGCAAGTCCTTCTTGACGTGGAGGATGGAAGAGAAAAGTGAGAACAAAAAAAAATGTGCAAGGAACAGAAACATAAGTAGAGAGAAAACAGTGGAGGAGGCGGTGGGCCTTCTGTCCTGGAGAAGGGATGCCTGAGTGGACACTGACAGGAGTGGGCAGTTGACCACACAAATGATGGAATCAGGCTGGAGCCTGACTCTGGCTCAAGAACTACAGATTCACTGTGTCCTTAACAATGCCCTAACATGGAAGCTGCCAAATGTTACTCAGGCAGAGGAAACTGATAGGCCACAAATGCTTGACCCACAAACCACCACTGGTCTGACATTCCAATGCCACAAGAGTCAGGCTGTGGTTAGTGCAGGGCCCAGACGTTCAAGGGAGAGTGATCTACAAGAAAAATTCAAGATGTATATACTTTACCTGACAAACTGGACTGCTTGGTTTCTACAATTGATGACTTGTGAGGTTATAGCAAGGGGGGCACAACGGGACCCTTCCCCTACTTCTAACATCAATATCACATTTAGCATTTGATGGAAAATAGAACCAATAACCTAAAAGAGAAAAGGAGATTTGATTTAAACTGTGACAGAGAATCCAGTGGTCTCAAGGATTTTGCTGCTAACCCCTAGGGTTGTGTTTCTTGGGCAACGACAGGTATTCAGTAAGTACAAGCTATACCTTATGCGTTAAGCTATTTACATTAATAAGTTACGTTACAACAGGTAACTTTAAGAATACTATGTTGTTTCCATAATGTCTTCATATCATTACACAAAATATAGGTATGTGGCAAACTATAATTCATTAATAGTTAATATTAATATTACCATATATTAAAAGGGAATACACTTGTATTTTATGAAACATCCAATATATTATCCCATATATTTATCTGACAAATAAAAATTCCAGTAAATACTGAAAACACTTTCATATATTTAACTGGACTGAAGAATCTGAAGTATCTGAACAATTCTTTAAGGCAAGCAAGAAAAGAAACATAATTTCCACTGTGTAGGTAACAAAATGAATTTCAAAGGTAAGTTGTCCAAAGTCAGATAATTAATGTTCTCCTAAAACCAAGGTTGTCTAGCATGAAGCAAAATATCCTCACAATTAAAAATCCTTAGAGATACAGTATACCTACAAGGGTGACCTTTTCCATTGACCGTATTTTTTAAAATGTTTAGAAGGACATGGAAACATACTTGTGAATTCCATCATATTCATACTTTAAGCACATAGAAACAATAGATGTAATCAATTATAAACTACTGCATGTTGTTGGGCATGATGGTGCATGCTTTTTGTCTTAGCACTTGGGAAGCAGAGATAGACAGAAGGCTGTGAGTTCAAGGTCAGCCTGGTCTGTATAGAGAATCTCGGGCCAGCCAGGATGACAAAGCAAGATCCTGTTTGTTTTTTAAACTTGTTTTTGAAGCAAGAGAAATTGCATTCTGTACTCAGCATTTAGTTTAATTTGGTGGCAATTTAGGATGAAACTTCCTGTCCTCCTTGTCCAGACGGAAACATTCCCAACATCACGTAACTCACACTGCTGGCAGGAAGTGGACTGGGAATTTGAACACAGATGTGCAGAGCCCCAACGTGTTTTTAACTACATAGTACTGTAGCATATTAACTATATCACACTCAACAAAAGCCACAGGAACGTGACTGTCTGTGGTTTCCCCAGAATATCCTGCTTTTATTATGGTATTGAAGCTTAGTGAGGTTCCCTTACTACAACTACAGTGTTTACTGAGAAAGTTACCTAAGGTAACTCAGAAGGCAAGATGCAGGCTATCAAAACTAACCAAATGGCAACCTAAAAACCTCTGTAGACTATCAACAGGAAAAATACAGATACTAACATGTTCTCAAGCACACAGGAATTACCAAAGAAACTTAAAAATTCTGACGGTTCATTCCTTTTTATTTGTTTTCCTCTGAGACTGGGTCCCGCTGTGCAGTTCCTGCTGGCATGGAATTTGCTATGCAGACAAGGTTAGGCTGGCCTCACACCTGGCCTTTGCTTAATGAGTGCTGGGACTAAAGGCATGTACTACCACACCAGTCCTGACTGCTCTCTTTAGGACAGCGTGGTCAGTGTCTACATGAAAGTGTTTAGTCTGTTCTCCCAGTTAAGTAAACACAACTTTGTCTCCTCTCAGGAACTTAGAAATAATTTGTTGGGGCTGTCAAATATATTGGGTAAGTACTGGGTAATGAAGACTAGATAGCAAGCAAAAATAGTGACATTTCATTATAGAAAGAACACCAAGTTCTGAAATGATATGGTAAGTCAAAATGCTATTACAGCCAGCTGGCCCTGAGCCACAGGGCATATGTGCCAAGACACCTCCCCAGTGGATGTCTAAAGATGTGACCAGTACAATCCTGTATCAGCTTTCCTATACAGACATAACTACAATACAACTTAATTTGTAAACCTTGCTGGGCAGGTATTCAGCCTGCCTGTAACCCTAAAGGACAAGCTACCAGCTCAACTAACCACAAAATAGATTCACAAAAATGAGATGAACAAGAATTAAAAAACGGAACAATTATAACAATTTGCTGTAATAAAAGATATGTGGACGTGTTCTCTCTCTCTGAAAGTATTACAGGTACTCACTTCTCTTACCACACATGACTTCAGCTAGCCAAACCTCTCTGCATTATCTGGTCTGTCCACTTTCAATTCCACTAGGGTATTAGAATATACGTCTCCCCTACCTTATTTCCTTCTCCATGTACTGGGGAGCACAGTAAATACAATCCATAGTAGGCCAGCTCTGATATGTGTTTTACTTCATTGAGGTTCCTAAAGAAAAGAAAGGGAAAAACGTTGGCTAATGGATTTGATTTTATATTTCATAGCCTGTAAGCTTCTGTCTCTCTCTCCCTCCCTCCCTCCTTTCTTGAAAACAGCATCCCTGTGTGTTGACCTCAAATGCTTTCACTCAAACTACTTACTCAACCTTCCAAGCAGATAGAGTACATGGGCCAGCACTTTCTATAAGTCAAACTTAAATGAAAAAAAAAAAAACCTGCTTCCATACTAACTAGAATAAATAACATTTCAGTTCTGAAAAACATCATTAGACCAAAATGTTGCAAGATGAAGGGCTCACCTGGCTTGTGAAATAACCAATTTATGAGAAACTGGCTCAAAACTGGTTAATGCAACAAACACCTGGAAGACAAATACCAAGAAAGGTGTGAGTGTTTTCTCCATTCAGTAAATACTAGAGATAAATAACAGCGGCTCTCCACCTTCCTAATGCTGTGACCCGTTAACAATGCAGCTCTTCATGTTGTAACCCCCAACCATAAAATGATCTTCACTGATACTTCATGACTGTAAGTTAATACCACCGTTATGAATTATAATGAAAATATTGTAGGAGATAAAAGGTTTGCCTAAAAGGTTGTGACCCACAGGTTGAGAACCGCTGATCTAGACCTTCATCTTCTGTAGTTACCCCCAAGTCTTGGGAATTTTCACTTACCTCTATACAAGTCTGAATGGACTGTGGCTTTTCTTTAAGAGAAAACTTGGGCAGAAGCCTCAAAAAATTCTTTAGAAGATTAAATATGGCATCTCGTATTTGAGAAAGGTCCCTGCCAGAAAGGTAAATCTCCTCTTCCTCCTCCTCTTCCTCTCTTGAGAGTTCATCCACCTGAATCACGGAAAAGTGTGCCAGTGACTGTGATGCGGACTCATGCTGTCCCATGCTCTCCATTTGCCCAAATGGAGTCAATGCCAGTCCAGCTTCACCCACCAGAGGATCTGACTCTGCCCAGGTCCCTATGTTGTTCTAGGTCTTGAAGGCCAGAGTGGTTTGGTCTGCTTGACTGCTACAGTCCTGTTTACTTCTGTGTTTGTGTAGTTTTGGGGTTGTTTTTGATAGTTTGTAGCCTGGCTGTCTTACAACCAAGCTGACCTCAAACATAAACACCTATCTGCATCTGCCTTCCGAGTGCTAGGATTAAGGGTACGCGCCACCAAGCTCATCTTAAAAATGTCTCCTTATCCTACCCACTTCTTACCTGATAATCCTCTTTCCTAGGTTGTCTTCCTCTTTTTCTGGCCCTACTATAGTTATCCTTAGAACTTCTGGAGTGTTCCTTTTTTCTTTTCTGAGTCAAGTAAGATTCTTGAGGCCAGCTCTTCTTCAGAATCTGAATACACTTGTCAAACATCACTGGATGGAATACTTGATTGACTACGCTGCCTAGTCACAAGGAACAGACAATATGCAGGTTAGTTTGTTGTTGTTGTTTGGTTAAGACAGGGTCTTCCTAACTTGAACTGACATAAACTTCCTCTCTTATTCTTTGGAGTGCTGGGATTATGGGCATGCACCTCTATCAGCTTAAGCAAGTTGGGCTTAATTGTCTTAAATATGAATAAGTCTGGGAGATGGCTTAGTGTATAAAATACTTACTGTGCAAGTGTGAGGACCACAGTTCAGATCCCCAGGACCTACACAAATGCTGAGCAGGCATGGTAGCCTGTCTGTATTTCCAGCACTCAGGTTGAGATGGGATTCCTAGGACAAGCGGCCAGGTGAGCTGACTAAAATCGATGAACAACTGTGAGCTCTGACAGGGGTCCGAAACACCCTGCCTCAAGAGTCAGGAGTGACCATGAAGTCATCTGAGGTTAACCTCAGGCTTTATTCACATGCTCACACATTTGTCACAAACACACATGCACACAGATTATACACATAACAAAAATGACATTAAGAAGATGGAAAGTTTAAGAAGTAAGAGATGGCCTCTCCACCTGACTCTAAGGGAGCAGTGAGCCTTCAGTGAAGATGCACCATTTTCAACTTTAGCCCTAGAACAGAGCAACACTGCCAATGTAGCAGGAATAAATAACATGATTCTGACAGATAAACTCATTTTACACTTGTCTCCCAGTGAACACAACTGTAAAATCCAATAAAGATGTCTAATACAACCAATATAAAACATGAAGAGAAAAGGGGGGTGGGATGGACACTGCCCGAATCTTGTGCCTGTAGGTAATTTCTGGATCTCAGATGAGAAATGGAAAATGCAAGTAGAGGATAGCTGTGCAAAGTAGAGGAATCAGAGTCAGAAAGGCAGGTCAGCTGGGATATATGGAGTAGACTTCAGAAGAGGAGCTTTTAATGCAAAAGCAAAAGGATTCTGTGCAGGCTGACCACCACTGTGCACATGTGGGGTAAAAGTCCATCATGACTCATGAACAACTCTCTCAGAACACTAGAAGAAAAAGATTTTTCAGACTCCATGCAGGGCTGACCCATTTGAGCTCTGCATAGAGAACAGGGACCTTTTAAACATTCAAAGCATTTCATACAGGAGAAGCATACCCTAACAACAAGAGTCACAATATAAAAGGAATATAGTATTGGCACAAAATAAGACATGTAGATCAATAGAACAGAACTGAGGACACAAACATGGGTACACACAGCTTCAGTCATTTGATATTTGACAAAGATGCCAAAAACATAAGTGGAAAAAGGAAAGCAGTTCAGCAAAGGCTGCTGGGAATATTGTATGTCCACATGTAGAAGGATGAAGTTAGATATGTATTTATCACCTTGCACAAAAACTAACTCTAAATGGGTTAAAGACCTAACCCTGAAGCACTAGGACTGTTAGAAGAAAACACAGGCAGTGCCTGCATGCTACAGATGCAGGAAGGGACTTCCTCAATACGACTCCATTTGCCCAAGAAATAAGGCCAACAACTGACAAGTGGGACTTCAAAAATCTACAAACCATCTGCACAGCTGAAGAAGCAATCAACTTGGTGAAAGGGAAGCACAAAGAATGGGGGATCTCTGCCAGCTACAGATGAGGCAGAGGATGAATATCTAAAATACACAAAAGACTTCAGAACACAAAGAATTAAAAGCAAACAAACAATTCAAAAAATGGGCCAGGGACATAAAAAGAGAATTCTCATCCCTGCTCCCCCCAAAAAAAACAGCTAAGAAATATTTGGTCCTAGTAATTAGAGACACATAAACCAAAAACAATTCTAAGAAATATTTGGTCCCTAGTAATTAGAGACACATAAATCAAAAACAATTCTGAGATTTCCTCTTATCCTAGTCAGAATGGGAAAGATAACCAACAACAGAAAACAGAAACAAAGTTAGGTGTGGTAGCACCAGGGCTACAGATAGAAACCTGTCTGAAAGAAAGAGACAAACAAAAACCAAACCAAACAAACAAGAAACAAAACAAAAATGCCAGAGGGTATGCAGGCAAAAAACGGAACCCTTATAAACTTTTGGTGGAAGTGCAAACTGGTAGAGCCACTATGGAAATCAGTGTGGAGAACTCTTAAAATGCTAGAAGTATGTTTATGATAGGCCCTAGTCGGCTATACCACTCCCTGGCAAATGCCTAAAGGACAGGACTTCCAGTCCAACAGTTATCTGCTCAGCCATGTTCACTGCTGCTCTACTCACAAGCACTAGGAAACGGAAACCACCTAAATGTCCTTCAACTTATGGATAATGAAAACGTGCTACACTGTGGAAGACTATTTAGCTGTAAAGAAAAACGGAATCAAGAAATTTGCAGGTAAACTAGAGAAGATCATATTGAATGAAGTAACCTGAACTCCCTAAAACAAATGTTTCAGGTTCTCTCAGATGCGAGCACATAGCCTGGACTAACTGTAGAAACCAGAAAACTAAAGAAACCACTGACAGGGTAGGGGATTGGGGAAACTATAGAGAGGGAAGTTGCAGGACACAAGTGATCTGATGGGGGAAGTGGAAAAAAGGAGGGGGCTCTAATTAGAGAGGAGAAGGGTAAACATAGCAATAAGGACATCTGAAACAGTAACCAGGAATCAGACTCCCAAATCTGAGGCTACTAAAACAGTCAAGTCCCTCATATAAAAATACCTTTGTTTCTCTTTGAAGCTATCTGCATACTTTGTGGTTATCTGCACACAAACTACACATCTTTTGTACTTCAAATCCTGTCTAGACACCCAATACAATGTAAATGCTATGTAATAATCCCTTTGCTGTATGGCTAAGGAACTGAGAGAAAAAGTCTGACATGTTCAGTACACATCCAATCGTCACAGGCTTAAGAACACATATACTAGCAACAATGTAACAACATTTTCTAGTATTCTTTCCATTCAGTTGGTTGCATACAGATGAGGAACCTATCAACAGAGGGAAATACATACCTGGTATTTCCAGTAGCAAGAAATAGAGCCCAGCAGCATGAAGGCCGTATTCTCGATACTGCGCACTGGCATTTTTTTTATGGGCTTCCTGGACAAAGTGACAGAACAATGCCACCAGTGTGTTACTGGAAATGTTATTCTCAGTGAAGAAGGTCCAGATGCTCTGGGAGGAGAGTGCAAATCACAAGAGCCAGTGATTAGATAAACTGGAAAAAAAAGCATAAAGATACTTACGAGGACTTGGCATCTCAGAGGAGTAATAAGGAGGGTAAACATAGTTCAGTGCCTGCTTAGCAGGCACAAGCCTTATGATGGATTCTACACACACACACAACCCACCCAGGTGCACGTGCAAACACATACACATAGTTTAGCACAGAATTATAAATGTCTGCCATCTCCAAAGAGACAGAATCAAAACACTAAATTTTTCCACCTGAATTGAGCCGCCACCACAGGCTTGTGTGTTGGGTGCTTCTTCCCCACCTGCTGCTGCTATGAAGTTGTGGAAGCTTTAGGAAGTAGGGGTTGCTTGGCAGAAGGATGTCACTAGTGGCCTAGTCATGGTTCGTAGCCATCCCTGCTATTTGGCCCATAATGAGAGAAGTACTCTAGTTAGCTTTCTGTTGCTATATAAACATTGGGACCAAAAGCACCTGGGAGGAGGGTTGAATTTATTTGGTTTATACTTCTGGGTCACAATCCGTCACTGAGGGAAATCAGGGCTGGAACGTGAGTAGAAACTGAAGCAGGAATCTTGAAGGAATATCTCTTACTGGCTAGCTCTCTGCCTTCTGCTCAGCTAGATTTTGTATACATCGTAGGGCTATTCTACCTGGTTACGGTACTACCCATGGGGCTGAGCCCTCCTACATAAATTAGCAATTATGAAAATACCCCACAGACAAGCTTTGGTTCCCCCGAGTCTACTACAGATACCATGACAACAGACTTGAGTATCTTTAAAAGTAACAAAGGCTAACAAAATTTAGAAAATTAGGCAGTGTGATGTTTCTTCCTTCCTTCAAAAATTAGGACAAGAAGGGCAAAAGAAGGGCATGTGGTACACACCTTTAATCCCATCACTTGGGAGGCAGAGGCAGGTGGATCTTTGAGTTGGAAGCCAGCCTGCCTACACAGTGAGTTCTAGGACAGCCAGAGCTAAATAATAAAAAGTTACTTTACCCACACTGCGGAGTAGCCACATTGCACAGCACAAACTACAGACTGGTGACAATCCTAACAAAACAGGGCATGGTGACACGTCTATAGTCTTAGTCATTGAAAGGCTCAAGAAAAAAGGATAAGAGTTTGAGGTTGGCCTGGGTTGCCTTTTGTATTTTCCTATCCTTGAAGGTCATACTGTCACTCCAAATGCAGTAGGCTCCCCTCCTCTGACTATACTATCTAGTCACCACAACTCCCCTGTGTCACCTCAGCAGCTGTGATCCCCTGGCTGCTGTCTAGTCTGCAGGACCTGGACTCCCATCACTGACTGCCTCTCTGTGGCTTCATTCAAAAACTCTCCATTCTTGCTGGGTCCTCTTCTTGCCTCAGCTAGTAACACCCTTGTCTCAGTGCCTACTCATGCCTTGATCCACAACATTTTGCTCTTACCCTTTCGTCTTCTGACCTGCATTTCTAATTTCCAATCATACCCCCCAGGGATCTTCAAATATTATCTCACCTCGGTTAACATCCTCCTCCTAGTTCTGTTGTTGTTCTAAGGTTCTGCTGGCAGAACTGGGGACTGAACCTACGGCCTCATGCATGCTCGGCAGGTACTGTGCCACTGAGCTAAGGTCTTAGTACTTATCTTTCTCTACTTATACCTAGTGAGCCAGTTTATGCCAAGTCTTAGAACATGGCCAAAACTTTAGTTCTAAAACCTCTATTAATTCTGTCTAAACAAATTTCATGCTTTTGGCCTTCCTCTACAGTTTCCACAACTAAACTGCAGACGGTACCATTCACCCGCATTACATACTATTCCAGCAGCCTCCCAAAGGATCTCCTGGTGCAGTTGTTCCCACTATAGTCTGTCTATGGGGAAGAACATTTGTTCTAAAACAGATCTATTCACACTGTGAGTTAATATATGCATGCTACTTAAAACAGAACCTCAGGCATAACCATGTCTTAGTAAATGTACCAAACTCCACAAGCGAAGCTCATTTATGCTAGCCAGTTTTATGTTACCTTGACACAATCCAGAGTCACTTGGAAAGAGGGAACCTCAACTGAGAAAATGTCCCCTTCAGATTGGCCTGTAGGCAAGCCTATGGGACATTTTCTGGGTTGATGATTGATATTGGTGGGCCCAGCTTACTGTGGTTTGTGTCCCTAGGCTGCTAGTCCTCGTGCTATATATAATATAGGTTGCCCAACCCATGGAGCAAACCAGAAAGCAGCACTCCTCTATGGCTTCTGCTCTAGTTCTGCCCTGCCCTTCCTCAGTGATAGACTGTTATCTCAAAACATAAGATGAAGTAACCCCTTCCCTTCCAAAATGCCTTTGGTCATGGTACTTTATCACAGCAAGAGACCTAATAATAGGACAGCATTTCACATCACCTGTAGTCTGTTCTCAGTCTTACTTACTGCCCTATGTCTCCCATGACTTAAAAAGTCTGAATGCCAATCATAACAGTCATAATTCTCAACATTCCTTGCATATTCCCCGTGTCTCAAGCCCACCCCTAGTTTCTACAGTACTCATTGAAATGCTTAGTGTTACTCTAAAAGGATGTTTAATTCAATGGAACTACAACTCAGTGATCCCCCTGCCTCTGCCTCCCAAGCACTGGGATTAGAGGTGTCCACTATCACATTTAGTCTGAATTAAGACTTTCTTATTCTGTTTCTTAGCCTTTTGGGTTTTGCTTTTTCTCCCTTATAAAACTTTGTTAATTACATTTATTTATTTGCTTTTTGTGTGTGTGTCTGAACACTTGTGAATTTATCACAGTGCACATGTGGAGGTCAAAAGGACGATGGCAGGAATTGGTTCTCTGTTTCTATCATGTGGGTCCTGAAAATCAAAGTCAATTTGTTAAGCATGGTAGCAAGCATATTTACCCACTGAGCACTGAGCAGCCAGCCCTCTTGCTGACCCATTTGATTTTTTTTTTTTTTTTGAGATTTAAGAATTTTTTTATAGAAGATCTTCTTTATAGCCTAGGCTGGCTGTATATTTGTAGCAACAATCCCCTGCCTCATCCTCCCAAGTACTGGGATTACAGGTATGTGCTACTATGATTGCTTCTCATTTATTTGGGTTTTTGTTTACTGTTTGATTTATTTTGTTTTGTTTGAGACAGGGTCTCACTATGTAACTCTGGCTGTCCTGGAACTCACTCTGTTAAACTAGGCTAACCTCAAAGTCAGAGATCTGCCTGCCTCTGTCTCCTGAGTGCTGGAACTAAAGGCATGCACCACCATGTCTAGCTGACTTGCTTCTTTTTAAAAAGAAGTTCATGATCTCAGTGTTAATAAGCTTGTGAAAGCTGGGGAGATGCCTCAGTGGACACAGGACTTGGCTCACAAACCATGCCGATCTCTTGATTCCTTTGGAGTCTCAGAGACAGGCAAGATTCCTGAAGGAATTCCAAACTCTCGAGGAACCTAGTGGTTATTACTCAAAAAGGAGGAAGGCATTTGAGAACCGAGATTAAGTTATCCGCCGACATCTCTAATACCCGGTAGAACACAGTATTAGGTGCGTAAACCACCTAATTGCTTTTCAGTCTAACACAAGCTTTCTTAAAGCATGCCTGAATTGTTACTTCACTTTCAGAGCCTTTTCCCTTGGTTTGTCTGGCTCTCTTCCTTTTTGCTGCTTTATCCTTTAGACTGTTTTGTAAAAAGGCAAAGCTACTAGGACTGTCCAATGGGCAAAGCAGAGTTTCCGCATTACTCTTAGCTGAGAAAATCATTTTTAACTTAAACTATGACGACTCTCATCCTCTATAATAGGTAGAAATGGGTCCTTTGATTTGTTCATTTATCTTTTTACCTCTAAAGATTCACTTTCACCAGTCGCAAAGGGGAAGAGGCTTCCATAGAGCTTTGTAATGCATCTCTCCCGGTCTCTAGGATCTCTGCTACTATCTGGGATCCAAAGGCTCAGTCTCCGTGAAGTCCAGGTCCCACACAGTGTTCACCCATTCTTAAGAGAAAATGAAGTAAAATGAATAAATACTCTCAAGCAAGTAAAAAACAATCACGTTCAGATTTGAGGTATAGTGTAGAAAACAGTCATCATTCATGTTTAACCATACGGGTGTCATGTAATAAAAAGAAAAACCTTTTTTCATGGAAACATGGTTGCTGGGAGTAATCTCAGTACTTGGAAGTCTGATGCGGGGGGATTACAAGTTCAAAGCTTACCCAGAGCTACACAGTGAGCTCCAGACCAAACAGAGCTGCCCAGCAAGACCCTGTCTCAAAAATTGAAAAGAAAAATATGATGAAGAAAATCTCTTTCTAAAACCTTAATAGACCTCGAAAAACCAGAAAAACAAACAAACAAAACACCATAATAAACAGCTCACCTATTAGGTTAATCATCTAAAAATACAAGGGAGAGGGCTGGAGAGATGGCTCAGTGGTTAAGAGCACTGGCTGCTCTTGCAGAGGACTCAGGTCTAGTCCCAGCACCCACAACCATCTGTAACTCTAACCTCAAGGGCTCTAATACCCTCTTAGGCCTCTGAGGGCACCAGGCATACATATTATGCATAGACATACATGCAAACAAAACATTCATTGGTGGAAAATAAAAACAAATCTAAAAACATCAAAAAGAAACATTAGCTATTACTGTGTGTAACAGTTTTAGGGAATAGCTCTCGAACAAACGTAGAGATCAAGTTTTCTTATAAGTAGCACTCATAAAAGACACATGCATCACCCAGAGCTTTGGCCATTTCTCTGTAGAAGTCTCATAAACAAGTTAACAAACCCAAATAAAACATAAGGCATATCACCAGGCCCTTGGACAATAATCTCATGTCAAAATAGATATGTCACTTCCCCAAAACGTTTACACTAAAAGAGACAAGGCATGCTTATACAGAAATACTAGGCAGCTCTCAAGCACACAACAGCAATGAAAAGAATGTGAATCAAAGAGACAGCCGCACAGTCTTCCAGCGGCACTCCTCACCAGGCTTCCCAGCCCAAAGCTCAACTCATCAGGTCAGATTTGGAAGGCAGTTTCTGGCCCTGATTCCAGAATGTTCATATAATTATCGTTATGAGTTAAGTCACATCATGTCTACTGTTCTTGAGCCTCCAGTACTTCATCTCTAAGATGTAATAACACCTATCAATTACCCCTTAATAAACATTTTAAGAAATAAATAGTTGATGAAACCCTTTTAAGTCCCAGATTGTAGATGAACCACACAATGATGAGCATCCCTTAATACTGTAAAAAGTGTCTCTAATAGAAGAAAGCCTACTGAGTTTTGCATCATACAGCACACTAATATGCTAACTTGACCACTACCACATAGCTAATCTGTTTATTATTGGCACTATATAATTTTTGTGAGAGTAATGTGTATAAGATACCAAAAGTTGTACTAGCTATAAAACTCTCATTGAATAAACAACTATATATTTTTATAATACTATGTCAACACAATAATAGATACGTGTGACAACACTGAAGAGTAAAAAGGAAGTAAGTGGCAGTGAGGGGAAGGACATAGGGGGATGACTTCTCAATTGGACAGACCACAGGAGTGTATGAGGTACCAAAGCACAAGGGCAAAGGGGTTTGGAAACAGAAAAGTCACAACACAGAGTCTGGGTTGAGAGAGTCAGAATCAGTATTATTATCTGTTCATCAATTACTGTACACCAGGCACAAAGTTCAACTGGACAAAAATCCTGTTAGATTTATAAACATTTGACAGACGAGGAAACCAAGGCCTACTCAGGCCAACCTGTCCAATGGTAGCTAAATCACCACCATCACCAGCTAACTGAAGCATCTCTGATGCCAAAGGTAATACTTGTAGAATAGAAGACAGAAGAGAACAGAGAAAATTCTGTTACATGACAGCCAGCCTGGGTCCAGGGGGAGTATAGTCCTACTCTCAATTGCTTCACACTGCAGCCTACTTCCCGCCTGACAGGCTCAAGGGTAGCATCTCTCCATCTGTCACACATGGCTACTGAAAGGGCCCCAAGTTGGGCAAGCAACTCCACTCCCTTCATAGTTATTGCTAGGGGAAGATGAACAGAGTGTAAGCTCAGGGAGGCATAATTACCTAAGCTTGGATCAACCTTAAACTTTCCATGGGTGCTACTGTCACTAATGTATCAGCTTGCTCTTACAGCCTTCCAGAGGCCCACAAATGTTGGATAATCTTATTATACGTGACACAATCTTACACTCACTTTCCAGTGAGCTAAATAGGCTCTATCATCTGTTTTCCTCCCATTTCATCCTAGAGCTTGAAACTGCTGGGAGTTTCAGCACTTCTCACGTCTGATATACAGTGTATATGCTATGCTAAACCATTAAGACCTACCAGTCTCTCCTGTCTCTGAAAAATCACGTCTTACTATGAGGTCAGCAAAGCCACTGAAGTCCCATACCAGGCCTGAGGTCTCTGTTGAATTCCTTAACACTGCCATGAACATGAACCATAGATGGCCCGAGGATCTGGGCACCATAAACTTCTGTGATGCCCAATTTTTTTCAATAATTCTTGAACTTTCATCTTCCAGTCCTGATAGGAAGACTTTGGCTAGTGTCAGCCAAGTGTGCCCACTGGCTTGAATGAGCCAGTCTGTCAGGAACTGATTTCCAAGTATTACCTCAGGTTAAGCAGACTTGGCTCAAGGATGGAGAAGCAGATAGACTTCTGTTTCTATGCTTTAGGGTACTCAGGCTGATCCCATCTGCTCCATGTCCCAGAGCCACAAAAGGCCAGGCTATGAGAGGCTCTTTCATTTCTTATCATTAAGTCTTTTCCAACTGAAGCAGTTTAGAGACAGTGTATTCCTTAATTCTCTGTTTCTTATGCTAGGCCATTATGAAGGCTTCCATTTTCATGCTGAATTATGGGTCCCATGCCCCCTTCTGTACTAAAAAGTAAACCAGAGGAATATCTTTTATCTCGTCTCTCTTATTCTCTCCCTCCTCTCTGATCCTTCCCTTAGGTTCCACGGTTTGGATTCCAGGATGGGCTCTCTACCAAAGATTTTATTTGTACTCTTTCCCTTATCCCCCACTGCTGTTTGAAGAAGCTAGCCAGTGTCTCTATCCCATCATCCTTTCCCTGGATCTCCTGACAGATCATAAGCTAACATGCTAGGCCAGCAGTACACGGTCTTTTTTTTTACTGCAATTCCTCTTGTATGCAGTTCTGGACAGCTCTGCTTCAACTGCAAGGACCACAAAGCTGCTGCCTTAGCAGCTTATAATCCAGTTTCCTATGTGCTATTCTGAAAGACTTCAATACATTCTCTAGTTCATTATCCATTTAACTGCTTCAACTAGCTGGCTTTGGGAAATCTTGATTTCATTTGAACATCTAATGAAGTCTTCAAGAGAACCATCTAATTGAATTTATGATCACAAATTTTAAGAAAAAAAAATCTGAACATAGAGATTGTCTGTTTAAAACTACCTGAGGACAGGAATAGACTTAGTAAGTCCTGCAAGACTGGGTGACAGATGGAGAAAACAGAGGCACTAGCACTATTAAATGCCAACTATTAGCTTTTCAGGTATTATTATTATTGTCATTATTATGATGATGATGACACTCCCATGATGATGATGATGATACTTCCATGCTGGCTTGAACTCATTTGTGATAGCCCAGGATGGTCTTGAACTCATGGCAATCCTCCAGCCTCTGACCTCCTCCATGTAGAACAGTTTAGCTCTCTTTTTACCAATTACTCATTTGGACTCAGATCCCACAGTATGTTTGGCTGGCCACCACCCGGGCGGGGGATGGCTAGTGCTGGCCTTAGCATTCGTGCTCGCCTTTCCACTACCTCCGGCACACACAGAAGTCCCCCTGCTCCTTCCCTTCACTTGACTCTCTCAAAAGGACACAGGGGAGAGTCCACAAATCCTCATTCCATAGCACTTCCTAGTGGAACACCCCCCACACCCCCCTTCTGGGAATGGCAAATACCAGCCTGAGAACAGATAAGCAGATTCAGCTTCCAGCCCCCGTGTCGCCGAGGCTGGCACTCTCTCTGAGGGATGGCCAGACACTCCCCAACACAGGTGGCTTATGGCCTGGGAGAAGCATAGAACCACAAATCCTTAGAGAGAAATCCAGCCAATTAAGCGTTCTGAGACAGCTATGACCGGTTTGTAAAAACACTTAACCCTGACAGCACCATAAAGGCCAAAAGAACACCCTCCCCAATTGCACGACCCTGCCTTGACCGCCCCCCAAACTGGTGAAATTATAGCTTTCCTTATCCGCCAGGTAACCCTGAAGCCTTGGAACCCGTTTGTATAAATCCCCTAAACCCCTAGACGCGGGATCGCAACTTTGTTCTGCGCATTTGCGATCCAAACCTGGGTTTGAATTAAAAAGGCCTTTTGTTTCACTGCATCGGATATGGCAATTCTTTGAGATCTCTTGGAGACCCGAGACCTGGGTATAACAGGATTGTGACAATCTTGGGGCTCACGGTCACTGCAGAAGCAGGGCTTCCCCTTCCCCCATCACTACCCGCACCGGACAGCAGGCTTAGATACCTTAGGCGGAGCAAAGCACCCCAACCCCCGAACCCAGAACTCGCGCTGCGTTTCCTCACCGAGGCTGAGATCCAGCGGACACCAAGGCTGCAAGTCTCTTCCAAGATCCTGCAGCGCCATCCGGACCTTGGACTACCGGCTCGCCGCCGCTCCCGCGCGCGCTCTGAGACGTTTCTGCGAACCAGTCACAACGTTCGGGATTTACAATCGACCAATCACCGCGCTGAGCCGTATTCGTAACCTAAGCCAATGGTCTGGGTGTCCGCTGCGTGCGCAGAAATAGGCGGGGCAAAGACTGGAAGCTAAACAAGGCTGGCGGAGCTTTTTTTCTTAGCATTCCAGTAAATGTTGGAGTCAGGACATCACTAGTGTTTTTCTTACCGTCTTGTCTTTCTTACACGACAGGGAATCTAGAGGCCAGTGGAGACAGCATACTTCCTGTAATAGCAGTCACCTTTGCCCCTGCCGGTGACACTGAGCGTGCATGTGAAAGGTACCTCATCCCGTCAGACAGCACGCAAACGTTGTTCGTATTCGAATGTGAAGAGTAGCCTGGCGTTTATCGGACCAAGAAGTAAGAGAAATGCAACCAAAATATTTCAAGGACGCACTTGCAGTGCTAGAACTTTACCGCACATCTGGGCCCGAGTTCTACTGGAAAGAGGCCAAAGCCGCCATGTTAACTAGGAGAGACCAGGCGGCCTTTGGTACTGCACATGCGCAGATGAGTGCACCCTTTGACGGCCTGGAGGGAGGGGGAGAAGAAGTGCGCGTGCGCGTGGCATCTTCTTCGTATCCGGGCCGGAGTTCTCCAGCTCCTTCCCCCGCCCCCCGCAGCCTAGCGCTTCGGTGCGTTGCGCCACGGAAGTCTAAGCAGTTTAGTGTGTGCCGCTGGGCGCTGGACCCCACCCGGTGGGCGACGAGACGTGCGTGCTTGGCGCCTTTCCGGCCGGGGCCCTAGTCGCTGCGCCGCCAGGATCTGGGGAGGTACTGTGTCTGGCCTCTGGGTGCATCGCTGCTCTGGGCTCCGCAACCCGCAGCCGACTGCCTTCCTCCGCCCTGCCTCTCCCCAGGGGCGCAGGCCGTCGGCGATAGCCCACCCTCCAGCTCAGAGGAGCGGGGCTGCGGTGGGGCGTCCAGCGCGTTCCCGCAGCCGGCCTTCCGGCCTGCCTTCCCCGAAGGCAGCCCGCGCCTTGGAGGGAGGGAGCAGTCTGTGCCGACACCGGCGCAGCCAGGCGGGGAGATGAGCTTCTTCGGCTTCGGGCAGAGCGTGGAGGTGGAAATCTTGCTGAATGATGCGGAGAGTAGGAAGCGAGCGGAGCACAAGACTGAGGACGGGAAGAAGGAGAAATATTTCCTCTTCTACGACGGGGAAACCGTCTCGGGGAAGGTGAGCCTATCTCTGAAGAACCCCAACAAGCGACTAGAGCACCAGGGCATCAAGATCGAATTCATTGGGCAGATCGGTGAGTCTATTCCCTGGGATCTTCCCAAGCCCGGGACGTCAGCCCGTCCCTGGAATCGAGTGTGGATCGGGCTGGTGGCAGAGATTTTCAGTGCCCAGCTTCTGCGAGGCCTGCGACAGGTTCTTTTCAACTGCAATCTAAAGCCTGAGATTCACCCACGAGTCCCGCCCGTGGGCGACTCCCCCATGCATTCATTACCTTCTTCTGTGCCAAAATTGACAGCGTGCTGCTGGGGAGGTGGGGACAGCCTAGATAGGGTAGGGAGCCCTCTGTTGCTGTATGGTCGGATGCTCACCTGGTGCTTAGGTATCCCCATTGTCTGCAGTATGCTTTCAGCTTTGCTTCTAGTACCCGGGATTTCCTAGTGAGGTAGACAATATCCTGCAGGTGGGTTTGACAGCTACAGCTGTCAGATCCAATCCAAAGTTAAGCAGTGACCCCACCCACCTATCCATCATCCCTCCTCCCCCTTTAAAATACAGTGTGGTAGACAAGGTTCATAAATTCCATCTATCTCACCTCCATTTTGTACTACATTTCATGTGCATGTTTTGAATACCTTTAACCTGCCTCTTGCTGACTGCCTCTATTTCTCAAACTTCTTTATTACAATGTCTAATTTTCTCCTTAAAGTCAAAGAAGTGATGCTGCAAAGACTATATAATTAAATGATCAAAAATTTGCAGTGCTCAATAGTCATCTTCAAAAATTGTTAATTTTAATAGAACTAGACAAGGGAAGGTAGTAAAACAACATATTTGGGGAGCCAGGTGATTTTGGTGGCACATGCCTTAAATTGCAGCACTTGGGAGACAGAGACAGGTAGGTCTCTGAGTTGAAGGCCTGGTTCACATAGTGAGTTCTAGGCCAGCCGGCATTACATAGTGAGACTGTTTTAAAATAAAACAAAACCCCACAAAGATTTGGGGAGCTGTCCATCATGACTGGGTTGTCACCGATTCTAAGTATTTGGAGTCTTTTGTGTTATCAAAGTGCTTGAGTACTTCTAAAATAAAATATTTGTATCATGAAGTCACCAGTAGGTTATACCTCGGGGATAATAAACACCAGTCAGAAAATCCCTCCCTCTACCCCATACTGCACATATGGACACTGACTTTAACAACTTCCTTGGGAAAGCTTGCTAAACTCACATGCTAAGAGTTGAGCATATCATCTGTATGCTCCCTTTTACAGAAGATAGGAGGAACCCTGGGAATGGGAGTCCTGGTAGCTAGATTTTGCAACCCACTGTTTGGCCTTAAACATCTTCCCTCTGGTATTTAAAAATAATGAAATCTAGCTGAAGACTGGTTGATCATAAAGGAGCTGCTTGGGCTTTTTCTTTTTTTAAAGCCAGGAGGAGAAAGGGCTGTTGCTGTACCAGAAAAGAGAGTGAAGGGTGAATTTCACACTGGTTCCTCTCCTGCTTCTGGCTTGGACCAGCAGGACAGGACCACTGTCAATTGATGTTTGAAGCCAGATCACTGTTGTTGCGGGCCATTAGCTGTATCTTCAGTCTTTCCAGGACATCCCTTCCTTGTCACACAGTAATGCCTTGAGGTATTGTTGTGTGTCTCCACAGAGGATAAAGTCACTCAGTAAAGAATCACAGGTCAGATTATATCAATCCAAAGCATTTTATGTTAACCATAATACATGAAATAGTGAGTACTTGCCTACTGAGAATAGGTATTTTAAGTAGGAGTTTTAAAGTTGCTACATCAGTTCTTTTGCTCTGTAATACCAGTAACAACAGGTATGTTTTAGTCTTTGCCTATACCATCAACTCCCTGATTGTGAATAACTCAAAAAGTTTCTTGCTTCATTCAGGCAGTATGAAATGAGCCATTCTAGAAGGAAAGCACGGTGTCCAGGTCTCTTTCTATTTAAATACAAGGTAGCCAAAGAGGCTGTTTGCTGTAATTGCCCCACCTGGTCTCTTGCCTAACTCCTTCATTCCAAGATTATAATAACCTTACTGAATTTTCTTGAAACCTTTATTGCTTCTTGGGGTAATTTTCCCTAGAACCTTCGCACTCTGACCTGAGGGGGCCTTAGCTTTGTCAGCTATAAATTGAGTATATTAAAATCACATGGTTATTATGATGAGATATTGGGGGGCTTTGTCTCATGTCTCAGAGGGTTCCTTTATAGAGGTAAGAGTAGTCTATGTAGTGATACTTCCATTTCACAAACTGAATTACAGCCACTGATTCAGGCTCCCCCTAGGCTTCATATGTTCTTCCCAGTTAGCTTACTATGTGGACTTTTACAGAGAACATTTTTCAGCTATTTGCCTTAAAAAGCATTTACTTCTGCCACATAGCTTTCACATGGCTAGCAGTGGGTGTGGTGCTTAAAGTATATAGTTCAAGTTCATTCACATTCATTATCCATGGCTATGTGACAGAATAGTTATAGATCAAAACAGAATTATAAACAGTATATTTATTGTTTGACTTGAGATTTCTTCATCAAGGAGAAGACATCAGAAAAACCTTTCTAAGCAGACATGATGGCATATACTTATAATGCCAGGACTCCAAAGGTTAAGCCAGGAAGATCTGGAGTTCAGGGTCAGTCTGGCAACACAGCAAGACACTGTCTCAAAACAAAGAAATAAAGGAAAAGCCATTCTAGGTATGTTGGTATAAAAAAAAAATCTCTCTTCCCACTTTTGCTATTACTTTTTCCATACCTAAAGTTGATTGCTATTAAGGATATACTAGCTTATTCAGCAAAGTACTTTCCTTGAGCATCATGTTTCTTTATTATCTTTGTGACTTCCCCAAAGAGTCAGGGCATGACAAATTGTGTCATACATCTAAGACAGTTATTCCCAAGTGACTTCAGGGCACCAGAGCGAGGCCAGTGGGTAACTTTGTTGAAGTTGTGGTTCTGTGGTTTTTCTCCTTGGTTGCATTCTTTGACTATGCATCAAGAAGGTGGGACTTCTGTTATGTTAGGTCAGGTTATATGGGTAACTGTAGCTACAGCCTAGAGAGTTATTTACCATCATTGAGTTCTGTCCTTCCTGATAAAACAGGTTGTGTGTTTGTTTGTTTGTTTGTTTGGGTTTTGGGGCAGTTGGAGCTATTGTCCCTTGTCTAACTGTATAAACTGCTCTGACAATCTCTTCCATATCCCTTTCATAAATCTTCTGCAAGGATAAACTTCCAAGATGCAATTCTCATGTTGTCTATCCCTTAAAAGCTGTTTTGTTTGTTTGGTTTTTACCAGCTCCTTAGAGGCAATATATTTATTTCCTTTCTGGAGCTTGTCCCAGCCTGCCTTTCCAGACTTGCCTTTCTTTAACTTCTTCACTGATGATGGCTTCTTCGGATATCATCTTCTAGTCAGGCATGGTGGTACACACCTATAAGCCCACCTCTTGGAAGACTGAAGCATGAGGATTATGAGTTCCAGGCCAGCCTGGGCTACATAGTGAGACCTTTTCTTTAAAAAAAAAAAAAAAAAAGGAACTAAATAGGGACTGGGGAAGTGGCTCACGAGTTGAAAGCACCAGCTGTTCTTCGAGAGGTCTTGAGTTCAGTTCTCAGCACCCACATGGCAGCTTACAATAGTCTGTAACTTTAGTCCCATGGAACCCAACACTCTCTTCTGCTACAGAGACATATATGTAGACAAAACACCTAAATAAATAAATAAATCTTTTTTGTTTTGTATTGCTTTGTTTTTTCTAGACAGGTTTTTCTGTATAGCACTGGTTATCCTAGAACTCGCTCTGTAGATCAGGCTGGCCTTGAACTCATAGAGATCTACCTGCCTTTGCCTTCCTAGTGCTGGGAATAAAGGTATTCGCCACCACCCCCCAGCTATACATCTTTCTTCTTTTTTTAATGAAATAAATAAATAATAAAATCCTCTTCTGCATGAAGCACTGGTTTCAAACCCCAGTACTGCCAATCAAACAAACCTCTGTTCCTTCTGAAGTTTTGGTGTCTTTCCCTTGTATTTTAACTTTTGTTTTCTTCTGAAAAGTATGACCTGCCTAATTTGTACTCTTTCTTCAAAAGTCTGCTAATCACTTCCTCTACTGTTCTTCTAAGTTCCAAGGTTGCCTCTTTTCAAGCGGTTCATTATTCATTATTGTTTTTTTTTTTTTTCCAGTTGTCTTATCTTCTTAACCCAAGGGCCAGAAACTGCCTCCATTCTATCACTAGTCCACTGGTTAATTTCTAGTCTCAGTGGCTAGCACAGAGAAAGTGCTAATTAATCATTTGTCACCTGGATGAATCTTGGTTCAGATCTAAGATTTTACAGAAATTATTTTCTGGATTTTCTTTTTTTTTTTTTCATCTTCTTTAGAATTCAGGAACAAACTAAGAAGCCACAGCTATGCCAGGCAAGTATTTCTCAATTCTGAACTACATCCCCAGCTCCTGGAATTACTTTAATGAAAGAAAGGGACAGTCTAGATCAATCAGCTAGGTCTCCTGCACATGGTTGTGTAGGACACAGTAATGAACAGCTAGGCGTTGTCTCAGTCAAGGCCACTGAGAACATAGGTGGCATGTGATCATCATGCATCTACTGGAACAGCATCTTCTTGAGTGCTTGAGGGATCTGGGATGCAAGAGCAATGCATCTGATGTCAGCTTACTTGATTTGCTTTTTTTTTTTTTTTTCATCATATTCCTGTTTCAAGTTGAGATTACCTCTTCCCGTTGAAAAGAGGGAAAGAGGGCTGCCAGACCTGGCTCATACAGCAAGCACTGCAGCAGCCTTCCAGTTTGCCACTTTGAATATTGTTTCAAGCGAGAATCAGTTCCTAGCTTTTAATGTCGACCCTTGTTTTAGTGATCCTGTTTTTCAGCTGCTTTGCTGTCCTCTCTGTATCTAGCACTCTTCTCCTGATACCATAGTCTTTATTGGAACAATGGCAGTAAATGAGTGGTAAGGGAAGTATTCTAGTGAGACTGGGGATTGGAAAGATAAGTAGTATACAAGGAGCAGTGAGGGCACTACTGCACAGTTATAGAAGAGACCATTTTCCTGCTGAAATCCTTTGGGAAACACTGGCAAAAGGTGTAAGCCAGACTTGGGAACCTTGAAGGCTAATGGGGTTAGACAAACCAAATATAATTAGGTCAAACTTGCAGAGATGGGCAGACACAAATATCCCTATACCCGAGAGCCAAATAGATAATTTTTAAAAAGCGTTTAGTGAGCTCATCAATACCAGTAAGCCTGTCCTTTAAAAAGAAAACTCCAGAGACTTTTATTTTAGCTCATTTACTCTTGAAATACCAAATGAAAAAGTATGCAGAGGTTAACTGGCAGACTTACTAAGTTGTCAGCAGGGCTTAGATTTGCATAGAGCAGAAATGTGCATGCACAACCCAGAGGTTGCATTGTTCCTTCGGGTCTGCCAGGGGCAGGAGCTAGATGGAGTTATAGCAAGCAGGACTCTTGATCACATAATCTGCAAACAGAGGCTGGGAAAGTAAGATGAAAATGAGGTTCTTGCTGCTTTGTATCTCTCCCAGGCCTAACACGAAATCTAGACTAAACCGTGGCAGTAGCCCAGCAGCAGGTCCCAGGATGTTTGAAGGGCTCAGCCTGTAATGTCAAGTTGGCCCAATTTCCTTCCACAGTGGCAACCTCCCTTCTTGGCTGTTGGTGGCAGGTATTACCATGAAAACATCCTGAATGCAAAAATTACTTCCTCTTTTTGAGTGAAGGAGGAAGCTAATGACAGAAGTTACTTGAAGGAAAAAGAAAAGGATGTAGTGAGGGGTAGAGTTTCTTCCTCTCGCCTGAAGGGCTGTGGGGCTTGGGATGGGAGAGGGCCTTTTTAATAGTCTCTTTAGGGCCTAAGTCTCTTGCTAGAGCTCTTGGATTTTCTACTTTAATTTATTCAAGATGAAACCAATCTTTTTGGCAAATAACAATGTAAAGCTACTATTTCTGCCACTTTGGACACAGTGTTTGCAGACACATTTCAATCTGCCTATAACATTACAAATCAAAAAGGCCATTCCAAGCTAGATGAGATGGCATACACCTGTATTCCTAGCAATAGAGAGGATGAACCAGGAGAACGACCCCAATATAAAGCCAGTCTGGGCTATGTAACAAGACCCATCTTAACAAAATAAAACAACAAAAGACTGTTCTTGCTCTCCTCAGACCACAGTGTTCTCTCATGGAATTTCTTGTAGGCAGTGATACTGATGTGATACAGGAAGAAAGGCACTGGAGAGAATGTGATACTGTACAGCCCGAGCCCTCTGCTGGGCCAGGCTGGGACTTCTGCACTGTGGCTAAGATCCTCAAGTACCGCAGTCCAAGCACACGCTGAAATCTTCTCTGTTTTTCTATTTCTCATGTTGCTTTTGGGCTGTATGATTGTCGCCTTTGTGTGTTTCCTTCCTTCTCTGTCCATTTTCTCCTTGATGCTGCAGTTTTTCCACTGGAAGTTTATGGAAATTGGGGTAATGTACTTATAGAATTCACTGGACCAAAATCCAATGCCTGGGAGCTGAGATACAGGGTTCCCAAGTTAGGGGTTCATTTCTCACATGAGCCAGCACCACACACCAGATTAGGTAGCAAGACTGGAAGATTTCTTGTCACTTAAGATGGCCTGTTTGGTCCTGTCCTGTCCTTCTCTGCATGTTCTAACATTACTAGGGGCATAGTTAGTCACTGAGTTATTCACTTTCTCCTGCATAATTTGGAACTGTCATCTCCCTTCAGTGGATTTGTGGATTATCACTTACTACCTGTCATGCTACCCACTGCTGATAGCACTTTATCTTTAGAAAAGGAAGTAGATTATTTGTAATAAAAGACTGATGGCCAGTCATGGTGGCACATGCTTTTCATACTTAGCATTCAAGGCAGTGGCAGGTGGATCTCTGTGAGTTCAAGGCCAGCCTGGTCTACATGGCAAGTTCCAGGACAGCTATTGCTACAGAGAGACACTGTATCAAAAAACGCAACAAAACAAAACATTGATTAAGATATAACGAGGTAGGAAATAAGTGGTCTATATTGACCATAGATACACTGTAAATTTGTATAGAAATAGCATCACTAGAGTGAAATTATCTACACTATTACTGTATTCATGAATTGGATAAATGCTTTTTGAGTTTTGTTTACTTTTTTGTTTAGTTTTGGAATGTCTATCTTTCTGTCTGCTTTTTTTTCTGTCTGTCTTTCTGTCTCCCTCTCCCTAATGCTGGTGTCAAACACAGGGCCACCTCATGCAAGACAGACAAGTATTCAACCTCTAAACTCTACCCCCCAGCTCAAGTTGAGTAAATCTTACAACAGCCCACTCTGCTTCCAAACACCCCCAAGCTATGGAAAAGCTCCCATGGGATGAGCATATCAGGGGAAGCGAATGGAGTGTTGTGGGGATTTTGTAGTCAGGTTAAGATTAACAGCTGAGATTGTTTCTCTTTGTCAGGAGGTGGTCTTCCCAGCAGGACAGGGCTGAAGACTGCAGTGGCTCTAGAAAGGCAAAATATCTGGTTTCTTGAGCCCCCAAAAGTTTCGATCCCAATGACGGCTTCAGAGTTGAACCCAGAGCAAGTATACCCCTGAGAAAGAGAAGTGATGATACCCCAGAGATGCTAAGAATAAGGACCAGGCCTGAGAGACAGTGGACTTGTGTTTCAAGCAGCTGCTCCATTGTCCCAGTTCATCCTCCTCCTGTGGGATATAGCCTAGCACAGTGCTTGAACTCAAGGATATCTGAGGGATGACATTTGAGCTATCATGTGGCTGTGTATCATCACAGGCAGAATTCACTGCTTCTATCTAGGGTCCAGCAAGCTGGAGCTATGGGCTTCATCTTTAAAGGACCTTCAGTCCAAAGTAGAAAAAAGGCCATGTATATATCAACTTAACAACTTAATTCTTGATATATTGTTTTACATATATATTATATACTGTGTATTGTGTATATCTATCTATCTATCTATCTATCTATCTATATACACATACATATATATGATATTTTGTTATATATAATAATTCTTAAGTTGTAGAATACAAAAAGACATAAATAATATAGGTCTGGTGATAACATGAGCTTATCATGAAGAAATACCAGCTGGGCATGGGCTCACATCATAGTCCCAGAATTTGGGAGGATAAGACAGAAGGATTGCTGTGAGTTTGAGGCTAGCCTGTGCTACACAATGAATTTTGGGCCAAACTAGACTGTGGGATTAGAAGGCCTGATCTCCTCATCTTGCAGAATTATTGTAAGGATGATATAATGAAGTAACAATGCATATCCTGCAGAAGTCAGGAATGTTAGCAAGGTGCTCTGTTTTTTATGTTGATTCTTTTGACACATGCTGAAAAGCTGCTCACTGCTCTCAGAATTTTCTTACCTTTATTGGTGTATAGTCAGTGGATTGCTAACAGGAGCAATGGCCTGGAGCATCACATTGGCTTTTATTTATTTACTATTAAGGTTTTTTTATTTAATATATATGAGTATTTTGCCAACATGTATGTAAATGCACCATATGCATGTCTGGTGCCTGTAGAGGTCAGACAAGAACACTGAACCCCTGGAAGTCTAGTTACAGATGTCTCTGTGCTACTGTGGGTGCTGAGAAATGAACCCAGGCCCTTGCAAGAACAACAAATGCTCTTAACCAGTGAATTTTCTCTCCATCGTATGAGTTTTCTTTGTATCATGAATTCTCCATAGGAGAAGCAGAATAGTTGGTGGGGTATGATGGTGTATACTTACTATTCTACTTACTTGAGACTGGGGCAGGAGAATTCTTATGCCCAAGAGTGAGTGACCAACCCAGGTAACATAGTAAGACCTTGTCTCAAACAAACAAAAAAAGGAAGGCATCTATGGAAAGGCATGTATATGGGGAAGTCATTGGAGGGGCTGATGTCAGGGAAAAAGGAGAGACCCTAAAACAAGGCCACAAGTCTGGTTTGAGGCCTTCAGAAGAGAATGGTTCCTCCCACCTGCAGTACTCTCTCTAGGTTCATATACGTTCATGTAAAAGGTTTTGTTCTCCCTCCAGAACTCTACTATGACCGTGGGAACCACCACGAGTTTGTGTCTTTGGTGAAGGACCTGGCTCGGCCAGGAGAGATCACCCAGTCGCAGACCTTCGACTTTGAGTTCACCCACGTGGAAAAGCCGTATGAGTCTTACACAGGACAGAATGTAAAGCTACGGTAAGTGGCCCTGCTGTTCCTGTTGTGCCCCGGTCTTGTCTCACAGGGGCAGGATCTGAAGCTCCGTGGCTTTTAAGGGTCTCTGTGTGGCAACTAAGAAGGAAGAGTACTGCCAGCTGCAGTGTGCTAGTACATGCTACCACTGGGCTCCCTTGGGGGAAAGCCTGCTGACTGTACTTCCCATGAATGTCCTCGAACATGAATGCAACCACCGTGACCTTTACCGTTACCATCACACAGAGTCCCTCAAGACCAAGGGCCTCACAGAGTGTAGGGAATTAATAATGAAGCAAACGGATTTTAGAATATATTGCCTTTGTTTCTTAGATAAGTCATTTAATTTTAAGTTTATATAATTTAAATAATAGATATTTTTGACAACCATTTCTTACAATTTTTGAAAATTCAGGAACTGGCTTTTATATGTGAGGTGGCTACATACAGACACCCTAGCTTAGTTTCCAGAGGTATTGACTCCTTCCCAGCTAGCTCCGCCATAGAATATCAATGTCATTTTGGACTCTGTAACTTAAAGTGTTTTGAAAATAGATAAGTTTAGGATTCTAACTCTAGATCTGTCTTCTCCATCTTTTGGAAGAGATAAGAAAACAATGGTTTCATGCATAACAGAAGTCTTTAAAAATGTTACACAGCATAACAGAGTCTTTAAGAATTGGACAGAGGCACTGGGCAGTGGTGGCGCACGCCTTTAATCCCAGCACTTGGGAGGCAGAGGCAGGTGGATTTCTGAGTTTGAGGCCAGCCTGGTCTACAAAGTTGGTAGTGAGTTCCAGGACAGCTAGGGCTATACAGAGAAATCCTGTCTAGAAAAAAACCAAAAAAATAAAAAATAAAAAAGAATTGGACAGAGGGCCAGGCATTTGGCTTAGTGTGCACTTGCCTAGCAGTACATCATCCGGAACCCGTTCTAGGGTCCTAAACCAAAAAGTTAACATGTCTAGGAACACCTGAGATGATTTTTACTACCACAGTCTGTGAAACTGAGAAAAGAGAGAAGTGCCAGGGCCTCTTGTATTAGAAAATAAAAACCCACAGCAGCTCTAGATTATGTGACGTCACCAAGATACAGCAGACTCTCCTGTCATCTGATTACCTGATCCCAAGTCTTGATCTCCCAAGCTCAACTTGGTTTCACCACCTATGGACCTAGGTCTAGGATGGTGAGGACTGCAGTGAGACCAACATTCCCCTTTCTTCCTAGTTTCCCTCCACCCGTCAGAACTGTTTATAGACTCCTTTTTGAAATATTTGCACCAGATTCCTACTAAAGACAGTGATTCATCTTATCCCTCTAGAGAAGATACAAGTGGGGATTATCTAGCACTTATTTAGCTTTGTATGGGAATTGGTTTTTGTTTTTTTTTTTTTTTAATCTCAATATAAGCTCTTGTTATGTACTGTAGGCTGACCTCAAACTCTCAGTCCCCCTGCCTCAACCTCCTGAGTGCCTGAATTACAGATGTTCGTCACTGGAGTGATCAGTAACACCCCCCACCCCCACCAAGTTCTTAGCACAAAGGAGATTTATTTGCCTCAGAGGGTCAAAGGACAGGGAAAACAAGAGAAAGATAGGAGACAGAGGAGAAGGGAGAAGGCAAAGGGAACAAGAGAGAAGGTCAGGGGTATTTGTCCCAGGGACAGAGGACTGCCTCTGGATAGAGAAGAGACAGAAGTGGCCCATAGGTAAATGGCAATTTATAAAGGTACAAGAGGAAATCCGTGTTAGGGTGAAGTGTTTAATTTTATTTGGGCATGTTAAATAAGGAAGCCAAAGGGAGTTTTTGAATGCTGGACTTTAATACTTTGATATGTAAACCTTGGTGGTCAGCCCAAGGAGGAGGAAGTGGCCAAATAAGGGAATTGACTTTGGTGGCTAGCTTTAGGAATGTAATGTAAGGGTTTTTAGCAAGGCAGAGAGAACTGGGGAGAAGGGCAAGCCACCATGCTTGGTAATTCCCACTCGTACCCCACATTTTGCCTTAGTGTTTTTTATGTAGAAAGGTATTGTAGGAAGAAAGGGAAACAATAGGGTGGCTCCTCAAAACTAAATAAATACATAGGCAGAGGGCTCAAAGTGCAGCTCAGTGTGGAGCAGCACATGCACAGACCTGACGAGTTAATATGCAAGGCACTGGCTCAGCCCCACAACACACACACGTAATTAAACAGAATCACTGCCATCCAGCAGTTCACTTCAGTAGTAGATCCAAAATAACTGGACACTGAGTCTGGAACAGAGAATCTGACACCTGTGACTATGCCTTGAAACAGAGACAGACGATCTCTGTGGCTTCCAGGCCAGGCAGGGCTAATAGTGAGACTCTATCTCAAAAAAAAAAAAGAAGAGGCTATATTCAGTTAGACATGGTGGTCTATGCAATTGGGAAACAGAGGCAGATGGATCACTTATGTTTGAGGCCAGCCTGATCTTACAGGCTACTCAGAGCTATATAATGAAACCTTGTCTCAAAAAACCCCCACAACAACAAAACTGTGTTCAGTCAGTGTAATACCAGAGGATCAGTAGTTCTCAGTCCTTCTCTCTCCCCTCTCAGTTGTGTTGAGGCAATGAGATGGAGCTGAGATCTGAGCAATTAGAAAGGGTTAGGGACAAACACCTTACTTGTGTAGTTTTGACAGAAGTTACCAAGATTAATAAAAAGGACTGCCTGGAGCTGGCAGCCTGCATGTGTAGTTGATGTGGCTCACTAGCATGTCTTTGTTAGCTTTCCAATAATGCTTAACAAGGCACTTGGATTATCAGAGGATGACTCAAGAAATTATAACTAAGTGGATTCGTCTTCTCTCAGGGTTTCTGCAGAGTATTATTCCCAGGGCACTGGGGTGCTGGAGAAGGCAGTGCTGACTGGCTGTTCACTTCTGTATCTTCTTTCAAGCCTGTGCCCTACTCTGCAGCTGCCTCCTCTGGGGGAAATCAGAGGTTCCTTTGCTACTTTGTTGTGTTATGTGTAGATTTTTTCTTGAAGTCACTTTTGTGCTCAAAGACCTGAATCACAGTTTTTTAATTACTGTTTCCCTGTTTTGATTTTTTTTGTTTGTTTGTTTATCTCCCTCCAGATTGTGAGCTTCTGTTAGCTGGGAGCTTAGTCAGGGTTTCCATTGCTGGGGAGAGACAACATGACCAAGGCAACTCTTATAAAGGATAACATTTAATTGAGGCTAGCTAACAGGTTCAGAGGTTCAGTCCATTATCATCATGGTGGGAAGCATGGCAGTGCGCAGGCTGGCATGGTACTAGAGAAGCTGAGAGCTCTACATTTTCATCCAAAGGAAGCCAGGAGCAGAGGCTTCAGCACTGGCTGGAGCGTCAAAGCCCACCCACACAGTGATACACTTCCTCCAACAAGGCCACACCTCCTAATAGTGTCACTTCCCATGGGCCAAGATATTCAAAGTACCACTGTTTCCCTTTTGATTCAGCTAAGCTAAGAAAGACTAATGAAATGAGTATGTGGCTTGATTTCTGCATTTCCTATTCCTCACTTGTATTGATCAGATATTGTTTAGTGGAGAGGCATGGAAGTGTATGGGCCAGATCTCTGTGCCCAAATAGCCAGGAGTTAGATAATAAATAAACTCTCCACATAGATGGTTCATAGTGGTAGGGGACATAAAAACCATGCTGTTGGAGTAGAAAGTAAAGAAATCACTGTTACTAAAACAAGGTTCTTACTTCATAGTCATAAGCTCCCAAAAGGATTTTAGAGGAATGCTTTGACCTGCCTAAAATTGTAGTTGCAGAAGTCTATGCATATATATGTGGTTTTTTTGTTGTTGTTGTTTTTTTTGTTGTTTGTTTTGTTTTGTTTTGTTGTGTTTTTTTTTTTTTTTTTTTTTTTTTTTTCTAAAAAAAGTGCCCCATAATTTCTCAAAGGGATATAAAACCCCAAAGGGTTAAACATTACTTACTGTAGGTTTCCATGAGGTAGGCTACCTTGGTGTCTCATCTCTGCAGCATCTAGAGACTGGAAGTATTCACGTAGGATGACTCCATCTCTTACAGCTATTTCCTTCGAGCCACCATCAGCCGCCGCCTCAATGATGTTGTCAAAGAGATGGACATTGTAGTTCATACACTTAGCACATACCCCGAGCTGAACTCATCAATCAAGATGGAAGTTGGGATCGAGGACTGCCTGCACATTGAGTTTGATATAACAAATCCAAGTAAGTATCTTGGGCCCCAAGCTTGTGTGATAGTTATTTATGGAGGGTAAGAGAGATCTTGAGTGTCTACTGACAGCCTCACGGTAACATGCTGGTGGAGGAAACCACAAAAATACTACACTAGATATTAGGCTACTTATAGATAGATGGGCCAGGATATAGAAACTTCATAGGTCATCATTACTTATCAGATCTGTAAATATTAAGATGCCTTTCAAAGTCAAGCTAAAGTAGCTTTTAGGTTGTTTGTTTTGGACCTAGATAAAGCTACTTCCTTCCATAGCTGAGAACAACCATGGAACACAATGCCACTATCATTTTTTTTCCTCCCTGTCTTAGAAATAAAAGTGAGGAAACCATGCACCGGCAATGGCCTGCTTCCTTCCTGAACCAAAATGAGTTACAGTACAGAATACCTGATGCACTTTTGTAAAGGTCTTAAAATAGCTGTCCTCGGCAAGTTGGAAAGCTGTGTTTTAACTCATGTTTACTGTTAGAGCATCAAAATATTTGTTTAGAGGAATGCTTTGACTTGCCTAAAATTGTAGTTGCAGAAGTCTATGTATATATATATATTTTTTTTTGTTTTTTTTTATTTTCTAAAAAAGTGCAGAACTTTCTGACAGCCTTACATCTTCCTTTTTAATATTATCTGTTCCTGAAAGTATTTGGAGATCAATCCAAAAATGGAAGCATCATCTTTTCAGTCTTCCATTACTATAGTGGCCTTCTCCAGGTGGGCTGCCAACCAAAGGCTAGGCATTAAGGAGAGCCAGGTCACCTACTAAGGGCTCACCTACAAGAGAAAGACTCAACTATGCAGACCAGGCTGGCCTCAAACTTGTGATCCTAGTCTTACATCCAAAGTGCTGGGATTATAGGCATGTGCTACCATGTGACTGGGACAGTTTTTAAACCAGGAACATAACTTGACGCCAAGAACAATTGTGAAACAAAGTGACATGCTACTGTCTTCCCAGCTTGGATCCTAGTGAGGCCCCCATAAAATGGCCATTATGACCTAGAGCCAGTCTTCCTTGACCTAGCCTACCTGTTGGATAGGGAATAAGTGCTAGGAAGGAGCTCCCCCTCCCCTGCAGTCTTCTTACTCAGCTTGGTCCTGTTTGTTAACGCCAACAACTTTTTGATGAAGGCAGTACCTAGCAGCAGTGATATCTGTAAGAGCCTGAAGAAGCTACGAGTCAGCAGTTTTCTGAAAGAAGAAAAAAAAAAGGTGTTTTAGAGTCGGTTACATGCAGGCAAGAATAGATGCGCCTAGTCTTCCCCTCTCCTTGTATAACAGGCTATACCATAAAGGAACATGAAACATGTTTCTCATATGAGTGTGCTCCTGTGTAAGGTTTCATTATAGTAGATGAATGCTTTATTTATGAGTATAGAAAACCTTAGCATCCATGCATGGTCTATAAATATCCCCAAGAAAGGTTGCTGGTGGCCCCCTGCAGTGTCTGCCGTGTGTTGTGTGTGTGTGTGTGTGTGTGTGTGTGTGTGGAGTCACCTACTGAAAGTCTGCAGCATTTCCTGTGTACTGTATGCATCAGTGTTGGAGCTGTGGGTAGCAAAAGCCTGAAAACTAGGAATTGCCTATTTGAACCCTCTTTCATCAGTTGAATGACTGAGTCTTCCAACTTCTTTATTTCCACTTGCCAAGACAGGGGGCCCAATTCTGAAGTCCCTGCTAGGGATCTCGTGCTGAGTCCTAGCTTCAGGCTTGAAGAGTGTGCTATCTTTCAGGCACACCTGATACAGGGCTGTGTATACACAGACTAGCAGCACCACTGGCTAGCCCACAGAGAAAGACTTAGAAAGGGTTAGAGAGTGTTATGCAACATATGGCTAAATTCCTAGGAGTTAAGAAGCACAGGTCATGCTAACAGAGCCCAGAGAGCAGGCAACCACAGAGAGAGAGAGAGAGAGAGAGAGAGAGAGAGAGAGAGAGAGAGAGGAGAGAGAGATTTCACTTCTTTTGTTCTTCTGCTCCTGTCTAGGCTGTCTAGCCTGGAGCAAACAGAACTATTTACTAGGAACTGTTAAGGCCTAGTTCCCTGAAGGCATTGCATGGAGAGTAAAGTGGAAGAGACTTAATGCCTGTGCTTGTCAGACTGGCCTAATACCTTAGAAAAACGCATACATTAAAAAAATACTGAAGGTACAGTTGGGTGAGGTGGTGCACACCTTTAATCCCAGCACTCAGGAGGCAGAGACTGGTCTACGAAGTGAGTACTAGGCCAGCCAGGAAAACTCTGTTGAACAGAGAAACCCTGTCAGAAGAACAAAACAAAGCTAAAGGTGTATCCTGTGGAGACAGAGAAGATAAACAAATATTAATTGTTGAAATAATATGTATCTCCTTTGAGCAGAATGTGGAAGAGGAACGTTACACAGATTCCAGTAAGGTCATATCAGGAAACTGTTCTAATACGAGAGGTTGAGCATGCACTTCCATTACCCCTCTCACCAACAGGGCCATCCTAGACAGTGTGCTCCACGCTGAAGCACAGAGGGGTTAGCCACTATACCACCATCTTCCTTCCTGTACCCTCTCTTCTTCAGATATCACTTGAAAGATGTCATTGTAGGGAAGATATACTTCCTGCTGGTGAGAATCAAGATCAAGCACATGGAGATAGACATCATCAAACGGGAGACAACAGGCACGGGTCCCAATGTGTACCACGAGAACGACACAATAGCGAAGTATGAGATTATGGACGGGGCGCCGGTCCGAGGTGAGCCTCCCTGCCCAGGGCCACTGCCACTTTGCTCCCAGGCCACATGCTCAGTCTCAGCATTGAGGAAGGACTCAAGGTCTTACTGTGTAGCCAGGCTGGTGTGGAGTGCATGGGAGATCCCAGCACTCCAGTGGAAAGGGGAGGGAAAAGCCGAGTCTGTGGAGCTTCAGCTCGTCTACAGCTCCAGTAGCCCTACACTGACCTTTTATGTGTACTTAGGATTTCATCTCACTCGGCCTGCCTGCACACCCGTTATCTCACCGCCTTGGTATGTGGAGGCAGGAGGGTCAGGAGTTCAACCTCATCCTTCACTAGAGAGTTTAAGGCCTACTTAGGCGGCATGAGACCCTACGTATCAAAAACAAAAATTGAAAATTGATTTAAGATATATTTGGATTATTTAATTGCTCTTTCCTCGTGGCATTTGGATGTGTTTTGTGGCTGAGGGCAAGAGGTCCATGCGCCTTAGTCATTTTCATTGCTTAGTTGTAGCTACAGTAAAGGGATTCACTCCAGGAACTCATTTCTGTGCCATGAGAGTGTACTACTAGATCACTGGTCTATGCTATAGGAGCTTCAGACAACACCAGGAACCACTGGAACTGGTCCTCCTTGAGAACCACAGGGTCCCCAGGATAAGTATGCCTGAAAGCTCTTTCCTGTTTGGGAATCTGAATGATTCCTGGGAAAGAGCAAATAGCAATCATTTACATTTGTTACTGGCTTTGTAGCAACTGAGGACGAAGGTGGTCTCATTTTCCTTTGAATTGCATGGTAGTACATTCCTAATGGGTGTTCCACAGGGAAGGAAGATGTTACACTGGGCAGTACATAGCACTGGAGACAACAGATTCTTAAGTGTTTACTCTGTCAGACCGTTGAGAGTATTGCAGCTCAGCGTCTTAACTCTGATATTCCATTTTGACCAGTTGTGCACGTAGAGCCAACTGTCATTTCTGCTGTACAAATGAAATGGGGCACAGAGAAACTGCATAGAAGAGCAGATAATTAAAGGGACATTTATATTTAGCTTAAAGTTGACCTTTCTCAGAATTGCTGCCCTCATTTTGTTCCTCTTAGACTGTGACAGGTCACTGGATCCTCTGCTTTTCCAAGTGAAAGCTATAGATGTACTCAGAAGTAAACTGGCTACTGGAGAACAGGGTCCAGGATGAGTTTTCTGTTTGCTAGGATACTCTCCTGCAGATCACTACTAGAGTGCAGATGTATTCTGGGACATACATTGACTAGTTTCAAGGGAGGGATACTTGTTGGAGAGATAGCTCAGTGGTTAGGAGCACTTACTGCTTTTGTAGAGACCTGAGTGAGTTTGGGTCCTAGCACTCAAATCAGGCAGCTCTGCCAGAATAACTCCAACTTTCTTCTCTCTGCCTCATACCTGAGCATACATGTACATGCTCACATACAGATGCAAACATACACGTCAATAAAAATAAATCTTTAAAAGAAAAAATTGTTAAAGAAACCCAATAACTTAATTGACTTATTGGGTTACACCTCTAATTCCAGCACTTGGAAGGCTGAGGCAGGGGGAGATTGCTGTGAGTTCAAAGCGAGGCAGAACTACATAAAGATCATGTTTCAAATAAACAAGGCACATTGCACCTTGGTGCCTAATGGTTTCTCTGTGCTATTCAGCATTTCTCACTGCTTTCTGCAATGTATATTCAGAAAGCACACATTGGAATGGATCTGGATAATCATATTTACTTCAGGAAACTACTGGGAAGCAAGGTTAACATCTCAAAGGGCAGAAGCCTTTGCTTTGTGTTCCTTGCCCTACTCTGACCTGCTGTGGCCAGAGTGGGTGTTGCAGGACAGTGCTTCTTGTGTCCCTTACCCTCATCTTTCCTCACCCCTTACAGGTGAGTCCATCCCCATCAGGCTCTTCCTGGCAGGGTATGAGCTCACACCCACCATGCGGGACATAAATAAGAAGTTCTCTGTGCGCTATTACCTCAACTTGGTGCTGATAGATGAAGAGGAACGGCGCTACTTCAAGCAGCAGGTGGGTGCCTCCTCCAGGTCCCCTTGGACACAACACAGAAAGGTCACAGTTCCCATAGAGGGCCATCTTGATACTTAAAGCAAAATGCTAAAAGAAAATAGTCAAGCCTTTATCCTTGTTATTTTACCAAGAGGTAGAAACGTGGGATTGCCTAGTCTCCTACAGCAGGAGTGCAAATTCCCAATTGATACCTAGGATCTGCTTTCTCAGGCCTAACTCCCGCTCCTGTGGCTCACACCAGGGACATGGGTATTAGCCACCACTGCTTTGGTGAGAGATGAGCAAAGGAGTTTATTCCTTGAGATTCCCTGGGACCAAGGTGGGAACCCCTGAGAAAAAGCATTCCTGAGCCTCTCTTAAGTTCCATATTGCCCCTTCTTCCAATTCTGTAGGAAGTGGTGTTGTGGCGGAAGGGTGACATCGTACGGAAGAGCATGTCCCACCAGGCAGCCATTGCCTCACAGCGCTTCGAGGGCACAACCTCCCTGGGTGAGGTGCGGATCCCTGGCCAACTGTCTGACAACAACAGCAGGCAGTAGGCCCCTGGGGCCAAGAAGTTGCTGGGCTTCCACCACAGAACCCCCATCTACCAAATACCAGCCACTGGGGGAGGGGGAGGATGGTGTGAGGTTCAACTGGCCGTTACTTGCAACCTTGGAAACAAATCATGTTTTTTACTTAAATTCTTTTCTCTGAAGAACCTAAGGGGCTTGGGTTGGGCAGCAGTCTCCCTGGGATTCTGCAGCCTAGGTAGGGATAAGGAGAGGAAACATTCTGGAAGCTAGTTTCTTCCTTGGGAATGAGCTATGTGTCAAGACTGTCTCAAGCCTTAAAGCAGAGTTGAGAGCACACATCCTTGGCTCCAGGCTCTCTGGGCTTCCTGATACAGAAGCTGAGTGTGTCCTTGGCATTCACCTGCCAGCAGGGCTTCGGGTAGTCATGTCTTATACTTCCTTTGACTGTTTTGAGGTAGTGACAAAAAAAAAAAAAAAAAAAAAAAACTTGTCTCATCTAAGTTAGAGGAAGACTCAAGATTAGGAAGCTACCTCTCTGGGTGTCTGGGACGTGGTGCTCAGAAGTTTCTATAGTCACCTCTGGCCTCTCACTACTGGGACCAGACCCTTCTCTTCATCTTTAGCTTGTCAGGAACTATACAGGAGCAGAAGCTTAAGGAAGGGTTGTGTCTGACTGTCCTCTCGCTTGTGAGAATCAGGGCCACAAGAAGCCCTGATGCGGTGTCACATATGGATGGCAAGGGGCTGAGCCAGGTCTCCTGTCGGGAAACATCAGGCAAGGCAACTGTTTGCCTTCATATGACTCCACTTGGCAACCCAGCGTCTGGGTTGTTCTAGGGAATTATTTTAAGTTATCCAACAAGTCCTAAGCAGAGGGTCTATTTCCTTTAACCGAGATCCCTAGAAGAGGCTGGGATCCATTTGCCTCCTAAAGGAACATGAAGCAAAGGCTTCTGCCCTTTGAGACGTTACTCTTTGTCCTCTGCTTGATTTCTGGAACTGGGCTTGGTTTTGGGCATGTACAAGTTTTGTTCTTATTCCTACCCAGACACTTTCATCCCACTATCCACAATTAGTTAAAGGAGGAAGGGCCTCTGCACAGGGCTCTGCTACCATGACTTCAGAATAATTCTGCTTGCCAAATGACATCTATCTTCACCAGTTCACTGACTCAAGTTAGGCCCACTCTTTTGTTTTGTTTTTAATTTAAAAACAAAATAGGAAAACTCTGGTGGATGCTGTTATACTAGAGAAGAGGCAGTTCTTTCTCCTGCTCTGTGCTTGGCCTGCAGGTAGAAAAGGGGTTGACTGTCTTTTCTACCTTGTCTGGAAATGACTAAAATTACCCTCTCCTGTTGGCTGCCCTCCTGTCCGAGAAAGAACAAGTGGACTTTATGTTCAACAAGTACAGTATTTGCTGGTCTGTGTTCTTTGTAATTTGGAAAGTAAAGGATTTGTTCCTGTGTCATCTTTGAGTTTGTGTAGAAAATGGGGGATCTTGCAGTCTCTGGCTTTGACAGGGTGGGGCTGATGGAGAAGAGTTCAGATGAAAGCCTCTTGGAATGACGGGCTAGTAGAGCTAAGGAAAGTAAAGCTTTCTCCATGCCCGACCCCAGGTTTATGTGTGACATACAATCCCCATGGGCACAGGTCCACCCAGTCAGCTGTCCTTGGCTGTCAGGGCTGGGCCCTGGCATATGAGGGAGGTGGGTTCTTGTGCTCTCACCTTTTTCAGGGTATGACACTAGACTCTGCTGTGCCTCCTTTTAATATCTTATTTAAAAGCATTTGTCAGTTTCTCTGCCTCCCAGATGACAACACAAAATCATTTTCAACTTTGCTAATATCATAAGCCTTTCTTCTGAGAGAACTAGAAGGTAGAATATGCTGTTTCTTTCAGGAGCTGTGCACAAGCCAAGTCTTGCTTTCTCTGCCCCCGTTCTCTTTTCTCTGCCAACTGTGAAAGTGTGGGGAGGCTCCCATCCCCATCCTTTAAGGTTCCCAAACCTGGAGTGCATAGGTACTAAACCAAGCAGTGCAACTTGTAATTCAGAAGCTGCAGTGTTTACATGTTTCTTAATGTCTTGTCTTTTCAATGGCTGTATTTTAAAAGAACATTTGTTTTAATGATGTCTCTAATTAAAGGAGGAAGCCTATGGCTTTGGAGGCATTGTGCCCATGGTCCACCAGATTCTGTGGTCTTTCCTTCTTGACACTGTCTCATCTCTGACACAGTATGCAGCATGACTTCAACACTGCCTTCTTTTTCAGTGGATAGTAAACAGTAACAAACACTGTATTAACCATCCGTTTTAGGCAAATATGGTCCAGTTCAGGTTTGTATGGCAACTTGCCTGAAACCCCCTCATGTTTCCCACTTTGGTGGGACAAAGACGACCAAAAGTAGCATAGAAAAATCAAGATGTAGATTTATTGAACATTCAGAGAACAAGGGACTCAGTCCTACATTTTGCTATTTACTGCATAACTACAGAGGTAGGGGCAGGTGAGAATAGAGGTGCCTGCATCTTCTAGCTGGCTATAGGAACCAGGCTTGGATGTAAGACACCTACAGGGGAGAATTCCTCCACACCCAACACAAGTTTAGAAGAAAACACTTCCAATCTTGTCATTAAATCTTTTATTGGGAAAATTAACAAACCACCTGTGCACCTGTGTTTATGATCCCAGGTATAAACAGCAAGCTTTCTCCTTCTGTCTTATAAAACCTTGGCTTGTTCACGCCATCAGTGGAGCCTTCTGATTAACTTGGTTCTGTTTCCTCCAGGCTCAAAATAAAATCAAACTCTTCTACAAAAAACAAAAAAACCAAGGGGGATATGTGGTTAGGGGTGAGTCTGAGGTGTTTATCATCTCTGCATAGGGAAGCTGAAGGGCAGTTCCTGCAGCTGGCAGTTGTCCATTAAAACACTGGACTATCTGGTACTGGGTATGTAACAATGAACAATGCAGCACATAGCCTTCCTCATGGGTGGCTCAAGTGAGGACACACCTCTCCATGTTTAGGTCTTACCTTGAGTCAGAGGCTGAACTGAAAGTCTTTGTCGGGTGAAGAGAGTCATGCTTTGTAAGGGGCCACCAGTAGCTTTGTGGGTTTGGTGATAGGTTTTAAGCTCATCCAGGGAGATGAAGCGCTTCATCATTCGAACAAACTGTACATCCACCTAGTCGACAGCATTTGAAGGGAACACAAACATGTTCAGCCAGACTGTCCAATCTTAAAGGATCGGTCCACTATATTGCCTAGCCTCTCCTTGAATTCCTGTCCCCAAATCAATTTTTCAAGCTCAGCCCACTGGGTGGCTAAGACTACAGTCTTGCTTCTGTGTCCACCCAGAGTTTTTGCTATTTGCAGGAAGTGTCTGGTATTAGGGCTGCCAATATTCTGTTCTGATATCCCAATTCAGCAAAACTTCATCTAGCTGAGAGCTGGGCCGTGCTCCTTGACCTAACAGTACCCCACACTCTTTTCCTCCTTTTGTCCACTCTGCCCTATGAAACAAGAACAGTTATTACCATCGACCATTTAGGGTTGTCTTCTTTGCTGGATGGGTCGTAATGGGGATTACTTTTCTCAAACTGTGTATGGTCTGGATAAGCCTCCTTTACAATCTGAAAATACAAAAACCCAAAATCTACAGTCATTTTAGCTCCCTGCCCAAGTTTTACTATGCATTCTGACCACTTTCCCTTGCCATAGAGACAGCTCATACTCTCGAAACAACAGCCTAAGCAAGCATAGCTAGGAAGGAAATCCTAGTTTTACAAGGTTCACAGTCATGTTCTAAAACTAAATGATAAGTTACTGTTGGAAACGTTTTTATTTTCTCCCAATTGCACACAGTTTTATCCTCTTAGTGAAGAGGAGCTACTTGATGGAAACCTCAGATAGTGAGAAATATTAGTAGGGCCTGAAATGAAGGCCTTCCTAGTCTAACCCCTCACACAGGTGATGGGCAGGGCTAGCTGTAACAGGCAGTGTGGGGCCGTTGTTGCCTATTTAAGCTGTTGGCCTTTCACAAATAAATCCCTGAAGGGAGGAATCCAGGCTCAAATGTGTGCGTCTAACCTTCATAAGTCCAACAATGCCTGGCTGTTTGCAGTTGCTATGGTAGAAGAAGGCTTCATCCTCCAATTTCATGGCCCTGAGGAAGTTCCGAGCCTGTGTCAAGGAAGAAACAAGGGTTACCCACTTAACGGCTGGGAAGAAAGCAAGTCTGTTTTTATTAGATGTTTATTTCTGTTTTGCAGCTTCTCTCCGATTCATAATGAAGTCTGTTCCTTTGTTCAGAGTCCTAGCCTTGTTCTGGGACACTAGCCAGAACCAAGCCACTAGCAGACTGCATGCTGTCACAGTGATTATGATATTTCTGAAAACATTTTCAGATAGAGTTCAGGGAAAAGCAGTATTGGCTAAAAGGCCCCGCTACTGCGGATTGTGGTGGAGGAGGTAGGCATGTATCCTAGTGGCATTGGCTTCAGGGTTCCTGCACCTTGTTTCCTTACCTGATAGTTGCGAACACCATCCCAGCAAGCTGTCTGTTTAGGCTCTGCTTTGAGATCCTCAATGCTGAACTAGGCAAAAGAAAATCAAGTGGCTCATTACTAAAAAGTCATTGACTAATCGGTAAGCTTCTAGGAAACAAAAAGTTCTCTCTTTAATCCTGAAAAGTGCTATAGGCTGTAAAGGAGCTAGGTAGGTTACTGGAAATTAGTTCCAGGGAATCACTGGTGTTGAATGTGTAAGTAGCCTTGGGTTTTGCATTGTGAGCTTTGCTCATTAAGCTAATTAGTTGAATGGATAATCAGGATAATAAAAGTCTGCTGGTTCCCTGTGTTTCACTTATTAAAGTACCATAATTCTCTAATATTTCTATTTTCCTCAAGCTAGTGCTAAAAATCAACTTATATTCATTACCTGAATACATGGCCACATTTGTCAGGGAGATATTTAGGAGCATGGCAAGTAGTAAGAAAAATCAACCAACCAAGCAGTGCTAGGTGTGGGGGTGCACTCCTGTAATTCCAACCCTCCTAAACCTGGGAGGCAAGGAGGATCTTAACCTGGCTACTTCAAAAGTTAAGAGGCCAGCTAGGGCTACATAGTTAGATCATCTTAAGAACACATAACAGCAAAATCAAACTAAGATTGGCACTGGAAAACTGAACCAAATGCCTGATTTTATAAATAAAGTTTTATCTTTTAATGTGTTGTGTGTGACCACTTTCTTGTTACAGGGATAGAGCTGCAACCCAGACTATAAAAACCCATAAACCTCTCTGGCTCTTTGCAGAAAGTCTGCCAACCCTTGCTTACATAGGAATTCCACAAAACACACAGTCTGGGCATGCCATATATACATATACATATATATTTAAATCTTCTTTCATATATTACATTCTAACTGTAGTTTCCCCCCTTCTCCAGATTCACCCCACCTCTGCCTCCCCTCAGAAAAGCAGGCTTCCCAGGAACATCAAGCAAACACGGCTTAACAAGCTACATACAATAAGACCAGGGCATGCCTACTCTTAACATCTGAAATCCAAAGTACTCTGGAATGAATATTCTAATATTCAAAAAGTCTTGTATTTTATTAAAGTATTTAGATTGGGGGGGGGCAGTGCTTAGGGATATTCACATTTAAAATCTAGAACACTTCTGGTCCCAAGAATTTTGGATAAGAGTTATCCAATCTTAAGTTAATGACAATAATGCCAAGCCTCCATTTTTAACCTTTTCCATAGAGAGAAGCTGGTGTCTGAATCCTGTGATAAACCACACTCACCGTTCTTTTAGTAGCAGTTATCTGTGTGTATGATGTGTGGGAGGATGTGTGGTCAGAGCACAGCCTTCCGAAGTTGGTTCTCCCTTCACTGGGTTTTAGGTCGTCCAGCTTGTACAGTAAGTATTTTAAACCACCTACCCATCTTACCAGCATGACTGAATATAGGTCTAGCCTCACCTTCATGTCTATACCTTTCTCTAGCCGGCTTTCAGGCTCTGACTTCATCAGCCAGTAGTTTCTTAAATTCTTGCCACCATTTTTAAAGGTTGTAGTCTTCTCAAGGCTGGAGTTCTCTAGCTTAACTGATGTACTTCCTGAGTTTTCAGTTTTGGTACGTTTTCCGGGTAGTTTCTTGTCTGCAGTAGGAAAACAAAGGAAAATACTTGTCACCATGCTGGGAAGCAATGTTCCATTGTGAAAACCTTAACTCCTGTCAAACCTGGACTCAAAGCTTAGACTCTATAAAACATTAGCTGCAGCTCCATAGTCCCATAGAGAAGTAACTTCACCTTCTCTATAAAGACTGGACAATACCTGCAAATCAGGGGCTTAAAAATGACATCCTTTTGACACAACACAACCATTGGAACCATCAACTCACTTCAACTGCAACTACCTGTACTAGGCCCACACAAGATTGGCCCTATCAACAGTCATTTATGAACGGGGGAGGAACTCATGGGGAGCACTGTCTCTACTGCTAAAATTATTGGCTATTGATATTTTCCAGGAGAGGGGGAGCTACTGTCTTGAGTTTTATAGCCACTGCTGAGCCCACCAGCCTCTAATAGACAGCTCCGAACCATCCATGGCTTCATAGATGGTTAAACTCAGTAGGTCACAAAGCAAAACAAATAGATGTGAATGTGAGGTTTGTGGCTAAGAGGTGTAGGATATAGGTATAGTAGAGAGATAGGAGATTGTGGGGTAAGAGTGTACTTAGGGCTAGATAGATATCTCTGTTTAAGAGTCCATAAAACTTGGGTTCAATTCCCAGTACCTACATGGCTCATAAGTGTCTGTAACTCCAGTTCCATGGGACCCAGCACTCCCTGGACTCTGCAGGTACTTTATGAGCATGCTTCATAGACATACATGCAGGTAAAGCACCCATAAATATAAAACAAACATAAACATTAAAGCCCTTTAAAAGCTGCTGGGTGGTAGTGGTGCATACCTTCAACCCCAGCACTTAAGAGGCAGGGGCAGGCATGGATCGTTTGAGTTTGAGGCCAGACTAGTCTACAGGGCGAGTTCTAGGAGAGACTGAGCTACACACAGAAATCCAACCAACCAACCGAAAAACAAGATTTACTTAGGAAAAAAAAAAAAAAAGGCCTGTTTGCATTTCTGTACATTTATGAAATTGTAAATTAATAAAAAAGAATACACTCTTAAAGGATACGTACTAGATTACTCAATGAGACAAAAGGACCCTCATAGAGTTAAGATCAAAGGGTACTGGTAGCACTCAAGTGTGCTCCATCTCAGTTCTGTGCCTTCAATAAGGCTATTCTTTCCAATGAAGAAATGAGGCACTACTTGAAATTGTTTCAATGATTATTTCACACTTCTAAGACTTAGGAAATATCTCATCATAAATGTTCAGAAAATATTAGCTGTTACAATCATCAAGAGAAATTTGAAAGAAGTTTAATCAGGATCATGTAGACATGGTTAAAAAAAAACTAGATTTTTTTTTTCCCTCCAATGGTGGGGACTGAACCTACCTATGCTAGACCAGCAATCTATCACTAAGCTATATTCCTACTCCTTTTTTGTTTTGTTTTTATGTTGAGTCACAGTTTCACTAAACTTCCAAGGCTGGCCTTCAGCTCACGCTGTGGTCTAGACAGGCCATAATTTACAATCCTCCACCTCCTGGTTGGCTTGGTTTATAGGTCTTTAGCATCAGGCCTGATTTCCCCACTTGTCAGGATTGAACCTGGGGCCTCGAATATGCTAGACAGTGTTCTACCACTGAGTTACATCTCCAGCCCTGAAAACTGGCTTTTATTACGTGAACAAAAGAAAGTATGCCTGAGACACAGCAATCACTCAACAAACATACCAGGTCCTAACCTTCATTTGGCTAATCAACAGGACATATGAGGTTTTCTACCCATCTGAACAATGTGCTACTGATCACAATATAGTCAGGTAGAACACAGCTATGAATTCAGTCACAGCTGTTACTTGTTACTTGAGTCTGTCTGAACCTACACTTTACTACTTCAGATTTTAGTTTGCAACTATATCAGTCTTCATTAAATATTATGGATGCCTGATGCTCTGATTAGCATATCTTAGCACAATTTCACAGCTGTCTTAAGAACAAGCATACTTATAGATTAGTACCTTGTCCAGTCAACATCAGAGGCTTCCTTAAGACATCACATGGGAGTGGATACAGAGACCCATAGCCAAACATGTTAAGAGTCTAAATCGGAGGTCTCCATCGAGTCCCCGCCTCAGAGCAAGGGGAACCCTGAGGAAGAGGGGGGCAATAGATTATATGCGTCAGGGTGAAGGAAACCAGGAGAACAATGGCACACAGATTCAGCTAAGTAGGACTCATATGGGCTCAGAGACTGAACCAATAAGTACAAGGCCTGCATCCATCTGCATCATGTCCTCTGAATATGTTATGGCTGTTAGCCCAGGGTTTTTGTGGGACTCCTAACTGTGGGGGCGGGTGTATCTGACTCTTTTGCCTGCTTCTGGGACTCTTCCTTCTGTTGCACTGCCTTGTCCAGCCTCGGTGTAAGAGCTGTTGGCCTGTCTTATTCTATCTTCTTTTGTCTTGTTTTGTATCTCTCCGAGGCCTGCTCTTTTCTGAAGGGAGAATAGAGAGTGAATGGGTTGGGGAGTGGGGGAGCTGTGAGGAGTAGAGGAATGGGAGACTGTGTTGAGACATACTGTATGAGAGAAGAATCTATTTTCAATAAAAAAACAAACAAAGACCCAGGCATATATGTGTGGTTATATAACCACAATAATATGTTGAAACCTTGTCAGTCCTAAAAGAGGCCCTTTCTGCCTACCACTGCTTAATTTCTGAATTCATTTTTGTGAATGGAAAAACATGTTTTCTGAGTTCTAGGATTTTGCTGGTGGAAAGCCCTCCCATTCTTTTAAGACTGGGCTCAAATTCTGCTTCCCTCTCAAGGCCTTCCCTGTGATCCCTCCTCTTCCCTGCTGTCACAAAGCTGTCTTCAGGAACTTTCACACACACAGGTTTGCATTTTGCCTCAGAGAAAGAACTGGATCGTCATTGTTCTCACCGTATAGTCAATTAATTGCCTTTTTCTAATGAATTTTAACTGATTTTAATTTTTAATTTTAATAGGCACCAACTGCAATATGGTGTTTCCATACACGTGTACATTAATACTCAATTGATTTGAATAGACTTCCTGAAGTATCTATTTATTTTGAGATAGAGTCTCAGAACTCTGTAGCCCAGGCTGGCCTCCAATTTGTAGCCATCTCTTGCCTTAGCTTCCCAAGCATTAGGCTTATGGGTAGGAACCATCACACAGTTTTATTTGTTATGGAGCTGTGAGTCTCCTGTTATCATCAACCAGGTTGGCCTACAACACATGATTATCTTGATGACAAACACAAGCTGTCATATTTGGCTCTATTGTCCCTACTTTTCTGAAATGTACAGCGCATTGCCATCAGCAGCAGGAAATACAGCATGTTGCTGCCTCCAACAGCCTGAGTTTAACTCACAACCTGGATTCTTACACAACATAACAGGATTTCAAAGATAATGAAGTCAAATTAGAGTTTAAGATTTTAAGATGGGCATGTTGGCTCATGACTATAATCACAGAACTTTAGAGCCTGAGGCTCTTAGGAGACTTGCTACAAATTCAAGGCCAGACTAGGCTACAGTCTCTAAACAGGAAAGGGGTTTAACATAAAGTTGAGCTCAAGCATTAAGAGGCCAGACACAGGTGTGTCAGTAGATAAAGGCACCTACTTCCAAGCCAAACGACCTGACTTCCATCCCCTCAGGCACATATGACAAGAGAACCGGATCCTCTGCACCAGCACAAGGGCTGTGGCACACATCAAATCTGATAAAGCACAAGGACCACAGAGAAGCCCTAGAGCACACCAGGCTTGTAAGCATAGCTACACTAAGTGTCTTGACAACAACTATGTCTAGGATTTGGGTAGCCTCTAAAGTTACAATGCTCAGGAAATTTAAGGGTAAGTAAAAATGTTCTTGGTGATTTAAAAAAAACTATAACCAAAGCGCTAGGAGAGGGGACAGAAGGATCAAGAATTCAGGTCATCCATTGATACTTAGCAATTCCAAATTGACAGGCAGATAAGAAAAAGATGAGGAAAAGAAAACTGAAAGGTGGGGTCTCTAAAGGTCCAGGCTGGCCTCATTCTACAAGTAGTCAAGGAAGGTCTTTAATCCTGATCTCCCTTTTACTTCTAGCTTTCAGCTTTTTTATATTTCACATGAAACTATGCTTGATTTTCTGTGTCTGGGTTATTGCACTCAAAAGAATGTTAACAAGTGTTGGCGAGGTGGCTTAGTTGGTAAAGGCATTTTTTTTTCTTTTAAACAACGCCTAACAACGACCTGATTCAGTCCCTGAGATTCTCACGATGGAAAGGGAGGATTGATTCCTTCAAGTTATCCTCTGATCAGTGTGACTGTGTGTGTGTTTCCACATACCGTACAAAAGTAAATAAATTAAAAAATTAGTCTTTGTTTTCACCCATATTGTAAAGGTTATCTATCTTCACACATACTCTAGAGACAGGGTCTTATGTAGTACTCACGTAGTACCAGGTTGGTCTTGAACCCAAGGCAATCCTCCTGCCTCAGTCTCCCACATGCGTGGGCCACCACAGTTCCGTATGTGCATGTAGTGCTTAATAGCTGTTTTTTGAATGGACAAACAAGTGGAAGGGACTGAAAGTGGAAGTTTTGACGGAAAGAGTAAAGACGACGAAAAGCACAACCCCCAAGGACCAAACCAGGGAATGGAAAAAATCAACAATGCACGCCCTACAAAAAGCGTTCTTTACAAAGTGCTGCCTTCTGCAGCGTCGGAGCAGCTCACCTGGACCCGCAGCCCCAGTCTGCCTCTTCCGGGGTCTCGGCATGGCCTCTCTGCAGGAGGCTGAAGCTAACCGGCTGTGCAAGAAGCAGCTCTTGTCTTCCTAAACCTGCACGGTGCAAGATGGAGGCAAGAAAGCCTAAAGGGCCTGGGACTTACGAAGAAAAGTCATAATTAAGCCATTCTAATCCTTCTCTCGTTATCTGCGCCCTTTCCTTCTCGCATAATCTACCCCTGAACGCTCCTCAGTCCCTCCCTAATTCGGCTCTACCCACCACCATTCACTCAATGCATTACCCTGACACCAGAAGCACTGCCAGGCTAATCTTCAGAGAGCCTTGAGGCGACTGGCATGCCCGGTCAGGTTTTGTAGAAGACGCGTCTCAGAGGCGCCGCCCCGAAGATCTCTGGGAACTGTAGTTTCAGAACTCCAGTAGTCCTACTGGAGCCCGCGCTTCAAGGGCTTGATGGAATACAACTCCCAGAGTCTCACGGGGAGAGTCGCGAACTGCAAGTTCTGGCCTGAGCTAGAAGGCCTGGGGTCTGAGACCGAAGTTTCTGTGGCAATGTTGCGTTGCTGCTCCCGGCGCCTTGGCTGTCTGCGCGTCGCACACCAGTTCCTGGCTCACACTGACAACCGGAATATCACCATCTGCATCGATCGTAAGGCTCGTCTAGGCGAGGGGAGAGTGGGGCTTTGGTGGGCATCTGTGCGGGCCCGGATTTTCAGCCACTTGCCGACACTTAAACTGACACCCTTGGGTCCCTTGACAGAAACTTCATCCTCAGACTCTGCGAGTCCGGGACCCGCTTATCTCTCCCCCTACCAGTTCTGTTCCACGAACTCCCTTCTATAACCCTGGATCAGCTCTCGGGACCACCTCTGTGTGGTCCCTGTGACCCGGGCTCAGTCCAGTCCAGTTGCCCGTCCCCAGCCCTGACCCATGCTTTATAGAGATGAAGGAATTTGTGACTTTGGTTGGTTGAAATCGTAGCAATAGATTCCCAAGGTAGAGAGAACTAAGTATATGGGCGCTGATAAAAATAGATGAAAAGTTCCAGGTTATACCATATGTTCTGCCCACAAATATGTATTTCATAACTTATAACCAGAAAACACTCATACTGTAGAAACTGCTTCAGGAAAAAGAAAGATAAGCGCGATTGAGAAACCCTATCTGAGATTACAAACTGATTGTTTAGGAATCTGGCAGAAAACTTGCTTGTAACTGGGAGTGTTTGCCACCCATGCAAACGAAGCCAGTTTTTGAGATTAGTCAATCACTTAAAATACCAAACAAAAAACCAGAACCATTTTTTCTACATTTTTAAAAATAATTTTTAATTTCATTTTAAATAAGTATCCATTGTTTATGGCAGTATGACTTTGACAATTGAGAAAAGATTTATAAAGTACATTGAGGCATGGACGGTTTATTGTGGAAAACCATAGACAGGTTTAAAAGTTACTCCCCTACTTAGGCACCTAGAACTGGGTAAACAGGATAGCACGATTTGATACTAAAGGTAGAAAAGAGTTTGTCCCAGTAACAAACGAACGATATAATGTTTTTTCCCAGTAGATGGTTGTTTTGACTTGGGCAGCTAAGATGTGTGAGACAGGCCTTATTTGTGTAGCCTTGGCAGTTTTGGAACCAGATCTGTAGACCAGGCTGACCTTGAACTCACAGGAGATTCCCCCCTGCTGCTGCCTCCCAAGCCTGGGATTAAAGGCTACACCACCAGTATTCAGCTATTCACTGTGTAACCCTGGCTGTCCTGGAACTCACTTGGTAGACCAGGCTGGCCTCGAACTCAGAAATCCGCCTGCCTCTGCCTCCCAAGTGCTGGGATTAAAGGCGTGCGCCACCACCGCCGGCGCTATTCACTGTTCTTAAAGCCTGGTCTACAGAGTGAGTTCCAGGACAGCCAGGGCTATACAGAGAAACCCTGTCTCGAAAAACCAAAAAAAAAAAGAAAAGAAAAAAGACAAAAAAGAATGTTGGAGCTAGAAACCTAGCACAGTTCAGTTTGAATGCATGCCTAGCATTTTCATTCATGAAGCCTTGGATTCCTTCACGAATATTGACAGCCAGACCTGCCATGGTGGCATATGCCTATAATTCCAGCACTTGTCATGATCAAGGGCTCAAATCTAGCCTTAGTTACATAGAAAGATGGAGGCCAACCTGGACTACATGAGATCCTGTCTCGACAACAAAAAAATTATTTTTCAGTTCTTCAAGATACGTCTCTACTAGTAGTTTTGTGCCTCGCTAGCGGGTGGGCTGGGGTGCTTAGTTGTGTAGTACATATTAATTGGGGATTTCTAGCCCACCTTAGACCATTTAATTCCCAGATAAATGACATAAAACCTTTATATTTATAATAAACTTAAAAGCACTAGAGCTGTGCAGGTATCAACCCTGTATGCTATTTTGTCTGCTTTCCTATCAATAACCCCAAGATATAACTTGCCATATTTTGCCTGGGCTACTCCTATTCCAAAGGGCCAACTCTCATGGTTATAGGCTAACAATCCACCTATCCCATGGCACTTTCTTCCTTTCTCTCTGGCTCCCTCTCTCCCCCTTCTCATCTGTACCTCAGACTACCAGCCTGGGAACTGAAGCTTCATCTACCTCTCTTCTACCCAGCTATAGGCATCTTTATTCAATCAATAGCTTTAAATTAAGAAGCGAAGTTTGCGCAACAAAAGCTGGCATACGCGAGAGAATTCTCTTGAGGCAACTATACCTTGGGATATAGAATTTAGCGTTGCAACACTGGTGTCCAGGAGTCACCCCACAAACCACACAAACACCAATCCCAGCCAAATGGGCATAGCTTATTGAACACACACCTAAAGACTGGTTGGTCAGGGCAAGAGCTGAAAGCTGCGCTCCTGTGCATTGTCCAGGGTCAATTGATATAGGGAAAAACTATAATGAATTAAGCAGTTGCAGTGTGGGCTGCAGGGTGGTTGGCCTTTTTCCGAGGTTTTTAGTAGTTTAGACTTAATAGTCCAGACTAACTATTATCTAGCTTGGCTCTGAATGAATCCCATAGTTGGGAATTTAGCTTGGCTCTGAGTGAAGACCATGGCTAGAGAATTTCCAAAAAGTCATAAGTCTCTGCAGTGGTTTGAATACATTTGGCCAATGGGAAGTGCTACCTAGTAGAAGGTTGTGGCCTTGGAGGAAGTGTGTCACAGTGGAGGTGGGCTTTGAGGGTTCCTCATGCTCAAGCTCCACCATTGTGGAAGAATCAGTCTTTTCCTGGTTGCCTTCAGAGTGAGATGTAGAACTCTCAGCTTCTCTAGCACCTTGTCTGAATGGACACTGCTATGCTTCCTGCCATGATGATAATGGACTTAACCTCTGACACAAATGAAATGTTATCTCTTAAATGAGTTACCTTGGCTTCACAGCAATAAAACCCTAACTAAGATAGTCTTATAAAAGGATATGTGGTCAGCCTGACCTTCCTCTGAGCCAAACTATTTTTCTATATCTATAATCAGGCTGCTTTTCTTTTCTTTTTGTACCTGCAATACGGGATGGCTGGCAGGCCTGAAGCAAAATGGCCTTAGTTATGCCAAGGAAGTAATGCCAGAAAAGCAAGTTTCAACCACAGTATACAGCAACAGACCAAACCTCAATACTTAGTGGTGGGTCACCTGAGCCTATGTAAGGTTCTAGATTTAATCCCAGCACTACAAGACTGATGATTAGTACCTACATCTATAAATTGTTTTATTGATTTGTTTTGAGTTTTTTGTTGGTTTTTTTTTTTTTTTTTTTTTTTTTGGTTTTTCGAGACAGGATTTCTCTCCGAGCCCTGGCTGTCCTGGAACTCACTGTGTAGACCAGACTGGCTCGAACTCAGAAATCCGCCTGCCTCTGCCTCCCAAGTGCTGGGATTAAAGGCGTGCGCCACCACGCCCGGCTTGCATATTTTAAGGTTAAATAATTTAAGAGAAATATGACTTACTTTATTTGTGAGCAATGCATATCATTGTATATATAATTTCATCATTTCACAAGTGAGGAAATTTTGTTCAATGTCTAACGTAGCCTCAGTTTATAGTAGGCTCTAATACTAAATTTAGAAAAGTCACGAATCATGAAATACTTATTTTATGTTTTAATTTTTATCATTTTTTTTTTATTAGATAGGGTCTCTTTACATAGCTGTCCTGGAGTTCAGTTTGTAGACCAGCCTGGCCTCCAACTTACTCAGATCCTCCTGCCTCTGTCCCCATGTGCTGGAATTAGGTATGTACCACCACTCCTAAGCCAGAGCTCAACAGCTTGGTTTGCTGTAGCTTTCAGGTACTTCTTGAATACCTGGATTCTCAGGACCATTGTTTCCCTGGTTAACTTTATTCAGGATTATTGAAAATCCTGATGTTATTTAAAGGTTTGGGGGACTTTACCTTTTGCTAGTAGTAAAGACTTTTCTAGTCTCCCTTGGTCCAGTGGTGTTTTTTGCTGGTTCTTTGTTGTTATTGTTAGTGTGTTTGCTTCTAAGAAGTGTGTTCTCTTCATGTTGCCTCAGACTAGTCTGGCACTTGCAGTTTTCCTTTGCCAGCTTCCCAGTACTTCAACACACCTACCTGTCCATAGCTACCTGCTCAGCTTGTCTACTTAGGCTCACCATTTTGAGGACAAGCTTATGTTCATGCTTTGAATTCTGCTCTTAGGTTTTGTTGTTTTCTGGGAATTGAGATGTTTTTGCTTAGACAATATAATTTTCTTTTGTTGTTGTTTGCTTTTTAGAGTCAGGTTGTCACTGTGTACCCCAGGCTGTTTTGAGTTTTGCCCTGTAGTTCAGACGGACCTTGAATCCATAATCCTTGGCAACTTCTGGGATTATAAACATGACATGGTGCTGGCTTCAGTTTATTATTTAACTTGCTATCCATTTCTTTTCTCTACGCAATGCTTTTCTTTTGTTGATCATTTCCTTTTCTAAATATCAACTGTAATTGTATTTACTATATACTGAGTACATAAAACTTTCAAACAACTACTCTAAAAATGAAATTCTAAAACTTCTAAGCCTTTGGTTACCTGAACTGCTTGTCTTAAGAAATATCCCTTTACTTTGTTGTAATAAAATAAAGATTTATTAACATCTATTAAAGCTGGACATAGTGGCGCATACCTGTAATCCCAGCCTTTGGGAATCTTAGGTGAAGGAGTACTTCAAGTTTGCGGCGAGCCTGAACCACATCAAAAACTGCAGGCCGGCTTGAACTACAGTGTGAGACTCTGTCTCAAAAACTAAAACCAAACAAAAGACTCTGGATTCAACTCTTGCTAGAAGTAAAACTCCGTAGCACTTCTTTATGCCTTAAGGTCTTTGATTTATTAGCATTTAAGAGTGTGTGCATGTCCGTGCACACATGTTCCTGTCTGCATGTGTACCATATTTATCTTAGGATCACCAGCACTGCCACACAGTTGATGCTTGATAACTATTTGTTGGGTGCAATGGTATTGGAGTTCAAACTTAGGGATTTGCTGTGACTGGACTAGTACCTACCTCTGAAGTACAGCTTGGCTCCATTGTGTTTGTTGTCTAAATAGTGAGTTTACTGCATGGTTGTTTTTTGCTTTTTTTTTTTTTTCCCCCTACAGTTATAAGTTTAATCCAGGGCCTTAGGCAAGCTAGACAAGGGCATTACCACTCGGCTGCATTCTCCCAGTTCTTTTGCACATGAGCATTAAACTATGATCTGTAGCAGTAGCACCTGTACAAAAATAGCATAAAAAGTAGCCTGACCCTTGCCCCAGTAAGAAAACCATGAATTTAAAAAAAAATTTATTTATTTATCTATCTATTTATTTATTTTATGTATATGTATACACTATAGCTATCTTCAGACACACCAGAAGAGGGCATTGGATCCTATTACAGATGATTGTGAGCCACCATGTGGTAGCTGGGAATTGAACTCAGGACCTCTGGAAGAGCAGTCAGTGCTCTTAACTGCTGAGCCATCTCTCCAACCCACAACTGAATTTTTTTTTGTCTCACTCAATATTCCTAAGAGTGATACCTTCAGGTTTCTGTTCTAGGTCTTTTAGGAAAGACTTTGCTAGAATCCTCACAACCCTCCCCACACCCATTACACTCCTTCTTCCCCAACACATGCTTTTGAGATAGGGTCTTACTATGTAGCTCTGAATTTTCTAGATTGTATGTAGGCTACACTGTCCTCAGACTCAGAGAGAGGTTTCCTGGATGATGCACCACCATGCTGGGATTCTCTTTTAACTAAGAGTGATGCCCAGATGTTTCCCAGAGGAACAAGCCTTGTCACCATCACTCATGTGCTATGGGAAGAGCTGTGCATAGCTAGCAGGCACCAAAGCAAATTATTGTCAAGAATGGCTTGTACTTTTCCTTTAAGTCTATGTCCATACCACCTCAGATGTGCCCCATCTCTTCCTCACAGTTTTTCTTCAGTACCCATTAACATTATAATGACCAAGTTTTAACATTGAAGGGCCATATTTTAGAAAGTAACTACAGAGTATCTTTATACCTGCCCCTCCCCAACCTCAGCCATCGCTGTATCCTGCTTTTACTGGATCTCCAAGTGTAGGTGGTCTGCACTTACTCCTTCCTTTGGTTTGCACCAGCACACCTGAGGCAGTGGTTCTCACAGCAGAAGAGAAAGGAATGTGAATAGTATAGGCCTGCTGGTTCTGCATCGGTACTCTGGCTTCTGGAATCCATTCTGTCTTCTTTTCCAGTCTTAAAAGGTCATTACTTTTCACAGGAGTTTTGCCTAAGTTCTTTGTGTCTGCCTTGTTTCTACGGAAATCTGCTTCATCTTAAAAAGTATGGAAAATACTCTAAGCTTTCCTGACAATCTTGTTTTCCAGTTTAATCAATCCTATCTTCCTTACTGAGTGTGGTCTTTGAGAATTTAAAATTTTAAATTCTGTGTTTTACTGCTAGGGGACCAGGTTACTTATGTTGTGTAGGTAGGTAGTGTCTCCACTATTTCGTCTGCAGAGATACTGCTGCTGTGAAGTTTTTGTAATATTTAGGAGCTTCTAGAAAAATTTCCCATCCATCTATCTTACTTAACATCATCACTTTTTCAGTTCATTATTTAAATTTCATTTATCTCCGTCCAGGAAATGAAGCAGTTACTGAGTCATATAGTGGATAAGACAAAGCTTTCTAAGAATTCAATTTCTCTTTGGGGACTCAACCGTGTTTCAACATAAGAAAGGTTTTTTTTTTTTTTTTTTTTTTTTTAATCAGTGTTACCCACAAGTTGTAAGATCATATTATATTACTCCATTGCATCCTTGGTTGGAAAGTAAGCCGTAAGCCAATGTATACAGATTATGATTTCTCAATTGATGTTATAGTGAACGTGTAGGTAGAGACAGTGGCTCCTGCCAAATATGCAAAGAGAGGACGGGAATTTTCCAAGGAATGAGAGCCCATCGGAAAACATGGCACTTGAGAGCTTTTTTTTATTTTCTGGTTTTGTTTTGTTTGTTTTGTTTTGTTTTTGGTTTGTGGTGCTAAGCTTAAACAACTAAGCAACACTTTGCTTTGGGTTGTATCTCCAACCCTTCATTTAAAGAAAAATAAAAAAGGATTTATGATGAGGAAAAGATAAACAATTTTGAAAAGCCAGTTGACCTACTTGGAATTAAAAGAAGACTGCTGGGCCAGCAAGATGACTTAGTGAGATAATGGGACTTGCCACTAAGCCTGGTTACCTGAGTTTAATCCCCAGAACCCATTCTCAAAACTTGTCCTCTGACCTCTACATGCATATGACACAGACGTGTGCATACACTAGAGATTAAATAAATAAATAAAATCACATGTTTTGAAAGAAATAATGATGGAGTTTGATGAATTGGTATCTTTATGCATCCTGCTCCTCCTAGAAATGGCTCCCCATAAGACAGAGTGGGATCAGATGGTAAGAGTGTTCTTATGGCTAGATGTTCCAACAAACTCTTTATGCATCCTGGTTCTTCCTGTTGTGTTCCCCAAGGCCTCTACTTATTTAGCTATGACTCTGTCTTACCAAGGAACCAAGGAAGAGATGTCTGGGAGTAGGTATGTTTTATCATAGGATACTATGGGTAAGTGCTAGAATGATCCCTCTCCACCTGGGAAACTAGTGATGATCCTAGCCTAGCACTAGGGTAGTAGAGGCAGGATGGTCAGGAATCCAAGGCCAGCCAGGACTAGATTATGAGACCCTATCTCAAAATCAAAGACAGTGGAACACATAGTAGGTGGCACTATTCTCTTACTGTTGTCTAGGATATGTCTAGGAAATGCTGTAATAGGTCCACTCTCAAGGTTGAGGCACTCCTTATTAGTGAAACTCTTCTCTCATTTCCATCCTAGAACTGAATATGTCTGGTCCTGTTCACAGCTTCCTTGGGGCTAAATGAAGAACAGAAAGGATTTCAGAAAGTGGCCTTTGACTTTGCTGCTCGGGAAATGGCTCCCAATATGTCGGAGTGGGATCAGAAGGTAGGAGTGTTCTTGTGGCTAGATGTTCCAACAGATGCTGCATACAGTGACTTATCTTCTTACAGTCCTAACTGCTCAGTGTCTGCTCTCCACCTGCCAACTCTTACTGTAAGTGTGAAGACTGGCAGTAGATGTGCTAGGTAGTTTTATGTCAGCTTGACACAGGCTGGAATCATCAGAGAGGAGGGAGCATCAAGTGAGAAAATGCTTCCATAAGATCAGCTGTAGTCAAGCCTGTAGGGCATTTTCTTAATTAGTGATTTATGAGGAGGGCCCAACCCCTTGTGGGTGAGTCATCTCTGGACTGGTAGTTATTGGTTCTACAAGAAAGCAAACTGAGCAAGCCAGTAAGCAGCACTCCTTTATGGCCTCTGCATCAGGTCCTGCCTCCAGGTCTCTGGCCTCTTGAGGTTCTGCCCTCAATACTTTTGATGGTAAAGTGTTACATAGAAGCATGACTGAAATAACCTTTCCTTTCCACATTGCTTTTGGTCATTCTGTTTCATTACTGACTAGGACAGTAGATAACTCCTTTCTTGGAAGTCATCCTGGATGTAAGGGGACACCCCTTTTCTTATTTAATTGGACAAATATTTAGACATATCTAAAATTAAAGCAGTTCTATAGAAAATATTTTGGAGAACATTTGTTAATTGATCTCATATAAAATAACAAGGGCATTTGAAGCCAAGAGAATTCCTATAGTCTCCTGGGTACAGACATCCTAATCCCTTCATTGTCCCCTCTAAAGGAAACTCTGTCTCAGACTGGTCTCTGACTACCTTGCTCTTTTTTCTGTAGGAGCTGTTCCCTGTGGATGTGATGCGGAAGGCTGCACAGCTGGGGTTTGGGGGGATCTACGTACGAACAGATGTGGGTGGATCTGGACTGTCTCGCCTTGATACTTCTGTCATCTTTGAAGCCTTGGCCACAGGCTGCACCAGCACCACTGCCTATATAAGCATCCACAAGTGAGCATCTACACCTACACAGGCTGGTAGGGAAACCTCACTGAGAACAAGATGAGTCACGGTGGGTTGATAGAACTTGGGAAACTAAACTTATTGGTACACAATAGGTCTGTTGCTGCCTGTTGGATTTAGTTCTGTTGCCTATGGTAGCACTTAGAGAGTTGGTTCTGCCGACCTCCCAAATTACAGTTTTGGTACCAGCAGACTTCTCTAGTTTTCCTCATTCTACAGCTGAGACCTCCAATAATTTGGGAAAGTAATAGGAAGTACATTTGTCTCTGATTTTTAGGACTTATTTGAGAAACACCTGGGCCTCTGGTATAAGTTCCAGGGATGTTTTTAGACCAGCCCCTTCCTTTCAAGTTGTGTCATCTCATTTGTCTCTTCTCCCTTCCCACTCTTTCCTGCTTCCATTTTGCCTTTGTTTCTCTCCCCACCCCCAACCCCCCAATTTTCTTGTCTGTCTTTATTTCTGTCGTTGGCTTTTCTTCTTGGTATACCTATCAGCATGTGTGCCTGGATGATTGATAGCTTTGGAAATGAGGAACAGAGGCACAAATTTTGCCCACCGCTCTGTACCATGGAGAAGTTTGCCTCCTACTGCCTCACTGAACCAGGTGCGTTTGTCCTCCCTGCAAGTGAGACCTACCAAGGAGATAAGTGGGACCTGTGAGGTCACTGAGCATCCTTGTCTGTTGGCACAAAATGTGGTTTAAACTGCATTCGGTTGTGGTATAATCAGGGTACTTGTCCTAGGATCAGGACCTTTAGGTTAGAGTTCCTCCAGGCTGCCGACCACTGTTGGCTGCTTTAGTAGAGAAGCAGTGGACTGCTTGGTGCAAGCAGATTTTACCCAGCATGAAGAATTTACTGGTCGTGTGGGTTTTAAAGCAATGCATGATGGACTCTTAGGAAGACCTGCTCGGATGTGGGACTGTGCCAAGCTCCTGTGACATAACTGACTTCCTTCCATCTGTTTCCCTTTGACCCTTGTCTTAGGCAGTGGGAGTGATGCTGCATCTCTTCTGACCTCAGCTAAACGACAAGGAGATCATTACATCCTCAATGGTTCCAAGGTAAAAGTGTGTGTTCTCAGAACAACTGGAGGCTGTTCCCACATGCCTCCTAACAGCCCTTGGTCCCTTGAGTCTGAGTTATGACTTCTGTGTAACAGTTCACATTGGGAAGGGCTTCTCACTCTTACCTTTTATGGATCTGGTTTTATATAATTGTATGGCTTTTTGCCTTGTTTATATATAGTTTTTATTCTCTCATACAGAACATCCGGACCACATTCCTCCCTTCCCTCCACTCCTCCCAGTTCTGTTCCATCAGAGAATCCTTTCCCCTGTCCCCTAGATCCTCTTCTCCTTTCCCTTCAGAAAAGATCAGGCTCCTAGCAGAAGAAGATGCAAAAAGAGTAGGTACAAAGCCTCTTATCAAGGCTGGATGAGGGAACTCATTAGTAGGAAAGGGTCCCAAGAGCAGGGAAAAGTCAGAGCCACCCTCACCCTGACTTTTGGAATCCCACAAAATCACCAAGCCAAATAGCTATGACATTTGCAGAGCGTATACGTAACATAGACCCATATAAGCTTCGCGATTGGCACTTCAGTCTCTATGAGCCCTTATGAGCATGGCTTACTTGATTCTGTAGGTGGTGTTCTCCTGGTGTCCTTGACCCTTTGGCTCCTACAGCCCTTCCTCCATCTCTTCAGTAGGTTTACTGAGTTCTGCCTAATGTCTGCCTGTGGGTTTCTGCATGTATCTTCACAACAGCTTCCAGAGGAGGCCTCTCTGCTGACAATTGGGCTGACAATTGCGCTAGGCACCAATCCATGAGTACAGCAGAGTATCATTAGGAATCATTTCATTGACTTTTTTTTTTTTTTTTTTTTTGCCATTCATAGTTGATCCTAGGTATTTAGGCTATCCAACTTCTGGTTCCTAGCCATCCAGGTAGTGTCAGGCATGGGTTCTCTCTCTCATGGCATGAAGTGGGCCTCAAGTTAAAACTAGTCATTGGTCAGTCACTTCCACAAGTTCTGTGTCACCATTACCCCAGCATATCTTGCAGACAGGACAGATTGTATGTTGAAAGTTTTGTGATTGTGTTGTTGTTCCAGTTCCTCCACTGGAATCCTGGCCTGGTTACAGAAGATGGACAACGGTTCAGGCTCCTTAGTCCCCATTACTAGGAGTCCTCACGAGGTCACTCTTTGTAGATTCCAGGGAGTTTCCACTGCACTAGGTTTTCACATCCTCCCACCCCCAAGTGACCCCTAATTCGCATCCTGACCTGCTCCACAAAATCTTTTCTATTTCCCCTTCCTAGGCAGATCATGCACCCTCTCCTGTTTGACCCTTGTTTCCTAGCCTTTCTGGTTTTGTGGACTGAAGTATGGTTACCCTTTAACTTAACAGTTAATATCCACTTATAAATGAGTACATACCATGTTTGGTTTTCTGAGCCTGGGTTACCTAACTCAGGATGATTTGTTTGTTTTTTTAGTTTTATCCTTTTGCCTGCAAATCTCACAATGTCATTTCTTTTAATAGCTGAATAATAATACTCCAATATATAAATGTACCACTTTTTTTTATCCATTTGAGGTACATCTACTTTTTTCCCAGTTTCTGGCTATTATGAATGAAGCCACTATGAGCATAGGCAAATAAATGTCCTGTGGTATGGTATATGCACAAGAGTGGTATAATTGGGTCTTAAGGTACATTGATTCCCAGTTTCCTGAGGAACCACCATGCTGGTTTCTATAGTGGCTGTACAAGTTTGCACTCCCACCAGCAATGGAGAGAGTTCCTTTTGCTCTGCATCCTTGCCAGTATGAGATGCCACTTGTGTTATTGATCAGTCATAGCCTTTCTGACAGGTATAAGATGGAATCTCAAAGTTGTTTTGATTTGCATTTCTCTGATAACTAAGGATGTTGAACATTTCTTTAGGTGTTTCTCACCCATTTGAGATTCCTGTATTGAGAATTCTCTGTTTAGATCTGTACACTATTTTTAAATTGGATTATTTGTTTTGTTGATGTCGTTTCTTTTTTTTGTTTGTTTTTTTTCAAGACAGGGTTTCTCTGTGTAGCCTGGGCTGTCCTGGAATCACTCTGTAGACCAGGCTGGCCTCAACTCAGAAATCCACCTGCCTCTGCCCCCAAGTGCTGGGATTAAAGGTATGTGCCACCACTGCCTGGTGATGTCTAGTTTCTTAAATTCTTTATATGCTTTGGAAATTAGCCATTTGTTGGATGTGTTAATGAAAATTCTTTCCCATTTTGTAGGTTACCTTTTGTTCTTTTGACTGTGTTCTTTGCCTTACAGAAGCCTTTCAGTTTCATGAGATCCCACTTGTCACGTATTGATCTTAGTGCTTATGCTGTGATGCTGTTGTGTGACTGTTTTAGGAAGTCTCTTTGGCCAATGTGTTTAAGGCTAGTCCCTACTTTCTCTTCTATTAGGTTCAGTTTATATGATTTTCTGTTGAGTTCATTGATCCATTTGGACTTGAGTTTTGTGCAGGGTGATAAATATGGATCTATTTGCATTCTTCTACATGCAGACATCCAGTTAGACCAGCACCATTTGTTGAAAAAAATTTTTTTCCATTGTTTATTTCTGGCTTCTTTTAAAGAAGCAGGTGTCCATAAGTGTGTGGGTTTATGTCTGGGTCTTCAGTTTGATTCCACTGATCAAGCTGTCTGTTGTTATGCCAATACCATACAGTTTTTATTACTATCACTCTGTAGTATAGCTTGCATCAGGGATGGTGATGCTTCCAGATGTTCTTTATTATTCAGGATTGTTTTTAGCTATCCTGGGTTTTTTGTTTTTCTATATGAGATTGGGTATGGTTCTTCAAGGTCTATAAAGAATTGTGTTGTAATTTTGATGGGGATTGCTTTTAGTCTGTAGATTGTTTTTGGTAGGATAGTTACTATGTTAATTCTACTGATCCATGAGCAGGGTAGATCTTTCCATCTTTGGTATCTTCTTCAGTTTTTTCAAAGACTTAAAGTATTTGTCATATAAGTATTTCACTTACTTGGTTAGGGTTACCCCAAGATATTTTTATATTGTTTGTGGCTATTGTGAAGAGTATTTTTTTTCTCTGATTTTTTTTTTCTCAACCCATTTGTCATTGTATTTCGAATTTGTTTTGTTTGTTTTTGAGTTTCTTCTATTAGCACTGCTAGGTTTTTAATTATGGTTTCTAGTAGTTTTGTAGAGTTGTTATGTATACTATCAGTGTTAGGAAAAATAGAGGCTCAAGAACTCCAAGACCAAGTTCTTGGCACAGAGGAGATTTATTTGCCCCAGAGGCACAGAGGGCAGGGAATGAGAGACAAAGACATAAGGTAGAGGATGAGGGAGAAGGGGACAAGGGAGAAGGAGGAGGAACATTTGTCCCAGAGGACAAAGGACGGCCTCTGGATAGAGGAGACAGACACAGTACATAAGAAAATGGCAGTTTATAAAGGTACAAGGGGAAAGAAGGCAGATATAGTGCTGAAGAAGGAGCTGAGAGTTCTACATCTATATCTGCAGGCAGCTAGGAACTACTTTGTATGCCATACTGGGTGTAGTTTATACATGTAAGACCTCAAAGTCTACCTCCACAGTGACACATTTTCTCTAACAAGGCCACACTTCCTCCAATAAGGCCATACCTCCTAATAGTGCCACTTCCTATGGGCCAAGCATTCAAAGACATGAGTCTGTGGGGGCTATACCTTTTCAAACTACCACTGATGAAGTATTTAATTTTAATTGGGCATGTTAGTTAGGTAAACCAAAGAGGCTTTTATTCCTGGACTGGATCTTGCTAGTCAGCCTCAAGAGAAAGTAGGGAATAGACCTTAGTAGCTAGCTTTAAGAATGTAATCTGTTTTTACCAAGGCAGAGGGAATAGGGGAGAAGGTCAAGACCTGCCCGAGCCGTGCTTGCCACGCATGAGCTGGCCAGAGACCCTTTGATCAGACTATCTGCAAATCTGAATACTTTGACTTCTTCCTTTCCAATTTATATCAGTTTGTATGGAACTTCAAGTACTATAATGAATAGCTATAGAGAGAGTAGGCAGCCTTGTGTTATTCCTTCCTTATTTTATAGTGGAGTTGCTTTGACTTTCTGTCCATTTAATTTGATATTGGACATTGGCTTGCTGTATATTGCCTTTATTGTGTTTAGATATGTCCCTTGTATCCTGACCTCTCCAAGACTTCATCACAAAGAGGTTTTGGATTTTGCCAAAGGCTTTTGCAGCATCTAATGAGATGATCATGTAGGTTTTTTCTTTTCTTTTTATGGTGGGTTATATTTACTGATTTTTGTATACTGAGCCATCCCTGCTTCTGTAATGAAGCTTACTTGATCATAATGGATGATCTTTTTGATGTGTTCTTGTATTCCATCTGTGAATATTTTGTTGAGTAATTTTGCATCAATGTTCGTAAGGGAAATTGATCTGTAATTTTTTTGTCTTTGTTGAATCTTTGTATGGTTTGGCTATCAGGGTGACTGCAACCTCATAAAATGAATTTGGCAGTATTCTTTCTATTTTGTGGAGTAATTTGAGGAGTATTGATGTTAGTTCTTTGAAAGTCTGGTAGAATTCTGCACTAAAACCTTTTGGCCCTGAGCCTTTTGTGGTTGGGAAACTTTAATGACTGCTTCTATTTCCTAAGCAGTGTAAGTCTGTTTACATTATTTATCTGAACTTGATTTAACTTTGGTAAGTAGTATCTGTCTAGAAAATTATCCCTTTCTGTTAAAATTTTCAATTTTGTAGAGTACAGAATTTTTTTTTTTTTTTTTTTGGCTTTTTGAGACAGGGTTTCTCTGTGTAGCTCAGGCTGTCCTGGAACTCACTCTGTAGACCAGGCTGGCCTCGAACTCAGAAATCCGCCTGCCTCTGCCTCCCAAGTGCTGGGATTAAAGGCGTGCGCCACCACCGCCCGGCAAGTACAGATTTTTAAAGTGTTGCCTAATGAGTCTTTGAATTTCCTCAGTGTCTGTTGTTGTATCCCCTTTTTGTTTCTGGTTTTGTTAATCTGGATTTTCTCTGTCCTTCTTTTAGTTAGTTTGTCAAATAAAGATTTGTCTGTCTTGTTTTTTCTCAAAGAACCAATTGTTTATTTTGATGTTGTTTGTTTCTATTTTATTGATTTCTACCCTTGGTTTGATTTCCTGCTGTCTGTTTCTCTTGGGTGTATTTGATTCTTTTTGTTCTAAACTTTCAGATATGCTAGTATGAGATCCTTCCAGTTTTTTTTGTTTTTTAAGATCTGTTTATGTATATGTACTCTATCTGCAAGTACAACTGTGTGCTAGAAGATGGCATCAGATCCCATTATATATGGTTCTGAGCTGCCATGTGCGTGCTGGGAATTGAACTCAGTTCCTCTAGTAGAGCAGCCAGTGCTCTTAACTGCTGAGCCATCTGTCTAGCTCCTATAATTTATGTAGGTAATTAAGTGATAAAAACTTTTCTCTTAGCAATGCTTTCATTGTGTCCCATAAGTTTGGGTATATTTTGCATTCATTTTCATTGAATTCTAAGAAGTCTTTAATTTCTTTTTTATTTCTGTTTTGACCTAGCAGTCATTGAGTAGCCTCTTGTCTTGTAAAGAGGGAGTCTCCTCTGAAGTTAGAGAAAGGGAGCATTGGGGATATGCTTGGAGTGGGAGCACCACGAGAATGAAAATGAAGGAGGTCTTCAGGAGGCCTACTTGGAGTTCTAGTGGCTGGTGTGGCCTCTGGTCTAGCAGGGAGTCTCCTCCTGAGTTGGTGGCTGGGGTATGGCAATGAGGAGGCAGGGGGATTGGAGAAAGCATCAAGAGGGTGCACAGATAGAGTGGATGAGATCTGGGTAGGCAGCTCACTTGGTCTGGAAGGTGTGCCCTTGTTTGTATTGTTATCAACTAAATCCCTTATTCTGTAAATACTGCCTGAGTGAGTGCCCGTTACCCCTCCCTCTGCATTATGCCTTTGTTCTGTTGTTGGGAGTGTTTCAGTGTTTTTTCTAGATGCCAGACTTAGAACTCATACATTTTCTGACTCTCATATACCCTCTTTCCACCCACAGGCCTTCATCAGTGGGGGAGGTGAGTCAGACATCTATGTGGTCATGTGCCGAACTGGTGGATCAGGCCCCAAAGGTATCTCCTGCATAGTTGTTGAAAAAGGAACCCCTGGCCTCAGCTTTGGCAAGAAAGAGAAGAAGGTGAGTGTTTACTCAACTGTAAGCAACTCAAGTCTTTGCCATTTGTTAGACCAACTCCTGTCCTTTTTCACAGAATAGGTTAATGAGCAGGTATGTAGCAAAGCAGAAGTTATTGCTAAATAAACAGGCTCCTGGGGAAATGGCAGATTTGCCAGCTGGTTTCATAAGCTGCTGCCTATTTAAATCCTGTTGAAGTAATTATTTAAAAAGGCCTCTGGCTCAGGCCGAGTATCTAAGCTGCAGCGGCTCTGCCTGCCTCAGCCGCCATGTTTCTTGGCCAGAGGCCACATGCGTGCTGCAGCCACACAGAAATAGCAGCCCTGTCACCCCCGAGATGTGAGTGTGGGAGATGGCTCAATCTCCCACGCTGTCACTACAAGGCTGGGCATTCCCCAGACCATTCCACCATCCATGCGGGCCCAGTAAGAGAATGAGACTCTAATTCTTATAGATTAATCAAAGGCTTTATATGTTTGATAATGATTAATAACAAGATGCCCATACAAAGAGAGTTGTATCCCAATTAGCTAACCTAATTATAGTTTATAAGTTGTTCCCTATGAGTGCTCTCCATCCTCTTACATCTCTGCTCTCTCTCGCTCCTCCTCTTCCTTTTTCCTCTTCCTCTCCTAACTCCTCCTCTTCCTTTTCCTCTTCCTCTCCTAACTCCTCCACCTTAGCTCCTCCTACAAAATTCTATTTTTTTCTGTGTTTACTTTTGTCCTGTGTTTATTTTTCTCTTAGTATGTCTTTACTATGTGTTTATGTATATGTATCTGAGGGGAGTTGATGCTGGATAACTTCCTCAGTTGTTCACCTATTTTTTTGGTCAGGGTCTTCTTTAATTTTATTGTTACTGTTTTAAGGCAAGGTCTTACTATGTAGACCTGGCTATTCCCACTATGTAGGCAAGGATAATCTCAAACTCACAGAGATCCACCTTCCCCTGCCATCATGCCTTACCAAACAGCATCTCCTACTGAACCTGGAACTTGCTTGTTCAGTGAGACTGGCTTACCAGCAAGTCTCAGGAATTCTCCTGTCACCTTCCCAGCTACATCTGGCTGAGTACTGAAGCTTGAACTTGGGTACTTGTGCATGCAAAGCAGGCACCTTACCCATTGAGCCATCTCCCCAATCCTTGTCCTATATTCCTTAGCCAGCTTTTACCATACTTTGTTATCCCAAAAAGAGATACATACAAAGATCTTATGCTTGTCAGAGGTCTCAGGAATGAAAAGCATCTAGGACACTTCTTCTTTAACAAAAGTAAAACTCATTGACAGGGAGGTCTGTAGGTGTTTGAACTATCTAAGGACAATGTTTCCATGAGTGCTTTGGAAAATAAGATACTCCTAGGATTAAACTCTACATGCAGGCCATGAATAGGAAAAGGTAATAATGTAATTGCTGATAATTTAGGACCCATTGAGGGTTTTTTAGAACAGGTGATCAAAACAGGAGAATAGTTGTTGCCCTTAGATTAGGGCTTTTAGGTATAAGTCAGGTGTAAAATGACTCCTGAGTTCTTCCAAATCTCCTAGGGCTTCCACATTGTTCTTTATGATGCTTTCTGGCCCTTCACAATTGCCAATGGGTTACGGTTTTAGTGTCTCTGCTTTTTGTAGCATAACAGCCATTTATTTGATAATTCAGTGTTCAAAGCAATGTGCTGTCTTCTGGGGCTCACAATTCCAGAGGGGTTAGTGTCCATGACAATCATGATGTTCTGGTCCACAGGCTGGAGGCAAAGAGAGGGCTACCTAGGAATGACCTGGGCTTTTAGAACTTCAGGGTCAACCTCCAGTGTCACACCTCCTCCACCATGGCCACATCTCTTAATCCAACTTCTGACACATCCTCAGATATGAGTCTGTGGGGGTCATTCACATTCAAAGTGTCCTCTCTGTCTCTCCCCCCACCCCCTTTTTGGTTTGAGACATGGTCTCTTACTGAATCTAACACACATGAGTTGGCTAGTGTGGCTGGCCAGTAACCTTGGGAATCTGTCTTTTTTCATGCTTCCATTTAAATGAGAATACGCGCGCGAGTGCGCACATGCACACACACACACACACACACACCATGCACCACACACCACACACCACACACCATACACACAAACAGTTGCAGATGTTTATACAATAACACCTGGCTTTCTATTTGGGGACTAGGCATGTAAACTGAGGCCCATTTGCTTGTGTGACAGGTATTTTTACCCACTGAACTATGACAATATACACTTTTTACAATAAAGATTTCACAGATATGAGAATGCAGCAGCAATTTATAGTTTGTTTCTTTAATGATTAGCCTTTTTTTTTTTTTTTTTTTTTTTTTTTAAGACAGGTTTCCCTGTATAGCTCTGGCTACCCTGGAACTCATTCTGTAGATCAGACTGACTTCCAACTCAGAGCTCCACCTCCCTTTGCCTCCCTAGTACTAGGATTAAAGGCTTGGACCACCACTACCCAGCATGATAAGACATTCTTTTTTTAATTGGACATTTTATTTATTTACATTTTAGATGTTTCCCCTTACCCCCTCCATAAACCCCCTATCCCATCCCCCCTCCTCCTTTTTCCTTTTATATCATTTTAATTAAATGCAAGTATTCAGGTCAGTTCTAGGTTGAAGAACTAGCAATACAATAGATGCAAATAGTCAAGGAACAAGCAAGGCAATAAACAAGTCCCATGATCACACCTGTGATCACTATTTCTAAGGGCTTATCAGGATGACCAAGTGATTAGACATTCTTAAGGTCAGAATTTTCAGATACAGTTTTGCTTTCAGGTGTCTGTATTTGGTTTGACAGAATGAAATGCAGAGGTAGCCATCTTACGGGGCCGTGCTGGGAAGTTTAAGATGTTTGTCAGAGACTGCAAAAGCTTAAGAGAGAGCAAATTTGGTTGCAGTTTACTTGGTTTTGGTTTTCTAGTCTGGATCTCCTTAGCCAGGCTGACCTCAGACTTGCTTTGTAATGAATGCTCACCTTGAAATCCTGATCCTCCTGCCAACATGTTTCCAGTGCTAGTTTTGCAAGCAGGCACCACATGCTTAGCTAGAAGGTTCATGTTAGGAAATGATGTAAAAAGTAGTGTTTTCCCAAGTAGGAGGGAGCTCCAGTATAATATGTTGTTCACAGCTTTCGTGGCTTCCTTGTTGAACCTGAAATTCCTTTGAGTTTCTGAGTGACTCAATGAGGAGCTGCTGGACCTTAACTATTTATATATGAAACATCAAAGTGAGACTTTGCTAACAGGTACCACTAACTTTCTAGTCTGGCTGTTGTACTCTCATGTAAGGAAGCAAACATCACAAAGAAGTTAAGTGATTTGTCCAAAGTTAAAAATTATAACCAGGTTCTATGTCAGAGGCTACATTTGAACTATTCTGATGTTTCTCTGAGCTTAATCTGACATACCCAATGATGTTCTAGTAATCCAATTTTCTTGGAGAAAATTTTGCACGTCATTTATCTTGTCTAATTATAGTACCTTTTGGGGACACAAGTCTTAAGAAAGAAGAAATGTGGTTATTGTTCACAAGGCCTTTAAAAGTAAACTTTTTCAAATAATTTCTCATGGAAGTTGTATTCAGAGGCACTGAAAATAAGGGCAGATCTTGTCCTCATCCTACAAGAAGTGAGCAGTATTCATAGATAGAGTATGAAAAGTGGATTTATATAATATGTTATACTGTGTTAGCCAGGCATGGCTGTAATCCTGGCACTTAGGAGCCTGAGGCAGGAAGAGCACACTGCCGTCATCCTGGACTATAGATGAAGGCCATGTGAAAAATAAACAAAACATTGCTTACTTGAAATTAGCATCTTTCTAAGTATTGACGAACCTGTACATCTGAACTTTTTCCTTTTGTTTTATGTTCTTATGGGTCTAAGTGCCAGGTTGCTTGAACCTATACATTACAAGCTTCTATCCACAGGGAAGGCCGCCCTGCTTGGGGAATCATAGGGCAGCCACCAAGACCCTGATTTTTGCCAGGTGGGGTGGAACTCGCAGCCAACTCGAGCAGTGATCTTTGAAGACTGTGCTGTCCCTGTGGCCAACAGGATTGGGACCGAGGGGCAGGGCTTTCTCATCGCCATGAAAGGACTGAACGGTGGAAGGATCAATGTTGGTGAGGCCAGAAAGGAGTTGGGGAGGGAAGGCAAGGGCTGGGCCTAGCAACTGTCATTCAGGCTCAGCTGAAGTCCTGACTCTTGCTCTCCAGCATCCTGCTCTCTGGGAGCCGCTCATGCTTCAGTTATCCTTACCCAAGAGCACCTCAAGGTCCGGAAGCAGTTTGGAGCACCTCTAGCCAAAAGCCAGGTAAGTTACCTAGGGTCTGCATTTCATTTGTATTCTGTTCAAGCCTTCCCTGGGGCCCACATTCTTGATGGGGGTAGGGGAACATGACAAGAACATGAAATCCAGTGAATGACTTGCTACCACCTTAATCAGAATGTATATTTTGCATGGACCTGTGCCTTTTTCAGGAGGCAGTAATACCATGGCAAGCAAAGCAGGCTTATTTAGAAGTGGCAAGAGAATTTTGAAGCACTTAGAAAAGGCATTTAATTTGAGATATCTTTGTGAGTGAGTGTGTGTGTGTGTGTGTGTGTGTGTGTATGTATGTATGTATGTATGCCATAGTGCATATGTAAAGGTCAGAGTTGACCTCTCCTGTCACCCATGGATCATCTGTGGGTGGAACTCAGTTTGATCTGTGTATGTATAAGTGCCTCTACCTGCTGAACCAGCTCGATAGCTCAAGCTGTCTTATTAGTAGTTCCTTCCAGATTACCTCCAGATGATCTGTCTAAACCCATGTGTCTATTTTGGTTCCATCCTTGCCTATGGCTACAGTACCTGCAATTCCAGTTGGCAGACATGGCCACCAAGCTGGTTGCCTCCCGGCTGATGATCCGTACTGCAGCAGTGGCTTTGCAGGAAGAGCGGGAAGATGCAGTGGCCCTGTGTTCCATGGCCAAGCTCTTTGCTACAGAGAGTGCTTTGCTGTAAGTGATAAATCTTCTGGCCTTCTTGAGACAGACAGGAAATAGCTAGCTGTCTATCTTAGGGATTTTGAGGAAGATGACTCATCTGTAGAACGTTATCTTCCTGAGGCACTGAAGGAGTCACTTTGGGCCTTAAGGATAAGATGAGATTGTGAAAGATCTTAATGGGAGCTCTCCTGCTGTTTTCATAGCCTTCTCCATGCTATTAAATGCATCAGTAAGGCTCTGTCTTTCAGGTATATTCTAGATGAGGCACATCTTTGTAAGGTTCAGAACAGTCCAGTGATGCTAACCCAAATTTAGCATTAATTACCATGTTTACTTTATCACACACTGTGCTGTTTCTACATTGTGACTACTTGTCACTAGGTGGCACCTGAACTTCCTATAGTCAGTCAGTCAGAGTGGTTGGTTGTAGGACAGCATAAAAGGAGATAAGCAAATGCCTGTGCATTGTCTGGCAGGAATTGACTGGCTCAGTAGGAGGGCTGCCTTTGTGTCTGACCACTTAGAATCTGGAGCTCCTCTCTGGGCTCTGTTCTTTCTCTCATTCATTTATAGTAGGCTGCCAGACTGAGGTTTGAGTGTCGAGGGGAAGCTAAGAACTGCACAGTCTCCTGGGACCAAAGACATCTGTGTCCTCCTGTCTCCCAGCAGATCTGCAACCAGGCTTTGCAGATGCATGGGGGCTATGGCTATCTGAAGGACTATGCTGTTCAACAGTATATGCGGGACTCCAGGGTCCACCAAATCCTAGAAGGTAAAACTTGGCAGCTGTTACTCTCTTCTATTCAGAGCAGTTGTACGATCTATGCTTTTCCAAGCCTCTATCAGTCCTTCTGTGCTGGCTGTCCCTCAGGATCCCACCAGGTCCCTGTCTTTCTCTCTCATTCTTCCTTTCCTCAGCCCTGCTTTGTCACTGCTCTGTGGCTATATCAGAATGTGCTCTAGGCTGGCAGCCACGAGCCTCTGCCTTATTGTCATGATTGAGGCATCAGACCACACCACTTCTTTTGTAGATTTCAGAGACAGCTCAAACCAAGCTAGGATGTGAGAAATCTTGCTGAAAAGCACACCAGAGACAGTTTCCTACGTTGTAAAGGACTTGGTGCTCAAGAATCCTAAACTTGCAAACAGCAGTTTAGCAGCCACATTGTCTAAATGTTATCTGTGTCAGGATTGCTAGTGTATTGTTTAGTAAAATTGTCAGCATGTGACTTTTTTCAGTAACTCCAGACATTCTGTCAGGCGACTGTACGAGCTGTTAGGCACAGAGTGTGGCTTACACTCAAGCAGTTAGTGTGAGTCTGGAAGGGATGTAACTTCTATTCCAGCTAGTGTAGACAGCCAGGGCTGTCACAGTACTGGGGAAGCGTGGGACAGAAGCTTCTCTGTGTGCTTTTTTTGGTGAAACAATATAGGGGTATTTTATTGGGATCACAGAAGACCTTCAAAGAATTCATGTCATACCTGAGTGGGTACTATAATCTTCTGAAGGACTTATTAAAGCAAGTTATGGGCCCCACCCTCAGAGTTTCAGCTCCACTGGGCCAAATGAAGGCTGTGGTCACTGGTGTAGAAAAGTTTGAGGCCTGCTGGTCCTATGTCTGAATCATAATCTGCTTTCTATCCAAACTTGAATTCTAATCTTTATGTGGATCAGTCTCTTATACTGAAATCAGACTTCCCAGAGTTCTTGAGTGGGAAATGTTGCTGTTTTACAAGGAAGTTTGGATGTGGCTTTCTTTGAGATCATGTGATTATTGGTTCCTCAAGGGCTTTACTTTGTAATATATATGTACTAAATGCCATGATTAAAAATAAAATGAGCAATTAAATTCCCTCCTTCAGGGGAAATGTTTTATTTTATACTTAAGTTTTCTAATTACCAAAAGAAATATATATTATTGAAAAATATATAAGATATCCAAAAAGTAAAAGATGTGTTTTTCATCTAGGATGTATTTTTTTAATATTTTATTTGTTAAACTCTTCAGACTTTTTCTTACCTTTTTACAAGTATGATTACATTTAAAAATTAGGGATTATACTATTTTTCTTCTATATCTTAATTCAATACAACCATTTTTGTCACCAGAAGAGGTGTTCAAAAATGTAAATATTATCCCACTGAGCCAGCAAGATGGGTCATGGGTACAGGTGCCTACTGCCAAGCCTGAAGGCCTGAATTTGATCCCTGAGACCCATATGGTAGAAGGAGCAAACCAGTCATGATGGTTCTCTTCCTGACTTTCATATGCACACCGTGGCATAGGCACACTCACACAATACACACACACATGCACACACAATGAATACAAATTTTAAAAATGTTAAGGCATAAATATTGGTGGGTGTGATGTTGCACACATGTAATCCTAGCACTGGTGGAAGCAGGAAAGATCAGTAGTTCAAGGTTATCATCAACTACATATTGAATTCAAGACCAGCCTGGGCTACATCAGACCCTATCTCAAGCCAAAACGCAATAAATGTAAATACTATTTCTTACGCTGTCATTTCTGTGTAATTACAGAAGAAGTCACAGTTGTTTAGATCCATCTCTGTTCCTACTGAATCTGTCATTGTTCCTCTTGCAGGTAGCAATGAAGTGATGAGAATGCTGATCTCTCGAAGCCTGCTTCAGGACTAGCTCCCAAACTGAAGAGCCTCACCTAGAGCTCCGTGTGCAGCTATATCATGAAGTAGGCTGAAGGGCTGAGCTCTTCTAAAGAGACCCTGAGCTGTCAGCCCCAAAGCTGTCTCTGAGACAAGAACAGAGTTCTTAGCAGAGCTAGAAGGGCTGCTCCGAGGAGCCATGCCGAAAGAAGACCTGCACACTGCCTTCCTCATTCTGGAAAGACAAACAGTCAAAGTTGTGGCTTGGATCCACACTATGTGCATTTGTTGATTCATGTCCTTAGGTGATTTGTCCTGGTACTTTAATGAAGCTTTTCCTGATTATAGAAGTAAAGTCTAGGGAGGCAAGGGCAGTGGACAGGTCTGCCCCTTTCTGGTCTGTGTTCTGCACTAGGATATCTCAGGACAGTATTCCAGAACTCAAATCATGATAAAATAAATGTTTGGGAACCTACTGCTAAGCAGTGAATTAGGGTGCACCTTTAACTCCTGTAACTATGAAATAAATGTCAAGGGCTAAGATTATTTTGGAATATTTGGATTTTTATATGGGATTTATTTCCTCTGAGGGTTCCTTCTCTTTTAAGTACATTAGTCCCTTGATAAGCAAAATCTATGTCTTTACCGTCTCCTTCAACTATAAACTATATTTGCCTTAAAACTATATTTGAGGGTTTATATTTGATTAAATATTTAACTGGGTTTTGGAATAATTAGGAATTTCTCCTAAGGCAGTTTGTCTTTTAAAAAGTACATCCTTTTATTAATAATTTTGTAAACAAAGCATTTGCCACGGGTGAACATCTAAGTATTATTCAATGATTAGGAGTTTGGGGAAAACCCTGTTACTGATGATTATCTAATTAGTCTTTTGATGTTTACAAAAGAAAAATTTGTGAGGTATTTTTTAACCACAAGTCAGTGATTATAGAAAACAATTTATGTCTGTAGTTATGACAGACATTTTCCATATGCTCTGTCTTTGGAATTGTTTTGGGAACAAAATATGCTTCAATGTTGAAAATGGGATTAGCAAACTTGAAGTAGTATGGGGTCACAGTACCTGGACAAGACAGAATAGCCTTGCAAAAATGGGAAGGTTTACAGAGAAGGTAAAAATTTAGATAAAACTTCTATGAAAATGCCTGATACTTAAAGGGAAATTAGTTTATAGAAGTCAAAGGAGGGAGTACAGGATTTGTGTTGGGAGGTGTTGACATTTGTGGTCATTGTGGTTTGGTATTGGCATGAAACAGAAAATACAATTTTTTATGTGTGTGTGTGTTGGGGGGACTATATATGATGTCCATCCATGTGTGAGTACCATGTTCTCTGAAAGTCAGGAAAACTTTTGAGCATCAATTCTCTTCTTTCATGGTGAGGGGTTCCAAGAATCAAACAGGTCATCAAGCTTGTACAGCAAGCACATTTACCCACTGAGGGATCTCACTGGTTCCAAATTAATCCATTCTTAAGAATATTCTGTAGGTACTTGGGATGAATATGAATGTGTAAAGACAGAAGGTAAAGCATACCCAGTCCAGTGAGTTTTCAAAATTGTCAAAGTATGAGAGACTCTGAGCTCTTAGAAATAGAGAGAGAAGAGCATTGTAGAACAGTGTTTAGAATGTCTGTCCTCTGTTAACCAGGCTGTTTTGTTGGCATTGCTGAGGTTTCTGTTCCTTCTCAGAGTATCTGTATTGATGCTTTTGAAATTATGGTTACTGAAAAGTACAAGCCATGGGAATGTAGTGATGGCTCAGCATTAAGAGCACTTGCTGCTCTTCCAGAGGATATTGGAAGGAACTCTTTGAACTAAAAAAGGAAAAACACATCCAAGAAGAAGAAGAAGATAGTGATAGGACAGTAAGAAAATAAAGACTACAAGGCACACCTTTTGTACTATTTTGAATTTTTTTGGTCTTAAGTTTCCAAACTAGGAGACATACTAACAGACTAAATGAGAAAACATCCCTAGTTTTTGCTTCCTCTGAAAAACTCACCTAACCATCAAAGATAGAGGCTTCTTTGGGACGAAAGGATGTGCAATACTATTTAAGCCAATGGAACCAGCAGGTGCCTAAAAGTTCCTAGGATTCAATAGCAAATACAACATACAAAATCTCATCGGATTCAATGAAGGCAATCCAGTCGTAAAGGATAAGTATGTATATAACTCCAAGTGCCTTCATTGTACAATGAGATATCTCAAATAAGTAATGATGTATGTACCTTAAAGCTATGGGAAAAAGAAGAGCTGACCAAATCGAAGTGTAGTAGATGGGAAGAAATAAGATCAAAGAAGAAATTAATGAAAAAAGAACAGAGAAAAAAAGAAAACAAAACCCAACGGCACTCGCTCCAGACTCGACAACCTAAGTTCAATCCCCAGGAAGCAAGTGTGGAAGGTGAGACTCAAGTCCTTCAGATTGTCCTCTGACATGTATATGTGCATCATAAGCAGTTCTATCCTCACACATAAATATACACCCAAATAAATGGAAAAATACTAAAGAAAAAAAAGAGTTAATTAATTGAGAAGATAAACAAAATGGACAACACTTATACAAATTAACCAAAAGAAATAAAAGACTCAGTAAGATTAGAGATGAGAAAGGAGACATTAGAATAGATACCAAGGAAATTCAGATCATAAGGAGATAACATAAAAATCAATTCTACAAAACTGGAAAAAAAACCTCTTGACCAATTTTTAGATGCCCATGCTGAAATTAAACCAAGATGAGATAATTTAAATAAGCCTTTAATAAGCAACAAGATTAAAGCAGTAATAAATTTAACTTTCTATTAAAAAAAGTCCCAGTCCCAGGACATTCTCTGCAAAATTCTATTAAACCTTTAAAGAAGAAAGAAGGATCTCAATGCATCTCAAATTGTTCTGTAAAGTAGAAAAGGGACACTTCCACTCTGAAATCAGCATTACACAGGGAGCTAAACCACATAAAGACATAACAACAAAGAGAAAACTAGACTAGTATCTCAATGAACATAGAAAAACAGACCACAAAAATGTAACATGTACAATCAATTTAAAAACACAAAAAGGTCATTACCATGATTAAATTGGCTTCATTCTGGGGGTATGGGGAAGGCTCAACATACATAAATTAATAAATGTAATGCAATACATACATGTATTCAAAGATAGAAATCATACACTTACCCTAATAGGTGCAGAAAAGTTCTTTGACAAAATCCAATATTTAGGCCAAGGGTAGTGGTGCAGACTTAATCACAGCCCTAGGGAGGCTTAGCAGTGGAGTACAGGCAGCTGAAACCTAGAAGACAAGCTGTGTGCTACAAAGAACAGAACAGGAGAAATGACCCAAGCCCTTGGAGGAACCAAGAAGATCATGAGAGGATCCTAGACATTGGATGGTTAGAGTTTGATTTTGTTTTTGATTGTGACTGTGCCCTGAAATTTTTCCCTCTTGAAGTAAGAAAGTATTTTAGTGGAGCTACAGTTAAGAGACTTTGAATTGGGTCCTTTCTGCTGGGGCAGACTCATAGTTTGTCTGCTCCCCTGAAGACACCATATCCTGACCCATCCTAGAGGAGCCACTGCACTCAGAGCAGTTGAGGAAGCTGGATTCTCAGGAGTTCTAACATGCCCAGGATCATAGGATTTCAGGATCCCCGAGGCTGCCTGAGTCCCAGGAGCTCTTCCACCCAGGATCTCATGATCACAGGATCACAGAGAAAGCTGGACTCTGAGGAGTTCAGACACAAGCAAGATAACAGAGAGACAGGCTCCAGGCAGAGACAGTGAGTGCAGGTAGCACTAGAGTTAACCAGATGGTGAAAGGCAAGCGCAAGAACATAAGCAATAGAAACCAAGATTATCTGGAATCATCAGAACCCAGTTCTCCCACCATAGCAAGCCTTGGACACCCCATCACACCGGAAAAGCAGGATTCAGAATTAAAATCACTTCTCATGATGATGATAGAGGACTTTAAGAAGGACATAAATAACTCCCTTAAAGAAATACAGGAAAACACAGGTAAATAGGTAGAAGCTCTTAAAGAGGAAACACAAAAATCCCTTAAAGAATTCCAAGAAAACACAACCAAACAGGTGAAGGAATTAAACTAAACCACCTGGATCTAAAAATGGAAGTAGAAACAATAAAGAAATCCCAAAGGGAGACTACCCTGGAGATAGAAAACATAGGAAAGAGATCAGGAGTCAGATGCAAGCATCACCAACAGAATACAAGAGATAGAAGAGAGAATCTCAGGTGCAGAAGACACCATGAAAAACATTGACATAACTGCCAAAGAAAATGGAAAATGCAAAAGGCTCCTAACCCAAAACATCCAGGAAATCCAGGACACAATGGGAAGACCAAGAAGACTAAGGATAATAGGTATAGATGAGAAAGAAGATTCCTAACTTAAAGGACCAGTAAATATCTTCAACAAAATTATAGAAGAAAACTTCCCTAACCTAAAGAACGAGATGCCCATGAAATACAAGAAGCCTACAGAACACCAAATAGACTAGACCAGAAAAGAAATTCCTCCCATCACATAATATTCAAAACATCAAATGACAAAACAAAGAAAAAATATTAAATCAGTAAGGGAAAAAGGTCAAGTAACATATAAAGACAGACGTATCAGAATTACACCAGACTTCTCACCAGAGACTATAAAAGCCAGAATGTCCTGGACTGATATACAGACCCTAAGAGAACACAAATGCCAGCCCAGACTACTATACTCAGAAAAATTCTCAATCACTCTAGAAGGAGAAACCTAGATATTCCATGACAAAACCAAGTTTACACAATATCTTCCCACAAATTCAGCCCGACAAAGGATAATAGATGGAAAACTCCAACACAAGGATGGAAACTACAACCTAGAAAAAGCAAGAAAGTAATCTTCCTACAAACCCAAAAGAAGATAACTACACAAACATAATTCAACCTCTAATAACAAAAATAACAGGAAACAACGATCATTTTTCCTTAATGTCTCTTAACATCAATGGACTCAATTCTCCAATAAAAAGACATAGACTAACAGACTGGACCCAGAATTTTGCTGCATATAGGAAAAGCACCTCAGTGACAAAGACAGACACTACCTCAGAGTAAAAGGCTGGAAAACAATTTTTCAAGCAAATAGTCCCAAGAAACAAGCTGGAGTAGCCTTTCTAATATCCAATAAAATAGACTTTCAACCAAAAGTTATCAAAAAAAGATAAGGACACTTACATACTCATTAAAGGAAAAATCTACTAAGACGAACTCTCAATTCTGAACATCTATGCTCCAAATGCAAGGGCACCCACATTCATAAAAGAAACTTTACTAAAGCTCAAAGCACACATTGTACCTCACACAATAATAGTGAGGGACTTCAATACCCCACTGTCATCAATGGACAGATCATGGAAACAGAAACTAAACAGACACAGTGAAATTAACAGAAGTTATGAACCAAATGTGTTTAACAGATTCCTATAGAATATTTCATCCTAAAACAGAAGAATATACCCTTTTCTCAGCATCTCATGGTACCTTCTCCAAAACTGATCATATAATTGATCAGAAAACAGGCCTCAACAAATACAAAAAGACTGAAATAGTCCCTTGCATCCTATCAGATCACTGCAGACTAAGGCTGGTCTACAGTAATAACAAAAAGTATGGAAAGCCGCATACACATGGAACTGAATAATGCTCTACTCAATGATGACTTGGTCAAGGAAGAAATAAAGAAAGAAATTAATGACTTTTTAGAATTTAATGAAAATGAAGGCTCTTCATACAAAACTTATGAGATGCAATGAAAGTAGTGCTAAGAGGAAAACTCAAAGCTCTAAATGCCTCTAAAAAGAAACTGGAAAAAAGCAGACACTAGCAACTTGACAGCACACCTGAAAGCTCTCGAACAAAAAGAAGCAAATACAGCCAAGAGGAGTAGATGGCAGGAAAACAAACTCAGGGCTGAAATCAACCAAGAAGACATAAAGAACTATACAAAATATCAACAAAACCAGGAGCAGGTTCTCATAAAATTGCAAAGCTTCTGTAAAGCAAAGGACACTGTCAATAGGACAAAATTGCAACCAACAGATTGGGAAAAGATCTTTTCCAATCCTACATCTGATAGAGGGCTAATATCTAATGTATACAAAGAATTCAAGAAATTGGACTCAGACAACCAAACAACCCTATTTAAAAAATAGGATACAGAGCTAAACAAAGAATTTTCAACCTTAATGGCCGAGAAGCACCTAAAGAAATGTTCAACATCCTTAGTTATCACAGAAATGCAAAACAAACCTGAGATTCCACCTCACACCAGTCAGAATGGCTAAGATAAAAAACTCAGGTGATAGTAGATGCTGGCGAGGATGTGGAGAAAGAGGAACACTCCTTCATTGTTGGTGGGAATCCAAACTGGTACACAACCACTCTGGAAATCAGTCTGGCGGTTTCTCAGAAAATTGGACATAGCATTACCTGAGGACTCAGCTATACCACTCCTGGGCATATACCCAAAAGATGCTCCAACATATAACAAGGACACATGCTCCACTATGTTCATAGCAGCCTTATTTGTAACAGCCAGAAGATGGAAAGAACCCAGATGTCCTTCTTTTTTTTTTTTTTTTCCAGATGTCCTTCAACAGAGGAATGGATATAGAAAATGTGGTACATTTACACAACGGAGTACTACTCAGCTATTAAAAACAATGAATTCATGAAATTCTTAAGCAAATGGATGGAACCAGAAAATATCATCCTGAGTGAGGTAACCCAATCACAAAAGAACACACATGGTATGCACTCACTGATAAGTGGATATTAGCCTAGAAGCTCACAATACCCAAGATACAACTAACAGACCACATGAACCTCTAGAAGAAGGAAGACCAAAGAATGGGTGCTTCAGTCCTTCTTAGGAGTAACAAAATACTCAAGGGAGCAAATACAGAGACAAAGTGTGGAGCAGAGACTAGAGGAGGGGCCATCTGGAGACTGCCCTTCCTGGGGATCCATCCCATGTTCAGTCAACAAACACAGACACTGTTGCATGTACCAGGAAGTGCATGCTGACAAGAGCCTGATAAACCTGCTTCCTAAGAATCTCTGCCAGAATCTGACATATACAGAGGCAGATGCTCACAGCTAACCATTGAACTGATCATGGGGTCCCCAATGGAGGAGTTAGAGAGAAGACTGAAGGAGCTGAAGGGGTTTGCAGCCCCATGGGGAGAGCAACAATACCAACCAACCAGAGCTCCCAGGGTCTAAACCATCAGCCTGGGAGCACATAGGGAGGGACCCATGGCTGCAGCTGTATATGTAGGGGAGGATGGCCTTGTCAAGCATAGGTGGGAGAGGAAGTCCTTGGTCCCATGAAGGCTGGATGCCCCAGTGTGGGGGAATTTAAGGGCAGGGAGGTGGTAGTGGGTGGGGGCACATCCTAATAGAAGCAGGAGGAGGGGGGAATGTAATGGGAGTTTCTGGGTGAGGGGGAAATGTGGAAAGGGGATAACATCTGAAGTGTAAATAAAATATCCAATAATCATAAAAAAATTTAAAAAATGAGACTGAATTGTAAAAATACTTTCAATTTAAAAAAAAGATTAGATATTTTAAAGGGATTGATATTTTAATATGTATGAATTTGTAAAGACTGTGGAACTTTAACTTTATTTAGATCTTGGGGATGAATAAGAAAGTAAGGGTTAAGGCTTACTAGTGATATGTTTGTGTGTCAGGTTGACCGGGGTCAATTGTACCACCTGGTTTTGTGTGTCAACTTGACAAAGCTGGAGTTATTTCAGACAAAGAAATTTCCCTTGAGGAAACGCCTCCATGAGATCCAGCTGAAGGCATTTTCTCAAATAGTGATGAAGCATGGGAGGGCCCACCCATGGTGGGTGGTGCAGTCCCTGGGCTGGCAGTCCTGAGTTCTACCAGAAAGCAAGCTGAGCAAGCCAGGGGAAGCATTCCTTCATGGCCTCTGCGTAAGCTCCTGCCTCCAGGTTCCTGCCCTGTGTTGAGTTCCTGTCCTGACTTCCTTTGGTGATGAACAGCAACATGGAAGTGTAAGCTGAATAAACCCTTTGCTCCCCAGCTTGCTTCTTGGTCATGATGTTTTGTGCAGGAATACAAACCCTGACTAAGACATCCTTTTGTTGTTGTTGTTGATGTTAGTTTCTTTTATGTCAATTTAACATAAGCTAGAATTATTTGGGAAAATAAACCTCAATTGAAAGAATGCTTCCCTCAGAAGCAAGTTCATAGGGCATTTTGATTAATGATGATGTGGGAGGGCCCAGCCCACTGGACCCTGGGCAGGTGGTCCTAGAGTGTATTAGAAAGCAAACAAAGCAAGCCTTAGAAGCCAGCCAGTAAATACCTTCTACTTCAGTTCCTGCCTCCAGTTTTCTGCATTGAGTCCTTTATGTCCTTCAGTTGATGGACTGTTATCTAGACGTTTAAGATGAAATACACCTTTCTTTCCCAAATTGCTTTTGTTAATAGTCTTTATCACAGCAATAGAAACATAAGTAAAGTATAGACATGCATTTTATATGTCAGTTCATAAGAGTAGGTTTTAAAAGTCTAATATTATTGTTAAAACGCTGCATGCTATTGAATACGTACTAATAATAGTTATCTGTTATCTGTTAGACATACTGAGAAATGCACCTGGGTTATCTTTGCTATATGATAGAGCAAAAATGATTTAATCACCTCTGTATTTTATTTTTATATGACTACCACTGTCATGTGAACAAGCTTTGCTGTAGCAAATGACTAAACAAAGACTGAAGTCTTTGTTAAAAGGTTGGTTGATGTTATTTATACCTGGGTAAAATGAAACAAGGTACACATCAACTTGCATTATGGATCAGAAAGATGTCAAAATAAGAAATACAAAGGAGGTCAACATGATTGGCCATTAGAAAATGCAAATTAAAACTATTTTGAGATTTCGTCTCCATCACAATGGCTATCATAACAAAAATGGAGACAGTAAGATGGCTCTGTGATTAAAATCACTTGTGAAGCCAGAGAACCTGAGTTTATTTCCTTGGATTCAAGTAATGAAAAGACAGAACTACCTCCCACTCATTGTCATTTACACATATGCTGTGATGCACATGCACCCTCACACATCGACACACAAAATAAACTAATTCATACACATAATATGTTTCATTAAAAAGGACAACAAGTGGCAGCAAATCCTGTCCAGGATATGGGAAAGAGGAATCTTTATTTACTTTCAGAGTATAGATTGATATGACTACTAAGAGAATCAGTGTAGACATGTTTTAAAAAGCTAAAAATACAACTATTATATAAGTCAGCTATCTTTTCCTGGGCATTTACCTGAGGGCTCTATATTTTATGACAGAAAAAATTAGCCTGTACATGTTTTTTGTTTCTTTATTGAATCAGTCTAGATGTCCATCAACTGAGGAATAGATTTTAATAATGGGACACATACACAGACACACACACACACACACACACACACACACACACACACTACACACTGGAATTCAGAACTAAAGTAAAATGAAATCTGCAGGAAAATGGATGGAACTGCAAAGTTCTATGCTGAGTTAGATAATCTAGGTCCAGGGACAGAGAGACATAAACAGCATGTTCTCTCATATGTGGCTTGTAGTTTTGAATTTTAGATTTTTGTGTTTTAAGTTGGAATAAACATCTGTAGAGGCCAGGATACAAGAAAAGGAACCTTGAGATAAGTGTGTGTGTGTGTGTGTGTGTGTGTGTGTGTGTGTGTGTGTGTGTGTGTTTGTGTGTGTGTGCGTCCATAACGCTTCGGATTTCTTTATTTTTCAAAAGCTCCTCTCCCTAACATGTGGCTGTCTGTAATCATGTGGCTTACCTCCGTACCAGCTTATTCTCTCCATCCCCACCTGAGCAACTTCTTGATTTACAGGTCCTGGGGTTTTCTCAAGTTTCTTAAGTCTCTTTTGTCCTTCAGTTTCCATTTATGTCTGCTTTTTTTTTTTTTTTTTTAATTTAACCCCTTGTATACAGTTGTTTTGCCTGGATATATGTCTGCACACCACTCATGTGCTTGATGCCTGTGGAAAACTGTTAAATCCCCTGAAACTAGAATTAAGATGGTTGTGAGCAGCCTTGTGAATGTTGGGAGGTGAAGTCAGGCCCTCTGCAAGAGCAGCAAGTGTTTTTAACTGCAGAACCATCTATCCAGCCCTTGTGTTCAGCCTTAAATTCTTTTGTTATTGAGACTGGAAACCCCCAATCTACTTAGTATCATGTGATCAGAGATCCCCCAAGATTTCCAGTAACACTCTTTTTCCTGTCTTTAATTCTTTCTTTAGCAGAACACATAAACCTGTTTCTGTACCCACAGACAGCAACCTACATGATTGCTTTCAGAGTGGCCAGCTGAATTCTGATTGGATTTGGGACCTGCTCCAAGGAGAGGATGCATGCCTGGTACTGTAGCCTGGTCAGAGCCTGCTTCTAGGGAGGTAAAGGATTGGGGGGGTGGTTACTATTCATGTTTTGCTGGATAGATGTGTAGTCAAACTTCCTGCTAACTACTTAAGTCTGTATCTATGACAAGTATTCTCAACTGTGGTCAAAACCACTTTCTTATACAGTGGGAGAGGATTAGTAGAGACTCATAACTGAAGTGGATAAGAGGTTTTCCCTGGTCTGACCTAATTTTTATAAGTTTTATTGGTAGCCATATTTTCTCATTCCTTATAGATACATAAACAAACCACATTCCCATCTTAAAACTATTGCAGGGTCCCACTCTAATGTCAGCACATCCTTATAGTATATTGGTTGGCCCAGTTCCTCAGTTTTTTTTCATTAACCTAGTGATTCTCAGCTGCTGTTGTTTCTTTTTCACCAATATTAAGAAAATTCAGAGTTAACAAAGCATTATTTAGTCTGTCCCTGAGGGTTTTTACTCTTCCTTTTTGTTTAATAAGCATTTCTTTTAAAGTTCTTTCATAATTGGTTGTCCTGTGGGATTGTGTGGTATATGAGTAAACATACTTTATATTATGATATGCAAAGAATTTTATCATCTTATTAGATACATATGTGGGAACATAGTCAGTTTTAATTAGTGCAGGTATCTCCATAACTGCCCTTATTTCCAGTAAGTGTGTAATTATACAATCAGCCTTTTCAGAACTTAAACCAGTTGCCCATTGAAATACTGAGTATGTGTCAATGGTATGTTATATATACTTTTGTTTCTCAAATTCTGCAAAATGGAAAACATCCATCTGCCAGATGTCATTTCTTTTGGTACCCCTAGGGTTACTACCAGCAGGTAACAGAATTTTGGTTGTATAGAGAACATGAAGGACTTTTTAAAAATTATTTCAATGGCTTGTTGCTAAGTGATGGAAAATTTTTTTCTTTAAACCTTTCCCATTAACATGATGTTTCTCATAAATTTTTGAGCCTTCTAATACATTTCTTATTAGTAATTGGCCAATTTCCTCATCTCCTTGGGCTAATGGACCCAGCCAACCTGTATGAAACTAAATATAAGTAATACATAGTGGATGATTTCTACTTCTGATGGTCTGTTACAATTGTATAAATAATAGAGTTAATTCTGAGTTAACAGGTACAAATTCAGCAGTCTCTGTATGCAAACAACTCTTCCTGCATATAAAGAATCAGTAATTATAACTGGTGTCATAGTTACTAGTCAAGTGCTCAACTACTGAGCTGCACCCTGAGGGAGGTTTATGTGGACATAGACAGATGGGAAAGTCAAGACTCATTTCTCTTACATGGTGAATTCTTATCTCCCCCCCAAAACAAACAAACAAACAAACAAACAGACAAACAAACAAACAAACAAACAAAAAAACACTGCAAAGAGAAGCAGTGAGGATGTGGTGGGTATCTACCCAGGAACAATAGGAGAAAGGAGAGGACCCATGAGTTCTAGAAACCATGCAACCTACGATCACCATGTGTTTAACAGACTCTAGCATCTGACCTCACTTCCAGACCAAAGAAGCTGTTTGCTTGCTTCAACAAAGCTGCCATTTTCTTTGAATCTGTCTTGTGTCTTTCCCTGGCATTGAGTTCTGTGTCCATCCACAGCCTGAGCTCAGCACCCTCCTAGTCAAAAACCAGCACTCCTGTAATAACCCCAAGCCCAGGACTTCATTCTTTTTATGGAAGAATAGCATCCCATTGTATAAATAGATCACATTTCTTTATCATTTGTTCAGTTATAGATGTTAAGCTTGTTTTTACTTTTTTGTTATTACAAATAATTACATGTGACATCTTCATATTTTTCATGAAATATATGAAAATATATGTCCCAATGGACATATATTTCCATTTCTTGAGTAAGTATCTAGAAGTACAATTGCTGCATTATCTGTTAATTTTAATTTTAAAAATTTTGAAGAACTGTCAACCTACTCCCCACCATCTGTGGCAGCATTTTATAGCCCCACCAGGACTTCATAGGCACTGAATATCTGTCTATACTTAAGTCTCTAGATCATTCATTTCTTAAAAACAAATTCACATGTGTATGCCTGGACTCTTCTTTTGAAGCATTGAAGATGCAGTCCTTCATGGCCTGCTAACTCTGATAATTGATCACTATCGCCTTTCATAAGATGTGGAATAGTTGTTTCTTCTGAATTAAAACATTCCCTCCAGGAGGAAGGAGGGAGGTTCACAAGACCCAGGAAGTAAACTGGTTTCACCCATCTTAGAAAGATGAAGTTTGCTAGATTCATTAGGAGGCCTCCACGATGTTATGGAAGCAATAGAGAACATTTGAGGAGAGACTGACTCACTTGTCTGGATCTGCTGAGAAGATTCTGAGACCCATCTAGCTGCCTGTCTGGTTGCATGCTGCATGGACAGCTCCAAGGTTGCAGCTTTCCTGAGCCATCCCCTGTGTTTGTTGATACAGCTCTTTCACATCATCCCTGCTCCTGGAACTAACCCCTTTCCTATATTACTCTTAGTAACCCTAATAAAAACTCATTAGTTCTCCAAGTTGGACTTCGGTACAATCATTATTTTGGTCTGAGGTAAGTAGATATGTGTGTTTAACCTCCCCAGGAAGAGTCTCTCACACAACATAAGGAAAGTCAAGCATGCTATCTTCATGTGGACTGCTATGGTAAATCTTATATCTTATATTCATTTTATATTAAATATTAAATTTTAATATTTCTTATTAAACAGTATTATTAAGACTTAAGGCATAGCTTCAAGCTAAGGGAAAATAAATTAGTTCAAAGTTTAGTTTTCTAAATGACTCTTTTGTTACCAAAGTGAGCCCTTGGTAGTTATGTGCATGGACCTGAAAGCTGTACTTGTCCATGTATGTCCCAAGTGTGTTCTGCTTGCTATTGCTTCACCTCCTTCAAGAGGGCTCCATCTTCATGAAGTGAGAGAGTCTGTGGTATACAGGTTGCTGGACACTGATCTAAATATCATCTCTTTGTTAGGGCAGCTGTTAAAAGTAAGTAGTTAAAAGCAAGAGTTTCTGGAACCTCGGTAAATGTTTTGATGAAAGCAACAAGCTGAGGCTTTGGAGTGGTGGCAAACACCTGTCTCTCAAGACTTATGCATTAGAGACTGGAGGATCAGGAGCTCAAGGTAAGGTTATCCACAGCTACAAGAAGCTCTATCTCAAAATAAAATAAAAATAAATCACAAGCCACAGAAGTGGGAAAGAGAAAGTGGGTGTGGTAATGATGAGGTTTAAAACAGAATATTTTAGATAAAAGACTCTGGGATGGACTCAGGATCAGAAGGGGATAGTCACTAGATTTAAGAATTCCTTCATGGTGACGACATTTTTCTCTTGTGCTGTGGAAATGTGGTGTTGTATAGCAATGTTTTATGTTATATACAAACTGGTTTCCGAGAGGTTATGCCTCAAAATTTTAGTTGCAATTCATAACCATTTGTTGAACCATGCATATGAAAGAAATGTGTTTGCCTGTTCTGATGTGGGAAGGGAGACTGGTTGAGGACACAACGAAGCTTAAAATATGGTTCTTTTCATGACGAACAGATCCCTTCCAGTTCTTATCACTAAAGATTAGACAAACAAGCAAAAACATAGAGTCTGCTTTGTGTTGGTCAACTACTCCTCAGTATGACACCTACCCTGGAGTGTGTAACTCCAGTGGAAGAAAAGTTATCTTTCTCTCTCCCAGCAGTTTAACTGTGGAAGTTTCTTGGTTAGGGGTGGGAATTTTTGCAAATTCCTCCTTCTCCTCTTCCTCCTTCTCTTCATTCTCTTTCTCTCTTCCTCCTCCTTCTCCATGCTTGAATTTTTATCTTGCTTGACTTACATAGCATCTGAGTTCACATGTACCTTCTTAGTGTTATTCACCATCTCTGGCTCTCAAAATATTTGTGCCTCCTCTTCTGCATAGATTCCTGAGCTTTAAAGGGAGGAGTTTGATGAGGATATCCTTCTCAAGGAAAAGCACTCCAAAGTCATTCTCTGCACACTGTCCAGTTGTGGATCTCTGTAATCCTCATCTACTGCAAGAAAAAGCTTCTCTGAAGTAGATTGAGTGAAACACCAACTTTTGGGTCTACAAGAATGTCATAAGGAGTCATCTTTTATGTTCACTTAGTAGAATGATTGTAGTAGATTTTTCCCGAGGTCCATGACCTAGCTAGTCTCTGTTTCTGAGTGACTTTAGCAGTATCAGGTATGGGGTTCCATCTCATGGAGTAGGACTTGATTTCAAGTTTAGATATATTTTCAAGTTCTTTTTATAAAGCCACTATTAGCTTGGTACTAAAGCCACATAATTGTTTAACCTTTTACTTGGTGGTATGAGAATTTCCAGGAGAGAGGGACTCCATGAGGATCTCAGGAGTCTCAGGACTTTCTTTCTTTGAATAGGGAATGTTCATAAGCCTCATCTCTTGAAGACATGATGCAAGTCATCCCAGCTTCTCTGCTTCAAGACAAAGGTCAGTTCCAACCTGATGGAAGCAGCCATACAGAGTAGCATAACAGCTGTTTCAGTCAGGATCTTATTGCTATGAAGAGCCACCATGACCTTAACAACTGTTATAAAGGAAAACAATTAGGACCCGCTTACAGTTTCAGAGGTTCAGTCCATTCTCATCATGGTGGGGAGTGTGGTGTTGGAGCTGAAGTTACAGATGGTTGTGAGCTGCCATATGGGTCCTGTGTATTGATCCTGGGTTCTCTGGAAGAACAGCCGTTGCTCTTAACCTATGAGCCATCTTTCTAGCCTTTTTCTTTCTTTCTTTTTTTTTTTGACATGGTCACATAAACTAGGTATGCTAGGCTGGTCACACACCTCACTATATAACCCCAACTTCTCCTGGAACTCCTGATCCTTCTGCCTCCACTTGAATTACAATATGCACCACACCTAACTCAGTGCCACTATTTTTTGGTACATCTCTGAACTTCATATATACTGACTTGGCAACACGTGTGTGAGGGTTGGAGATGTCAGACTAGACATTAAATTTGTAGGTTAAACCAATAAGCCCAATTTCCAGACATGCCTGAAGAAAGGTTGTGACTTTCTCTGTGCCATGTGCCCCTAGGGCACTACAAAGAGTGTGGGAGAGCATGGGAACTGTAGACTCTCTTGACCTGGTGCCCACTTCCAATTCTCAAATTCACTTCTGAGCGAAAACCTGAGTTCAAATTGTTCTCTTACTATTGTTCCAATGAGAAAGTATAGTTCAATGTACCACAGAACTGCTTTTGACAATTTGTTTCATTTAAAAAACAAAACATTAGCTGGGCGGGGGTGGTGCATGCCTTTAATTTCATCACTTGGGAGGTAAAAGCAGTCATATCTCTTTAGTTCAAAGCCTGCCTGCTCTACAGAGCAAGTTCCAGAACACCCAGGGTTACACAGAGAAAACTTGTCTCAAAAAACATCCACAACAACAAAAACACAAAACCTATTAATAAATTAAGTTTTATTTCAGATTCTGTACATTTAGATTTCATCTAAATACTTTAAAAAGGTTGTTGTTGGTTTTTACTGTTGTTTTGTTTTGCATTGCTTTTGAGACAGGGTCTCACTGTGTAGTCTTATCTGGCCTGGAATTCAGAGATCTGCCTGCCTCTGCCTCCCAAATGCGGGATTCAGCTCACACCACTACCTTGCACACATTTTGTTCAGCTTTTGATAAGCTGTAAGATTCATTCTAAACTCCCCTCCTGACCACTGCTCTGTAGTCAGTTAGAACATGCCCCTGCGTGTCCTAATAACTATCCACAGATGTCAAACATTGTTCAAATTCCAATTGATTAATTATTTTATTTATTTATATATTCATTCATTCATTCAAGGTATGGTTATTTATTTGTTACTCTTTTTTTTTTTTTTTGTCTGTTTGCTTTTTGTTTTTTTGAGTCAGAGTTTCTCTGTGTAGCTCTGGCTGTCCTGGAACTCATTCTGTAGACCAGGCTGGCCTCAAACTTAGAAATCCTCCTGCCTCTGCCTCCCAAGTGCTGGGATTGATGGCGTGCACCACCACTGCCTGGCTTTATTTGTTACTCTTAAAGACTTGTTTTTGAATGGACTCAGACTTACAAGTAGAAGCTCTCAGCAAGGACTGCCTACATCTCTTGGCAGTCTGTTCCTGGCGCTTTTCTTTGGCTGCCTTCATTCTCTTGGTCTAAAGTTTAGTGTATTCTGCAGCCTCCTTCTTGGTAGTGCATTGTTTCTTAAGAGCAGTTTCTCAGTGTTTGTGTTGCAAGACACAAGGAGTAGCAAGATACTAAATCTTGGGTGCTTTGGTCCTGGGCTTCTTACCTTCTTTGTTTAAGGGCTTTCTGACAACATATTGGCAGACATCATCTTTAGAGAGTAAAAAGTTTTCAGAGTCTACTAACTCTTTTAAGTCCCAAACAATAAGGAACAGTAGTATCTGTCAGTCCAGGAATAGCTGTTGCTGCTTTCTCCTCCTCCTCCTCCTCCTCCTCCTCCTCCTCCTCCTCCTTCTTCTTTTTACAATAACCAAGGTTAGAGCACTCAGATTAACATATACAATGCATTCGTGAACAGACATGTGCTTCCTGTCTCCAGTTATCCCTGGTTTATAACTAGGATGCCCCTTACTCAACAGCAGGTGCACTCTGCCATGGGTCAAAATGCCTTGCTTCATGGGAAAACATTGTTTTACCATTCCCAACTCTGAACCTGACCTCTCTCTCTCTCTCTCTCTCTCTCTCTCTCTCTATCTATATTATATATTATATATATATATATATATATATAACACACACACACACACACACACACACACACACACACAATATTATTGACATATATACATACACACACATATGTAATTCTGGACAGTTTTAAAATGTGACAACTCCACCCTGGGTTATAGGTATGCTCAGATCTCATGCTTTTCACCAGTAATCAGCTTCTCCAGTTTTACTTACTGCCTTTGGAAACAGTTAACTATCAGAATGGGGGAATCCAATCATAGTGACCTGTAAGCCTACTAACATCTCACTGGGCTACCTAACTGGAAACAGTAAGTAGAATGCAATAGTTTGGGGTAGGCTTTATGCAGAGGAGCCAAACACAGTATGAATCATACATTTAAATATAAAACAATACATTTACAAGGCTTGGAACTTTAATCAAAGGTAGAACACATGCCTAGCAGCCATGAGTCCTTGGGTTCACCAAGGCTCTCTTAGCACTCTCAAAAATTCTTTTTTTTTTTTTTTTTTTTCGAATCAAACAAGTTTAATTCATTTCCTTTTCACATCACATTTACATTTCTGTTTGGATACATCATTACATCCACTTTGTTACTTTTGAAGCATTTTATGGTTATACATTACTATACAATAAAGCAAAATTGGAATTATTTTAGGTGGTACAGAGAACCCACCACCCCCGGATGGACTGAGAACTGACAGAGAGCTTATAGACTGGTTGCAACTACAAGGAGTGGATGCAAATACAATAGAAAAGGTAAAGTTCTAAATCAAAGAATTCCTATGATATTGTTGAAAAGCTGCTTATCCATACATCAAATCTTTCAGATTGTTGAAGAGGATTATACACTTTCTGATATTCTCAATGATATCACTAAGGAAGACCTAAGGTGCCTCAGACTACGGTAAGAGAGCCTCCAAACAGTTAAATAATGGAAATTTTTTTCATGTGAATATGGTTTTTTCTTTAAAATGCTGGTAGCTTCCCCCTATCTTTGAAATTTATCTTTCCTATGTCATAGCAAACACAGCTCATTTTCTCAGGTTTAAGGTGACAAGGCATGAGGTGATAGACCTTTCTTTATACACTCTTGTTTAAATGGCCACACCTCTACACAGAGCCACCAGCGTTCCTATGGTACCATGTCCAGAAAAAGGCAACATACTTTTTTTGCTTTTAAGTTAGTTAAGTTAGAGATGACATTTGAAGAGTAGATGGCTGCCTTCAAGTTTGTTTTTCTTATGCAAATTATTGTCTTGCAGTGGTGGTGTCCTCTGTAGGCTCTGGCATGCAGTCTCCCAGCACAGAAGACAAATGCTGGAGTCCTCACAATGAGCCAAGCTGGGGAGAATGAGCAAAAACTACCCTACACCTGCTTCTGACTAAAGCTTCTATTAGTGTACACACAAGCCCCGAGTTTACACAGAAAGACCCTTGCTCATTTCATTCAAGCACGTGTGATTTTAGAGTATCCTTGTTTATAAACAGGACTGTAAGTAATGTCAACCCTGACCTAGTATTTAAAATGTTAGCATACCTTTTAGCAATTGCTGGAAAGATAAAAGCATACGTATTTTATATACTAGTGTAATTACTTAAATGTGAAAAGTTAAAAAAAGTGTGCCTTGCTATGAGAGTATAATTTCATGTTTGTTTAATGTCTAAATGGAGAAAAATATATTATTTTACCTTTGAAGTGACTGAAGTACCCTTCTTTTAAAACACATGATTATATATATAGCCTTTGATCAGACATGATGGTCAGTGCCAAACCAAGTCCAGCCTCCACAATTCGTGGTGGCCGCTCCACTTCTACCTATGCTTTGCATGAATCCCAGCATGCCTCCAGGAGGTCATTCGTAGCTATGATCACACCACCAAATGGCACAGTTAGTCCTTTTAGTAAGTGACCTAGGATATGATGAAGTGAAGGAAGGTTCTAAACTCTTCATTACCCATCTCAAATCCTATACAAATACAATCTTATTCACACGAATACACCGAATACAACAATGTACAAACTGCATGCAATTTTACTCTCCCTGAATTTATATGTTTTCAAGACCTTTGTTGTCTGGGTATTTCCTGTCAAAGTTGGGAGCACAAAGAGTTCCTGACAACAGATGAGGAACACCCATCCATCTACCAGTCTCCCATTAACTGACGGACTTAAACTTGACCCACTGGTTGGCACCACGCACTTCGAAGGGAGGCTCACTGCTGTAGATGTGATAGCCTAGCTCCTCCAACGGTGGCTCTGGATCAGCCGTGGCAAACTGGGCAGCATCCTCGATTTCTTTCCTCACTTCCACATCAATCTCCTTTAATTCTTCCACACTTGCAAGATTGCTGTTCACCATTCTGTCCTTGAGAAGCATGATAGGGTCGCTCTTACTTCTTACTTCCTGGATTTCTTCTCGAGTGCGGTAACTGACTCCAGGGTCACTCATACTATGTCCATGGTAGCGGTAAGTCTGTAGCTCCATCAGGATGGGCCCCTTACCAGACCTGCAATAGGCAGCTGCAAACTTTGTTGCCTCTCGGACACACAAGATATCCATTCCATCTACCCTCAGTCCAGGAATAAAATCTCCTCTTTTGTAGTAATCAGTGCTGGCTGCTGCTCTCTCAACCGATGTCCCCATGCCATAGCGGTTATTCTCACAGATGAAAATACAAGGTAATTTCCACAATGCTGCCATATTGTAAGCTTCAAATATTTGACCCTGATTAGCAGCCCCATCGCCATATAATGTCAAACAGACCTCATCTTTTCCATTGTACTTGCAGGCCAGAGCAATTCCTGCTCCCAGGGGCACCTGAGCTCCAACGATGCCATTGCCCCCATAGAAGTTCTTGGCGTACATGTGCATTGATCCGCCTTTCCCTTTAGCACAGCCCCCTCTTCGTCCTGTTAGCTCCGCAAGAATTGCTCGGACAGGCAGGCCCCGGGTGAAGGTGAAGCCATGAGCTCGGTAGGCAGTGATGAGATGGTCTGTGGGGTTTATGCCAGCCTCCAGGCCCACACAGCAGGCTTCCTGACCATCACACAAGTGACAGAAACCACGAATAATTTTCTGCTTATACAGCTGATCTGCCTTGAGCTCCATCCGGCGCACAGTCTGCATCATCCTGTAGTACTTGAGCCCGTCCTCTCTGGTGAGCACTGTGGTGACTGGAGGGCCCTCTTCTAGCCGATGAAGGTCACATTTCTTAATCTCAAATGTAGCATCATTTGCAAAATTACGGGAAGCTACCAGCACTCTGCTTGCCGGCTTCTGCGCAGCGCCTGCCAACACGCGGGACACAGCGGCAAGCATCTTCCTCATGGAGCGCAGCAGACTCACGCGGCAGCCGCGGCACCCAGGCACTCAAAAGGAGTGGTTCGGGCGTCCCCAAGTCTCCTTGAGGCGCCTCTCAAAAATTCTAAAACAGAAACATATGTGACTTGCCTTGGGCTGGGACCTCTGGCTGCAATACTGGGTTCAGTATCAAGGAGGTCATCACAGTATCCCATGGCTGTGCTGATATCAGTGGAGGTTAAAAGTAAAGCCAGGAGACATCCAGAGATCTAGCCAACCAACGGCATAGTGGGGCTGTAGACACACAGAGCCCTGCCTGCCACACTGGTGGGCTGTAGACACCTAGAGATCCCCTTACCTCCATGCCATAGGTTGAGGACAGAGGATGTCACCCAGAGGCCCACCAGCCAAGTGGCCTGCCTGTATCAAGAGCCACTACAATGTGCAAGTGGGTGGCAAACAGATGGGAGAGAAAGAGAAGCAGAATAGTTTGAGCTTGTGAAGGGAGGTGGAACTGGAGGCATGAAAGAGGAGAGGAATAGTCTGTTGTGAGGCCATAACAAAGTCTTGCTCATGCTGCCGCTGAGGGCTGTTGTCTGTATTTCATATTACCACTAGAGACCATGTGAATGTCCAGGGGCCGTGTGGAGTTGACCCTGCCCCTCACTGGCTTTCCACCTACAACTTGCCCAGGCAGCACAGTGGAGCTGGGCCTGGTGAAGGGGGCACAGGTGAGCCAGCCCTGAGGATAAGAACAAGGGAGCTGGCCTCACCACTCCTCTGTCATGAGGTAATGTGCTCCTACCCCCTCACTCCTTGCCACCTGAGGAAAGTTGGGAAAGCTGGCTTCAGGGTCATGAAAGCAGAGAGCAGGAGAGCTGACCTTGTCCCTCACTGGCTGTATCACTGGGAGAGATGACCCTGCATCTTGTTTGAGCAGCATAGTAGGTAGAGCTGGCCCTGGTGAAGGGGCAGGGGTGAGCTTGTTCACTGGGTGTGAGTGCAGGAGAGCTGGTCTTGACACTTGTTCGCTGTGAGGTGGAGTGGACATGAAGATGATGTTCTCCCTCCCCCCAACCCCACTTGCCCCTTTCCACCTATGGTCAGGAGAGCTGGCCCTGCCCTCACTGTCAGGAGAACAGGCCCTGCACCCCACTTGGGCAACATAGTGGAGCTGGCCTTGATGGCAAAGGCATGAGTGAGCCAGACCCAAGGGCATGAGAACAGGAGAGCTGATCCTGCCTCCTACCTATGGAGGCCTTGGGTATTCTAGACTGAGCAGTACCAGAGAGCTCTCCCTGTTGGTGCAGACAAGGGAGAACCAGTGGGCTGCCTAGCTAAGTTACCACCTAGGCCCATATCCAGGGCTCTGAGTAGGCTTACCACAACATCTACATCATTTATGAGCTGTTGGAATGTGTGAAAGGGCTGCTCCTGCTGATCCAAAGCTGCAGGATCTCCATGATACAGGGCAACAACAGGATAACCATGAGGATCTAATATTGGTGGTGTCATAGAGGCCAGAGACCTCAAATCAGACCAATGAAGTAATGAACATTTTCAAGTGAAGGTGTGTGGACAGAGGGGTATATTGTGGGACACACTGTGATATACTACAGCTTTCATGACAAGATATTTTTTTTTCTTTTTTTTAAATTGAATAGTTTATTTACATTTCAGATGTTATCCCCTTTCCCAATCCCCACCCACCCAGAACCCCCCTTCCTCCTGCTTCTATGAGGATGTGCCCCCACCTACCCACCCACCCACTCCCACCTCCCCACCCTCAAATTCCCTCACACTGGGCGTCCAGCCTTCACTGTACCAAGGATCTCCTCTCCCACCTATGCCGACAAGGCCATCCTCCCCTACATATACAGCTGGAGCCATGAGTCCCTCCCTATGTGCTCCCAGGCTGGTGGTTTAGACCCTGGGGCCTCTGGTTGGTTGGTATTGTTGCTCTCCCCATGGGGCTGCAAACCCCTTCAGCTCCTTCAGTCTCTCTAACTCCTCCATTGGGGACCCCATGATCAGTTCAATGTTAGCTGTGAGCATCTGCCTCTGTATATGTCAGGCTCTGGCAGACCTCTAAGGGGACAGCTATATCAGGCTCTTGTCAGCATGCACTTCCTGGCATCCACATCAGCATCTGTCTGCCTTTGGTGACTGCACATGGGATGGATATCCAGGTGAGACAGTCTCCAGATGGCCCCTCCTTCAGTTTCTGTCCCACACTTTGTCTCCATATTTTCTCCCATGAGTATTTTGTTACTCCTTCTAAGAAGGACCGAAGCACCCACACTTGGTCTTCCTTCTTCATGAGGTTCATGTGGTCTGTGAGTTGTATCTTGTGTATTGTGTGCTTTTGGGCTAATATCCACTTATCAGTGAGTCATACCATGTGTGTTCTTTTGTGACTGGGTTACTTCACTCAGGATGATACTTTCTAGTTCCATCCATTTGCCTAAGAATTCATGAATTCATCATTTTTAATAGCTGAGTAGTACTCCATTGTGTAAATGTACCACATTTTCTGTATCCATTCCTCTGTTGAAGGACATCTTGGTTCTTTCAGCTTCTGGCTATTATAAATAAGGCTGCTATGAACATAGTGGAGATTCTTTGTTATATGTTTTTCTATGGGTTTGTTTTGTTTTGTTTATTTATTTGTTCACTTTTATTTGGGAGGAGGTTGTAAGGATAGAGGGCAGACAGGAGGGGTGAGGAGGTGAGTGGTACTGGGGTGCATGATGCAAAACTCACAAAGAATCAGTAAGAAGTACTAAAAACCAGAAAAACAAATAATAAAAAATAGAGTAAATGGAATTTGTCCCAGTATATTGTTCTATGTGCTCACTGGGAATAAAAACCAACCCAGTTCTGAATAAGAATTACCGTGATTTGGATTAACCAGGATTGGGAGGATTGGGATCTAGGAAAATACATTTTAAAACCACCTTGCAAACATGTTTTTTTTTTTTCTTTTATGATGGTGGACATATTTAAAGCTTACAATCACAAAGGGTAAGAAGGTTATGTAATTCGCTGGTCAGAAATTATGACTGATTTGAGTTAAATTATTTTTCTTAAGAAAGAGTTAAGTGTTATCTCAATGAGTTAGTAATTGAAGCAAATCAGGGAAGTTTCACAAATGGTTAAAGAAAGCTTGTAAACTGCAGTTTGCCCAGTCCAAAAGCTTTCAGGTACACGGGTTCAGAGTGTCAGTGTGGACATGTCCATTTCAGCTCATTTCACCTTGACTTTTGGTTTTTTGTTTGTTTGTTTCTATGATTGGTTGTTTTCTTGTTTGTTTGTTTTGTTTTGATTTAGATGGTATCTTAGGCCACCAAGGCTGGCCTTGAACTTTGATCCTCCCACCTCTACCTCTCAAGTACTAGTGTTACAAGAGTATACCACTATACTCAGCATTTTCAATGCTCTCAAACCAGGGTTACAACCCCCTTTTTATTCCTCCTCGGTATACACATAGAATGCTCTTGAAGTTACAAAATTACGCTATACTACTGGAAACAGATCAGTGGTTGCCCAAGGCTAGCAAGAGGAGAGAAACCATGTAATTATATAGAATTTACTGTGAGGAATGCTTGTCACAGAGTGCTCTATGCCTTCATTTTGTTGAGGTCAAGTTTTCTGGCTGCTATATTGCACTCTGGTTTTGCAAGATGTTAGTTATCACTTGGGGAAACACTAGGTAATAGGTGTGAGAAGTTCTGTGATTTGTATGTCATAACAGGCATTTAGAAATTGCTTTAGCTACCATTCTTTTTAAAAACTAATTTTCTTCTTGGGTTCTATTAAAATCAAGATAAAGTCTGAGACCTCTATATTGTTTGTTGGTCTTTGCTTTGGGTCAAGATCTTTGGTTGATTCTGAATAGGCATTTTGACCACTCATGGAGTACCTGTCTGTCTAACCTATTTCACATCACTCTGTGTGTGTGTGTGTGTGTGTGTGTTGTGTGTGTGTGTGTATGTGTGTATATGTGTGTGCCATATACATGCAGCTTCCTATAGAGAAGAGAAGAAAGTATTGATTCTCTTGAAGCTGGAAATATAGGCAATTGTGAGCTGCCTAATGTGGGCTCTGGGAACCGAACTCAGATACTCTGGAAGAACAGCAAGAGCTCTTAACTATTGAGCCAATATTTCAAGACCTTATTTCATATCTCTTTAAGGCTGAAGGCACAGAGAAAAGATACTATTCTAAGCCTGTAATCAGAGTCCAGGAGCAGTAGAGACAAGCAAGGACAGACCTACCCATGGTTGCTGGCAATTACCCATCAGGAGGAGGCTGTATCCTGAAGCACAGTTTGTGACATTCCCCCTACTCCCCACCCCCACAATAACAACTTCTTGATTGTCTTGCTTGGCCAGAACTGCTTAATTGCAAACACTGCTTACTCCTTACCTCCATGCTTCTTCTGTTTAAACATAAAGCCTTAGTAGCCCAGAGTTTGAGTAGGAATCACAGGTCCCCATTATTTGTTCCCCTTCTGGATGTGTTGACTAAATTTCTTCTGTATGCTTTCCATCATTATTTGCCTCTTTAATTACTGTTTTTTTTAAAAAGACCAGAACAGTGGCTGAGCTGAGCTAGTCAAGAAGACTGAAAACCAAGGCTTTTGCCCTTCTGCCCTAAAATTCTGGTTACAATATTATAAACTATGCTTGCAGTCTGGCTGAGTACACTAGGAGCGGTGGTCCATGCCTTTAATCCCAGCTCACTGAAAGCAGAGGCAGAACTCTGTGAGTTCAAGGTCAGCCTGGTGTACAAAGTGAGTTCTAGATCAGTCTGGGCCACACATTGAGACCCTGTGTCTCTATCTCTGTCTGTCTCTGTCTCTACACTTCCTCCAGCCTGTTTCTCCCGGACTCAGTGGGTCCCTGGGATCCATAGAGTGCAAAAAGATCATTGAAGTTGCTCTTAGACATCTACACATGTGTGCTTGCACACATGCACACTAAATCAATAAATGAATGTATATCACATATATAAATTAAAGTTATTATGCTGGAGATGTTGACAGCAGGAACTAAAACTCAGTTTTGTCAGCACCATAACCTCATGCTCCCCGCAGAAAAGAATTTCAGGATAAGGCAGAGAAAGGAAAGTTAGTGAGTTTATTAATTAAACAGAAAGACAAGATGCACGGAGAGGCAGGTTCCTCGGCACTCAGGAGATGTGAAGCTATTTAATCTGCATCTAAATTTAGATATTAGGAACAGCATATTCTTTGCTTAGCTGCATAATTCTGCCTTTTAAGATAGAATTTTCTTTTTGTATGAATATTTGATAGGCTTACTAGTATTAGTGGGGTTAAAATATTAAAAAAGAGATTCTTATTGACCTGCTGGAAATAGTACCAAATCAAAGGTATGGTGGTAAATCTATTTACTAGAATAGGACAAATATAGAAAGTATTTAATTAAAATTTTTAAAAAATATTTATTTATCTTGAATTTTAATACAGAGTTTTGAGACAAGGTCTCTCTATGTAGCCCTGCTGTCCTGGAACTCACTATGTAGACCGGTCTGGCTTCGAGCTCACAGAGGTACTCCTGCCTATGTCTCCTGAGTACTAGGATTAAACATATGTGCCATCAAGTTCCATCCCCACTCTCTCTCTTACTAGACCTTGACCCAAGGACCGAAGCAGCAGAACGGGCCGGAACATAGAGGCACATGTAAAACATTGTTCTACTGTGTCCAAATGTGATAAGAGAATTTTAAGGGTATTTTTTTTTTATCAGTATCCCATAATGCTTGCCCCTCGGAAATAGAAGTGTTTCTCCAATCCCATTTCCCTTAAGATGATTATGATACCATAACAAACTATGTGGCCAAACTTCTGTTCCCTCTGTCCCAAGAAACTCTGAGATGTGCCTATGGAGGACCAGCCTCATGGTGTCTTTTAACTCCTCTGTTTCTGCCAGGCTCTGAGTGAGACCCACTCATCTGCAGGCATATGCACCACCGGGGAAATCTAGGGTGCTGCAGTGTACTGAGGAATCACTCCCAGCAGGCTGCCCTTCCCGGGTGTCTAGGAGAAGAGGTCTAAATAGCACCTCTGGTTCTTATATTGCAATTGGGAGTTGGGCAGTTGGGAGACTATTAGCCAGATCTCAGACTGAGATTTTAGACTCCTCCATACTTGGATCTGTTTCCCCACACGGAGGCAGCACCTAATTCCTTCCCACCCTTTTATAGAACAGTTTAATTTTTGCCAGTTCCAATCCTGACTACTAAGTGATATTTCCTACTCCCTTGTGTTTGGGCGGAAGTGTTCTGTTGTGCTTGCTTGCCTTTGTTTGGCATGGGCTCTTGCAGTGTTTACCAAGGATGTCCCTTATTCTGGGCAAGAGAGCTGTGCTGATCTTCATCCTTCACCTGTGACTCGAATCGTAAATGCAGCTGTTGTTTCGTGAAACTGACCATTTGCATGGCTGCTGGCATCTCTTTTCCTGGATTACAATCGTAACTAAAACAAACCAATATTATCTTTCATTCTTACGAGGTTACTTTCATTCTTGGTCCGCATGGATCCAAAAGGTGCCTGTGTGCTTCCGTTGGTTGTGGAATGCTGTGTTCTTTTTCCTTATTACTCTCTGTTCTCACTCCAGTCTGCTTCCACAGGCTATTTACTCCTATAGCACCAGTGCTACAGAAAGTGCAGCCCAGTTTCCATCCCTTTAAAGGATACACTGTCTTAATTGGCCTGCCCCCTCCCCTGTTCCTGTTCTCTCTGGAATCTAGTTCAGGGTTTCTCCCTCGCTGTGATTAAACTGCCTTTAAAGTATCCAGGTAGCTAAATTCAATGCTCCAGTCTTAGCTGACTCACAGATAATAAAGTACTTAATATCCACCCCCGACCCCTGCAAGCAGGAATGGACTCCAGAACCCAGTGCTAGGCTATAGCTCTACCATGGAGCAAACTCCACAGTCCTTAAATGTTTTCCTTCAGGTGGCTTTGAGGGTACCATCTTCAACTGATTATCTTCCTTTTTAGGGTCCCTGATTCTCAGCTTCCATTGCTGTTTTGGTTTGTCTGTCTGCCTGTTTGTTTGTTTCTTGAGTTTCTCATGAATTAATTCTCCTGTCTTAGCCTCACAAGACCATGACCAAGCACACAGTCCTTGCTTTATATCATCATCATCACCACCACCATCACCACCACCATCATCATCATCATCAATCATCATCATCACCATCAATTTAGTTTCCTAGGTCTCAGTCTTGAGAATGTGGATCCTCTCCACCTTCATTTACCCCTAGAAAATCTTTGAATGCGGTTTTATATTTATCAATACCACTTTTGTGCTCGTGACTTACAAGTTCAAGTCTCAGCCCCGCCCCGTTGCACACAGCTCTTCGTGTAAGTCTCATAGGCATGTTCAACTTCACATAAAAAAAACAAAAAGCAAAACTAAGTTTCTACAGCCATTCCTACTTAACCAATGACAACTCAATTTTTCCCACTTCTTCCAAGAAAACGTACACCTTGTAGTCACCCTTTAACTTCACAATCACATTCAACTAATTAGTAAATCTATTGTGGCTCTACCTCTGTGACTACTCCCACACTGGTCCAACCCATCATGAAGTCACATCTGATTGCCAGGAAATCTGTTTCCTTCTAACTTGGCCCCTGGCATTTTAGACTATGTTAATATGCAATTTAGATCTTCTCATTCTTGGGACTAAATGCTCCAATGCTGTCCCAGCCCAGAGCAGAAATTAAAGCCCTTCCTTTGATCCTCCAGGTTTTACATGATTTAGCCTCCTCGTTAACCTCTCTGATCTGCTTGCCCACAGTTTCCAAAGTTTTCCTCATGCCTCTGTGGCTTTGTACAAGTCATCACTGTGTCCTGGCCTCTGGCCTTTGTTCCTGTAGCTTTGTCTGTCTGTCTTGCATTAGAATGATTCAGGTCTTTGCTCCTTTTGTGAGACACCCTTCTTGACATCCTGCCTAAAACACTGTCTTATTTTGACATCATTCTTCTTTCTCCTTTCCCTCTCTCCCCACTTTTCCTGTTTTGTATCTCTCTAAAGTGCCTATTGCCTGGTAACACAGTATCTATTTTAATGTTGTCCTCTCTGTTATGTTTTTTTACTTCACTAGAATCGAAACTCCATAGGTACAGAATTTTGTCAACACAGTGGGGACACTGCATTACCACCATCCAGAAGAGTGCTTAGCATAGTAGGCTCTTCATAAACATTACTAAGAGCACCAAGAAGCAATGCTATTTTGATGACACATGAACATGAATGAATATATGAGTTTGAAACTGTGTCTAGCAAGTACTAGGCTCTTGTTGTGTAGTTGATCCAGCATACAAAGAACAGTGGAATGAAATAATCCAGAAACAAATAGAGTTGGCAATTTAGTATATTAGTAGATGATAAACACTTCTTTTCAAAATAGGAATTAAATTTTAGAGTACTCTGCTAGTCATTTGTAGATAAATAGAACAAAGATTCACCCACATTAAAACACATTCTTTACAAGTCAAAGATTCAAATGAAAAGCTCTAGAAATATTAGAAGATAAAAGGCTTCAGGGGACTAGGCATCTACAGAATTTCTGACATAATAAATAGCTAAACTATAATGGGAACTACAGCCAATATTACTATGTAAATACTAAGGATGGCCATAAAGCAGCAACTGGTCGATAGAACTGTACAGGCGTTAGAATGACTAACTGGAGAGGGGAAGGAAAGTCAAGTGGGAAATGGGATACTGAAAATGCTTTTTATAAACTAAACAGAAAATACAAATGGCTAATAATAACTATGTAAATCACTTCAATGTTGCTCACATTTCAGCTTTAAATAATTATTAAAGTTTCAGCAGTAATATTTGGCTATGTAAATTTTTTCTTCTGTAATATGTCTTTTTTTATTAATTTATTTGTTTATCTTATATTCTGAATGCAGCTTCCCCTCCTTTCCTCTCCTCCCAGTCCTTCCCTCTTACCTCATCTCACCCCAACCCATCTCCTTTTCTCCTCATATGGATATCAACCTTCTTTATCAGCAATATTTTTATTACTTCTTTATTTTGGTACTTGAGACTTGATCTCACTGTGTAACATGGGCTGTCTTTGAACTCACCAAATAGATCAGCCTGGTCTCTAACTCACACGTACCTCCTGCTTCAGCCTTCCAAATGCTGAGTTATAGGCATCCTTCTAGTATACGGCTCATCACTACTTTTAAGTAAAGGTATTTGTAATTCTAACAGTATCTGTCAATAGTTTGCAAATGTAAATAATCATGTGACTTATCAAGTGTGTCGAGGTCTGTAAATATTCAAACGTAAGAACAATATGAAGCTGTGTACACTGGCACATGTCTGCCATCCTTGAAGGTCAGCCTGGGCTACATGTAAGAGCTCAGGAAACAACAATAAAACAACAACAAAAAGTGATGTGGGTTATTTAATATTATAAAGTGAGTGCTGTAAAGGAGGCAAATGAGGGAAAACTGGACACTCACAGGATGCTGAAAACCAGGTTTGGAAGAGCTGAGGAGAATCACGACCATATCAGGAAAGTATTTAGTGTTTAGGATCCTGGCTATGGGATGTCTGATGCTAGTGAGGCAGAAAGTCCATGATGAAGTGTAAGAAGGTGCCTGATTTAAAAGGGTTATTGTCAGTGGTGGAGCTATCACTGTGAGTAACATCAGGCAACAGAGGCAGATGATCTGCTGTTAATAGATCCCTTGTCTGCATATTTCCAGACCGTGAAAGCATGCAAGCATGGAGTCCTCTGTTACTCACTTCAGTAAAATCAGAAATACAGAACAAAAAGGTTATGGGCGAAGGCAAGTAGGAAAGAATTGATGGAGACATAGTTGAGTTAAAAAATCATAGCTATAGCCTGGCGGTGGTGACCCATACCTTTAATTTCAACTCGGGAGGCAGGCAGATCTCTGTGAGTTTGAGGCCAAAGCTAGTTCCAGGGCATCCAGGGCTAAAGAAGGCCTATTTTGAAAAACCACTATTAAAATCATAGTTGTAAATTAAGAAAATGACAGAGTAGGTAAAACTATATTAGCTGAGTGGATTTCCCAAGGATGTTTTATCCTGGTACACTTCAGGAAAAACACAAGAATAGAGAGTGGTCTGAAAAGCAAGCCTAGAAAAGAGATCTTCTTTAAAACTATGCAAGAAGTCTTCAGTTAGCAAAGGCAATTTTGGGGGAAAATTCATTAATCTTGGTGCTTCATCCAACATCAAACTTTCAACTGTTTAGTACCAAAATCAAAGAAAAGTCTACTAAGAACCATAGTTGAGGAGGAGGTGACCTGGAACTTTCAGTCTGACCCAGGAGAGATCATTCATGAGGGTACTGCCCACCTCTGTGGGAAGCTAGCCTGCTGATGGATTGAGGCCACAGGCTACTCGGCTCTTTTTTAGGTAAATCTGTAATAAAGAGGCACTTCACTTTCTTTGGCGACTGGACAAAGTATAAATAATGTTGGCAGAATTTGAAACAGAGCTTCCCTCCACCCACGAGGTCCTGTGCCCACAGGCTGAGAGAAGGGCATCAACCACAGGTGTCTGGGCACCTGGGCTCAGCCTGCCCTGGTGGGGACACGAGGCTGCAGACTGCAGTGGTCGGGGAAAGGATCTCCATGCTGTGGCTGCTGGCTGACAGTGACTAGCTACGAGAAGAGACCAGTCCAGTAAGGCATCAGCATCTCCTCCTTGAGGTCTTTGATGGACTGCTGGTCTTCGAAGGAGACCTGTGTCCAAGCATTCTTGTGTGCAGGACAGAAGGCCAGGTGCTGGCTTGTGGTAACTTGCATGAGCAAAGTCACCATGGCAGTGCAGGCTCAACCTGGATGAGGTGATGTTTAGGGCCAGGCTCTAGGAACACTGCTTGGTGCCAGTGGCCTCTAGAACAGCTAAGGCTCACAGCCTAGGTCAGCCTGATGAGGACCCCAGATGCGTGTCCTCTGAGCTGTGTGAGGGCCCAGTTGACATTGTCTGAGTTCCTCTGCACTGTGAACTCTTACGGTCCTGGTCTCTGCAGGCTGGATGTCTGCCTCTGCTGGGGTTTCCAGTGAAACTGGCTCAGACTGAGGACTCTGCTTGGGGCTCTTCTTCAGAGTCTCTTGAAGTTTTGCTTTGTGCCTCCTCTTCTCCCTGGAAAGCTTGGCAGAGGTCCTCTATCTTTTTTTTTTTACCCCACCAGACTCTGCCCTGTGTACTGCCAAAACCTCCTCACAGTCCTTTTTCTTGTTTGTTTGTTTAATTTTTGGATGTTTTTTTAAAAAATATCTTCCTATGATTTACCTATTCTCAATTCTGCCTAGATGTATATGTTTTACTAATGGTAATGACTTAGCATTTGCTCAAAAATGCTTATAGTAGTGGTGGTGGTATTGATCTGAATGTAGAAGAATGATTACTTCAGGCTGAGTAGACTCTGTGTGTGTGTGTGTGTGTGTATGGTGTGTGTGTGTGTGTGTGTGTGTGTAAAAAGAGGTTGGATTTGAAACATTCTGCTTCAATTTGATAATAGGTATATAAGCTCATGTTAATTAAATTATGTTTAGGCTTTTTTAAAAAGTGGAACATCAAGTATTTTAATTAGAAAACTTCAACCGGGCAGTGATGGCGCATGCCTTTAATCCCGCACTTGGGAGGCAGAGGCAGTCGGATTTCTGAGTTCGAGGCCAGCCTGGTCTGCAGAGTTCCAGGACAGCCCAGGCCACACAGAGAAACCCTGTCTCGAAAAACCAAAAAAAGAAAAAGAAAACTTCATCAAACCCAGGCATTCACTGCTGTGGGTGCTGGAAAGAGTAGCATTCAGACTCTGATAAAAAAAAAAAAAAGTCCAGTCCTGGACTTACTGGTTTTTGATGCATTTGTCCCAGAACGAGTGCCATAAAGACATTAGCAGGCCATAAAGATGATAAGATGTATTCTGCCAACGTATGGGTTGATCCCCAACAGTAGCAGACAAATGGAAAGCTGACTTGGAGACAAAGAATTGATGCCCTCTGTGAAGACATTCCCCCTCTGCTAAGCAGGACACCATTAGGATCCATTCCCTAGCAGCAGCGGAACCGGTGTGGAAGCTTCTCAGAGGTTATGCTTCACTGTATTAAAACCATCATTTGATGGCATCCTGAGCCACACCAGAATGTATATGGTGTCTGAAAACCCAGCTATTGCTCTGGAGCTCTTCCTCCTCCATTCAGCAGCCATGGCTTCACCATGCTGTCATGATTCCAGCTGGAACAAACCCTAGGAACAAATTCTGCCTTCCCAATAGGCCACCCTCTCCCTTACCACACTTCTCCAGGGAAGGCCTGTCTCAGCTCCTAGTTGTTCCCTCTGTCCCTCCACCCCTATTTCTGACCTCTCTATTCTGTCCCATTTAGCATGTGGACCTTCCTGGGGAGACCTGAATGTGTTCTATATCTGTCTTCAGCCTTATGTGCGATGGCTTTGTTCAGCAATAGCCAGTTACCCAGGTATGTTTTCAGACCGCTGCAGAATATTTGGTGCATTCTGAAGGAAAGGCTCAAAACAGTTGCTGTGTGTGAATGTGCCGTGGTATATGAATGTGCCGTGGTGTGTGAATGTGCTGTGGTGCATGTGTGGAGGTCAGAGAACAATTTCAGATGTTAGCCCTTGACTTCCACCTTGTTTGAGACAGGGTCTCTCTCGTTCACTATGGCTTTCATGGAATCTCCTCTTTGCCTCCCGTTTTCCTCTAAGAGTGCTGGGATTATATACATGCATTATTGCATTTTGATGTGTCTGGCCTTTACCTGGATTCTGGGAATCTGCATGCACTTTACACATTGAGCCATGTCCCTTGCTCCTTTCTCTTCCTTACTCTTCCTTTCTCTCACTTCCTCTCCCCCTTTCTTCTCTTTTCTTTAGAAACAGGGTGGGCTTTATATCCCAGGCTGACCTTGAACTCTCCAGTTTTTCTGGGCCTTGCTGATCACCCATCCTGTGCTCTAGAAATCATATACCTTCTTGTCCTTACAGGCTTAATCAAACTGACTTGACCCCCTTCTTGCTGATAACCCGAAAGGTGGGTTTGAAAGTCAATGACTCACAATTCACACTGGAAGGTTTTCCATTCCGGATCATATCTGGCACTATAGACTACTTCCGGATACCTAGGAAGTCCTGGAGACCCAGTTTGAGGAAGATGCAGGCCTGTGGCTTCAACACTCTTACCACGTGAGTCTTTGCTTCTTCTGGTTCTTGTTTAAACTGAATCCTGGCTGAAACTTCATTTGAACAGTCTTTTTATATTATTATTATTATTATTAAGAAAGATATTTGTTAGCCAACTTATTAGTCAGGGTTCTCTAAAGGAGCAGAAATACATATTCACATATATTTATATACAGGACTTATTAGAGTGGCTTACTGTTGTCTGAGTGTCAACAATGACTGTGACAACAATGGCTGTCTTCTGATAGAAAACCCAAGAGTCTGGTAATTGGCCAATCCATGAGACTGGATGTCTTAGCAGCCCTGATCTGGTGATGGAGTTTCAGGGAAGTACTGGAGAGCTACTGGTCTTCAGTGTACATTGGAATCCTGAAAGAGGCAAGTTCTAACAAGAGCCAAGATAAACTTGCCAGTGAAAGTGAAGGCAAGAAGGCAAAAATCAAAAGCTTCCTTGTTCCATGTCATTTTTTTTTGTGGGATGCTACCAGAAACTGTGACCCAGATTTTAGAGTGAATCTTTTGTCCCCAAATCGTTCAGATTTAGGGCCAGTCTTCTGTCTTCAGATCCTCCACATCTGAGTTGGGTCTTCCTACCTCAGATGATCCACTTAAGAAGTTCCTTCCTAGGCACGCCCAGGTGTTTTAGTTAATTCCAGATGTAATCATTTGACAACCAAGATTACTTACCACATCAGGCTTGTAGCATAGGCATGTAATCTCAATATTTAGGAGATGGAGGCAGGAGGATTGTTCAAGGCCAGCCCTTGTTACATAAAAACATTAAAGCTAGCCTAAGCTACATAAGATTTGTTTAAAAGACAAATAAAAAACCAAATAACCCTCCCCAAATAGCCAATCAAACAACAACTAAAAAACTACCACCACCAAAATAACAACTAACCAAAAAGGTGCCTATTATGTTTATTTTGTCTTGAGTATTTGATAGCATGAAAAGGATTTGAATGATTCTATCCACCATGTGAAAGTAGAGAGTGTTGTTGAGGAATTCACCAGAGGAGACTGCTCAGACATGAGTAGAAGGCAACAGAAATCTTTATTATTTGGCAGCAACTAACAATGGAAGATTGGGATTCAAATGTATCTCCAAGTCTTTCTTAATGTAAGCTTTTCAGCACAAAACTTATGTTCCAGGTTGACATACTTCAATTAACAAGAACAGTTAGCCAGAAGCAAAACTGCAGAAGCCAAAAAACAAGGTTAATACATTCTGAGACTTTCCTAGAACTATATGGACTTTGATGGGTTAGGCCTTTGTTTTAGTTTTGTCAGGGGGTGCTTACATGCTGAGTTTACAACCTGAAGGGTACTTTCATCATGTAGTCAGTTGTGCTGAGTCTGGGAACCTGTTACAGAGGGTAGACTGGAGGTGGGATTTTTTTTTTTTTTTTTAAAATCTGGCTAGGATTCTGCGGAAACAGTCTCCCTGAGCTGTCGTTGAGAACAGAATGCTCTGAGTACACATCAAAGGTCAGTGTCTCCCTCCCCAGTAGGAAGCAGAAGGGAGTGTTCTTCAGCTCTTCTCAGAAAACTTAGGCTTCTGGAGGAGGTAAATGCCATGAAAATGTGGAGGCACCACCCCACAAGCCTCTCCTTGCAGAGTTTGTAATCCACCAAGATAATCTGTGCTGAATCTCACAGCTCATGAGCTGCAGCTCAAGTGTTCTCAAGCAGTGGCTCCTGGTAGGCTGTGGTTCTCTGTATCCACTGTGATAGTCAAGTGTCTCTGGGAAAGCACAATCAGCAGGCAGAAAGAGTGATTATGAATTGCTCATGTAGCTATGGTGTTGAGAAGTCCCCAGCTCTGTAGTTCAAAGGATGGAAACTCTAGATGGCACGGAGTGAACTTGCATTGGAGTCTTGAGGCTTAAGAACAAGATGTCTAATTCCATTTCAAAAGCAGGCATAGTCAAAACCCAAAAAGGAAAGCTGAGAGCAGGGATGCACACCTGTGAGCCTCACACTTAGGAGGTTGAGTCAGGAGGATTATAAGTTTGAGGCCAGTCTAGGATACATATTAAGACCCTGTCACAAAATGAAATAAAACTCAAGAAAAAACCCGAAAGATTGTTTTGGAGACACACCCACCCAGATGCCACATACTGTTTATTTCATTGACAAAACCACATGGAATTCGATGGGCAATCACACTATGGTGTTCGGCTGTGAATTATTTGCAGTTCATAGCTATTATCAGTAGTGCAGCCAGGAGTGACCTATGTGCCATAAATTATAGTGTATTTAGGAGTGGCCTTGACAAAGTGGCACATGTTCATTTCTGAATGTCAGTCAGTTCTGCAAAATTTCCGAAGGACAGTGAATTAAGTAAGTTCACACAGTTGAGCAAGCTCTTCCCTCACTCACATCTGGAGTACTTTCCTCCTCACATACTGTGTTCCCATTACATCACGATTCTCCATTCTCTTCTAGTTTCTGGCAACCTGTGATCTATTCTCTGCCTCCACACACTTAGTTATCAGTGTGCTTAGATCAGTGTAACCAGAAAACCTCTGTTCTTTCATGTCTGTCTTCTTTCACTTAGCACCATGCCTTCAAGGCTCATCCATGTTGTAATATGTACCAAAATCTCATTCTTGTTTTAGTTGGAATAATAATACATGCATTAATATGTTTAATTGTCTTTTATTTTCTGAGTCAGGTTCTCTCTGTGTACCTGGCTAACTTCAAACTCAGAGATCTACCTCTGTCTCCCAAGTGGTGGGACTAAAGACATGAGCGACCATACTCAATTCTTTTCTTATACCTTAAAGTTCACTGGTCTTTTATTCTAGGTGTCTGCTCTTCTGTTTGTTCCAACTTTTTCATTCCTTTTTCTTAATTGTATCTAGAATGTCTTTCATTTTACACACACACACACACACACACACACACACACCACTGAACTATGTACATAGTCCTTTTCCCTTTTTACTTTGAGACAGGGTCTTGCAAAATTGCTAGAGCTATTCTTGAACTCTACCAGATTCAGTCATTGAACTTTCCATTCTCCTGCCTTATTACTCTTAGGTGGAATTAAAGACATGTGTCACCAGGACCTGTATTATTATTATTATTTTGACAGGCTCTCACCATGCAGACTAGTCTGTCCTCAAACTTGTGAGTCTCCTCCTTCACCCTCAAAAGTGATAGTATTACAGGCATGTACCCCACAACCATTTTTGTTAGGGATTTTTTTTTTCTAATACAGGTCTTGCTGTTTAGCCAACTGGCCTAAAACTTGTGATCCTCTTCCTTTAGCCTCCTCAGTGTTTGGAATGCATATGCATACAGTGACGGCTTTGCTGTTGAAACATGAAACTTTCTCTCAGGAGAGAAGCTTGCTTTTCTGTTAAGGAGGGAGGAATCAAGATAGATGAAGTACATGATGGGGAGGTTCTTACTTTTCTCCTTTTCCCCATGATAGGCATATTCCTTGGAACCTCCATGAGCCAAAAGTGGGCCAGTTCCATTTCACTGAAGACATGGACCTCATGTAGGTGTTTATACTTTAATTTCTTGATTCTGAGATTCAGATAGGGAAATTCCTGGTGGGTTGGATGATAGAATGGGGTGTGTAGCTCTACTTTTTGGTTATTGTTGTTGTTTTTTGTTTGTTTATTTTTTGGTTTAAGCATTTTCATCCATAGTAAATACTTCCCATTATATTTTTATATATTTTTTGAGTGTGCAAGCATCTGTATATGCACATCCGTGCATATCTGAAGGTTGGAGTCAAGTCATCACAATTAGCAGTAGGCACCTCAACCGACCATCTGCTTCAGCAGTTGTAATAATAACTTTTCACTCTCATACTTGCTGTAAGGGTTGATCATTTTATCATGGCTGAAATTGTCTCTATCATTTGGAGTTGCATACTAAAACGTGTTATTTTGAGGCAGGGTCGCACCATATAACTCTAGCTGGCCTGGGATTCTTTATGTAGGTCAGGCTGGCTGCATACTCGCAGAGGTCTACTTCCCATTACTTGCTGAGTGCTGGAATTAAAGGTGTGTGCTACTAAGCCCAGCCTCTAATTCTGCTTTAGTAAGCCAGTCGGAAGCTTTAATAGGTTTTTATTTGGCTTGAAGCCTTCTTCTTCTTCTCTTCTTTTTTTTTTTTTTTTTTGGAAGACTTATTTTATTACTTAATTAATTAGTTAATTTGAGACAGGGTTTTTCTGTGTAATATCCCTGGCTGTCCTGAACCTCATTCTGTAGACCACGCTGGCCTTGAACTCACAGAGATTCGCCTGCCTTTGCCTCCTGAGTACTGGAACTAAAGTCGTGTGCCACTTCAGACAGAAACATTTTTTTTTTAAAAGTATTTAGTCCATGGCTTTCTTCTCATTAATCTACAGACAAATATACAGGTTAAGATTAGGAACAGTGAACTTGTTTGAGAGTTAGTGTCTTTTTTTTTAATGTATTATTTTACTGGATATTCTACATATTTACATTTCAGATGTTATCTCCTTTCCCCATATCACCCCCCCATCCAGGAACTCCCTATCCTATCCCCACTCCTGCTGCTTCTATGAGGGTGTGCCCCCACCCATCTGCCCACTCCCTCCTCCCTGTCCTTGAATTCTCCCACACTGGGGCATCCCACTTTCACGGGACCAAGGACCTCCTCTCCCACCAATGTATGACAGGGCCATCCTTCACTGAATATACAGCTGGAGCCATGGAACCCTCCATGCATGTTCCCAGGCTGGCGGTTTAGACCCTGGGAGCTCTTCTGATAAGGCCGAAAACCCCTTCAGCTCCTTCAGTCTTCTCTCTAACTCCTCCATTGGGGACCCCATGATCAGTTCAATGGTTAGCTGTGAGCATCTGCCTCTGTATATGTCAGATTCTGGCAGAGTCTCTCAGGAGACAGGTTTATCAGGCTCTTGTCAGCATGTACTTCCTGGTACATGCAACAGTGTCTGTGTTTGTTGACTGAACATGGGATGGATCCCCAGGAAGGGCAGTCTCCAGATGGCCCCTCCTCTAGTCTCTGCTTCACACTTTGTCTCTGTATTTGCTCCCTTGAGTATTTTGTTCCTCCTAAGAAGGACTGAAACACCCATTCTTTGGTCTTCCTTCTTCTTGAGGTTCATGTGGTCTGTGAGTTGTATCTTGGGTATTGTGAGCTTTGGGCTAATATCCACTTATCAGTGAGTGCACACCATGTATGTTCTTTTGTGATTGGGTTACTTCACTCAGGATGATACTTTCTAGTTCCATCCATTTGCCTAAGAATTTCATGAATTCGTTGTTTTTAATAGCTGAGTAATACTCCATTGTGTAAATGTACCACATTTTCTGTATCCATTCCTCTGTTGAAGGACATCTGGATTCTTTTCAGCTTCTGGCTATTATAAATAAGGCTGCTCTGAACATAGTGGAGCATGTGTCCTTGTTATATGTTGGAAATTTTTTGGGTATATGCCCAGGAGTGGCATAACTGGGTTCTCAGGTAATACTATGTCCAATTTTCTGAGGAACCGCCAGACAGATTACCAGAGTGGTTGTACCAGCTTGCATTCCCACCAACAATGGAGGAGTGTTTCTCTTTCTCTACATCCTTGCCAGCATCTATTATCACCTGAGTTTTTGATCTTAGCCATTCTGACTGGAGTGAGGTGAAATCTCAGGGTTGTTTTGATTTGCATTTCCCTGATGTTGAACATTTTTTTAGGTGTTTCTCAGGTAGTCAAGTTTCCTCATTTGACAATTCTCTGTTTAGCTCTGTTCCCCATTTTTAAATAGGGTTATTTGATTGTCTGGAGTCTAACTTCTTGAGTTCTTTGTATATATTAGATATTAGCCCTTTATCGGATGTAGGATTGGTAAAAATCTTTTCCCAATCTGTTGGTTGCTGTTTTGTCCTATTGACAGTGTCCTTTGCCTTATAGAAGCTTTGCAATTTTATGAGGTTCCATTTGTCAATTCTTGGTCTTAGGGCAAAAGGCCATTGGTATTCTGTTCAGGAGCTTTTCCTCTGTGCCCATGTGTTCGAGCCTCTTCCCACTTTCTCTTCTATTAGTTTCAGTGTACCTGGTTTTATGTGGAGGTCCCTGATCCACTTGGACTTGAGCTTTGTACAAGGATATAAGAATGGGTCAATTTGGATTCTTCTACATGCCGACTTCCAGTTGAACCAACACCATTTGTTGAAAATACTGTCTTTTTTTCACTGAACAATTTTGGCTCCTTTGTCAAAGATCAAGTGACCATAGGTGTGTGGGTTCATTTCTGGGTCTTCAATTCTATTCCATTGATCTTCCTGCCTGTCTCTGTCCAATACCATGCAGTTTTTATCACTATTGCTCTGTAGTACAGACTTGAGGTCAGGGATGGTATTTTCCCCAGAAGATCTTTATTGTGAGAATAGTTTTTGCTATCCTGGTTTTTGTTATTCCAAATGGATTTGAGAATTGTTCTTTCTAACTCTATGAAGAATTAAGTTGGAATTTTGATGGAGATTGCATTGAATTTGTAGATTGCTTTTTTTAAGATGTCTATTTTTGCTATATTAATCCTGCCAATCCATGAGCATGGGAGATCTTTCCATCTTCTGAGATCTTCTTCGATGTCTTTCTTCAGAGGCTTGAAGTTCTTGTCATATAGATCTTTCACTTGCTTGGTAAGATTCACACGAAGATATTTATATTATTTGTGACTATTGTGAAGGATGTCATTTCCCTAATTTCTTTCTCAGCCTGTTTATCTTTTGAGTAGAGGAAGGCTATTGATTTGTTTGAGTTAATTTTATATCCAGCCACTTTGCTGAAGTTGTTTATCAGGTTTAGGAGTTCTCTGGTGGAAGTTTTAGGGTCACTTAAGTATCTATCATATCATCTGCAAATAGTGATATTTTTACTTCTTCATTTTCAATTTTTATCTTTTTGACCTCCTTTTGTTGTCTAATTGCTCTGACTAAGACTTCGAGTACTATATTGAATAGGTAGGGAGAGAGTGGACAACCTTGCCTTGTCCCTGGTTTTAGTGGGATCGCTTCCAGTTTCTCTCCATTTAATTTGATGTTGACTGTTGGTTTGCTGTATATTGCTTTTATTGTTTAGGTATATGCCTGATCTTTCCAAGACTTTTAACATGAAGGATATTGTATTTTGATGAAGGCTTTTCCAGCATCTAATGAGGATATAGTTTTTTTTTTTCCTTTGAGCTTGTCTATATAGTGGAATACCTTGATGGATTTCCATATATATGAAACCATCCCTGCATTCATGGGATAAAACCTACTTGATTGTGGTGGATGATTGTTTTGATGTGTTCTTGGATTTGGTTTGCAAGAATTTTATTGAGTATTTTTGCATCGATATTCATAAGGGAGATTGGTCTGAGGTTCTCTTTCTTTGTTGGGTCTTTGTGTGGTTTAGGTCTCAGTGTAACTGTGGCTTCATAGAATGAATTGAGTAGTGTTCCTTCTGTTTCTATTTTGTGGAATAGTTTGAGGTGTATTTGTATTAGGTCTTCCTTGAAGGTCTGATAGAATTCTGCACTAAAACCATCTAGTCCTGGGCTGGTTTTGTTGTTGTTGTTGTTGCTGAGACTTTTAATGACTGCTGCTATTTCTTTAGGGGTTATAGGACTGTTTAGGTGGTTTATGTGATCTTGATTTAACTTTGGTACCTTGTATCTTTCTAGAAAATGTCCATTTCATCCAGATTTTCCAGTTTTGTTGAGTACAGGCTTTTGTAGTAGGATCTGATGCTTTTCTGAATTTCCTCAGTTTCTGTTGTTATGTCTCCTTTTCTGTTCTGATTTTATTAATTTGGATACTGTCTCTGTGCCCTCTGGTTAATCTGGCTAAGGGTTTATCTATCTTGTTGATTTTCTCAAAGAACCAGCTCCTGGTTTTTTGATTCTTTATATAGTTCTTTTTGTTTCTATTTGGTTGACTTCAGCCCTGGGTTTGATTATTTCCTGCCATCTACTCCTCTTTGTTGTATTTGCTTCTTTTTGTTCTGGAGTTTTCAGGTGTGCTGTCAAATTTCTAGTGTATGTTCTCTCCAGTTTTTTTTCGATGTACTTAGAGCTATGAATTTTCCTCTTAGTACTGTTTTATTGTGTCCCACAAGTTTGGGTATGCCGTGCCTTCATTTTCATTACATTCTAGAAAGTCTTTAATTTCTTTCTTTCTTTCTTCCTTGGCCAAGTTATCATTGAGTAGAGTGTTGTTCAGTTTCCATGTATATATGAGCTTTCTATTGTTTTTGTTGATATTGAAGACCAGCTTTAGTCAGTAGTGATCTGATAGGATGCATGGGTTTATTTCAATCTTCTTGTATCTTTGGAGGTCTGTTTTGTGACCAATTATATGGTCTATTTTGGAGAAGGTACCATGAAGTGCTAAGAAGGAGGTATATTCTTTTGTTTTAGGATGAAATGATCTATAGATATCTGTTAAATCCATTTGGTTCATAACTTCTCTTAGTTTCACTGTGTCTCTGTTTAGTTTGTGTTTCCATTATATGTCCATTGATGACAGTGGGGTGTTGACATTTTCAACTATTATTGTGTGAGGTGCAACGAGTCCTTTGAGCTTTAGTAAAGTTTCTTTTATGAATGTGGGTGCCCTCGCATTTGGAGTGTAGATACTCAGAAAAGAGAGTTTGTCTTTGTAGATTGTTTTCTTTGATGAGTATGAAGTATCCTTCCTTATCTTTTTTGATAACTTTTGGTTGAAAGTCTATTTTATTGGATATTAGAATGGCTACTCCAGCTTGTTTCTTGGGACCATTTGTTTGGAAAATTGTTTTCCAGCCTTTTACTGTGAGGTAGTGTCTGGCTTTGTCACTGAGGTGCGTTTCCGGTATGCAGCAAAATGCTGGGTCCTGTTTACGTATCCAGTCTGTTAGCCTATGTCTTCTTTGGGGGGGAATTGAGTCCATTGATGTTAAGAGATATTAAGGAAAGGAGATTGTTGCTTCCTGTTATTTTTGTTATTAGAGATGGAGTTATGTTTGTGTGGCTATCTTCTTTTGGGTTTGTTAGAAGAAGATTCCTTGAAGCCTTCTTAAGGCATTGGTCTATGGCTTGCACAGCCTACTCTTATAGTATGGTCTAGACCTTTTTCACATTCGGCAGTGTGAGTCCAGCACAAAGAACCTGCTTTCTCTGTTATAATAGCAGATTCTGAGCTATGGTTTTAGTTTCTGTCTTAAATCTTTGATACTATCTTCTTAGTCACCATCCCTTTGAGTACTGAGCTCATAAGGGTAATAAAGAACAGGAGACAGAGTTCATGAGAGCTGCCAAGCAAAGCCCTGCTTCGGGAGTGATGTCACTGTGACTGCTTTCATTCCAGAGCTTTCATCACCATGGCTTCAGAGTCGGGACTCTGGGTCATTCTGTGTCCAGGCCCCTACATTGGCAGTGACTTAGACCTTGGAGGCTTGCCCAGGTGAGTTGTGGTCTGAGGGCCCCTGGCTGGGAAGCACATCCCAGGGCTTTATTTCTGTACACATTTAAAAAGGTCTATACTATTTTGTTCATTGATGGCAGGTGATGCTTTCTCTTAGTTAATACTTTCAAAATGTATGCATGTTGTAGCAGGACCATCTGTCAGCCTGGTTTTCCTTTTCCTAGCTGAGTATTTTCCAGTAGAGCCAGTCTCCTCATCTCTCATGCACACAAACAAAAGCACTTGTAAACAGCATTATAACCATCACACTCCAGACTAGAGTTTATAAGCTTTTCCTGTGAAAGGCCAGCTAGTAATCCCGGATGAGGTGGGAAGATTGTCACAAATTTGGGACTATCTTAGGCTACGTAATGAATACTAGATTAGTAGTGCTACATAGCAAGATTCTGATATAAAGTCCAGATAACAAATATTTTAGGCTTTCTGAGCCTCTGTAATTAGCCTGAAAACCACAGTCAAAATATGTAAATGATTGGGTACAATTATGCCAACCAAATTATTTAGTTAAGGGGACAGTTGACTTGGCTTTTAGGCTGTGGTTTGCTGAAACCAGTCTTGGATCATAGTTACAAAGCTCTCCCAGCGCCTCCCACCCCCCAACATCTTGGGGTGCTGAGTGTTTTTAATTGGCACAGAGTATTCCTTCTGAAGCTGGATCACACCCTCACATCTCACTGTTCTGTGTGTAAATGTGGGCTGTGTTGTAGATTCCTTTTTGGAACATTTATTATCACTGTTTCCCATCCTGAGTCTGAATCACCTTTCTAAATCATAGCTGGTTACTCAAGGATCCAAAAATGAAGCTGCGGACAACTTACAAGGGATTTACTAAAGCAATGAATCGGTATTTCAACAATCTGATTCCCAGGATAGCACAGTTTCAGGTAAAACCCAGTCCTCATCTCCACAGGTAATGGACTTGACTGACAGATATATTTCCTGGATAGTGCTTATGGCTTTCTGCACTCCTCAAAGCAGGGAGCGCATGTTGGCTACTATATATGAGCACCCAGGAATTCCAGTTTCTTATCTAAGAAAGTTTCTGGCATTAGGCATTACTTGTCATGATGGTGAATGCTGTAGAAGTGAGAGGATCTAGCCTGGGCTACATTTTGAGATCTTTGATTCAATTAGTCTCTTTTTTTGTCTTTTACACCTACTGTTCCACTAGAATCTTCCTTCCCTCCCACTATCAAGACACTTGGAGGAATGTTCTATGCATCTTTTCTTTGATTTGCTGGTTATTAGCTTCTGCTTAAGATGACTAGAAGAGTTAAAGATCATTCTCCAAGCTCTCACAGGCAGCTATATGCCAGTGCACCACAAACATTGCTTTAAGGGAGCCCCTGTGGAGAGGGGCTCTCAAGAGCTGCCATGTGGGTGCTGAGAATTGTATTTGGGTCCTCTGGAAGAGCAGCCAGTGCTCTTAACCGCTGAGCCATCTCTTCAGCCCCAGTGTGCTGTTTTGTTTACGTGTATGCCTAGCATTTAGAAAAATACAATCTTTCCCCAGCAGTATTGCACTCTCATGTTCTCATCTCCTTGACCCTCAGTATAAAAAAGGAGGCCCCATCATTGCTGTGCAAGTGGAGAATGAATATGGTTCCTACTATATGGATAAGAAATACATGGAGTATGTAAAAAAGGTAAGTGCTCCTTCATTACTGCTCTGCTTCTTGTACTTCGTTATGCTGTGGAGCTAACGTGTCCTTAATACCTGTGTGTACTTGCCTGCAACTGTGAGATATGAGATGAATAGGGTCCAGTTTTATCATTGATTTTTGATTATGTCTAGATAGTGGCCTGGAAATATCAGTTTGCTTCAATGTAAGGATAGAGATGCACTCTAGGACAACTCTATTTTCTATGATTATCTCAGCATTTTTTTTTTTTTTTTTTGGTTGAAGAACTTTTACATTTTCTTTACTTGAAAAACACATGGTAATACATTTACTGTGTGTTTTTCCTTTCTTCTACTTTCACAAGTATCCATCTATACAGAATACTTATAAGTAACATATAATGCACACAATCAGATCTGTTGTTGTGTTGGGAGTGGTAAAGTTAGAGGGGTCCATAGTTGAAGATCACTCTCAGCTATATAATAAGTTTGAGGTCAGCCTGGTTGACATGAGACCCTGTCACAAAATACCATTCTCTTAGTTTCTTTTTCTGTTGCTCTGATAAAATATTCTGACAATAGCAATTTAAGGGAGAAAGGAGTTATTTTATCTTAGCTTGAAATTCAAGATACAGTCCATCATATTAGGAAGTCAACACAGCAGGAACTTGAAACAGTGGCTCACATCCCATCTACTCCCAGGAAGCAGCAGAAGACAAACTCTTGCATGCTAGTGCTTAGCTTATGGTCTGCATTTTATGTAGCCCAGGAACCCTAACCCAGGGAATGGTTCGGTTCACAATTAGGATGGAAGTTCCTACTTCAGTTAATGTAATGGAAATAATCTTCAATATGCCTACCAGTGATTTTATTTATTTATTTATTTATTTATTTATTTATTTATTTATTTTTTTTTTTTTTCGAGACAGGGTTTCTCTGTATAGCCCTGGCTGTCCAGGAACTCACTCTGTAGACCAGGCTGGCCTCGAACTCAGAAATCCGCCTGCCTCTGCCTCCCAAGTGCTGGGATTAAAGGCGTGCACCACCACCGCCCGGCCTACCAGTGATTTTAAATCCTGTCAAGTTGATAGTTAACCTTCACCATTACAACCACCATGGCCAAGGACTTATTTTTATAAATGGGAATTTGGTTTGTTTCCACTCATTGCTTATACACTTGCAATAAATCTATTACACTGTTGATTTTTTTTATTTGCCCCATTTCCTGTTCTGTGGTCCCTTTGCCTCCTGCTGTCAGCATGACCTTGAAGGTTTGGTCCTCCTGCCTCCTCCTCCCAAGTGATAGGATTACAGTTGAGTATCACTTTATGTGTTGTTGAGGCCCCAACCCAAGTCTTTACTCATAATCCACAAGCACTCAACCAACAGTGCCATTTACTCATAAAAATACAAATTATAAAAGGTTTTACATTTAAAAATTGATATTTATTTATATTTGTGTGTCTGTATGTCAGGGTGTACATTCCACTATGTACATGTGGCGAGGTCAGAGGACAACTCCCGGGGGTGGGGGTCCACCTTCTTCCACCATGTAGGTCTCACAAATTGAATTCAAGGGACCAGTCTGGTCAGCAAGTGTTGTCACCTACCTAGCTATCTCTTGGCAAGAGTATGCAGTTTGCTGAATATTTTTGCCATTCCATTTTCTAGAATCACCCACTGTCTCAGTTGAAAACAGTGCTGAATGCCAGTCTCCCTCCCTTGCTTGGACTTCAGCTTGTTAAATTCAGTTTCTGCCTAGGTTCTCCAAATAAGTCTTTAGGAAATATTTTGTCTAGCTGTGTGGTTGTGTTAGAAATATCAGTGGGAATAAAAGCAGCCAATTGTCTACAGAAGTAGAATCTGTTTCTGTCTGATCTGATATGGCCACCACTTTTCATTCTCAAGCCTTCTGGATTGTCTGTGTTACATAGTCACATAATGATAAGGACATGGGACACTGGATTGGGATGAGACACCGAATCCTCATCAGACCCATGGGAACCAGAGTACAATGGTATAGAGTGACAACAGACATTCGGGACACTCTTACTTGACTTACTTTTCTGCTCCCTTAGTGTTTGAAACTGTCTTATAGAAAAACCTTTTTCTGAAACCAACAGAGGACTCAAGGGTGAATTTAAGAATTTGGGTCCAAAAGACACAGCAGGCCACACATTTGATTTGTCTTAGAATCTAAATCCACTACTTCAATATTTTGTTACTGAGTTAAATATATGATAAAAATATTAAATATATATGTCTCTTAGTCTCTTATATGTCTTGATTGAGGGTATCCCTAGAGTGTTTGTAGTTAAAGTTGGGACTTTATTTTTGGTTCTGGGGGTTTATGAGACAGAGTTTTTTCATGTAGCCCTGGCTGTTCTGGGACTAGGTCTGCAGACTAGGCTTTCCTTGAACTCACAGAGATCCTACCGCCTCCGCCTCCCAAGTGCTTGGATTAAAGGCACGTGCCACCACCGATAGGCTCAAGTAGGAACATTTGAGGTTCATGCAAGTGACAGTGCCACAGCTTACCTGCCTTTCCCACTAACTGAGGAAACTACTGAAAAACGTGTATCATGTGGGAAAATTCAGAGACATAGTGAACGAAACACTTATTTCTGCTCTCTGGCTCGGAGAAACCCCAGGATGTACTTTGGGGAAAGCACTGCAATAGGTGATTTAGCTGCCCCTCAGCCTCTTTCTTGAGGTTTGGAACTTGAGCTGCTGTTGAGGAGTTTGAGTGAAGCAGGACTCATATTTTTGTTTTAACTTTTGAACTTAAAAGTAGTTGCATGAGGAATGTCAGAGTTAGGGTTGCTATTGGTGCCACAAAACACCATGACCAAAAAGCAAGTTGGGGAAAAAGGATTTATCTGGCTTATACTTCCACATCACAGTCTATCATTGGAGGAAGTCAGGACAGAAACTCAAACAGAGGCAAGATCTGATGCAGAAGCCATGGAGGGGTGCTGCTTACTGGTTTGCTTACTCTGACTTGCTCAGCCTGCTTTCTTATAGAATCTAGAACTACTAACCCAGGGATGTCACCATATATAGTGGGCTAGGCCCTCCCCCATTGGTTGCTAATTGAGAATATGCTTTATCGCTGGATCTCATGGAGGCATTTCCTCAACTGAGGCTCCTTCCTCTCTGATGACTCTAGCTTGTGTCAAGTTGACACCCCAAACCAGCCACTTTAGGGAATCAAGCCTTCCTTTCCATGTTTCAACTTCACAGTGGTATTTCCAGTGGCATAGTTTGATTTTTATTCTACTTCCAGGAAGAAGAAATCTCATGGGACTAGGGGCAATATATTTCCATTACTGAATTTCTCCTTAGGCTTTAGTGTCAAGAGGGATCGATGAGCTGCTCATGACTGCAGATGATGGTGCGAATCTAAGAAAGGGCCACCTGCAAAACGGTATGGTTTCGGTTGCATATATTTCTACACTGGTCAAGTTGAAAAGGCACGGTCCATCTGATACTTCATCTTTCCATTTCCTGGTGGTGAGGACTTGTGTGCAAAACTGAGTTAGGAAGTAGGACCCAATCTTGCTGCACAGCAGCTGTTATGACCAGAGAGTCACTCCATTCTTTCAGACTTTTAGTGGTCTGTCCCTGAGTCCAACTGTGGTCCAGGTGAAAGTTGTCTCCAGTGCTGACAAGTGACCCTGATTGAACAAAAGGTAGCCTTGTCATGGGCCCAGCCCTGGCAGTTCTCCAAACAAATGAGTCCAGAGAATGAAAGTGGGGCTGGGAGCAGGGTGTCAGAAAGCAAAGTTCTCAGGAGTAGAGCATTTGCTTGGCATGTGCCCATAGGTCCAGCTGCAGGAGCACAAAGAAGAATAAATGAATGCAGAGACCCAGACTGAGAAACACAATTTCTAAATTCTTTCCTTTAGGCACTTTGGTAAGCTCTATTCTCTTCCAGTGTTCTTGTCCCTGCTCTTATTGGTGGCCCTTTCTGTTGTAGTAGGAAGTCAGTGTCGGTGTTCTGAGTTAGAAGTCAAGCATGAGTGAGGTCTGAGGTTTGAGCCCCACAACCCAAAAGGTCAAGTTTTGGAGTCTCAATTTCTTCATTTGCTTTTCACGTATTGATTTGTGCCATGTGGCATATTTTAACTTCCTAGATCATCATTATAAGTTCTAAGTGAAGGACTATGTGTGAAGTTTCTTTGTAAGTGCTTATGTGGCTGTAAGTGTATCCCCATATCTTATTGCTAGCTCTGGCTATGGAAGTATTGAAGTGAGAATCTAGGAGGCATAAGTCCAAGAGGTGTGGACTGGACTCCTCAACCTGGCTCTGGGAGAGTCTTTTGCCCCTTCCCTGTGTGGTGATGGCAGGTTCTCGTGTATGTTCTTCCTACCCACAGTGCTGGCCACTGTCCACATGAAGAATATAAAAAAAGAAACATATGAAGACCTCATATCCATTCAGGTAAGGGCCTTTCAGACACAACAGATGCCGATTCTTGCCCCACCCTTGCCTTCTTGTCTTACTTATTGAGAAAAATCTTAGTACTAATTAGTTTAGTTAAAATTGCAATCTGCTGTGCCCTTCAGTGTCTATTTTAGGTGGCTTAAGGTTCAAATTGTATAAATGCAGAACACTTGTTTCACAGGCCATAGTGTTGGAGTGTTATAATCCTAACTTTTGTTCACTCTGATTTGTGGGACATTGCTCAAAGCTAGCATTTGTCATAATGCTTCCACCAATACAGCCCCTGTATCGCTGAACATTTTAAATTCTTCCTCTGTGTCAGGTGTTTCTTACTAGATCTCTACTCTGGTCATCAAGAGAATGAAAAGATTCTATTTTCATGAATTTCCAGCTTTTACTTTTAGGATATCTTGAAAGGGAAATATTTAAATGGCAGGTGCCTTCCCCCAAATGCTTGGAAAAGATGACCGATAAAGCCACATGAACAGACCATGTGGCTGGGAAGATCATGTGAGAGTGGGAGCGACTCAGCTCTGAGAAGTCACAGGGTGCTTTCAGTTAAAGGGCATGTGGGAGCTCTGGCCTTTAGAGTTCCCTTATAGGCGGCTCAGGGCTTCAGGATTGCAGAAGAGCATCATAAATTGACACTTGTTTTGTTTTCCTTCAGGGTAGAAGCCCTATTCTGATGATGGTATATACAGCCAACTCTTTTGACACATGGGGAGCTCTGCGCCAGGTTGGAGATCCACAGAGTGAGTCCTCCTTCCTGACCTTTTTAGGGAAACATGAAAACCACAGTGACACTGGGCTGTTCTTTTCTTGCCCCTTAGTGACCTCAAGGTTTAGGGACAAGGCTCCCAGATGCATCTCTCCTATAAGTATCAGTCTGGATAAGTAGATGCCTCCTAGACATCTGCTCAGAAGGAGGGGGTTACAGAGCATGAACCATGTGTTTGGGGGTCATTGCAACACAACTTAAGTTTCTGTAGTTTTCATTATAAATACATTTTTTCCAAGGCTAGAAAAATAACGAGTATGAATTGTTCAGTGAGACAGAGTAACCAATGAAGGTGTGCTGGGTATGGAAGTAGTAGGTAGTGATATAGCTCCAGCTCATCTGATTTTAATTCTTTTGCTCTCCCTGGAGAATTGATGGTGGACATTTAAATGGAGTTGAAGGTAAATGTGACTGTTGCCACCATTTCAGATAAGTCATTGTGAGAAGCTGGTAAGTGTTTTAGAAATAGTAAGTTGGAAATAGGTATGCCCCTAAAAAGTCATGAGCAGTGTCTGATATACACAGTGTGTATGCTAGAAAGAAGAAAGATTCATCCAAATATGAAACCTAGAGAAAGAAGTAATAAGTGACTTTGGATTTTGAAAAGAAACACCACCAACTACCTCAGTCAGTTCTGGCTCATCTAACATGTTTTTTGGGCATGAGCTCTAAGCAGATCTTGAAGATTTCAGGTAGAGGTAGTTTGAAAATCCATGAGCTGTGAATTCTTAAATCTGAATTCTGTCTCTGCTTTCTCCCTGTCTTGCTCTCTGCAGTGCTGATGAAGGATGTACGTGAGATGTTCAACCTTGGGTTCTCCCTTAATTCTACATGTTCCACGGTGGCACCAACTTTGGCTTAATTGGTGGAGCTCAGTCTTCAGAGGGTTACAGGCCTGTAGTAACCAGCTATGGCAAGTATTGGTCCCCAGAATCACCTCCAATCTAGGCTGCCCCATTGTTGAGTCTACAACATAGTAGATTAGGGGAAATCTCTGGTACTGTTTAACTGTCTTCACTTTAATGTGTGTTGGGAACTGAGGATTTGGTGTTTGTTCATGACCCCACTAGATAATGGGGTCTTGGCTTTCTGGGACTTTGTGAGCAGACAGATTAGTAATCTTAATCTTGTTTATCTGCAGCACAGAACCTTGCTTTAAACAGTTCTATGCAAAGTCTGTTGCTTTGGATTTTCTAAGAGCACCACAAAATGTAGCCTCGAAATCTCCCAAGAGACCAAGTGGGGAATTAAGTGTGAAATAAAGCTAATGTTCATTTAGAAATGTGAGGTTTTATTTTCCTCCACATCGTTAGCATACTTGATTCTTTTTAATGTGATTTTCTGACAAGTCTGTCTTGGTGTCATGGTTTTTATTTGTATCTTCCTAATGAGTAATGATTTTGAGGATCTTTCCATTTGCTGATTTGCCATTTGTTCAAAAATTTTTTTTTTGGTGAAGCATCTATGCATATTTTTGTTCCATTTTTTTTTTTTTTTTTTTTAAAAAAGGGCAACTTTTTGTTTTTTTTGCAATTTTGAAAATTTTAAAAATCTGAACTCTGGATAGAAGGCCTTTGTCAAGTATATGCTTTGCAAATGTTTTCTCACAGTATGTAACTTGTCTTTTTATTACCTTCATAGTGTGTTTTGAAGATCAGAAATTTAAAATTTTAATAAAAGTATTAATTTATTAAAAATAAAAGACATTGGATAGGAAGGATAAGCACTGGAGGGTCATGGCTTGTTGCTGGGATCTACTGCAGCTGCACAGATTGGTGCAGTTTGCCTCTTGTTAACAATCCTCACCCTTATCAAAGCTCAGCAGATGCCTCTTAGTTTGGATCAATGGACACAGAAAATTCTCTTATCACATAACCAAAGGGGTTCCACCACTGAGGTTGCTAAATGTTTTTTTTTTTTTTTTCCTCTTCAGGAGAAAGGAGCAAATCCTAAGGTGTCCTTGGGGAAATGACACATTTTCTGTTTTCTTTAGACTACAGTGCATTGTTGACAGAGAGTGGAGACTATACACTCGAGTACCAGGAATTTCAACGTTTTTTCCATTCTGTTACAGGTACTCAGACTCAGCAGCAACTTAATCTGAACGGTGATGTAGATTTCCAGGGCATCTGCTCTGGGATGAGGGGAGGGAGTGGAAACATTTTGGAGAGAAACCCAATTTGCTTCATTTTGTCATGGGCATTGGGAATACATTGGAAGAGATACAGGGTCTGCTCTTGTGTGCTCAGCACAGGACCATGTTGCTTAATCTTGACTGTGCCTGCAATCCTCTAAAACTTCTAAAAGCTAGAGGCTCCAGCTCCTCTTCTGCACTATTCAGTAAGCACTACTTGGCTGAGGCGAGGAAGAAGGGGTAGACTGTGGAAGCATATGCTCTTGTAGCTGGGCTGTAGGAGATTCTCTAGATCTAACAGCCAAGGCCAATGTGCTCCTTTTTCCAGGACAATAAAGGGTACTTCCTCGGATGTTTAAGGATATGAGAGGACCCTACCTCAATTAGCACCTGCCTTAATTCTTTCTGGAATTAGGAAGTAGGGCTACATGACTGGGTCCTTCATTTGTGGATTCTGTGGGATAGCAAGGAACTTGGTGTTTTCCAGTGGGGTTGTGGTAGATCCTAGGGTTGCCAGCTATGTGATTTTCATTGCAGATGTTAAGCTTTCCATTCAACCAAGAACTACACTGATGTTTGCCTATCAGCCAGTTACGTTGTTATATTTCATGACCCTGTGGGAAGTCCTGCCCTATCTGGACAAGGTGGGTGTTTCTTGGGTATAGACACATGGTGTCACTTGAGGAAAAAGTGCATGGGAAATAAAGAGAGAGAGCTCAAGGACCAAGAAGAAGATTAGGGAACCAAAGTAATCCTGGAAGTCTTAGTTCCCTTTCAAATTTTACAGTTAAGAATAGGAAACCAATTTTAAGAACTCAGATTAGACTAAATTTGAAGAAATGGATTAAACTTGTGTAATACTAGAAACAATCCCTTTCATGATCCAGCTGTAAAGATTTCTTTCTTTCTTTCTTTCTTTCTTTCTTTCTTTCTTTCTTTTCTTTCTTTCTTTCTTTCTTTCTTCCTTCCTTCCTTCCTTCCTTCCTTCCTTCCTTCCTTTCTTCCTTCCTTTTTTTCTCTTTCTCCCTCTCTTTCTTTCTTTCCTTTCTTTTTTGTTCTGTTTTTGATTTTTTTCTTTTTCTTTTTAAAGATTTTTAAATGTGTATGAGTGTTTTGCCTGCATGTATATAAGTGAACCACATGTCTGTCTGTGGAGCCAGAAAAGGGTGTCAGATCAACTGAAACTGGTAGGAACTGCATTAAGGATAGTGCACTGGTATTATCCACTGAGCTATCTCTGCAGGGACCTATCCCTGCTTTCTTAGGTGTTAGAATAGAAGTACATTGATTAGACCTATGGTAATGATTTAAAAAAAACCTTTTTATTGGTTCTTTGTGAATTTCATATCATGTACCCCAATCCTACTCATCTCTCCCTCCCATCATACCTGTCCTCTACCCTGCTAACCTCCCACCAACAGTGAAAAAAACTTTTTGTGGAAGCTGTAGTGTGTCAGTGTGTCTCACAGTGTAACCTTTTGTCCACACTTCTTTGATTGCAAATGTTCATTGCAATGACTCGTACACAGCCTTTGGCTTCTGCTACTCTATCAATACTGGAATCTCACTGGGACTCCACTCAAATATCTGATTATTTCCCTATGTCATGGAGATCCTGTAGTTTTGGATCTGTAGGATTGGCCCCTCATGCACTCCAGCAGTTCATCGATTGGATAGAGGTTGAGGTAGGCCAATTCAAAGTCCTGGATCTGGACCTGAGAGTTATCTAGTCAGCCCACCTGTTTTCCTGCTCTCACACCCTTGGGGCCAGCTCACCAGCAATTACCTACAACCAGGGCCAGCTCTACCTGCTGTAGCAGGTGAGGGGCAGGGACAGCTCTCCCTCCTGCTGTAGGTGGCAAGGGGTGATGATGGGGGAGGGCATCACTCCCTCACCTAGGGCATTGATTTTTAATCTTTTTTTTTTTCCCATAGAGGGATGCTTTTTCTAAACTTATTGTTACGTTCAATATATAAAACATAAACTGGGTTAGTTAGGGTGTTCTGTAGCACTGAACTTTCCTCCCCTGTAAGGGTCAGCCATCCCTTCTCTAGGATGTTGCCACTCTTAACGTACCCCTAGGGTTCCCAGGAACACAGATTGAAAACTGGTTTAAGGAAACTTTGCATGCTGATTCTTCTAGAACCCATCAACTATCAATATTTTGGAACTGTATTACAGTGATGTTATTCTAGACAACTTTAAGTCTAATGAATAAGAAGAATGAATGTAAAACAGATTGGAGATTCATGGGCCATACATAGGTGGAGTAACTGAGATTGATCATCATTGTTATAGAGATACCATCTATGTGATGGCCAGTCACAGTAGTCCAGGGAGACTTTGGTAGAATTAAGGCTGAAAGGCGGAACAGAAGCAAATGACATGGCAGCTATATGCTGAGGTAGAGAAGCTGAGGCACTCCAGGGTCCATTTATAAAGGCAGGGTTGGCTATGTGTTTGGGAAATGGAGTTAGGATTGCACAAGAAAGTGCTGTGTGGGACAGTGTCAGAAAAAAAGCCAGGCAACACAGAAGGAGCTGCTTACAGACAGGCAACAGCATTTTGGGTTTATGTTGTGATAGGAATCAGACTCAGTACACTGTGTCAGCTAAGCCTCATATTTTCTAGTTTTGCTTTTATTCATTTATATTTTGAGTCAAATTTTTGCTATATAGGTCAGGTTGACCTCAAATTCATAATGTTCCTTTGGCCTCCTTAGAGCTGGGATTACATGTATGCACCACCATGCCAGTGTTCTTCTCTTGTGCATCTCTGCTTGTGGGTTTACTGTAATACTTTTGTGGATCATATCCTCAGCGCCATACAAACTGTTTCCAGTTTCCCTGCTGGTCAGTGGGTGTAGGTGCTGAGAGTGCGCATGCTCATCTTCAACTTTCCCATTGACTGCTTACCCAGTGGGTTTCAGCAGCAACTGACCTTATTGCATCGAAACTAACCATGCTGGGAATATTTACAGTACAGAAATAGAAAGTCAGTTACCAAGAATTTTCTAGAAAATCTCATATTTTAGGGAACTATTATTACCAGTTTTTGTTGTGATCATATTATTGTAGTGATGACATCTTTTAAAGAGCACCTCCAGTTTTAAGACAGATGTTGAATTTCAGTGGAATATGAGATCTGCTTTAAAATAATCATCTAGGTCAAGAGATGACTCTGTGGTTAAGACAGATAGTCGTCCTTCCATAGGACCCACGAGACCACATCTATCACTTCAGGTCCAGAGGATCCAACACCCTCTTCTGGTCTCTGTAGGGACTGTATGCTCATGGTGCACAACCACACATGCAGGCAAAACACACATACATGTAAAATAATAAAATAAAATATTTCTGTAAAAAGTGGGAAGGCTGAGGTGGAAGTGAAACAAGACAAACCATGTGTTGATGAAATAAGGCAACCCTTCATGAAACAAATGCCTTGGAGATATTTTCATTCTGTAATTCCCTCTGTGTTTATTACCTTAAACTGTTCTACAGAGAGGTGTTCATCACCTTTTTACCTTTAAGTACAGTTTGTACGGAAAAGGGGTGAGTTCACGTATTTTCTTTAATCAGAAAAATGAGTTTATGTGTCTTCCAAAGGTGCATCAGGTTTTTTTTTTTTTTTTTTTTTTTTTTCTGCTGTGGTTCTTTGTATGGTAAGTAAACATATAAGATCTAGATTGTTGTATGCCATCATAGTCTCTTTGACACACACATCGACCCATTGTAGTCCATCAGGACCCCTTCTGGTTGGTTCTTATGTCTTCTTGACAGGACACCCATATCTGTTAACTAATGTTTGTTGCTTTGTTTCCCCAGAGGATCTAAACTGTGTGGCTCCTCAGATTTAGAATCATTTGTTTCTCCAAGGGACTCTGAAAGGCTTTTGTTTTTGTATGTATAATGCATATAGGTATGTGCTTGTGTGCTAGCATGTGTATGGGCACACGTGTGTGTGCATGTGAATGTAGTTACACATATGTGTGCATGAATGTGAAGGCTCAAAGTGCCATATGCTTCTCTTGATCATTCTGTACTAAAAAAAAAAAAAAAAAAAAAAAAAAAAAAAAATGAGGCAGAGTCTCGTCACCAAATTTGAAAGTCATCGATTCTCACTAATCTCTCTAATTACATGCCTCAGGGGATTCCCCTGTTTCTGCCTCCCAACTACTGATTACAGTCATATACCACAATGCTTGTTTGTTTTTTTTTTTCAGCTTTTTGTTTGAATTATAAGAATAACTCATTGGCTGGATGTACAGTAAAATATGAGATTGGTTGGAAAACAAAAAGTTAATTTAAATGTTATGGTTAAATGTGATTATCCTTGTGTAGTCCTTTTCAGTATTCCTGTTTGCATGGCTGTTGGGATCATCTCCCTGGAAAAGTGGGCCATGGGTTCTTGGTTCTGAGATTCTTCTCTAGCCTGGCCCTTTAACATGGCTATCATTCCTATCTCTGCCACAGATAACCAAGTCTTCCAAGCCACTATCCATGGAGAAGCTGTGGGTGAATGAAGGCAGTGGCCAGTCCTTTGGGTACATACTTTATGAGACCATCATCTTCAATGGAGGCCTCCTCAAATCAAGGGGACATATTCAAGACCGGGGGCAGGTAGGGAACAATATGTAGTTCCTAGTGTAACTTGTATGTTAATATCATCCTATGATACTGAGGTAAATGTCTAAGTGGTAGTCAAATCATTTGACCACCAGAAAATTATTACTATTGCTTATCATCTGTCCTTTTAGTTAAATATTTTATATATAGACATTCCTAGGCATTTACTACTGAATGCTGTAGGAGCTGATAGTGATCTTAAATTCAGGAGTGCTCCAGTAGTCCCTATATTTATCATGTATCAACCCCTAGTGCTTATATACCATATGAGAAGTTGGTTTTGGTCATTTAAGTCTTAAAGATCTAGCTGAGACATGTGTCCCAAATAGAAAATCCTCAGGAAAGGTACAGCTGAGAAGTCACAGTGCAGAAGCTGAAGGTTCCATCCCACTCCAAGTTATGAGCTCTTCTAAGTATTCTGAAAGATTTTTTTTTCTCTTCATCTTTTCTATATCACCTTTCCCCTAGACTTTAGGTTGGGTATTCTTACTAAGATGCTCAGTGAAAATATGGTAATTTTCAAAAAATTTCAGATGGGACTGGGGAGATAGTTCATAGAGTAAAGTATTTGCTGCACAAGTCTGAGGACCTTAACTCAGATTCCCAGCACCTATATAAAATGTCAAGTATGGTCTCATGACACGCCCGTCAAACCAGCTCAGAGGAGTAAGAACAGGAAGATCCTAGGAGCTCAGTGACCACCCAGCCAACTCAGCTGAAACAGCTTGCTTAAGGTTTAATAAAGAGCTCCTGCCTTGAAAAATAAGGTGATGAGTGATTGGGGATACACAATGTCAACCCCTTTACTCCACAGACACATGCATGTGCATATCTCCACCATACATATGTACACACAGACACACACACAGACACAGACACAATTTCGGAGGTTTTTTTTTGTTTTTTTTTTGTTTTTTTTTTTTTACATTAAAAAATATTTTATCAATTCTTTGAAGCTACCCACTGTCAATAGCTCCTTCGTTACCGTTAAAGGCTACTGAGCTTCTCTCATTCCCATGCTTGAATATTGACTGGCTTGGTCAACTTTAGGTCTTATGTAGGCAATTACAGCTGCTGTGAGTTCATGTTGTCATGTCTAAGGGACAATGTTTTGGCCTGGTCCCCTTGACCTCTGGCTCTTACAATCTTATCATTCCCTCTCCCAAGATAATCCCTAAACTTTGGGTGAAGAATGATATAGAGGCCTCATTTGTGGCTGTGCAATCCACAAATATTTTGCTCTGTTTAACCACTGTCCACTGCATGAGGAAACTTCTCTGATGAGCACGGAGACCTACCCTAATCTATGAGTAGTAAGATATGGATTTAGTTTGATACTGTGTCCATTTAGCAGAATGATAGTTTACCTCTGGGACCTGTGTCCTTCTCAACCATGGATCATCCACCAGATTTACAGTACCAATATGTCTCCTCCTCTGGAGCAGGACTTAAATTCAACCAAAAAGCAATTGTTTACCCCCATAATATTCATGCCATTATTGCTCTAATAATGGGCATATCTTGCCATGCTGATCATTATTGTAGCTCACAAGGTTTTCAGATGAGTAATTCTGTTGATGATTCTTCCTTCTCCCTCCATGCCCAGCAACCTATATGGCAACTTCTGGTACTATGACAATATTATTTTGTTTGTTGTTGATTAAATTGGAGATGTTCAGCTTCTTTTTTTAAATTTTTTTTAATTTTTATTATTTATTTATTTATTTATTTTTTGATGTTCAACTTCTAAAGTCTATAGAAATCTAATCTCTGAAAACCTCCCAAATGAAATGCTTCTGCCCCAAGCATTTTGGACAAACACTACTCAACCTGTACTTCTGTTTTCCATTTGTTTATTTTTCAGATAAAGCCTAAATTGTGTAGTCCTGGCTGGCCTCAAACTCACAGAGATCCATTTGCCTTTGCCTCTGAATGTGGGGATTAAGGTGTGAACCAACAGAGCTGATCTTATACTTCTATCTTTGTGACTCCAGCCCTTTCCCTCTATTTTTTTACCTCTGCAGAGACATCTTTCTTACAATTTGGCCAACATTTATCTGTACTTAGCATATATTCCATTGGCTTTTTAGACTCCTTTTCTAGGGCATGTGATTGGTTTTTTAAGTCAGCCTTGGATTTGCTCATGTGTTGCATGTAATTTTAAAAAACATGCTTTCTCCCTCTGGAGAGCTCTGCACAAGCTCTTTCAACCTCTTGCAGCTAGTTCCACCAAGCTGCCAATGACCACCCTGTCTCACTCAGCTCCACACTATTTAACTGTCCACCTGTTAGTCAGCCCCCATGGCTAGCTAATGCTTTTCCAAGATACCAGCTATGCTCTGAGAACAGCTGTCGCCATGTTTCTGGCTGGCGTTTTTACCTGGCTCTGCTAAGCACCAGTGACAGCCATGGGGCTGCGCCCTCTTTTTTGCCCACATGAATCGTCGCAAATGGAAACCATCAGACAATCTTAATATTTAAAATCAGCCAGATGTCCAAACCTCTGGGCTCAAAATCTATTGTCCTAAACTCACCAGCTATTTGTTGGAATTCTTCCAGTTGCAGAAGCCGCCACCCAAGTCTAACCTGAACAAGCCAGGCTACATGGTGCCTGTCTCCTCTCTCTTCCTGCCTGGCTGAAAGCCCTTCCTCTATCATGTCCTTTTCTTCCCCTCTACGACCGGGAAAACTCACCTCCATATCTTCAACCAGCGGTTCGTTTCTGCCATCTTCATTTAGCCAATCAAACAATTAGGGAAACTCCCCTTACATCTCACCTCTTCTGTCCAATAAAAAAATAAATTAAAAAACCCTTCTTCTCCCAGATATAAATTGAAAAAAAAATCATGACAAGTAAATTACATAGTATGAGTTACAAATGACATCCAGTCCATCAATTTGTCAATTTAGATAAAGTACTCTACCATTGTAAGCTAAGAGGCTTACAGTTCTACACCTGCGTTATATCCTGTTTTTAGCTTGTATACTATCTGAAAACCATCCTCTCAAATCTGTATCTGAGACCCGAAAACCTCGCCTTTATATCCTTGCCCAGCGATTGGCTTCTGCTGTCTTTTTAGCTAGTCAAACAATTAGAGAATCTCTCCCTACACTCAGGGCCTCACAGCTTCCCACATATAATCTCTGCTCACATGTTCCTTTTACCTTTCCTTTGTTCCGTATTTTCACCTGGCCCCTGTGTGGTGCAGTACTTGGTTAATCTTCACCTGCAGGCCACTGCTGTCTTAGTGGGTGTCTTGCTTCTTCTTTTGAAACCTCACAGCTGGTCTTCCTGCTTCCCTCCTCTCTTCTTGTCATCCCTCAGAGCATCATGAGTCTTCTGGCCAAGATAAACATTTTATTGTACTTCTCTGTCTCCATTTGACTCCCCAAACCATTGGCAGCCTAGATGTGGCCTGTTCTTACACAGCGTCTACTGTCCACCATCATGCTTGATGGTGCAATAGATTGTGATTAATTTTTGGGCTCTTCATACTGGGCAACCTATTTTCCAGAAAGACATTTAAAAAGCTGGCTTTCAATAAGTGACCACAAACTATACAACTTCTGTGATTAGACTCTGATAATCTGACATTACAAATACTTTTGTTGTTGGTACTTAAGGGTTTTTATTATGGTTTCCTAGCCAAATTGCACTTGAAAAATTGAGATTCAGTCTGGCAGTGGTAGTACATGCTATTAACCCCAGCACTTGGGAGGCAGAGGTAGGCAGATTATTGAGTTTCAAGCCAGCTTGGTCTACAGCAAGCTCTAGGCCAACCAAGGCTATACAGAGAAACCATGTCTTGAAAATGAAAAATAAATGATGAATAAATAAATAAGTAAATAAATAAAATAAATGTTGTATTTAAATTAATTAATCTAGGAAGCAAATTATACTTATGTGGTCTTGCCTGACTAGTACAAGTTCACTGGGTGGTTTAATCTAGTGCTTAACCAATATAATAGGTCTATTAGTTCGTTTTTCTGTTACTGTCATAAACCCCATGACCCAAAACAGCTTTGGAAAGGAAAGGGTTTATTTGGCTTAGAGATACAGTCCATGATTTGTGGGAATCTCAAAGCAAGAACTGGCTTACTGCCTGCAGCTTACTCAGTTTTCTTTCTTATGGAACTACCCTCAGGGCCTTAGCCCTCACATACGAAGTCATGGATTAATAAGATTCCCCACAGACTTGCTTACAGGCCAATCTATCTGAGACATTTTCTCAGTTGATGTTCCCTCTTTCTAGGTGACCCTAGTTTGTCAAGCTGACAAAACACTACCAGCAGAGTAGGTAATAGTAAAAAATGGGGGAGGGGGGAGAAATTACATGTAATCATCCCTAAACTCAATTCAAATGCAGTAGTAGGCTCTCCAGACACAAATTGGGAGCACCTAGAAGAATTACCACCTTGAAGAGTTAAACCCTTGCGGTAAGGCAGATAGACACAGAACAGTTGCTGTCCCTCAGTTCCTTCTCCCCTTTGCCATCATTTCCTTGATGTTTATTAATTCTTACCTTCCTTCCCCTCTAGTTTCTTGCAGGTCTTTTAAACATTGTTCCCTCCTTGCTCTACAGTTGATCTAGGGTCTGGTTTTCATTGAGGGCTCTATGCCAGGCTGCACCTCATACATCTTCTCATTGTATTACTTTAACTGTTCTTTGTAAACTCCTGAGTCTATGCAGTACTGGGAGACATGGAGGTCATTCTACCTCTTGTCTTGCTTTGGTTTTCAGATTTTCAATATTGCTTCCCTTTTCTTTATGAGGACCTAACAGTGTTCTCTTTTTTCTCTGGCAGGTGTTTTTGGATAACGACTATGTAGGACTCCTGGATCAATCCAACTATGAGCTGCTTCTTTTCAAAGATGTATATAACACTTAATGTATAACATTCTAGTTTCAGCTAGGCTTGGGCCTGAGAGTTAGTGAGGTCTTATTATATATTATTTCCATTCCTCTGCCCTTGGTTTGGTCCATGCATAGGAGCCCAACAATTGCAAGGAGGGTTATGTACATCTTGGAGTTACTGGTAAATGTTCTTTGAATGAGTACCACACTCCTGCTTGAGTATTCCCTGTTCAGAGCACTCTGACTTGGTTACTAGTCCCAAGAGTGTTTTTATTTTAATGTTCAGGTGCTTGTTTCTGGAAAGAGGGGGAAAGCTAGCATACAAGGGCTTGCCTATCCTGTAGCTAGAGACCTACAATGTTCTGAGGCCTGAAGTCTGAAAGACACCTGCTCATGTCCTGTCCCAGCTCCAGGGAGGCTTAGAAGGTCTAGGGAGGTGACAAATGAAACTTACTCTGGTCTGTATTGAGTAGCCCTCCAAGAAAAACCAAGTTCTGAGGATCCTGGTGGAGAACCAAGGCCGACTTGCTTCTGGGAAGGATATCAACAAGGAGAGAAAAGGTGAGTCCAGAAGAAAATAACAGATAGTGTAGCACCAAACTGCCATTGCTTTTCCCCAGGCCAATGGCACCTGGAAACAGGCGTGTGTTTGGAAAAGAGAGCATACTTTCTTGGTTATGAGACATCTCTGTATAGAAACTGTAATATTTTGTGTTGCGTAGTTGCCAGGCAACACCCATCACACTGTCACACACGTTGTTGGTAAGGGGTTTGAAGAGAAAGCTCTGGTGATGTCCCTGGTTGGAGTTTTTCTCTTGGGATATCACTTCTTCGTTTCCAGGATCCCAGGGCTTATGTGTGTCCTTCTGCTTGGGCCCAGTTCTCCTGAGCAGAGCCACATACTATTTTTCTACCTTAAGTGTTTTGACAAACCTGAGTATTCGAACTAGCCAGAAGCCTCGTGTTGGTCAGCTCTGTAGCAGTTGCCATGATCTGTGCTGTTAATGTGGCTTGGGAGGCACCCTCTCTGAGTGTACACTTATGAGGATAATACCTGTATAGGACGTGGGCTTAGGTAGCATACTGGTAGAGTACTTGGCTAGCATGTCTGAAGCCTATTGAGCCTTGGTAGTTCAATCTTCAGCACAACCAAGGGAGGAGGGGGATCCATGGGAGTTTTTATAAAAATCTTCTAGCCAGCTGAGACCAAGAAAGCACCTTCCTTCAGGGAGATCCCAGACTGCAGCCTGAGCACCCTTCTGTCTTTCTTGCCTACGTCATAATCCCTCTCATTCCTACCCCATAGGTTTAACTGGAAACATCTATCTAGACAAGTCTCCAATAAGACCGTTTAAAATCTACAACCTGGAAATGGGAAATATATTCATACAAAGGTGGGTGCCTTACCTTTAGGGTGATTAAGGTTAGGTAAAAGTGGAGTTACAGCTCATTGGTGGAGGATTTTACCACCATGTGTGAGGTTCTTAGTTCAGTTACCAACCTGGAGATAAACAAACTAAGATAAAATATAACACAAAGAGGTCAACATACCGAGCTAGAAGCATGCTCAGAGGTCTCTAGGTGACTTCAGCCTTTGGTTTTCAGATAGAAAAAAATAAGTCCTGAGTACTCAAAGAAATGATGCCGAGTTTCCCAGATGTTTAGCAGCAGGGTAGTGACTGCCCCTTGTCCATTGGTTAAACCTGCTATATCATGCATGCTGAGATTGTAGCTGCTACCACAGCAGGGGTGGGGTGACAGCGTTCATAGAAAAGGCCAACTTCAGAGGTCACAGGTGGGACGTTAAAAGAAAAGTACAGCTTCTCACTGGCTCTTTATTTCTCTCTTAGGGAATTTCCCAAGTCCTGGAAAATCAGTGACAAGCCATGTCCAGGGCCCTGCCTTTTTCCTTGGTCACTTGAAAGCTGGAGATCCTCCCCAAGACACCTTCATAAAAATACAGGTTAGTGCCATTTTTCTTCTGCTCATGGGCCCTACCCCCCCAAAGAACCTTAAGATAAGCTCCCCAGTGTGTGAGTTTTGTCCTGTGGCAGGAAGCCAAAGCTACCCCAAGTCACAGCCATATCCTGAAGGTTTCTCTTTCTGAGGACCACTAGGACAGGGTAAGGAGAGTGAATAGAGGCAACAAAAGCATGAGCGAGTGAGACTGGCTGGTGCATGCACTGTAGCAGGGATTTAGTGAGTGTGTGTGACTCCTCACACACAACCCTGGAGGTAGAGACCTGTACCACTGTCATGAGTTCACCACCCAAGGCATGTCATCCAGGGCACCTTGGCTATCATTCCCAACATTCTACAATCTGAGTATTTTGATGATTATTGGATTATAAGTGGGCATCCTCTTTGCTGGTTTGGGTCAGACCTGGGGAAATGGGATAGAATTATATTCTTCCTTGAGGCCTGATGCTGAGCCATCTCCAAGGCAGGCAGTGGCACAGACTGAAGAGCACTGTCCTACTCATTGCTATCCTTGTTAATCCATCCTGTCTTGGTCTATGCTAAGGGTTAGTGTGTCATTGGGATAGGGGTCTATCTGTTTTCTATCTTTACATCTAGAAGTTAGATCCTGAAACCTCACAATATTTTTCAGGGCTGGGGAAAAGGTGTCATATCCATCAATGGAAGGAGCCTAGGACGATACTGGAATGTCGGTCCCCAGGAAACTGTCTATGTCCCTGGCTCCTGGCTTCATCCTGGAATTAATAAGGTGAATTCTCCCAGTGTCCTCTGCTTCCTAGTTCACTTTCTTTGAACTCTGCTCTAGCTTCAGAGGGAGAACTTGAATTTCTAGCTGATTTACTTTCTTCTTTGTGCAGATCATAATGTTTGAGGAATTGAGAGGTGATGTAAAGATCCAGTTCACAAACAAGGCTCAACTAGGTATGTCATCCACAAGGGTTAGTTAGTTCAGCATCTGGAAACACATTTATACAATAGATGGACTTTCTATTATGCTTACACAGTTCAATTCATCCCTCCCATTTTAAGATGTGATAATTATCCTTTTCCTCTAGCAGCCTCATCCAGCCCCCTTGGTCTTCCTTTCTGATGGTCTCACCATGTTTTGGGGGTCCAAGTCTCATTGGGAGTCAACCTCAGCGTCTTCCACTTCTAACTTTTTCTAAAATGAACCTTCTCCCTATGACTCTTTCTCAGGTTGTTGTGTTAGATAACTTACAGGTACCCTTTCTAGTGCCCTTTAGCCAGTTTTTATAGTAAGGAATACATGGAACATTGGACCCAAATTGCAGAGTGTCTGTATTTATCCTTACCAAGTAGCTACTTTCGGGTACATAGCCTCCCTTGAGTATTTTTTCATAGTAAGAGTCAAATATCCATTTGTCCTCTGACACTTCTCCCTTCCCCACGGTTGGCAATCAAGCCTGAGACCTTATGTATGCCATGCAAGTGTTCTGTTACTGAGCCACAACCCAGCTCCAGAGAGCCTTATAGAGAATCACTTGTCTCACTTCATTAGCGTCTTTTTGGACCTAGTGATCAAGCTTTCTAGTACCCATAGGTCACAGTTTTATTGTCTTTGGGATGGACATGTAGCACAGAGTACACTAATCAGATTTTCTTTTTTCAGGACATTGAATCTCAAGAAATGTGATGTAAGCTAGAAGATAGACAGCTGAATCGTATCCAGAGTGGTACTGGGAGTAGTCCATCAGTCCTGACTCATGGGTGCATCTATGCTGGCTTCATTTTCTACCCCACGCCAAGCTTGGGTTCCACCATCCACCTCCTCACTTGATGGCAAACCCAGCTTTTGACTCCTTGACTCACCTGCTTCTGATGCTCACAATAGAATGGGCTTTACCCTTACACTTTCTTTGTCATGTTTCTTCTGTTAAAAGCTCTCTGACCAGCAAATAAAATTTTGGGGAAAAAAAGCAAGAGGATGCTCAGAATAAGTGGCATTGCAAGTGTAAATCTGAAGTAAGAACAAATGATTTCTAAGAAGTCAAATAAAACAGAAATGGTAGGCAATGACAGGCAGCTACCATATATGGTTTCTGGATTTAGAGTAAAAAACATCAATGATGTTTTCCTTTATCTTTCTAGTGGTCATTCCACTTTGACTTCTTGGAGGCTGCGTCAGTCCACTGTGCCTCCACATTCCACCTTTGGCATCTGATTTATAGTCCCTGTTGATTGCCTGGTCTACACTTGATCCTCCTAGGATAGTTTCAACATTTCTGAGCCATACCAGAGGTTACAGAGAGTTGCTAAGTCCCTGGAGTAAATCAATTTGGTGGTCCATCTCAGGTTGGCAGAGGGAAGACCCGTTGTGTATAAAGCTATTGCAAATTCTGTTTGTAGTGCAAACAGGTCCCCAGTTAGGTTTCAGACTCAGGGAACTTGGGAGAGGGTCCTCACATGAATTGGCGTGACACCAAGGAATTAATCTGGATCTCAGAGTCTCTGTGGACTGTAAGTAAGTTAGGCTGGTTGCACAGGGAACAGCAGCTTGTGTTATCCCAGGAGTTAGCATCATACCTATAACACCGTAGCTCATGCCTATAATACAAGGCCAGTCAAGTCTATCCAGTAAGACTCTATGTCTGTGTTTCTTTTCTTGTTGCTCTGATAAATGCAACTTAATAAAGAAAGGGCTTATTTTGACTTACAGTTCATCCACAGTCTGTTATGGTAGAGATGTCAAAGCACCAGGAGCTTGAAGCAGCTGCTATGTATCCATAGTCAGGAAGCAGAACACAATGAACATGAGCACATGCTAGTGCTCAGATTGATTTCCCCATTTGTACAGTTCAGGATCCCCTGGCCAAGAATAGTCATCCACAGTTAAGATGTGTCTTCCCACACCATTTAACATCATCGTCAGGATAATCCCCCTAAGTCATGCCTAGAAGCTCATCTCCCACGTGACTGTAGATCTCTCAAATGATAAGTAACACTGTCATATCCTTGTTTCCAAAAAACCCCATACTTTACCTAAAAATTAGAATAATTTTCATCATTCTTTTTCCTTTCTTCTCTTTCCTTCCTTCCTTCTTCTTCTCCTTCCTTCCTTCCTTCCTTCCTTCCTTCCTTCCTTCTTCCTCCTTCTCTTTCCCTCCCTCCCCTCCCTCCCTCCCCCTCCCTCCCCTTCCTTCCTTTCTTCCTTCTTCCTTTCCTTCCTCCTTTCCTCCTTCCTCCTCTCCCTTCCTTCTTCCCTTCTTTCCTTCAGTGTGTGTGTCTGTACATGTATGTGCATGCCACATACGTTTCCAGGGATGAAACTAAGGTCTTCAGGCTAGGAGCTAAGTGTTCTTAGCTGCTGAGATGCCTCACCATTCTCTATCCAGGTCTTCTTCCTGTTCCTCCCCTATATCCTGTCAGTGCTGATCATGGAATGTGGCAGAGGGAGCTTACCTAATCCAGCCACAAGCTCTATAAACACCGCTGCTCCTCTTGGGTGCCTTGTTCACCTGGATGTGTTCATGGACCAGATAATCTATGTTCAAACCTCCAAGTCAATATGTTTTCCTCATTTTAAAGCATTTATTGCTCTTTTTGGGTTACTCAGTTTGTATCCAGGTCCTCTATTTGGCCTTGACTTATGTACAAACTCTTATACTGTCAGGATGGCAAAAATTGCTTTTTAAAGTGACATCACTCAGACACTTCATAGCCCTTTTTAAATTCTCTCTCTTTCTCCTCTCACCCCCTCTCCCTTCCTTCATTTCTCTTTCTTCCTTTTCTTCTTCCTCTTCCTCTTTCTCCTCTTCTTCATTTTCCTCCTCTTCCTCCTCCTCTTTCTGTTACTCTTTGGTTTATTTTGAGGGTAGATCTCATTCTGTAGTCCAGGCTGGCTTGCAATTCATTATTTAGGCTAGATTCACATCAAATTTGTAGCAGCCTACTTGACTCAGCTTCCTAAGTGCTGGGGCAACAAGCATTCATAATTAAAAAGTCCTAATTAAGTTATAGACTCATCTACCATTGGCCCAACAAGGTCTCAACTACAATTTTAAAGATTGGCCACATTATTAATCTGTTAAATTTGTTAATCTACACCGTCACCTTAGGGGACAGAACTGGTTCCTGACAAAATGATTGCTTTTGTTCAGCCTTGCTCTCATGGATAACTGTACTCATCTGGGGTGGTAGTTTGTCCTCTGAGGTTTAAGCTTTCCTAGCATCCAAGGTGGACTTCAGGTTCAGGGCAGTATCATATCTCTGTACCTTTAGCTAAACGCAAAGAAGACACACAAGAAAGGGATGTCAAGTTTCCGTTCTTCTTTTAGTAGTTCCCTTATGTGAACAAGTGAGGGATTTAAGTGTTACAGCTCTGAAGGGAAAGGTATCCTAGCACTTGGGAGCCAACAAACCTCACACAAGAGATTTATTGAAAAAGATACAAGAGGGTGCCTGCCTCTGCGCAGGAGAGAAGCAGCAAAGAACTGAACAGGCTTCTGGGGGTAAGGGGTAGGTGTGAAATTCCCAGGGTGGCCTGGGATTGGTGGGAATTTTTGGCTTGATCTTAGGGCAAGCTCAGGGATTGGTATGATTTTGAGCTCAGGAACTGGTGGGTTTTTGAGCTGAGGAATTGGAGGGTGTTCAAAACCCAGCAATAAGTTCAGATTTTTCATTCTACTGTTTTGTTTTTTTTTTTTTTTCTATCAAGAGTAACTTCTATGTGCCTGGTTCAATACCCTGCCACCTCCCTCTTGAATTCATTAGGGTACTGGCCATCCTGGCATTTTCTCAATTGAGATTTCTCCTTTCAGATGAGTCTAGTTTGTGTGTAAGTTAATATAAGACTAGACAGCACTATATAATGATATCTAATGATATGACTATATATAGTTAAAATAGTGTTTAATATTGTTCTATTCTTAATGATATTAATGAGAAGAATGGATACACACACATACAAAATACATACACGTGTGTGTATCAAAACCATATCAAAACATCAAATCTTTTACAAATTTAGGGAACACTACTTGTGATCAAAATCAGAATTTAAAAATAATAGTATTATGCCATGATAAATAGATATAGACAAGGTTTTGCATAGGAGGATTGCCCATATAGCAAATTAAAAAATATGTATTCTGTAAAATTTGCAAAATATTTAGGCAAACCTGCGGCACACATCTTTCTACATTTCTAGTTACAGACACAATAGAAATTAAATGTACTAAAATCACCTAAAAATAATAGTCATTTATAGAGTTACCATTTGAAAGGTTTTACACAGAACCTTGGCTTTATTAAGACTCTGCTCTCTGATAGTCAAAAGCCTGAAAAAATTACCAGGAAATATAAAAAACTTATCTTAACAAAGTATAAAATCTTGTCATCTAAATCCACTCTTTTCACTGATCTCACTAGGAATACAACAATATTTTAATAAATAGTTATTGCCTTAACATAGACAACTAGGTTCTAGTTTTATACTGGTGTGTTAAATCCTCTTGATGAATTTACATTTAAAAATGCCTTTTACAAAATGCCCTTTAACTTTGCAAAAATGTTGATAAAATAAAATCTTATGTCCTTTAATAGTTTTCTCATAAATTTCTCTTAAGTTCCTTTGTATTTTCTGCACATATATTTCAAATGCTGTTTAGAATTTTAATGCTAAATAAATTTATTGTTAGTTAAGAACCAAGAACAAAGAAATCTTAAATTGTTTCTCTGTACATTGATAATTAATGAAAACAAACTTGTTCTGATCCAAATTCCATTTATGACAGAAGAAAACAGATTAAAAGATCATGTCTACATAGTGGAGCATCAGAAGCTTCTAAGTGGATGGCAGCTTGTTTTTCTAATTACCCCCTTTCTTTCCCTTTCTCTCAAATTTAAGACTGAGCTCTTGTGACTGTATATTAGCTAGGCTTGGTTATGATAAGAATCTCAAAGAAGTTTCTCCTCTAAATTCATATTTACACACATTCTCCTAGATATGGTTTCACATTATGAATACCAAGAGTAGTGATTTTTTTAGCATACAGTAGGTTTTTAAAAATTTGCAAAAATAAAGTAACCTCAGGTTTTATTTCCAGGTATTCTTGGGGGACAGATCAAGCTTTACTCTATGCTACCTTAAGACTCCTTTGATTAAAGGCTCATCTGTGTGTCAGAAGCAAGAGTCAATGCTAGAGATGTGTTTTGAGTCAGTAAGGAATACTACTCAATAGGAATTCCTTTCCAAAGCATCATGAATTGACCAGTTTCTCTTGGATGTGTTAGAAAATCCCAACATCAATTGGTACCGAGCATTTAAGTGTGCTGGATGAATAACCCTTATTTGTATGAACTGGATGAACTCTCTGAGTTTCTTTAAGCCAGGAATTGGTGTGTTTTAATTTGGTTCCCTATGAGACTACCATGCCCCATGGTCATATATTCAAGTGGTAATTAACCCAATCAACAAAATGGAATTTAGAATCACCTAGGAGACACATCACTTGGTACATCAATGAGGGCACATCTAGAAAGCTTTAATGGAGGAAGAAAGACTCATCCTAAATATAAATGTAGTGCTAAAATTCCTTTCCAGGGAGAGATGTAAGTCATGTTATTACCCCTTCTCCTAAGGTCCCAAATGACAAACTGAGGCATGATTTTGCCAGTTTACTCTGGGGAACCAATAGGGCTTCCTTCCAGAGCACTGGTGAGGAGTTACTTTGTGTGGATATTCTCCCTCCAGGATGTTTCTGGAAAGCCTTTACTAAGCAGAATGAGGGTTCTCTATACCTCACAGATGGAACATCCCCCAGACCCTGTAACCAGTGGTAGAGAGCTGCTGGTACCCCTCCATGAAGAGCACAAACAGTCAACAAGCCCAAATGGGGTCATCCTTTTATAAGAGGGTACAGCCTAATTCCTCAAAATAGCAATTGGAGGAGAGTCACTCACAAAGAGTAACACTAGTCTCAGTTGCTTTTCCTGTTGCTGTTACAAAATTCCATGACAAAAGCAACTTTAGGGAGAACAGTTTACAGGTTCAGTCCATCATGGTAGGGAAGTCCAACTATCAGGAGCTTGAAACAGCTAGTCACATCTCATCTGCATGCAGGATGCTGAAGAGCATAGCCAGCATAGTGATAGTCGTGTACACATTTAATCCCTGCACTCAGGAGGCAGAGAAAGGTGAATCTCCATGAGATTAGCTTGATCTACATGGTGAGTTCCAGGCCACCCAAGGTTATGTAGAGAAATCCTGTCTCAAAAACCAAACAACCAAACAAAAATATACAAACAAAGCAAAAAACCAAGAATCAAACACAAATAACAAGCAAGGAAACAAAAAGAAACAGAAATGAATTCAATTATGATAGTACTCAGTTTTCATTCTGCATTTTATAAGCTTAGGATCCTCTGCCCAGGGATTTGATTCCTCTCATAATCAAGATAGCTCTTCATATATTAATTAATATAATCAAGATAACTGCCCCAAGGCATGTACAGAGGTCCATCTTCTAGGTGATTGTAGATTCTGTCAACTTAACAATTAACACTAACTATCACAGTACCATGCTATGTACTGGGGTCACTGATTGCATACAGAGGAAAAAGCAAATGGAGCCAGAGTTTATCCCTCTGCTTCCTGACTGTGCACTTATGGCCAGTTGTCTCATGTTCCTGATGATACAGTGAAAGCCAACTCTCATGGCTGTACTTTCCCTGGAATGATGCACTCTACCCTCAAACATGAACAGAATCAACCTTTATCTCTTCAAGTTGCTTTCAACAGGCACCTTGTCAGAGCAATGAGAAAAGTAACTGATATCCTCCAATAAGAGGATACACTCCAATAAGAGATTACACTCAATAAGAGATTACACCTCCAATAAGAGGATACACCTCCAATAAGAGATTACACCTCTAATAAGAGGATACACCTCCAATAAGAGGATACACCTCCAATAAGAGGATACACCTCCAATAAGAGGATACACCTCCAATAAGAGGATACACCTCCAATAAGAGGATACACCTAAACTCACACAGAACCAGCCAGAGGAAGCATTTGCCTCCTTTCTTTGCTGTCTCAGTGGACCATGCTAATAGGACTTTGGCTACAGCCAGCAGGTTTTTCAGCCTAGACACAGACACAAAGACTAATAGACAAATAAGTAAAATGAAACAGAAAGCAACCCTAAGTCAGAATGTATTCTTGTATAGACTGATGATATTGCTGCTCTATGGTATGGTGAAGGGGAAGGTTTTTATTGTAGATGTGTGTGTGTGTGTGTGTGTGTGTGTGTGTGTGTGTGAGTAGAGAGAGAGAGAGAGAGAGAGAGAGAGAGAGAGAGAACATTGCCAGCAAACTGGCCGTGAGCATGAGAGAAGCAGAAGCAGAAGCTAGAGGGAGTGTGAGAGAGCAGAGGGAGAGTAAGAGAGGGGGAAAAGATAGGAAGGGAGAAAGAATACTCAAAATAGCAGGGTTATAAGGAAAATGTGTAGCTGAAGGAAAATATGCCTGTGGATTGAGTTGAGGAAGTTTAGGGTAGGGAGCAGGTAAGAAGGACTAGGATGCTCCTGGCAAGGACTTTGAAATCTGTAACACATCCTTGTGATACTGAAGGAACCTGAAGGCCAGCATGTGCCTTGGTATGCTAGTAGGCACAACAGATAATGATTTGTCCCTTCTGCCTTTTGGAATTTAGGGAAATGGAGTTTCCTTTGGTCTGATAATTATTAGATAAATCATTGTATGTTTATTAAAAAAACAAATCAGGTAAAATTCTCTTAAGGAGATACCAAAAATAGTGCAGATCTAGTATTTCACAATGGTTTAATGTGCACTACTGTGGTGACCTCCCAGCCACCAGTGTTTTATTGTTCTTACATCACTTCCCACATAGTTATCAACCCAGAAGTTATAGGGCTCAAGATTCCCCATCACACCAGCAGGTACCCAAATTGTTGACAATAAACTTAACTGCTCAAAATAACTACAAAAAGAAGGACCCCAATTTCCTGTCTGAAAAATGGCAGAAATTTATGTTAATTCAAAAAGTAGAAAGAGGACATCTTCCTTTGGCCCACAACTTCGCCTGGGGCAGAGATGGTGCTCTAGACCCCCTTCTCCACCCAGAGACAGCTTGACTCCCAGGAGCTTTATCATAATCAGGCTCATAGGTGAGACACTCCCACCCCAATACCTGGCCTAACTGGGACTTCTACAGGGCCCAGTGGACATGGACCCTATCTGTCCTGCCCTGCTGGAGACACATCTTCTTTCTAGCCCACAACTTGGCCCAAGGCAGAGCTGGTGTTCCAGACTCCATCCCACATCCAGAGACAGCTTGACACCCAGGAGGTTCATCACAACCAGGCTCACAGGCTCACAGGATGAATAGGATCCAGTAAGAGATAGCAAGGCCAGTTAACACCTTAGATAATTGATAGATATTGCCTCTCAGATATTGAGAGGCAAGTGCGAGAACGTATGCAACAGAAACCAATGCCATTTGGCACTATCAGAAGCCAGTTCTCCCATCACAGCAAGCCATGGATACCCTGACACACCTGAAAAGCAAGACTTCAATCTAAAATTCCATCTCACCAACATGATAGAGGACCTAAGGAGAACATAAATAACTCCCTTAAAGAAATATAGGAGAACACAAGTAAACAGGTAGAAGCCCTTAAAGAAGAAGCATATAAATCCATTAAGGAAATGCAGAAAAACACAGTCAAACAGGTGAAGGAATTGCATAAAACCACAGCTAAAAATGGAAATAGAATAAAGAGATCACAAAGGGAGGCAACCCTGGAAATGGAAAACCTAGGAAAGAGGTCAGGAGTTACAGAGGCAAGAATCATCAACAGAATATAGGAGAAAAAAGAGAGAATCTCAGGTGTAGAAGATTCCATAATACTGACACAACAGTTAAAGAAAATACAAAGTTCACAAAGCTCCTCAACCCAAAATATCCAGGAAATCCAGGACACAATGAAAAGATAAACATAAGAATAATACGAATAGAAGAGAGAAGGAAGATTCCCAGTGCAAAGGGCCAGGAAACATCTTCAACAAAAATCATAGAAGAAAACTTCCCTATCCTAAAAGAAAGAGATGGCCATAAATGTATAAGGCCTACGGAACACCAAATAGATTTGACCAGAAAAGAAATTCCTCCTGTCACATAATAATCAAAACACTAAATGCACAGAACAAAGAAAGAATATTAAAAGTGGTAAGGGGAAAAGGCCAAATAACATATAAAAGCAGATCTATCAGAATAATACCAGACTTCATAACAGAGATTCTACAGGCTAGACTATCTTGATCAGATATCATACAGACCCTAAAAGAACACAAATGCCAGCCCAGGCTACTATACCCAGCAAAACTGTAAGTAACCATAGATGGAGAAACCAAGATATTCCATGACAAAACGAAATTTAAACAATATCTTTTCACTAATTCAGTCCTTCGGAGAATAATAGAAGGAAAACTCCAACATATAGAGGGAAACTACACCCATGAAAAACCAAAAAATTATTCATCTCACAACAAACCTAAAAGACAAGAACCACACAAACATAATACCACCACTACAACAAAAATAACAGAAAGCAATAATCATTGGTCTTTAATATATCTCAACATCAGGACTCAATTCCCCAATAAAAAGACATAGGCTAACAGACTGGATGCATAAACAGAACCCAGGATTTTGTTGCATACAGGAAACACACATCAGTGACAAAGACAGACATTACCTCAAACTAAAAGGCTGGAAAACAAATTTCTAAGCAAATGGTATTAAGAAACAAGCTGGAGTAGCCATTCTAATATCGAATAAAATAGACTTTCAACCGAAAGTTATTAAAAGAGATGAAGAAGGGCACTTCATACTCATCAAAGGAAAAATCCACTAAGATGAACTCTCAATTCTGTACATTTATGCTCCAAAGGGATAGGCATTCACTTCTGTAAAAGAAACGTTACTAAAGCTCAAAGCACATATTGATCCTCACACAATAATAGTGGAGACTTCAACATCCCATTCTCACCAATTGACAGATCATGGAAACAGAAACTAAACAGAGACACAGTGAAACTAACAGAAGTTATGAATCAAATGGATTTAACAGATATCTACAGAACATTTAGCCCTAAAACAAAAAAATATACCTTCTCAGCACCTAATGGTACCTTCTCTAAAATTTACCATATAATCAGACACAAAAGAAGCCTCAACACATATAAGAAGATTGAAATAACCCCATGTATTCTATCAGATCATCACAGACTAAGGTTTGTCTTCAACAACAGCAAAAACAACAGAAAGCCCACATATTCATGGAAACTGAACAACTCTATACTCAATGACAACTTGGTTAGGGCAGACATAAAGAAAGAGATTATAGACTTTCTAGAATTAACAGAAAATGAAGGCATAGCATGCCCAAACTTATGGGACACAATAAAAAGAGTGCTAAGAGGAAAATTCATAGCACTGAGTACCTTCATAAAGAATTGGAGAGATACTACACTACAACTTAACAGCACATCTAAAGCTCTAGGACAGAAAGAAGTAAACACATCCAAGAGGAGTAGATGGCAGGAAATGATCAAACTCAGAGCTGAAATCAACCACTTAGAAACAAAGAGAACTATGCAAAGAATCAACCAAATTAAGAGCTGGTTCTTTGAGAAAATCAACAAGATAGATATACCCTTAGCTAAACTAACTAAAGGACGTAGAGACAGTATCCAAATTAACAAAATCAGAAATGAAAAGGGAGACATAACAACAGAAACTGAGGAAACTTAAAAAATCATCAGATCCTACTAGAAAAGCCTATACTCAACAAATCTGGAAAATCTAGATGAAATGGATGATTTTTCTAGAGAGATACCAGGTACCAAACTTAAATTAGAACTAGATAAACTATCTAAACAGTCCCCAAACCTCCAAGGAAATAGAAGCAGTCATTAAAAGTCTCCCAACCAAAAAAAGGTCGGTGTCAGATGGTTTTAGTGTAGAATTCTATCAGAACTTCAATGAAGATCTAATACCAAGACTCCTCAAACTATTCCACAAACAGAAACAGAAGAAACACTACCTAATTCATTCTATGAAGCCACAGTTACTCTGAGACCTAACCCACACAAAGACCCAACAAAAAAAAAGAACTTTAGACCAATTTTGCTTATGAATATAGATGCAAAAATAATCAATAAAATTCTCACAAACTGAATCCAAGAACACATCAGAACAATCATTCACTTCAATCAGATAGGTTTTATCCCAGGGATGCAGGGATGGTTCAGTATATGGAAATCCATCAAGGTATTCCACTATATAAACATCCTCATGCTGAAAAAGCCTTCGACAAAATACAACATCCTTCATGTTAAAAGTCTTAGAAAGATCAGGCATATACTTAAACAATTAAAGCAATATACGACAAACCAACAGCCAACATCAAATTAAATGGAGAGAAGCTTGAAGCGATCCCACTAAAAATGAGGGACAAGACAAGGCTGTCCCCTCTTTCCCTATTTATTTCATATAGTATTCAAAGTTCTAAGTAGAGCAACTAGATACAAAAAGGAGGTCAAAGGATACAAATCAGATGCTATGATAATATACATAAACGACCCCAAAAATTCTACCAGAGAACTCCCACAGTTGATAAGCAACTTTCAGCAAAGTGGCTGGATATAAAATTAATTCAAACAAATAAGTTGCCTTTCTCTTCACAGAGGATAAATGGACTGAGAAAGAAATTAAGGAAACAATTCCTTTCACAATAGTCACAAATAATATAAAATATCTTGACATAATACTAACCAATCGGGGGTTATGAAAAGAACTTCAAGTCTCTGAAGTAAAGAAATCAAAGAAGATGTCAGAAGATGGAAAGATCTTTCATGCTCATGAATTGGTAGAATGTACATAGTAAAAATGACCATATTACCAAAGCTATCTACAGATTCAATGCAATCCTCATCAAAATTCCAACTCAATTCTTCACAGAGATAGAAAGAGCAATTCTCAACTCCATCTGGAATAACAAAAAACAAAAACAAAAAAAAATAAAACAGGATAGTGAAAACAATTTTTAACTATTTTTTATTTTTAAATAAAAGAAATTCTAGGGGAATCACCATCCCTGACCTCAAGCTGTACTACACATAGATAAAAACTGTATGATATTGATACAGAGACAGGCCGGTATAAATTCAAATTTATTCAATGGAATAAAATTGAAGTCTCAGTAATAAACCCACACTCCTAGGGCCCACTTCATCTTTGACAAAGGAACCAAAACCATGCAGTGGAAAAAAAGACAGCATTTTCAACAAATAGTGCTGGTCTAACTGGTCGTCTGCATGTTGAAGAACGCGAATTGATCCATTTTTAATTTCCTTGTAAAAAGCTCTAGTCCAAGTAGATAAAAGACCCTCACATAAAACCAGGTATGCTGAATATAATAGAAGAGAAATCGGGGAAGAGCCTTGAACCCATTGGCTCAGGGGAAAATTTCCTAAAGAGAACATCAGTGGCTCAGGCTCTAAGATCAACAATTGACAAATGGGACCTCATGAAACTGAAAGTTTCTGTCAATAAGACAAATCAGCAACCTACAGATTGGGAAAAGATCTTTGTCAACCCTACATCCGGTAGAGTGCTAATATCCAAAATATACAAAGAACTGAAGAAGTTAGACTCCAGAAAACCAAATAATCCTATTAAAAATGAGGTATAGAGCTAAACTAAGAATTCTCAAATGAGGAATTTCAAATTGCCTAGAAGCATCTAAAGAAATGTTCAATATCCTTAGTCATCAGGGTAATGCAAATTGAAACAACCCTTAGATTCCACCTTACACCAATCAGAATGGCTAAGATAAAAAAAACCTCAGTCAACAGCAGATGCTGGTGAGGATGTCGAGAAAGAGGAACACACCTCCATTGCTGGTGGGATTGCAAGCTGGTACCACCACTATGGATACCAATCTGGCTGTTCCTCAGAAAACTGGAAATAGCCCTACATGAAGTCCCAGCTATACCACTCCTGAGCATATACCCAAAAGATGCTCCAACATATAACAAGGACATGTACTCCATTATGTTCATAGCAACCTTATTTATAATAGCCAGAAGCTGAAAACAACCTAGATGTCCCTCAGTGGAAGAATGGATACAAAAAATGTGGTATGCTTACATGATGAAATACTATTCTGCTATTAAAAATGAGGACTTCATGAGGCAAATGGAGGGAACTAGAAAGTATCATCCAGGGTGAGGTAACCCAGACCTAAAAGGACATACATGGTATACTCACTGTTAAGTGGATATTAGCCCCAAAGCTCATTATATAACTCACAGACCATATAAAGCTTAACAAGAAGAAAGGTCAAAGTGTGGAGGCTTCAAACCCAACTAGAAAGGGGAACAAAATAATCACAGGAGTCAGAGGGAGGAAGGGGCCTGGATGGTAGAGGGGAGAGGGAGAGAGAAAAGGGAGATCAGGACCAGGTATGGAGAGAGACAGGAGAGAAGTCCAGAGGGCCAGGAGAATGAATAGATATAAGTAGCAGTGGGGGGTGTGGAACTTGGGGAAACACTAGAAAGTCCCAGACACCAGGGATGGGAGAGGCTCCCAGAATCCAGTGGGTGATATTAGCTGAAATACCCCACAGCAAGGAGATAGAGCCTGAAGAGACTATCTCCAGTAGATAAACATGGATGGAGCCACCCACCCGTCTAAAAAATTTTAACGCAAAATTGTCCCTGTCTAAAGGCAATACAGGGACAAAAATAGAGCAGAGACTGAAGGAAAGACCACCCAGAGACTGCTTCACTGTGGGACCCATTCCGTCTGCATACACCAAACCCTGACACTATTGCTGATGCCAAGATGTGCTTGCAGCAGGAGCCTGGTACGGCTATCCTCTGAGAGGCTCTGCCAACACCTGACTAAGATCAATGCAGATAGACACAGCCAACCATCGGACGGAACTCAGGGACACTAATGGAAGATTTAGGGAAGGGCTGAAAGAGATGAAGGAAATTGCAACCCTATAGGAAGAACAACAGATCAACCAGACACTTCAGAGCTCCCAGGGACAAAACCACCAAACAAAGAGTATACATGGGCTGTTCCGTGGCTCCTGCTACATGTGTAGCAGAGGACTGCCTCATCTGGCATCAGTGGGAGGGAAGGCGCTTGGTCCTGTGGAGGCTTGATGCCCCAGAGAAGGGGGATGCTAGAGGGGTGAGGTAGGAGTGGGTGAGGCACCTTTTTAGAAGCAAAGGGGAGGGGAGAGGGTGGGGTGTTCATGGAGGGGAGTATAACATTTGAAAGGTAAACAAAATGATTAATAAAACAAAAACGAAAACAAAAGCAAGCAAACTAACCAAACCCTCCAAAAGTGCAAAGGGCCTTCCAAATTGAGAAGGAAAAAGAAGAGGTTCATTGACCAGAAGACCTCACCATGAGCTCCAGGGCTTATAAGGTCTAAGTATGTATTGCTTTGCCTCACCATAGTGATGGAAAGAAGCCAGTGCTGGACAAAGTGGAAAGATGAGAAGATAGTCCCTGGAATAAGGGTGATTCCAGCTTGTGTGGGGTATAGGCTGACAACATGTCCATAGTATGACTAAGGGGGTGGTGGGTTTTTATTATAGTCTTGAGAGAGAGAGAGAGAGCAATGGAGAGCAAGAGAGAGCAGGAGAGGAGGGAGAGAGTGAGAGAGTGAGAGAGAGAGCAAGAGACACACAGAAAGTAAGAGAGAGAGAAAGAGAGAGAGAGAGAGAGAGAGAGAGAGAGAGAGAGAGAGAGAGAGAGAGAGAGAGAGAGAAGTTGAGAGAGATGAGATAGGGAGTCATAGATAGCCATTTGTCTCTTCTGCCAGAGGCAAGGGACAGACTTTTTTTTGATAGAGGGGAACAAGTTTCATAAATTCCTGAGGACTGCTACCATTTATCTAACCTCCAAAAATCTTTCTATAGTCCATGTCAAGCTCATTTCTGGGTATTTGGACTGTCTTTTTGGAGTTTAGAGATTTGGAGGGTTTTTTTGGGACCTAACACATGATACTGCTTTGCTTCTTTCCTTCCTTCCTCCCCCCACCTCCCCCTCCCTTTTTTTTTTTTTTTTTTGTTCAGGGTTGACTAGCTGCAAGAGACCAACACCCAAAAGGTGTTTTCCTATTTGGTTTGACAAAGTTGTAAGAAGAGTTTGTAAAGGTAAAAGTCTGAGGTCTAGAAACTCCAGAAAGTTAGACATAGCTGTCTGTTCCAGCGTGTTTATCAAAGAGACAGTAATGGAAACTAGCAGGGAAATGAGATTCACTGAACTTGGACACACCAAGGACAGGAACAGATAAAGGAATCCAGTGACCCCCAAGTCTGTTTTTGGGTTACTGATGTGAGCTTTGTTGTTAGATAAAAAGAGAATGAGGTGGAAGGGCAAGGGCTACATAATCAAATAGTCATGATGTAGGTGAAACCTCTTAAGCCACTATCTCAGTTCTAGCTTGACAAAGAAGTCCTATTGCTTGGAAAAACAAACTAGTACTTCCCAGGGTACAGCACTAATCATGGATAATTGCCCTCACCCGGGGGATGGTCTATTCTGTAATTGGTCTTGTTTCTAGAACTCAAGGTGACACCATACTTGGACAGTGACTTTTTTTTCATCTTTTAGTATAGCCAAGATGTAATAAAGCTACAGTAACTTGTCTCTTATCTTTGTGCCTTCAGTGATACAGGGGAATGTGTTATGATCTATGCAATGGGAGCTATAAGTCACACCATATGGCAGATCTTACCTGGGAGATTTATTGAGGTGGGGCTATACAGAAGCTGCCTCGGGGTAAGGGTGGAGGGAGGAAAAGGGGGGGGGAGAGGAGGAACTGGCCTTTTCTAAGGGGAGGTAGTGTGTGCATAGGAGAAGGATACGTGGGAAGGCATCACATTTTAGTAGCTGGTCATAACATATCCTGCTGTAGTTGGGTCACTGGAGCAGATGGTGGAGATGCCTGATTAGCAACAGAATGATTTTTTTTCTAGACAAACACAATTTGAACTATGACTGTTGTGGAAAGATCCATTCCACAGTGGGTGGTACCATCCTTGGGCAAGTGGTTCTGGGTAGTATAAGAAGAGTAGCCAAATGTGAGTCTCCGGGGCAAGCCAGTAAGGAGAGTTCCTTCATGGTATCTGATTCAATGCCTTCCTCCAGGTTTCCTTTTAGTTCTTGATCAGATTTCCCTCAGTGATGGCCTACAACATGGAAGTGTAAGCCAAATAAATCCTTTTCTCCTTGTTGCCTTTGGTCATGGTGTTTATCACAGTGATAAAAAGTAAAATTAGGACAAGCACCCTTGCAAGTTTCAAAGAGGTGTGCTGCTTGATCACAACTGTTTCCCAATTTTTCTGATGCTAGGATCTAATCCAGGGCCTAAGCATACTAAGCAATGGAAAAGAGATCCATTTGTAAAAGAACTCTAGCTGCTGCAAGAGGGACAGAGAGAATACTGAAATAATAAAAGCAGTAAGAAAACATGGGGGCTTGTTTCTATGACTGTAGGAAAAAACAGACATTTTGATTCCAATTGTACTAGGGGAGATTGCTAAAAGTGAACAGACAAAAGAAATTTCAGAGGCCACAAGGAAGAAGCCAGGCTAATAGATGGGACACAATGCTCAGCATGGTTTCTAACACCTGGCTGTCACTGGACCTGATGGCCCCCATAGTTCTTGATCTCATCATTGGGAGAATTCAAATACAGATACTAAATACTTAAACAGAAACAGATTGTTGAAGGAAAAGCAAAAGCTGCCACAAGCTAGAAAAAGAGCAATTCAACTGACAGCTAAGTGGCTTCTGCCTGGAACTGAGAAGATGTTTCCAGGAACCAGGGAAAGAGAAAGAGTAGGTGGACCAAAATGAAATCCCCATAACCAGCGTAGTCATTTGGAGGTGTGTGTGTGAATGGAATGTGATTATCTGTGATGAAATGTCAGTGAGGTCTCTGGCTGAATCTTTTTGAGTTCTGGGGTTGCCTGTAGTGATCAGGTAAGTCCCCTACAGCAGACGAATGTCGGTAATTCTATCTTCATATAAAACCAGATTTAAAGACAAGAGGAGAATGCTAATACAACATTGGAAATGGACCAGACACACAGAGTAGGTTAAAGAGGCAGCATTTCTTAGGAGCCATAGGTTATTAAACAGAAGCCCTGGTGCTAGGAGTGCTGTAGTCAGGGAGGTCACTGAGGCCTTTAGAATTATACAGACAACTGCCATTGTCTTTGTTTTCCCACCATAACTTTCTGAGAAGTTCTTCTCATACAACGATCTGAGTGCATTCTAAGTCTCACCCCTACCCTCCTGAGTATGTGGGACAGTAAGCCTTGAAGGATGTTGGAATGGATGATTGTTCTCCCTACAGTGGAGGTTAACCACCAGTTCTAAGTGTTCCAGGGAAAGTCCAAAGGTGGGATGAAAGAAAGAAGAAGTTGATTGGCTGGTGAAATGTAGCAATTTGGTCAAAGAACGGATTTGTGTGATAGAAATTCTGAGTGTTTGTGAGGAAACTCCCAGGAAACAAGACCAGAGTTGTGTGACTTCAGTTTCTTCCCAAACACAACCTTTATCTTAGAATGTGCTACTGTGCTCCTTCCAGGTGTAGTGACATGAGTGAGTTTAATGTGGATTATTCATTACAACAGGATATATATATGTATATATGTATATATATATATATGGAAAAACATGTTTTTTGCTATGTGTGGCTTGTCCTCATGATTGCATAGTTTACTTATGTGATTCTCTTAACTTGATTGATTCTCTAAATCAAGTTGGCTATTGCATGAGACTTTAGTCCATCTCATTTTAGGCTCTATACTCCCAGGTTCCATATCTATCACCTTAAGATCAACAAACACACTTACTAAGAAAGAGAAGATCTCTCCCTCCCCCTGCTTCATATGTGGCAGGCAAGTGAGCTTTTTGTGTCACTCACTGGCTGTAGCACTCAGGAGAGCAGGATCCCCACCTTGTTTGGGCAGCACAGTAAAGCTGGCTCTGTTGCTAGGGACATAAGAGAGTTGGGGAACTGACCAACTCAGTTTCCATCCAGGCCCAGATCTAGGGCTCTTAGTTGGCTCACCCTGCCAGGAGCCATCTAGGAGAAGGTAAAAACTAGCAGATGATCTTTCTGAGATGGTTCTGCCATAGATTAAAATCTATGATGGATTTGCTCCTTTAGGCAAGGCTGAGGAGAATTTTATTTTAGGAAAGATTCCTGGTATTAATATGTTTTCCTGAAATTATTAAATATATATAGCAATCACTAGGTGTTACCTCACCCTTTTCAGCAGATTTCTGCAGAACAATGAACATGTCTTGTAGTGAAGCTATGTATACATAGATGACTTCTTAATTTTTAATGATGTTCCTACAAGAGTTTCTAAAATTAAATTAGTAACTATTAAACTCTTTAATGATAGGATTGCTATGAAGTCCTCTCTGATAATCAAAACTGCAATGAGAACTCTGCCTGTCTTCAAGTGTCAAGAGTTAATTGCTTCTGAGATAGCAAGCAGGCATCTACAACTTAGAGAACATTCCAAAAGGCTGTAATACAATTATCCAAATGTCATAAAAAGGGAACTACAGATTTACTATAGGTGCAAGAACAGAAGATAAAATATCAACTATGTTTATATATACAAAACTTCACCAATAATTTATTCAGAAAAGTTATGATTTTTAATTCTTCATGAACCTGTAGAGCTGGTGACAGATGATGAATGTTTAGCCAGAAAATTACTTCTAATGGATACACATGTAAACATTCTCTGTTGTAAGCTTTCTTATTCAATTTATGATTTGAATTTATGTGTAAACTTGTAGTGAACATTTTACCATGTGATCATGTATTCTAAAAGATGTGTAAGTGCTGAGAACAAAGAGAAAAAACAGGACTCAAGAAGAATTATTTTGGATAGAACTGAACTCAAGAAGAACTTAGAAATAAGGACATAGCATTGGGGTGGAGGGGAAGCCGTTGAGAGGTAGAGCATTATTGTTACAGGAGAACAGGAGGAAAGAGTAAGATTAGGAGAACTTTTAGAGAACAGAGATCTTTTATAGAAACTTTCTGGAGAACTAAGAACTTAGAAATAAAAGCTAAAACCACTTTTCCATGTGTCCCTTTTTCTTCCTGTGACTTCAACAAGCAGACTGGGAGTTAGAACTGCAAAGTTCCTGTGAGATAGAACAAGGCTACTTTATGTAATCCTCTGCTGTTTTACTATGAGTTGTTAAATGCTAGAGACTACAGCTTCTGGCCTCAGTGGAACTCAAACAGGTCAGCTTCTGAAGCAAAGTGACTTAGGCTTAAGATAGGTAAATGTTTTATTATACAACAACCCTAAATATCTCTTAAGACCAAGTCTTACCCCTGCCATGCTCTTCCCTCTCTGTTGCCTCAAGAAGAAAGAGGCAGCACCTTAACATCTACCTCATTTATGAACTCCTGTAGAGAATGAAGGGCTGGCTCTATAGAACCAAAGCTTCAGGATCTCTTTAATACAGGACAACAACAGGATATCTGAGAGGAGTCTCAGTAAGGATCCAGTATTGATAGTGTAGTAGAAGCTAGAGATCTTGGACCAGATCGATGACTCATTGTAATGAACATTCGCACATAAAGCTGTATGAACAAAAGGGTATTATGTGTAACACACCATGTTGTGATGTTTTTAAGTTTTTTATTTTTATTTTTATGTATTTTTTGTTTTCTTTTGCAAGAGAGGAAGGTGGATATGAAGAGATGGGGAGATGAGAATGATTGGGATGCATGATGTGAAATCACAAAGAATCAATAAAAATTTTTAATTAAAAAAAAAAGAGAAAGAACTCATGCTGGTCTCCTCTCAGGTATATTACAGGAATATGAATTAATACCAGGAAATTGTCATAAGCTGCTTACACTTGCTAAAAGAAGATTCCAGGAATAAGAAAGACCCATTTGTCTCAGATACAAGCATGTTAATTTCAAGGGTGCTCCAAGACTCCTTGTCCTGGGTGCAAGTTCACCTCCTGATTCTGAAATAGGAAAGAAGAAAAGAGAGCATCTATGGACTCTTGAGAACAGGTAGAAGGGGAAGCCATCTAAGAGGCCACTTTTGTTTTTCCATGGTATAAAATGTCTGCCGTGAGAACAAGAAACCACAGAAGCTCATGTATGGAAGGAACACTTGGCTCTGACTTGAAGTTTTTCAACCAGGAGCTCCAGCATGGCTTTCATCAGGGTTTCCTCAGTCATTTGGGCTGGGCTACAGGATGCTGTAAGTGCTCAATTTGGTAAGGTTTTTAAAAATACATCTGCAACTTACTATTCTTTTGCCTGGTACCCTTGCCCAAGAGTATACTCTCACCTGCCCAGAGGCTAGATCAGGAGTTCCAGCTGGCTGCCCTCATGCTGGTTCTCTAAATCAGCATATGAGGGAAGATTTGAAAGTGGGAAGGACTCATGTTGGGAGTTGTTTAGGGAAGTGAAGAGGAGGTAGTTGGGGATATATAGGGTCAGGGTACATTATATATATTATATATTATATATTTATTATATATTTATTATATATATTAGCTGAGGCTGGAGAGATGGCTCTGTGGTTATGAGCACTTGTTGCTCTTGCAGTGTATCCAGTGTTTAATTCCCAGCTCCCACGTGGTTCACAACCGAACTCCAGTTTCAGGGGATAAAATATTCTTTTCTGACTTCTGTAGGCATCAGGCACACAAGTGGTGCACATACATATATGTAAGTAAAACACTCACACATAAAAAGTGCATTTCCTCCCCCCCTTCTTCTTCCTTCTTTTTTCTTCAGAGTCTTGCTATGTAAACCAGGCAACCCTTCAACTTGCAGTGGTTGACCATGCTTAACTTCAAAGTGCATTTTCATCAGGTAAAAGTTTTCCATGAGCCAAGAACTGAAAACAATTAAAGCCTTTTTATATAAGATAGAGCTTTCTAGAAATGACATAAGATGGAGAGCTTGAACTTTTTGGAATGGACATACAAGTTCTTTTCACACCTACACTACACTAAAGAAAGCATTGAGACTGAAAATTTGGTATCCACTTCTCACTACTCAGAAATGTTCCTCCACATTTTTTTCTGCTTGATGCCTATTTGAAACCCAAAGTTAACACTGATTCAAAATTTCTTCCTATAAGCAGCCAAATGCTAGACATAGATCACTTTCTTTATGAGTCAAGAATTCTCTGCTGTCCCAAACATCCACCCCTCAACATTTTCCATCTTTATATATGCCACTTTCTAGCAGAAGAATGATGCTGTAATTAACATTTCACCATTAGTGGCTTCTTCAGATGACTTTGTTACCAGAATTCTAGGTTATGAGGGTCTTAGGGGTGTCTCAAAAATAAAGTCCTACCATTCACCCCAGAAGTCAAATTGAACAATTCACTAAGTTCTCTTTCTGAGAGGTAGGAAGGGAATTTATTTGATGTAGCTGGTTATATTGGGAAGATAATGGAGATCAAGTGACTAGCCCTGTGTTTGGGGTACTGATGTGAGCATATGGAGACCACATAGTGAAGGAGTCAAACACTGCATATTCGGTAGTGTTGGCCACATTGGGGTTGGTGATTAGGTCTAGAGCTGTGAAGGGCAATCCCTTGAAGCCTTATCCTTTGAAGGGCAAAAAGGTTCTTATGAGATGACTGGCTCTGCTGGAGGCTGGTGCCTTCTCATTACAGGGATACTGTTCCTGGCAGGTTCAGGACAGTGCCTGGAACAGCACAATTTGTTGACTGTAAAATCTCTGGGAATCTTGGAAATTAATTACTTCTTTCTGTATATTAAGTCTTTTTTAAGAGAAGAGGGTGAGCAGCATTAGAGATATAGGCATGAAATGATTGACAAGCCTACATGTAGATTTGTGCAGAAATCTGACCCAATGATTTTTCTTTTTCTTTTTGTTTGTTATACAATTTTTGTCTAAATGAGTTCTGTGAGAATTTTATACAATGTGTCTTGATTATACTCACCCCTTCCCCAACTCCTCCCTGATATAACCCCCTTCCCCACCCAACTTTTTACCCTCCTTTTATTTTACCTAATAAATCCACTGTGTCCTGGCCATATATTCTCAGATGTGTGGCCTTCTACCTGAGTATGGCCTACTTACCAAGAGTGTCACTCTTAAAGAAAACTGACTCTTCTCCTACAAGTTACCATCTGCCTATTGTGCTGGTTAGCCTTCTTGTCAACCAGACACAAGCTAAATCATGTGGGAGGAGGAAACCTCAATTGAGAAAATTCTCCCAATAGATTGACCTGTAGGTAAGCCTGTGGGATGCTTTCTTGATGAATGAATAGTTTCATGATGAATGGTTGTTCAAGATTTCAGAGAGTGCTGGGGTTAAAGGTATATGAGCCACCATGCCCAGTACTATCATGGGTCTTCTGTGTGCTTTTTAAAAAAAATTATACTTTCTATTTCCATGAAGAGTTGTGTTGGAATTTTGATAATGAATGCTTTGAATCTATAAAGTACTTTCAGTCCTTTTCACACTTTCCTACTTACTTATGAGCATGGAAGATCTTTCATTCTTCTAGTACCCTGTTCAATTTCCTTTTCAGAGTCTAAAATTTTTGATTATATAAATCTTTCACTTCCTCGATTAGATTTATTCTGTCATTTTTAAGCTGTTGTGAATGATATTGTCACTCCTTTTTTCCTTGTGTTTTCTCATTTCTGTATAAAAAAGGCTACTGATTCTCTTTGTCTGTCAACATGTGTACTGCTACTTTGATGAATGTGTTCATCTGTTGCGGAAATTTCCTGGTAGATTTTTCAGCTTTTTTAAGTATAAAATAAGCAAATCAAGATACTTTGACTTCTTTCTTTTCAATTTGTACTCCCTTTATTGCCTTTGCTTGTCTTATTGCTCTAGATAAGTCTTCAAAACTGTTGAACAGACTGTAGTGTGTGTGAGGTATGAGGGGTGTATAACTTTATTTTGTTCCTGATTTTAGTGAAATTCTTTGAGTTTTCCTAGTTTAGCAGGATATTGCCAATAGGCTTGCTGCATATTGTCCTTACGTTGAGATTTCTAGATCTAGTAGGACTTTTTATCATGAAGGGTTTTAGAATTTTATCAAGGCCGTTTCTACATCTAATATTTTTCTGTGCATATATTTATGTACTGAATTATGTTTTGAAGGGTTCAGCATAACATTCCAAACTCCATTTTGCTTTTAGACTCCATTTTATGATTAATTTATCCTCTGAATGAACTCAGCTACTGGAAAAAAACCAACTTGTTCCAGGAACCATGTTACCCTGGTAACAATCACAATTTCCGTGGGCAAATAGCCACTCTACCCCTAGCAACAACCAGTAAGTTCTTAAGGGGAAAGTATCTAATACCTAAAGTGGATTGATTAAGCTAGCAGCCATTATTCATACCAAGCTTAAATCATTACTAGTCAATAGAAATGTGCCAAGCAAATGTCAACCTATCATGTAACTGCCAGCTCAAGACCTTCTGTACCATTCACTGTGTTGGAGAGTTTGTAGGGTCCGAACTCCAGCTTGAATAAAGACTCTTTGCTTTTGCATATGAGTTGGACTCCTGGTGGTCTCTGGTGGTCTGTGGGGACCTTGTGATCTAGCATAAAGGTTTATTCATTTACACATGTTGAACCATTCCTGCATCTCTGGAGTGAAGCTGATTTGATTATGGTGGTTAATGTTTTTGCTGTTCTTGAATTCAGTTTGCAAGTATTTTATTGAGAATTTTTGTATTCATGTTCATCAGAACCATTAGTCCATATTCTTTTCTGTTATCTTTCTCTGGTTTTAGTATAAGGTAATACTATCTTTGTAAAAAGAATTTTGAAGTGTTCCTTCATTTTGTATTTTATAATATATTTTTATATTCTCTGAAGACCTGTTAGAATTATGTACTGAATATATCTGGCCCTGGACTGTTTATAGTTGGGAGATTTTAAAAATCAATTTATTTTTAACTATATATTTGTAGGTCTCTGTGTGGGTATGTGCCTGTGAGCACTAGTGCCAAGATTGCCAGAGGTGTCACATGCCTCTCAAGTTAGAGCTGAAGTTAGAGGTGGCTGTGGTCCACCTGATGTAGGTGTTGTAACTGAACCTGGGTTCGCTGGAAGAACAGCATGTGCTCTTAACCATTGTGCAATCTCTTCAGCTTCTGGTTGAGGGATTTTTAATTACAGCTATCTCATTAGATGTTATAGGTGTATTTGCACTATTCATTCCTTCTTGATTTAGCTTTGGTAGGCTGAATATGTCTAAGAAATTCATCCATTTCTTTTAGATTTTCCATTTTTTTGTGGAATACCTTTTCATAATATTTTAATTGATTATTTGGGAATTTCACATAGTGCACCTCAATCACCCTTACTTCTCGCTTTTTCCATATCTACTCCCCCATCCCTAAAAGTCCAGTTTAATCATGTCCACTCAAGCATGGTCAAACTCCCAGTGTACAGCTCCTTAAAGAAAAGTAAATCCTTCCCTACTCCTGCCAGTAGCCATCTATATTGAGAGATACACTTCAGCATCCTTATCTCAATTTTAAAGAATTCTCTTTGATGGCTTCCTGTGTGAAATAGGGGTTATGACAGAATACTTCTATGTTTCTCTTTGCAAACTGTGAGACTGCAGTCATTAATACAATTGCAGAAAAAGATTCCTTGTCATTTATAGTCAGCAGGAACATGGTTCATGACTTCTATATGGTGTATGATAACAGCATGGATCATGGATGACCACTTGGCGTTAGGTGGCTATTCAGCCACTTACATCTATATTGTCCTGATGGCGTCACAGCTTATGGACATCAACCTAGCTTCAGGTGGCAGTACAGACCACAGACATCTGCATGGCTTTTGGTGATAACATGAGCCATAGACATTAATCCAGCCTTTGGTTGCAGCAGAACCATAGACCCAAACTTGTCTGAACATCTGTATGGCCATACGGACCATGGACACTGCAGCAGGACCACAGAGCCAGATATGGTCCCTGGTAGTAGCACAGGCCACAGACATCAACATGATCTCAGGAGGCAGTACAGGCCGTGAACATCAACTTGGCCTCTGGCAGTAGCTCACGTCTCAGATATCAATATGGTTCACCCTTTCCCCACAGCATACTCACCTTTTTGTTCTTCCATGCTTCTTACTCCTCCATTGCAAATTCATTGGTTGTAGTGGCATTAAAAACTACAGTGTGTGTATGTGTGTGTGTGTATCTATATATGTATCTCTCTATCTCTATCTATCTATCTATCTATCTATCTATCTATCTATCTATCTATCTATCCATCCCACACAGTTCTACATGCAAATACTCATTGCCACTAATCATTGGTCTGGCTCAAGGCTTCTGGTCTCTAAAGTATTATAAATATCAGAACATTGCCAAGACTTCTTTGATTGCAACTATACTTTAGGTTTCTATTTTCAATGGTGATGACAGTCTCCTGGACCTGGTTCTGCAGCACCAGCTTTTCTTTGAGGTCTAGCTCCTTTGAACATAGTGGAGCATGTATCCTTATTACATGTTGAAGCATCTTCAGGGTATATGCCCAGGGGTGGTATAGCTGGATCAACAGGTAGTACTATGTCCAATTTTCTGAGGTACTGCCAGACAGTTTTCCAGAATGGTTGTACCAGCTTGGAATCCCACCAGCAATGGAGAAGTGTTCTTCTTTCTCCACATCCTTGCCAGCATCTGCTGTCACCTGAATTTTTGATTTAGTCATTCTGACTGGTGTGAGGTGAAATCTCATGGTAGTTTTGATGTGCACTTCCCTGATATTGAACACTTTTTTAGGTGTTTCTCAGGCAGTCAAGTTTCCTCATTTGAAAATTCTCTGTTTAGCTCTGTTCCCCATTTTTAATAGGGTTATTTGATTGTCTGGAGTCTAACTTCTTGAGTTCTTTGTATATATTGAATATTAGCCCTTTATCAGATACAGGATTGGTAAAGATCTTTCCCCAATCTGTTGGTTGCTGTTTTGTCCTATTGACAGTGTCTTTTGCCTTACAGAAGCTTTGCAATTTTATGAGGTCCCATTTGTCAATTCTTGATCTTAGAGCATAGGCCATTGGTGTTCTGTTCAGGAAACTTTTCCCCTGTGCCTAGGTATTCGAGGGTCTTCCCCACTTTCTCTTCTATTAGTTTCAGTGTGTCTGGTTTTATGTGAAGGTCCTTTATCCACCTGGACTTGAGCTTTGTACAAGGAGATAAGAATGGGTCAATTTGGATTGTTCTACATGCTGACCTCCAGTTGAACCAGCACCATTTGTTGAAATGCTGTCTTTTTTCCACTGAATGGTTTTAGCTTCTTTGTGAAAGATCAAGTGACCACAGGTGTGTGGGTTCATTTTCGGTCTTCAATTCTATTCCATTGATCTTCCTGCCTGTCTCTGTACCAATACCATGCAGTTTTTATCACTATTGCTCTGTAGTACAGCTTGAGGTCAGGGATGATGATTTCCCCAGAAGTTTTTATTGTTGAGAATTGCTTTCGCTGTCCTGGGTTTTTGTTATTCCAAATGGATTTGAGAATTGCTATTTCTAACTCTATGAAGAATTGAGTTGGAATTTTGATGGGGATTGCATTGAATTTGTAGATTGCTTTCAGTAAGATGGCCATTTTTACTATATTAATCCTGCCATTCCATGTGCATGGGAGATCTTTCCATCTTCTGAGATCATCTTTGATTTCCTTCTTCAGAGTCTTGAAGTTCTTGTAGTATAGATCTTTCACTTGCTTGATTAGAGTCACACCAAGGTATTTATATTATTTGTGACTATTGTGAAGGGTGTCATTTCTCTAATTTCTTTCTCAGCCTGTTTATCCTTTGACTATATGAAGGTTACTGATTTATATGAATTAATTTTATACCCAACCACTTTATTGAAATCGTTTTTCAGGTTTAGGAGTTATCTGGTGGAATTTTTGAGGTCACTTAAGTATACTATTATATCTTCTGCAAATAGTGATATTTTGCCTTCTTCCTTTCCAATTTGTATCCCTTTGACCTCCTTTTGTTGTCTAATTGCTCTAGCTAGAACATCAAGTACTATATTGAATAGATAGGGAGAGAGTGGGCAGCCTTGTATAGTCCCTGATTTTAGTGGGAGTGCTTCAAGTTTCTCTCCATTTAGTTTGATGTTTGCTACTGGTTTGCTGTATATTGCTTTTACTATGTTTAGGTATGGGCCTTCGATTCCTGATTTTTCCAAGACTTTTAACATAAAGGGATGTTGAATTTTTTCAAATGCATTTTCAGCATCTAATGAAGTGATCATATGGGTTTTTTTCTTTGAGTTTGTTTATGTAGTGGATGACATTGATGGATTTTCATATACTGAACAGTCTCTGCATTCCTGGGATGAAGTCTACCTAATCGGGTGAATGAGCATTTTGATATGTACTTGGATTCGGTTTGCAAGAATTTTATTGAGTATTTTTGCATCAATGGTCATAAGGGAAATTGGTCTGAGTTTTTCTTTCTTTGTTGGGTCTTTGTGTGGTTTAGGTATAAGTGTAATTGTGGCTTCATAGAACAAATTGGGTAGTGTTCCTTCTGTTTCTATTTTGTGGGACAGTTTGAAGAGTATTGGTAGTAGGTCTTCTTTGAAGATCTGATAGAATTCTGCACTAAAACCATCTGACACTGACCTTTTTTTGGTTGGGAGACTTTTAATGACTGCTTCTATTTCCTTAAGGGTTATGGGACTGTTTAGATGGTTTATCTGATCCTGATTTAACTTTGGTACCTGGTATCTTTTTAGAAAATTGTCCATTTCATCCAGATTTTCCAATTTGGTTGAGTATAGGCTTTTGTAGTAGGATCTGATAATTTTTTGAATTTCTTTGGCTTCTGTTGTTGTCTTCCTTTTCATTTCTGATTTTATTAATTGTATACTGTCTCTGTGCCTTCTGGTTAATCTGGCTAAGAGTTTATCTATCTTGTTGATTTTCTCAAAGAACCAGCTCCTGGTTTTGTTGATTCTTTGTATAGTGTTTTATTGGTTCTACTTGGTTGACTGCAGCCCTGAGTTTGATTATTTCCTGCTGTCTACTCCTCTTGGGTGTATTTGCTTCTTTTTGTTCTAGAGCTTTCAGGTGTGCTGTCAAGTTGCTAGTGTGTGCTCTCTCCAGTTTCTTTCTGGAGGCACTTAGAGCTATGAATTTTCCTCTTAGCACTGCTTTCATTGTGTCCCATAAGTTTTGGTATGATGTGCCTTCATTTTCATTAAATTCTAAAAAGTCTTTAATTTCTTTCTTGACCAAGTTATCATTGAGTAGAGCATTGTTCAGTTTCCATATATATGGACTTTCTGTTGATTTTGTTGTTATTGATGACTAGCCTTAGTCCGTGGTGATCTGATAGGACACATTGGATTATTTCAATCTTCTTGTATCTGTTGAGGTCTGTTTTATGACCAATTATATGGTCAGTTTTGGAGAAGTTACCGCAAGGTGCTGAGAAGAAGGCATATTCTTTTGTTTTAGGATAAAATGTTCTATCTGTTAAATATCTGTTAAATACATTTGGTTCATAACTTCTGTTAGTTTCACTGTTTTTCTGTTTAGTTTCTGTTTCCATGATCTGTCCATTGATGAGAGTGGGGTGTTGAAGTCTCCCACTATTATTGTGTGAGGTACAATGTATGCTTTGAGCTTTAGTAAAGTTTGTTTTATGAATGTGGGTGCCCTTTCATTTGGAGCATAGATGTTCAGAATTGAGAGTTCATCTTGGTAGGTTTTTCCTTTGACATGTATGAAGTGTCCTTTCTTATCTTATTTAATAACTTTTGGCTAAAAGTCAAATTTTATTCGATATTAGAATGGCTACTCCAACTTATTTCTTGGGATCATTTGCTTGGAAACTTTTTTTTCCAGCCTTTTACTCTGAGAGAGTGTCTGTCTTTGTGACTGCGGGGTGTTTCCTGTATGCAGCAAAATGCTGGGTCCTGTTTATGTATCCAGTCTGTTAGTTTATGTCTTTTTATTGGGGAATTGAGTTCATTGATTTTAAGAGACATTAAGGAAAATTGATTGTTGCTTCCTGTTATTTTTGATGTTAGAGTTGGTATTATGCTTGTGTGACTATCTTCTCTTGGATTTGTTGATAAAAGATTATTTTCTTGCTTTTTTTAGATTGTAGTTTCCCTCCTTGTGTTGGACTTTTCCATCTATTAGCCTTTGTAGGGCTGGACTTGTGAAATGATATTGTGTAAGTGTGGTTTTCTCATGGAATATCTTGGTTTCTCCAACTATGGTAATTGAGAGTTTTGCTGGGTATAGTAGCCTGGGCTCGCATTTGTTTTCTCTTAAGGTCTGTATGACATCTGTCCAGGATCTTCTGGCTTTTATATTCTCTGGTGAGAAGTCTGGTGTAATTCTGATAGGTCTACCTGTGTATGTTACTTGACCTTTTTCCCTTACTGCTTTTAATATTCTTTCTTTGCTTTGTGCATTTAGTGTTTTGTCTATTATGTGACAAGAGGAATTTCTTTTTTGGTCCAGTCTATTTGGAGATCTGTAGGCTTCTTGTATATTCATGGGCACCTCTTTCTTTAGGTTAGGGAAGTTTTCTTCTATAGCTTTGTTGTAGATATTTACTGACCCTTTAAGCTCGGAATCTTTTCTGTCTTCTATACCTATTAGCCTTATGTTTTGTCTTCTCATTGTGTCCTGGATTTCCTGGATGTTTTATGTTAGGAGCTTTTTGCATTTTGCATTTTCTTTTACTGTTGTGTGAATGTTTTCTATAGTATCTTCTGCACCCGAGATTCTCTCTTCTATCTCTTGTAATCTGTTGGTGATGCTTGCATCTATGACTCCTGATCTCTTTCCTAGGTTTTCTATCTCCAGAGTTGTTTCCATTTGTGATTTCTTTATTGTTTCTACTTCCATTTTAAAAATCCTGGATGGTCTTGTTCAATTCATTCTCCTGTTTTGTTGTGCTTTCCTGTAATTCTTTAAGGGATTTTTGTGTTTCCTCTTTAAGGGATTCTACCTATTTACTTGTGTTCTCCTGTATTTTTTTTTTTTAAGGGAATTATTTATGTCCTTCTTAAAGTTCTCTATCATCATCATGAGAAGTGATCTTAGATCAGAATCTTTCTCTTCTGATGTGATGGTGTATCTAGGACTTGCTATGGTGGGAGAACTGGGTTCTGATGATGTCAACTAACCTTGGTTTCTGTTGCTTATGTTCTTATGCTTGCCTCTCCCTATCTGGTTATCTATAGTGCTACCTGCCCTTGTTGTCTCTGACTGGAGCTTGTTCCTCCTGTGATCCTTGTTGTTTCAGAACTCCTCAGAGTCTAGCTGTCTCTGTGATCCTGTGATTCTGTGAACCTGTGATCCTGAGATCCTGGGTGTGTCAGAGCTCCTGGAAATCAAACTGCCTCTGGGATCCTGAAATCCTGGTGTGATCAAGCTCCTGAGATCCTATGATCCTGGGTATGTTAGAGTGCCTGGGAGTTGAGCTTCCTCTGCATGTTCTGGGACTGGGTTGGAGCTAGTGCGTAAGGTCTGCTTAGGGCACTGACACAGACCAGAAGGAATCCATGACACTGGCTGGGAGTGGGGATTCCTGTGTCTCTGGATCCTGCTGGTTCCAGTTACTCTTGGTGTTGGGGTGTTGGGGTGTTGGGGAGATGTTGTGGTCTCCTCACCTATGACCCTGGGCATGTTAGAGTACCTGGAGTCAAGCTGCTTCTGGATATTGTAGGACTGGTTGTGGAGCTAGTGGCCAAGGTTTGCTTAGGGCACCAGGTCAGACCTGACAGCTCAAACATTTTCCATAAACATTTTTTCTTAGGCCTTAAATAAAGTTCAAATTTCCTATTTTTTCTATCCAATAATTTATTATGAGATACAAGCAGTTGATTATTCAGAGCAATCATTTACTATGGAGCCTGTGAGCAAGGCAAACCTGTTTGCCTTGTTTTTAGCCCCATGAGCTCGAAACACACTCCTAGGTATCTGCACATAAAGCAGATACTATTTCCCATTTTCTTGATTTTTTGGTCTATCTATTTTCTTTTTCTTTCCCATCTTTCCTTTTTCTTTTTGACTTTTAGCTTTTCTAAGCTCCCTTACTTTTTCTGAACGGCCTTATCTGTGTTTTCCTATGTCTATCACTCCCAAGAACTACTTACTGTCCTTTGTACCTTTTGTGAGTGCTCACCTTTTCCACAGTGTCTACCACTTGATCCCCAAACTCTCAGAGGATCCTTGTTCCAGCACCACCAGTGCTGAAGCCCGCCATCACCAGGTCGAATGGCTTCTGATTCTGGCTGGCAGGCAGGCTTTTCTTTTTCCCTCTCTCTCTCTGCTTCAGAGAAACAGGCAAATGGCTCCCAACAAACACTTAGTTCATGTGGTGGGACTGGACATTCTGATCCAGTTGGGTCTACATTGTTCCTTGAATTAGAAATAACAAAGCCAATTAAAGGTCTATGAAACAAGTTTGGGGAGCTAGCTTAGTCAGTTAGGTCAGCAGGAGAATCTGCTTGAAGTGCAGAGAAGCCATCACTCCTGGAGCTCCCAGGCCAGTCAGCCTTTATAGTGAGTTTCAGGCCTGTTGTGAGAACTGCACTAAAAGTCAAGCTGTAGGGTACCTGAGGCTCAATACCAGAGACTGAACCTCAGCCTCCACTTGTGTTTGCATTCACACTTGCATGAACACAGCTGTGTGTACACACTAATACATAAAGGATCCAGGAAACTAGGTTTGTTGAAATTTCCTCTCTGAAGTCCAAGACTATTTGTACTGAACTAGGTATGTTCTATCTCAGCCTAAAAGGAGCTTATATAGGTTTCACAGAGACTCACAGAGATCACAGGCTCAGCGTTTGCTATCTCAGGGTAGCCAGTACTATTCATTTGGAATTTTGTTGCCAAACTTGTCTCCTAATACTCTGAGTTCTCACTTCAAGCCCTCTATTTCACAGGTCATGGGGCAATTACTTTGGGAGCATTCAGTCCTTTCCTTGCAACTGCCTAAATTATTTGTTTAATCAGTAGACATTTATTGAGGACATGTTGTATGCCCGGCAATTATGAGATGTTGGGATCCAGAAATGAATCAAATATTCATAGTCTCTGCGTTCACCAGAGCGCAGGTTTATAGGAATAAGGTATTTTAAAATCCCAAATTTTGGCTCAATTTTGCTCAAGACACAGAATTAGAATCCATCTTACATGGTGATTGGAGTGTGGCTTATCAGTAGAGTGCTTGCAGGACTGGGGATAGGGGTATGGACATGGGCTCACAGTTCACAGGGCTGCTGAGGTCAACATAAATGCCCTTGAGAATGAAAAGCTCTAGACAAATATTTCCCTTTTCTGTAGAGATAAAGGAGAAAGCACTCGCCATATTCAGTTAATTCTCAATAGGACACAGAGTGCAGAGTACCACCCACAGTTGCAGCAGGATGGTGATGTTGCTGAAGTTACTAAGGGACAATTTCTGTATCTTGTCATAATTAATTTTTTGGCATATTTGTTGAGGAAGTCAAGAACTCCTGTTTGAGACTGCATCAGTTTTAAAGAATGATGATATCTTGTTTTCCTCTCCAAAGTAGAATTTTTCCAAGTAGATTCCAAAGTAGAATCTTTATCTCTGAGGTCCTTGGAGTTGAACATGGAACCATGAGCACGCTAGCCAGGTGTATACAACAAAGTTACAGTCTGTTCCTGGAAGATGACCTTGAAGTTCCTGAACTCGAGATGGAACTTTATGTGGCTGTTGTTGGGAAGTATATTCTCTTCACTGTATTTGTTTTCAAAGACTGTGTTAAATCATGGCCTCTCTAAACATGGTCTGTTGTGTTACCATTCTATAAATGAATGATTCCCTTGCCAGACAAAAAGCAATAGATTCTTTGTTTTGACTTGATGAAATGCTCATGGCATTATTTAAAAAAAAACTTTGTGATGTCTAAGAAAGAAATTTCTTGACTTTTTGTTATGCTTATAATTGAACTCTCAGGGCCTCATATATGTTAAACATATACTCTACTGTTAAATCCTGAGTTCAGTAAATGCTTTTTTGAAAACGCAAAGTGAACTTGTTTATTTAAACCTTATGGTAGGAGATAACAAAACCAACGAACCAAATAAAACCCCAAGAATTAAGTGGACAAGCAAATAAGCAATTTAACACTAGATACATGCCATGAAGGAAATATTGAAGGCGTTGGCTATGGAAGAACACATTTGCTTCTGTCTAGATTATTATGGTCTTCGGAAAAGGATACTGTGAGGATGGAGACATGAGTCATCCAAGAGAGCTCTGTCACTGTGAACACGTGCAAGGCATTGGGACAGCTGGCAGGGCTTTGATAGTGAAGAGAAACCAGAGCATATCTCCTCCTAGGCATCTTCTCCTGGACGTGTATTGTGCTCATTTGCATTTCTTGCTTTGGATGTTAGGTGTTTTTTCCCTCTAGAATCTGGTATCTGGACTTGAAACCTATTCCATCCATAGGGTATTAAGTGTGTATGTGGCCTGGCTGGTTTTCTTTTGTTTGTTTGTTTTTTTTGTTTGTTTGTTTTCTTATTGGATAATTTCGTTTGGGTGCTGGACCTTTTTAAGAATCATAATTATTTTTGTGTCATTTTTCTGCACTTGTTATAACTTGTGGCATGTGGTCTGGAGTGGACACAAGAAATATTATATGTGCTGAGAAGAGCAAAAGACTTCACAAAACCTGGGAATAAACAAAAGTCCAGAAACACAGAAGCCCCAGGGAAATGACAGAAGACCTAATGTTCATATCATTGGGTGCTGGGAGGGAAGGGGAAGGGAGCAGGCTGAAGGAATATTTAACAAAATAGTAAGTTGATCACTCCTTTGACTAGGTTGACTCCAAGCTAGTTTTAAAAAGGCTATTGGGAATGGGCTTGTTTCCCTGATTTCTTTCTCAGTCTGTCTTTTGTATATAGGAAGACTGTGGATTTTATAAACTGTTACTTTGCTTGAAGGGCTTATCAGATGTATGAATTTCTTGGAGTCTTCTGTTCTTGCTCCTTCCTCTCTCTGATCTTTGTGTTGTGAGCCAGCTGGCTGCATACATAGTTTGAGGAAGCCAAGGACAAGATAACCCTGATGATCCTCCCTTTTAATTCTCAGTGCTGAGAGGCATTTGGGGACAAAGGGAGGCTAGGACACTCTGTAGGCTCTGCTGTACAAGGTCTGAGACAATAACTTCTTGTGAATACTGTTCCTGAAGACCCTGGATCTAGATGCTGGCTGCAAGCCTGCTGTAGCATTGTGGTGTCACGGTTGTGGGACACCACCTCCCCACCTCTCCATCCCAACTTTTCATCCAGCCACCAGCACTGTATCCGGCCTGGCAGACATAAGTCCTGACTGGAGGTTGTGTGTCTGAGGCACCTGAAGAGACAGGAGCTGCAAGGACCTTCGTTCCCTGGCTTCCAGTGATGGCATACCTCAGGTGACCCTTTCTGTTTCCCCTGAAGTCTGTAGAGTCTAAGACCCCAGCCCTGCCAGCACTTTGAAGCATATGTCCCTCCTGAACTCCCCCAACCCCATCATCCTGAGTATGCTTACCTGGAAGCCTCTAGATCTCCCACGCGGTATTCTGAAGGTCAGCCAGTCAGGCATGCACAAGGATTTGTGGTGCTAATACCCAGGACTTTTCTTTCAAGTCTCTCTGCCTCAGCACTCCCTCTGCAGATCCCTCTGTACCCTACCCCACTGAGGGTCTGCACACTGACTCTGGGCACCACAGGGAGTTGAGGATGGGGAGAAGGTGCTTTGGTTGTATCCTCTCAGCCTCCCTGTACCCTGTTCATGGAGTGTCCCACCTTTCCTGAATCTCCCTGCCCAGTGCCCAATTTCATCCTGTTGTGATGTGTCCTATGGGGGGAGGATTTGTGGGAGTCCTGGAATTGGGGGACTCGGGTGGAACTGGCTACAGCCTCCCTTATCTCAGGTTCTCTGAGAGAACACCTGTAACGGATGTCCTTTGCCACAGGCCTCTAGAAGGTTCTGAAGCAACTTTCTAGTCTTTGTGACTCAAGGGGCCACCATGTTTCTCCTGTCCTTGTCTCTTTTCCTTACAGCAAGCATCATTCCTGGAGGAGAATCATGGTCATCTTCTTCCTGCCACTTGTCTTACCGGGTTTTGCTCCCCACTCAGAGGAGGTGTTTAAGTCTCCTGCCAGGTTAGTGTGAGTAGGGAGCGGGAAGCATCGTCCCATTTCCTGGGGAAAATAGGGGGCACAAGCAGATTAGTGTGTCCTTCCACAGGAGCCTTGCTGCCACAGAAGTTTGCAGCAGTTTCTGCTTACCCCTTTTCTTTATTCCCTCTAATCTAGGTTCAGATGGTCTCGTCTGCCCCCTCCAAGCTGAAGAAAAGATCTGTAGGACTTAGCACTGAAACCAATGCTCAGGGCCAAGCATACTTCACCCTGGAAGGTCACAAGTTCATGATAGTTGGAGGCTCCATACACTACTTCCGGGTGCCTAGGGAGTATTGGAAGGACCGCTTGTTAAAGCTGCAGGCCTGTGGATTCAACACTGTCACTACGTGAGTACCCCCACTTCAGCCTTCACAACATATGTCCAGACAGACATTTGCAGACTGGCAAAGTTGGGGTTCTGTTTTTGAGAGCAACATAAGAAGACTTAGCTCTAGAGTAGTCATTTTCAGCAGGTCCTTTTAAGTTTGTGTCCAGCTGCCACTTAGTTTATCATACTTAGTTTGCTCTTCAATAAAAGCTTTGGATAAAGTTGATAAGAGGATGGGTACTTTTTCAGCAAATGCCATTGGATCACTTATGAGCCACTAGCCTTAGTGACATGCTGAAGGCATATATATATATATTTTTTTTTCTCCCTCACTTTCTTTTTCTCTTACTCTCTCCCTTCTTCCCTTTGTTCCTCTTTCTCATCTACCTCTTTTTCTTCTTCCTCTTCTGGGGTTTCTACTCCTTTATCATATTTTTGATTAATTAGAGAAGTCTGTTATTTGTGTGACCAACTCATAAAGTTCTATTAGGAAACATCAATAAAAAGATAAATTCAGTCGTGTGAAATTCAATCTCTAATGTATGGAAACAGAAAGTGCAAAAATTATCAGCAAAATGCCAGGTAGTATATGAAGCTTTGCATCTATAATAAATATTAATGATATGAATGTGAGAATTTTTAATTTCACATTGCCTTTTTAATTTTTCATTTGTCATCATGGGTTATAGTATATTGAGCATTTATAAAAAGAAAGCCCCCTCTTTAGTTGACTTCATATACCTACACACTGTTCATCCATCTATCCTACAGGGCCAGAGCAAAACAGCGTGAGCATCTGAGACCCTTCCTCTTTTGTGTCCTCCACCATGCTTTGGTGGCAAAGCTCAACACCTACTTATTGAAACCAACCAAAGAAAATGTGAAGCTGAGAAGCAGCAAGCTGATGCATGGCTCACTTAATGATTTACAATGATTTAGTTAGAAATAATTGAGTTTCTCTAGTTTTTGCAGTGCAGGTGATAAAAACTGCACACACTAGTAAGCAATCTACTGATGGGTTACAGTCCCAGCCTGTAATTATTAAGTTTTACTAAGAGCTATTAGTGGCACCATTTTTTCCCCACTCTTTTCTTGAAGTGGTGATTTACATTTACAATTTTGCTGCTGTTTAGTCACCTAGAGTCCTTGAATAAACTCTAGTTATATGACAAACACAGGTGTACATGCATCCATTGACTAGTAGACTCAATTTAGTAGAGATCTATTATAAATATGGTCATATACGGTTGTAACTGAAATTGATTTAAATATTATGTGTGCCCTTATACAAACTTCATCTCAGACTTCTAAATAAGGTCATAGAGTGAATCTTTTTCTACTCTTTGAAAACAATTTATACAGACTTACTTTTACAGTGAATGCTCATTAAGATTTACCTGGAAGATCCTGTGATGTAATCTATGACTACGAGGTGATGATTCAGGGACCTTCAGTAACTATGAAATCATGTCTTCTCTTTCTCCTGAGTGTATTCCATTTATCTATGTCTTTTCCTTTCTGTTCTATTTTGATTTATTCAGACTAAAAATTTTCCATTTTTCTGTCCTGTACTTACCAGAAGTTATACATTACATTGTGTAATTGGGTCATATTTTTCTTTTTAAATCTCATTTTGTGCTTTGTAGTCTTCTTAAACAAGTAGTTTGCAGCCTTGTTGATCATTTCTGTCTGTTAGCTTTTCTGTTTCGCAATTTCTGAGTTGCGCACAAATCCCCATGTCCGTTTCATTTGGCTTAACATCTCCTCTCCATACACCTTCTTTTCTTCTGAGTTGATATGCTGCTTTAAAAGATGTTTATTTTCAAATAGTTTATAAATTTTGTTGTACTTTTCTTCTTGACCCATTAGCTACTTTGGAGATATGTTTTATTTCATTTGTTTATCCTTATCTTTTTTTAGCTGTCATCTTCTAATTTTGTTGCACTGTGGAACTTTTGGAATGTAATGAAATTTACTTTGATAGTCTCTGTTGATAGTTTTCAGTTGCATTTCGAGACAGGATGTAGTCAGGCATGGCATGGCTATAGTTCCAGAACACTGTGGGCAGAGGCAGGAGGATGATGAGTTGGAAGCCATCTTGGGCTACAGAGGATACTGAAACCTAGTCTCAACAAACCTCCACATAAATTTGTTGATTATTAGATTCTTTGTATATTTATTATATCTTGTTGTATGTGTGTGTTTGTGTACATGATGCATATTTGTGTATGTGTATGCATGTGCACATGTCCATCGTTCATGCACGAATGTCAGCACAGCCTTAGGTACCAGTTCTCATCTTCTACCTTATTTGAGACAGGAGTCTCTTTCTCTTTTCACTGTGTGTGTCATGATAAGTGGCCCATGTGTTTCTGGAATTTTTCATGTCCCCTCCCCTGTAGGACCATAGTGATTAAAGTTGGTTGGGCTACACATGTGACATTTATATTTATGGATTCTGGAGATTTTCACTCTGGTCCTCACACTTGTGGGGACAAGCACTTGCTTTCCCTGCCATCTTCACACAGATCCTGATGTTTAGTTGTCTATTGAGATGGATAACTTATTCCTTTGCTGTTCATTGTCTTTGTTTCTTGGGCATTTCATTCCTCCAGCTCTGGCTGTAAAAACTGATTTATCCATCTTCTCTCCCAGACAGCTCTCCTCCTCTTTACGCAATGCTATGCTATTAAGAGGATAGAAAGTCATTATAGTGTATTTGCTGGATGGATCTCTCCTCCCCATTTTTATTTCTGGCCATACCTATTTGCAAATTTAGAATATATTTGCTTGTTATTAGTTGGGGGAACAATTTTACTTTACCTATATATATATATATATATATTTTATATTTTTTCCATTCATCTTCCTTAGTCACATATAAGGAAATTGTGACTTTCATTGTGTTCTCACAAGTTACAACTATAAATATTGCTATGGGTATTATTTTTAACAGACCAACTGTTTCATTCCTCCATCTTAAATTCAGTCAAACCCAATATCATGCAACACTTTTATCACTCCAACTATCCCACTGCACAAAATCTCTGTGTTTAAAAATCAGAGCTTGGGAAATCAGGTTAGGAGCACACTCTAAACTGTGTCATTGATACACACAGAGTCACATCGTAAGAACAAATCTTGAACATGTCCTTTGATGTGGAGTACATATAGCCCTTGGGTGCTATCCCTGGCTGGCTCTCTCCTTGCTGAGGTTGAAAGGCTAGACTGTCATTTATCCTATTGGTTTGTAGACACTGTTTGACTATTCTTATTTTAAATAATTCTTAGAAATAATTATTAAGAGTTTTATACATTTCATTATGTTTTCCCATTCTCTTTATGTGCTTGCTAATTATTTTAAATAGTAGGTCTGTGAGAGAAAAATATATAAACCTGTAGAAACCTAGGATAATTGGCATATTGAAGTAGTTGGATAATAGGGAAAATATGGCTCTGCCAGTATAGCAGAGGCCAATTTTCATTGGAAACTTCAACTCACTGCAACACAGAGGCACACCAGAGCTTCGTCTGGTCACCATATGAATAGGGGGAATAATGATGCTTATTGTACTTCTCTGTCCCCTCTTCTAGCTACATCCCATGGAACCTCCATGAACAAGAGAAGGGGAAATTTGACTTCTCCGAGATCTTGGACCTGGAGTATGTGGTCTTTCTGCTCTGTGAGCTGACCCACCAAAGATATTCCTGGGGGTGCAGATACTTGAGATTGAAGAGAATCCTCAGTATGTCTCAGTTCTGCCTTGAGAACAGAGAGGACCTGAGTCTGAAGTCTTGTCCACAGGGTCTGGACTCCGAATTTGGATATTCTCTAGCCATGACTTTTCATTTTGCTGCTCTGATTCTCCATTTCACTGAAGTTAGGGATCTAAGACACCAGATGCTACCAGACTAGAGGAGACAATACACCTGAGTTGGAATTGGGGTTGCCTCAGGTTAGCAAGGCTGATGCTGGGGACAGAGCCCCTGTATCCAGTGTGATCCCTCTAGTAGGGCGTTGGGAATGGTTGTGATGCTTGGAGCTAGTGCAGACCCAGCTCACGGTTCTCTGGCCTCCTACCTATTGCAGCGACTCCACAGCTGTGTTCTGTTAATGTTTTTTTTTTTTTTTTTTTTTTTAATAAGTGTGTTATGCAGTTTTTCTCTTAACCTAGCTAGCTCTCAAATAATTGAGACTAGATTTATTTCTATAGCTTTAAGGGTGTAATAGTTGAGCAGTATTCCTCTTTTTTAACTCTCTAAACTAATCTGGCTACCTCCCAGTCAAAATCCCTTTGATACTTGAATTTTAGTACTGACCTGGCTCTCTGGGCTTCAGGTGTTTTCTAATTACCCTCTATAATCAACCTCTTTGGACCGTTCAAATAGAGTCTGACTTTGTTTCTCTTTCTAGGGCATATGTTTCACTGGCTGAGTCTATTGGGTTGTGGGTGATTCTTCGACCAGGGCCATACATCTGTGCTGAGGTTGACCTGGGTGGATTACCTAGGTAAGCTTCCCCAGAGTCTGTGTTGTGACTTAGTAAGGTGTTTTACTCTGCAGTAAGTAATTTTTCAAGCCAGTGAGTATAGTTGTCACTGTCACTGGTTGTCCTGAATTGAACTCTGTACTTCCTGCCCTGTCAGTGGAATGATGTTTAGAGTAGTGGTGGAGGTTTGGATGCCTCTGCCATCCTGGTTTTCAGAAGCATACTTGTGATGTGGATCTTGGTGCATTGAATATGTGGCAATTAAGACCAGTACAAAGACAAATGCAGCCATACAGGACTTGTCATCTTGTTGCTTCACAGGAAAGGTGTAATGCACATCTGCATTCTTTTTATGAGATGAAAGAAAGGGACTCAAGGCCCTAGAGGAATATGATGACAAGTACTGAGCTCCTTCTAGAGACCTCAGATGTGTCTCTGGCTGAAGGCAGGTGACCTTTTTCCACACACTGAGATCTCAGCTCATTCTCTGTCTTCTTGCTTTTCTGGTTTATTCTTTCATCATGACACCTACTCTCAGCCCAATAGATAGAGGCACAGGGTCCTCTTCTGTCATCCTTCTCAGAGACTAGACACTTGCACTTCTAGGTTCTGCTTCTAGGTGAGCCTCATTGCTCCTAAGGTCAGAAAATAAAACAAAACTTTTCTTTAAGATAGGCTCTGCCACAACTAGGTGATGCATAGAAAAGTCATGAGCTTAAATTGCAGGAGTATTGTAGAAGCCAGTTACTGCTTGAATGCCTTCAGGAGCCTGGCCTTTCTCTCCCTAGTTTATTGGCCTATGAACTATTATTCTTCCTGAAGTCTTAGGAATTGGAGGAAAATGTGACCCTGTGCCTGAGGAGTAGAGACTATTCGAAGGGCTAAGGATCATATTCTAAAGAGCTGAAGGGAAGCATGGAAAAAAGCTAAGACTTGGAAGCATTGCCAGAGCCAGTCTCTCAGCCAGACTTACTAGAGCTGGGAAGATCTAAATTGCCTTGAGATGGGGATGGCCTGTTTCCTGGTTTGTCTCACACATCTCTGGAATTTTTGAGGACATTGTGAAAAGCTCATATGATACAGATCCCCTGAACAGTTTGAATATCCTGGTGCTATGGTCACTGAGTAGACAGAGAGACATCCAAGCTATAGGTGGCTCTGAGCAGAGACATCTGCTGTGCTCAGCTGGCCAGACCCATCCTCCCTCCTGCTTTCTATGTCACATACTAATGTTGTGCTTCTTGTCCCTAGCTGGCTTCTGCGTAATCCTGTGACACATCTGAGAACAACTGACAAGAACTTTATTGAGGCTGTTGACAAATATTTTGATCATCTGATTCCCAAAATACTTCCTCTCCAGGTGAAAATGTCCCTTCTAAATTCAACAACAACAAAAACAACAACAAAACAAACAAACAAACAACAGGTGGGGGAGTATGTAGAAAATGAAAGCATTTTACTTACAGGTTAGAAAAATCATATTCTGAAGTTAGCAGAGTATTAGCATCGTATCATTGGCGGCATGATAGCATCTTAGAGGGAGAATTTCCAATTTTAAAGAACAGGGAGTTTATATCTATTATAAGTTTTATTGTTTTGTGTTAGGAGGGGTCAGTTGAGCTTCATACTAAGTGATGAGCTTGACCTAGCCTGTATGTCAAGAGTCACAAGGCAGGAAAACACTAAGGTAAGATTGTAATTTAGACTGCCACAACATTTTATTCTCTGTCTCAGAGAGTGCAATTGAGCTTGGCCAGATTTCTGATGGGGGGGGGGCAGTCTGCAAGATGATATGTGATTGAACAACATTCACTTTGGAGAAATACTTGTGGCTTACTATCGAATAGGCAATTCCTAGTTACTCTAGGCTACCAAATGAATTTTCTTACAAGTTAGATCTAGATCCTCAAGTTAAGTATAGAATCTTGGATTGGTCCTTGTAGCTTTGCCCCAGACTGTCTAAAAAGACATCACACGAGATAGGGATAACACAGAAGGTTGTTCCAGTTGTCTGTATGTACCAGATACCTGCTAAGTTCACTGATCAGTTCATTGACAATGGCTACTCTAAATTATTCCTGTTATTTTAACTGGTAAATTCTGGGGAAAATGAAATGAAGTCGTGTGTGTATGTGTGTGTTGTGTTCTGTGTGTATTATGGTAAAATAAAATTTTTCTCATGCCCCACACTAATTTATTTGTCCCTTTAGAAGACAAGCATTTTTCTTAACCATACTTTTATATACTCCCCCCAAATTTGCATGTTCTTTTAACACAAAGCACAGAACTCCCCGTAGTCATTTTCTTGTCACTTGAGAAACTATATCTGAAAAGTGCCACTCTTCTTGATCACTGCAAGTGTTGCACAGTAGAATAGACTACATGCTTTTTGCCTATTCATGGATATTTGAAATTTTCAGTTTTACTCTATTATACATGATGTGGTTGATTTAATGTATCAGTTTGTGTCTATGTGATTACTGTTTCTGGTTTGGTATCTCCCAGTAGATACCAAACACAGATACTGTGCACTTTCATTCTTTACAGGATACACGATGCTTGGAAAAAGTGATGTCTTTCATTTTCAATAGTCAGCCTTCAGCACAGACTGAGGCATGATAAGAATGTCCTTGTATAATGTCATACAGTTTGTAAGACACCCATTGTTCAGTTTTTGTAGTATTCTTTGGTTTGATAAGTAAAATATAAGTGTCTCTTAAAAATATGATTGTGAGGTAAATAATAAATTCTTGATATAGCCTGAGACAAGAAAGATAACAAATTCTCAAGAATTTTCCAAAAATTTTGCATCTGAGGATGAGATGCTGATAATTTATGAAGCCATCTGTTTTCTTCCTGGATATTGATAGCACCCAGTTAGTTCTTACTGAGCACAGGTTCTGTGCAGCTTCCATGGTGATGGGAAAATGGAAATCAGTCTGTGTAGAAGGAAAAGAGGAAGGCACATAAAAGAGGGGAACTGTATGAAGTACCTGCTCATAGGAATTGTGGGAGTGGATGGAAGTCTATGTGATGGATTAGGTGGGAAAGTGGGTAGTGAGTTTGGAGTTGGAGATACGGAAGTAAGTTTGCGGGTTTGAGAGCTCATGGTTAATGAATGTGAGAAATAGAAAATAAACTCTTGTTCCTATAACTATAAAACATTGTGAAAGGTAAGACACCTTTAGGAGTTTATGTGCCTAAAGATGAATGAAGGTGCCTGTCTCTAGCACAGGAGAAAGCACCATGTCAGTTCTGGTATCTTTATTGCCATCCCAGACTCCAGGTTTTGCTCCAATAGAAAGATTGTTCTTCAACTGTCATGTGTTTGCTTCTCAGTACCGCCATGGTGGCCCTGTTATTGCTGTCCAAGTAGAGAATGAATATGGTTCATTTCAAAAGGATGAGAAGTACATGAATTACCTGACAAGGGTAAGGATAATTGTTCTGCATCTATACTTTCATGTCTTCTTTTTAATTTTGTGCCCTTCTTAAAAAAATGCATATGTGATTGCCAGTCTTGTGGGTGGTATGTGACTGTTCTTGAAGAGATGTGAACAAACTTGTTAAAATACTGATGACGGAATGAAGAAATAGTTTCACCCAAGACTAGCTAAATAAATCAGTGAGTTTATTGGAGTTTCTCATAAGAGCATGGTAGGTTCAAAGATAGCTGCATCACGGAAAAGCCAGACAGTGCTATCTTTGGAACTTGCCACATGACTTGCAGGTAATTTGACCTATTATTGTCTCTCCTCCCCAGTAGGTGTTACTGCTTATTGGGAATCTCCCATTTCAGCTTTCTGATCCATCTAAGTTTTGTTTACTTCCAACACAGAAACTGGGAATGGCCTGATTTCAGTCATTGCCATTCAGCTAATATTACTTTTTCTTGATTTTTTTAAAAAAAGGTACTGAGCTGGGTGTGGTCATGTACATGTGTAGGAGGCAGAGGCAGGAGGATCAAGAGCTCAAGAGCATCCTCAGCTACAGAGCAAATTCAAGGGCAGCTTAGGCTATAGAAAGCCCTATCTTAAACAGCAATAACAACACTAACAGTTACCACTTAACTTCATGTCTATGATTGTATGTGGCTATGTGAACATAATAGCTACACAGGGAAGACCTCATGCTTTCTGAGCCATCTGTCTGATTTCCAGGCTGTATGGTCCAAGCAGAGTTTTCAGAATATAGCTTCCCCTTGCTACAGACACAGTAGGATTTCTTATTTCTGTTGATAGAATCAATACAGAGTTCAAGCTTTAGGAAGTTGATTGGTACTCTTAGGACCCAACATGGTTAGCCTCTCCCTGATAGCAATTCAGAGTTTGAGACCACCAGATGTAATAATTTAAAATATAAAAACCCAGTTTATCTACAGCAATGTTGTGACAGCCTTCTTTGCAAATCTGAGAACTCCTCCAAAAGTAGAAGACAGGTGCTGGAGTTTTAAAGGCACACACTCAATTGTCTCAACTCTTGGGATTTTCTGCTATATGAGGCATCATGATTTTGTTCCTGTTTTATTCTTTTCCTGAGCAAACACTGGTTAAGTGAGATTACAGAAGCAGAATGAACATCTTGTGAATATTGTAGGATAACAATTACACAATAAGGGCAAGGAGAATAATTTTTAGGAAGCAAGCCAAGTGGCTCTGAGATCAGTCTCTTAATTAGATTGCTGTCAGGACTTGCCTGTTGACAGGGCTGACCTCAGGGCCATGTTCTAGACATCTTGTGGTCAACAATCCTAAGTCTAAGAATAAAATCCTGTTGACTCTTAGGTTTTTCCCTAAGAGTCCCTCCTCTTACTGAGCACAGGTTCTGTGCAGCTTCCATGGTGATGGGAAAATGGAAATCAGTCTGTGTAGAAGGAAAAGAGGAAGGCACATAAAAGAGAGGGAGCTATATGAAGTACCTGCTCATAGGAATTGTGGGAGTGGATAGGAAGTCTATGTGATGGATTAGGTGGGAAAGTCGGTAGTGAGTTTGGAGTTGGAGATACAGAAGTAATCTCCCCTCCCCTCCCCTCCCCTCCCCTCCCCTCCCCTCCCCTCCCCTTCCCTTCTCTTTTCTATCTTCTCTCCCCCAACATATTAGTTTGAAACTCAGTTTAAAATGGAGCTAGTTTTTAACCATTACACTACCACCAAATGTCTTCCATTTTTAATCTTGTAATTTACATACTTCTATAGTATGGCCATTGAGAAACTCACCTTTCATTTACTGTGGATGTTAGGGCCTATAGGCCTCCACTTCTTTAGTGAAACAACTAGAACTACATCAAACTGAGCCTAACACAACAATTTCTTCATTGTTTAAGTGGTAGATGGTCATTCTACATTCAAGCCTTTCTGTGTTAGTCAATTTCCCACTGCTCCAACAGATACCTTACATACAATTAGTCATATGCATGTGTGAAAAGTCATGATGAAACCTATTATCCTGTATAATAAATATATGCCAACCAGAAAGTAAAGGATACATGAAACAATTAACCTATAAGCAGAATAGATTTACCTTGATTCATAGCTTTGTAATTCCAGCCCATGATTGGTTATCTCTAGTGGGATTTGTGTTGAAAGACAATGCATATCACCACACGAGTCTAGGCAGAATCAAACCACTTACCTCCTGATCTGGTAGTACAAGGAAAGTGAAAGAAACTGGACCACCACCAGTCTCCTTTCAGAACATACCTCCAATGGCCTAAAGCCTCTCCACTTTCTAAAGTATCTACCGTCTCCCACAAGTGTCATGTTGAGTACCAATGTTTTTTTCCATATGCACATTTGAGAGACATTATATATACCTGTTTTGTAGTTCACACTATTGCCATCTGAACCAAACTGTCTTTATTATCCAATTTTACATTATCTGTTCTTTCCCATGGGAGAAAGAAAAGTGTGTTCATACTATTCATTTCCTTAACAGGCTCTGCTGAAGAGAGGGATTGTAGAGCTCCTCTTGACCTCAGATGATAAGAATGGAATTCAGATGGGCTCTGTCAATGGAGGTACTGGTTTATAGTCATTTTATAGGACAACCAAGGCTCTTAGCCAGCCAATAGAAGTATCAAAAAGAATCAGATGCATACATGATCCTCTTTCTCATGTCAATTGAAATAGATCCCAGAGATTGGATATGATACAAAACAAGGCTCAACATTAAAGCTCAGAGTTCAAACACCGCATGTGTCATTTCCCCCTCCTTGAACAGGGCATTGATAGAGCTCTTCATTCTGAGTACATCTTTTAATTTTTAAAGTAGTTTCCATGGGTAGGGATCTAGGCTGGTACGATACATGGTTTAGATCCCCATACATCCCATCATCATGGATAGTCACACAGGAAACAATAGGATGGATGTAAATGACACATGCTACAGCTAAATTCTCAGTTCTGGCATCATAAATTTTAATCTAAGTCTATTCTGCTTATAGGTTAATTGTTTCAGGTATCCTTTACTTTTTGGTTGGCATATATTTATTATACAGGATAGTAGTTTTCATCATGATTTTTCACACATGCATATGACTATTTAATTGTATGTAAATTGGAGCAGTGGGAAATTGACTAGCACAGAAAGGCTTTAATGTAGACACTTAGCAGATTCCAAAGAATTTAGCCAAACCCCAAAGTGATAATAGTATGAGAAAATGCCAAGATATGAGCATGTGGTTGGGTCCAGGGCTTATCATAAGGTGACCTTTAGTTCGTACTGGTAACTATTGTGACCTGCTGTCATTTTGGGGGGTCAAGGAATAGCTCTGCTCCTATTACCATACCCTGGAAAGTGTTGAGCCTGGGATCAGAGACTTTCTTCCAGTTCCTAGGCGTTGTTATGCTAGCTGGCCTTGCCTTGGTCCACCTCTCTGTACAAAGTGTGGTTAAATTAAAAAAGAGGGTGTTCTCGCATGTGTGGTTTGGCAGTAGCTATGACAGTCCTTTATGTTTTTCAAAATGGGTTACAAACAGTGTGTTGTTACCACTTTTACTCATCCTGTCTCCCCGCCACCCCAAGTTCCTGATGATCCTTGTCACAATGTCTCAGAAGTACCTCTCCTCTACAGCTTTGGCTACTATCAATGTGCACTCATTTATTAAGGATTCCTTTATTAAGCTTCATGAAATGCAGGTAAGATTTTAAGCAACATAGAGTTTTGTCTGTCTTTTCTCAAGATCTTGCTATCTATAAAATTGATGTTAAAGAACACAGGAGGTATGATATGGATATAACCACGTCACCCTGAACCTTGTTGGGGTTCAAAGCCACTTGGTAAGAAATGGTGAAAAGAAACTTTCTTCTATCATCTCCACTGATGGGTTATGTCAATGAGATTACTCTGAAAACCACGAGTGGGCTTATGCCAGACAGGAAATGAATATATCAGAGGGAGCAAATGGTGTTCTTCCTCCCAGAGGACACAGTCACAGAATTTCCCAGTGGCAAGCTCACCATAATCTGTTGTTGCTTTTACTAGAATGTTGGGATTCTGTGCTTGTTGCCACACTGAAAACCCAGAAGAGATATTAGTGGATTATGGGTATATTCAAGAATTGGAAGGAACTGGGTGTATTAAAGACCAATCCTGACAAGTGTAGACTTTTATGTCTCAAACCTTCAGTTTGGAGGAACAAGGTGCCTTAGTTGGGGTTTTCGTTTGCAGTGATGAAACACTATGACCAAGGCAACTTGGGAGAAAAGTATTACTCAGATCACACTTTCAGGTGACAGTCCATCACTTAGGGAAATCAAGGCAAGAACTCAAAGCAGGAACCTGGAGGTAGCTGATGCAGAGATCATGGAGGGTGCTGCTTACTGGCTTGTTCTCCATGGCTTGCTCAGCCTGCTTTCTTAGAGAACCCAGGACCACCAGCCCAGGGATGGCACCACCCACAATGCTCTGGGCCCTCCCTCATCAATCACTAATTAAATGAATGCCTTAAAACTGGATCTTATGGAGTCATTCTCTCAATTGAGGTTTTTCTCTTTTCAGATAACTCTAGCTTGTGTCAAACTGACATACAACTAGCCAGCATATAAGGTTAGATGGATGTTAAAAGCTTTTGTGAAATACTAGGTAGAAAATTCCTGTAGTAGGTGGAATCTTAATGTGCATCTCTCCTCTTTCTTTGAAAGTGGTATTGGGTGGGTATTTGTTCTGAATATGGTCATTTTCATTTTGCTCTGAAAGTCAAAGTTTACCAGGACCTCTCCATTTTTACTTTAGATAAAAAGATGTTCTTTGCCTTCTTCTATTCTCTTCTCTCTCTCTCTCTCTCTCTCTCTCTCTCTCTCTCTCTCTTTCTCTCTTTCTCTCTCTCTCACCCCCTCTCTCCATCTCAGAACCATTTATGTTAGCTGAGCATGGGGGAGATAACTTATATTCATTATCTTACCTTTGAAATAAATACACAAGATCCTCCTTCAGCATGTGGGGCTGGGAAGAATCTGAGGAGAGGTTAAATGTGTCTTCCTCTGGTGAGGTTTACTTTATTCTATATTGATGAATCCAAAACTTTAGACTTTATTTGTGAAAATGTCAACAAGGGGTTAGTACTTAGTAGCATATTATAGAGTCCTTTCTACTTTTTCTTTTTAGAAAATGTGTGTGTGTATGTGTGTGTAGGTGTGTCTGTGTTAGAGACAGAGAAGGAGAGGGAGAGGCAGAAGGAGAGGGAGAGGGGGAGGGAGGGAAGGAGAGAGAGAGAGAGAGAGAGAGAGAGAGAGAGAGAGAGAGAGAGAGAGAGAGAGATCATGTATCACAGTGCATGTGTAGGTCAGAAGACATCTTTGTGGAATGAATTCTTTCCTTTCACCTTTACCTGGGTTTTGGAGATGGAACCAAGGTCATCAGGCTTGTGTGACAAGTCCTTTTACACACTGAGCCATCTCCCTGGCCCCCTGTTCATTTTTTTAGCCAGCTGTTTGTTAGTACTTTGAACTTTCCAAGGTTTCTATCAGCATCTTTTCTTGTGGGTGAAAGGGTGGAATGGCCCATCCTTTGGATGCGAGAACCCACAGAGTGCAGAGTAATAAGAAGAACTCAGCATCTGACTTAACTGCTATACATCTCGTTTAATCCCAGCTTCATCTGATAACTTAACAAGTAGAGAAATTATCATAGAGACTAGAAAGTCCTTTTCTTTTATACACAACTTTAAAACAACTTAGGTCTTCTTTGAGGTGTCAAACTCATCCAGATCTGAACCATAAGTAAAACTTAGTGGCTATCTTGAAAAGATTAGCCAGTGTCTTTTTTTGTTTTTTAACTAAAGTTCAATTTATCTTTATTTTACATTTGACTATTTTGCTATTGTAGTGAATTATCTATGTGTGATACTTATGAGACTAGAATAAGGTGGCAGATTCCCAAGAACTGAAATGGTTGTGGACTGCCATGTAGGTGCTAGGAAACAAACCCCAGTCCTTTGCAAAAACAGTCAGTGGTTTTAACTGTAGAGCCATCTCTCCAGGCCTACCAGTGTCTTAATAAGTAGATGGTTCATCTTTTCCATTGCTCCGAAACAGTCTGTACAAATGGCGTTTGATGGAATGGTCCACACTGAGAATCAGGATGCCCACGATGAGTATAATCTTTACATTGTTTAGAAATCGTTACTCACCATTTAAGCAACTTCAGAAACAAATGATTGCTCTTTACTACCTTGAAACCTACCACACACACACACACACACACACACACACACACACACACATTTTCTAAAAAGGAAAAGTAATACCTTAACTACTTCAAACCTGAAAGGAATTTCCTTGAGCAAGATTTAGTTATCATGGCTGTATCCTCAGTTCTAGAAGGCTATCCCACTAGCCTGAAACCTTGTCTTTTCCCATTCATTTGTTGGCAACTAGTATCTTCTCTTTTCTTTCAACTATATTATATTGATGGGAAAAAAGTCCCACAGCAGACAGTTTCTGAAACTTCCCAAGTCTTCTGCTAAAATCTCACCAAAGATAGTACAGGAGTTTTAATATAATATTTTATTTATTTATTTATTCATTTATTTAATGTATATACATATTTTTATTAGTTATTTTATTTATTTACATTTCAAATGTTGTCTCCCTACCTGGTTTCCCTTTCACAAACCATCTATCCCATTCCCCCTCCTCTGTGCCTCTATGAGGGTGCTCTCTCTTCCCTCCCACTCCACTCTCACTGCTCTAGCATCCCCTATGCTGGGACATCAAGTCTCCACAGGACCAGGGGCCTTCTCTTCCATAGATGTAATATAAGGCAATCCTCTGCTACATATGCAGCTGGAATCATGGGTCTGTCCATGTGTACTCTTTGGTTGGTGGCTTAATTGGTGGGAGCTCTGGGGGGTTCTGGTTAATTGATATTGTTGTTCTTCCTATGAGGTTGTAAACCCCTTCAGCTCCTTCAGTCCTTCCCCTAACTCCTCCATTGGGGTCCCTGTGCTCAGTCTGATGGTTGACTGCAAGCACGGGCTGGAGAGATAGTTCAGCTATTAAAGTCTATTCTCACCACCAAAATATAATATTTTTATTAATTATTAGAAAATTTCAGGCATGAATACAACTTCTCACAGGCCTACTCCCAGCTCACCTGCTCCTAACTTTATATCTTCTTCTTCTTTTTAAAAATAAACTATGCAGTCCAATTTGTGAAGCTCACATACTCAGTGGCAAGTAGTGGGGCTATCACTGGTGATTGGTTAACCTTCCAGGGGCCACACTCTTAAAGAAACAGGACTTGCTCTCCCCCAATAGTAAGCCTCTCAGCTGAGGACTCATGGCACCCCTGCCCTCTATGTTGGATTATCAACTGGCTTGTTCTTGCGCAGGTACTGTGCAGGCAAACAAGCAAAAAACCTGAAACTCTGAAATGATACAGCACAGGACTATTAGAAAGAGGCTTATAATCTTGTATTTTTGTATTCAAAAGCAAATAACAATCTTCTGGCTTTGTCTTCAAGTGGATTGTAAAAACAAATAAAAGACTAAGACTAAAATAAAAAAATAAAAATGCCCTCCCAAACAAAACCCAAACTAAAAACTAAAACCAGCTTACCAAACACACCCACAAAACAAAAAAGAACAATCCTGAAAGACCAAAATTGAAAACCATCCATTATTTCCCAGAATAACAGGCATCGAAAGTTTGGCATGGTGGAATGAATATATTATCCAGTGTATTTATAGTTCCCAGTGTTAGTGGGAACTATTGTCCAAGTAAAACTCCAGTTAATGACTATATGGCTTCAAGTATTCCCAGCTGGTACTGTAACTATACCCTACATCCTAGGAAACAAGTTATAAGAAGAAAATGACAGCTAATTCAAACACGAATATTTTTCAGAGAAACACACTTCCTGGGACTTGCTGCCCCCTGGTTTTTAGCTTGTACTAACAGTGCTTCCCCAAACATCTAGAACTGCTACTTAGACCTCATACAATGGGAATGACTTATTTTGTGCCAGCTCATACTGCAGAGTGACCTGAGCAATTTAAGCCTCAAACATGGAAGTAAAGAGCCCTAGTGTGGTTGTACCCAGGCTAGGACTCATCAATTCCCAAGAAAAGCCAGACAGCCAAATGAATGGAGTACTTTAAAAACAAAATCACACAAATAAATATGCTACAACAGAATGAAACTGATGAGGAGCTACATACAGCCTAAGATTCAAGCTAGAACACCCCCCTCCCCGCCCCTGGCTATCAAAAGCCCAAACCCTCTTCCTTCTACCAATGAGTTATTTATTGACAGCCAAAGCTAAGAGTTAGAAAAAAAGGAGAGTCCTGGGACATAATGTGTCTTCTGGGAGCGGCTAGGATATCTCAGAGCTGCAGCATAGGGCTATCTGTGAGGAGTTGGGTCTCTTCTTCCCTAATGGTTTCTGGTTCTCTGGTTGGAGTGGAGAGAGCCATGCTGCTTTGGGTTCTTTCTCTTGGGCTGGCTTCATGAAAACATTACCAGAGAATGAGATTTTTACTGCTCCATGCTCTACTTGAGAGCCTGGAAAAGGAGTGGAGTGAAAGGAATGGGTTTGATTCAGCCTTTGGCTTGAGGAAATGTAACACTTTTTCAGATCCCGGTCTTCAGGAGCAATGCTAGGCATCATGGGATTTTATGGAACAGAGAGTAGAACATTCATGGCCAGGCAGAATCCTTTTTAGAGTGCATTCTCTGTCATCTTTCCTTTGAGAATCATGCGGGGCAGGGCTTTTCTCCTGAAAACAACAACTCCTTTTCTTCAAAGTCACAGCTGAACTTGACCTAGAGGTCACACATAGAAGGATAAGCCACTGTGAGAAGGACTGTGAGAAGGACTGGAGAAGAGGTTAGGAAGTACCTGGATCCTGCTACTTTGTTAACATCATATAACAAGAGATAAGAAAGGAAGCTAAGCCATGCTTCTTGACAAAGTCCCACTTGGATTGCTTTCTTTTTCCTCATATAGCCTCCATACATTAGTTAATAAACATCTTGAGGAAGGAAGTTCTTTTTTTGTCATTATTATTGGTTTTTGTTTTCTTATGGAGTCAGAGGGTTCATTCCTGGCTTGCTTGGCCTCACATGCTTGGGCATAGCATCAGAGCACACAGGATACAGAAAGTGAGATAGGATGGGACCAGGGAAAAATACTCCAAAGTGCCCACCCAAAGCGACTTTCATCTCTCTGCTAGGTGTTACCTACCTCCAAAAGTTTCCAGAAACTCCCAAAACAGTGCTACCAGATAGAGACCAAGTATGTAAATATGATATGTGGCAGACATTTCATACTCAAATTCTGAGAGTAGCTAACATTTGCTAAGCACTCGTGTGCCAGGGACTGTACTTGGTGTTTATTATTACCCAACTCTCCCAGGGCAATGTGGTAGGTACAGTTGCTGTCCCCACTTTATAAGGAAATCAGGACACAAAGGGATGTAGAAATTCACACAAAGCTGGGATTTGATAGTTACAGATGACTTCTGTTGATGCAACTAGGTTCAACTGGAGTCCACTCAGCAATTATCATTGAGTCAAAAGCCACAGACAAAGTGCTGCTATTGCTCAAGCCAAATGAAGACACCTGAGACAGGACTGTAGGCAGTCACATTCCATGGTGTCTCTGTCAGATGCCACCTGTGCCTTCTCTCAAGCATTCCAGTAAGATACGGTCATGATCTTTCTTCTTTATTTTAATTTTAGTGTTTATAAAGAAAAGCATATGGGACACTCCAGTTAATTATCTTCTTGACATCTTTTCCCTCCAAATTTTAAAATTAGATTAATATCTGCCTTAAGGTTTTCTGAAAAAATAGTTTTTGTTCCCTGCATCTCTGGATTGAATTTGCTTTTATTTACCTACATTGTTTTTTTTTTTTTTTCCTGGTTAAAACTTATACATGATTTGTGTTGATTATTTTCTCTTCTATAAATCTTATTAGTGTTAATTTTCCTATATTTACATCATACCAATTTAGGTATATTATATTTACATTGAATCTAAAACATTCAAAAACATCTGAAAAACTTTTCTTTATTCCATGTTTAAAATATGTTGTTAAAATTCTGAATCTTTAGGGATTTTCCAGTCATTCCTAATTTTCATTTTACATTTAATGTGTGTGTGTGTGTGTGTGTGTGTGTGTGTGTGTGTGTGGAGAGAGAGAGAGAGAGAGAGAGAGAGAGAGAGAGAGAGAGGATGATGATGTGCAGATAAAATTTTAACACATTTGGCTCAAGCTCAGGGCTTGCTATTAAAATATTACTTTTCAACAAGAGCCTTCATTGTTCAACATACTTGCTTCTGGAAGTGGTGTGAATACAGTTATTAACTTGAAAGTATGTTTGGTCAATGGTTTAGGCAACATGAGATACAGTTTAAAAGGAATGTCCACACTTTAGGTAAAAATGAGTTCTGGAGAGTTGGGAAATATATGACTTTGATTTATTTCTGTATAGCCTGTGCTAATGAGTCTTTGGTGATCACACCCATAGCACAGTGTGATGGTTAGGATTGTGACTTCAGGAACTACATACTCACTAGTTCAAATCCCAGCTAAAGCACTTTCAAGCTGAGCTAAGTTGGACAGCAGCCTAAGTTTGTAGTAACCTACGTTTCTTCATTTGTTCAGTGGGAGTGGTAGTTTATCACTGTGGGTCTGTTAAATAAAACTACTTAAATAAAATGCTGGACGTCGTGTTGGGGGGGATACTCGAGGGTGGGGAGGTGAGGTACAGGGGAGGGTGGGTGAGGGTACACCAACGTGGAGGCAGGAGGAGGGGGAAGGGATAGTGAGTTCCTGGGAGGGAGGGGGGAAATGGGTAGGAAATTGGAGTAAAACATCTGAAATGTATAAAAACATAATTTTGGCCATAACACAATTTTCCAATAATTTAAAAAAAAAAAAAGAAAAAAGAAAAAAATGCTTTACTCTATGCCTTGTAATAGTAAAAGTTCAGTAATTACTAGTCATTTTGATTTGTTAATTGTTTTATTACCATAAAAGGCATAATTCATAAAGATATAAAAATTTAAAGTCTTTACATGCTTTATTAGCAAAAGGTACAAAATAAGTACTTTTAGATATAAAAATTATATGAATATGAGAGTATTTATATCAAAACAGGAGAATCTCTGAATTGGGCAAAAGGTGGAAAACCTTGCTGGCATTCTCCCTCACTGGATCCTTTTGTTCTGCTCTATTTTCCTTTGTTACACTGAATGTTTGACTTGCTTTGTTTATAGAATGATAAGCCCATTATGATTATGGAATACTGGACTGGCTGGTATGACTCATGGGGGAGTAAACACTCTGAGAAAAATGCAAATGGTAAGTGAATCATTGGATTTGACTCAGGAAGGCCCTATGCCATGGATCATTCACTCAGCTCTCTGCTTATTGACATTTCTGTGCAGGCATGAATATCCATCTAACTTTGCTAATTATAAGCATTGGCTGTGTTCATGTGCACACATAGTATGATACCTACCCTATAGCAATCTTACAATTAAACAAAACAAGCAGATTGTTAGAAATTAAAACATCACTGTACAGTGCATATTTCTCAGGTGTGTGCTGCAGGCTACAGGTGCAGTCAGAGAACCAGGATAGGAAATAGTTTGACATTCCTACAAATAGTTCTGGAGCATTCCCGTGTCATCATACTCATCCTTAGGAAAGATGACTTTAAGGCATTGTCAACAAAATGTGGGTGGTTACTAGGAGCCTACAAGCAGTGAGAGATGAGAACTTGGATCCTGGGCTCCGAGAACAGGACTCTAATCCCAAGTCTCAGCAGTAGCTTTGCAATTTGAAGCAGATTTCTTTTACTTCTGAGTCAAAATGTCTGTCTACCCCCAAAATGGAGATTATTTAACTTAGATACTCACCAGCGGATGAATAGATAAAAAGAATGTGGTAAGTATGTACAATGGAGTATTATCGAGCCCTACAAGAAGGAAACCCTGCCATCTGTGGCAACAGACTAGGAAGTGTTCTCTGTGTTAAATGAGGTCACCCAGATAAAAGATGACAAGTTTGATTTCTCCTGCATTTATGGAAATTAAAAATAAATGTTGATCTTTTAGAAGAGCAGAGTGGAACAGTGGTTATTAGAGACTGAGAAGGATGGAGAGAAAAGGGAAGGAGCCCAGTGAAAGACCTCAAAATGCAGCCAGAAGAGAGAATTAGGTGGAGCTTTCTGTAGCTTAGTGAGACAAATACTTGTTAAAACAATCTGTGAGACATTCACAATGACTAAGAAAAGTGACTGTAAAAACCCAGCCTAAAATGATCAATGGATACTGATACAGACACACTCCTTATCCTGGTTTGGCTATTGTGCTTTGTACACAGATATCAAATTACCATGAAGTCACCCATAAAAGCATATGAAGACTACATCTCAGTAAAATATAATATAAAAAGTCCTTTTCTCAAAAGTGAAGAATGGGGGAAGTCTAGGATTGTTGAAAAGATTTAACGCTGTCACTTGGAACAATGCCTGGCAATTTCCATTCACTTAACAAAAGTGTGTTACCACAAAACTCTTCTGTTACAGCTCTATGAAAAGCTTACTTGTCCTGAAATAGGAGAGTTGCCTAAGTATTGGTGAATGAGAAACAGGCAATATCTGGTTTGGACTGTAAAAAAACAAAGCAAGGGAAACATGACTACCACAACCATTAAAGATCATATAAAAACAACACCAGTGTCACCCCAAAACCTGACCACCATCACCAGTCACAATGCCACCAAGCCACATTGTCTCTTGTGTCTGGGGCACAGTGTTTTGATTGTTACACATAATGTTTCATCAGTTAACTGACTCATCATTCCTGTGATGGTGTGGGAATTAAAGCCTTCATTTGATTGGTAGCAAAAAGTCAAGAGAGAAAATAAGCCATATGTGGTCTTACAAACAGTACAGAGCACAGTCAAAGCTGAGGTCCATGCTGAACTGCCATCTCCCGTTTCCATGACAGCCAGAGGGAAAAGGGAGTTCATTGTTAAATATGCTGGAAAAATGGAAGTTTCTGTGACCCAAGATTATAAATACCACAGGCATAGTACAGTAATGCAGTGTTTTTAACTCAAAACTTCTTAGAGACATTGTCCTGGGAAGGTAGGAATGAGGGCATACTAGTGATTTGTAAGTTATTTAAACATTTAAATATTTATAAGACAGGAGTATTAGACTATCATTTAATACATGCAGTTTGGGAGTCAATTTATAGCAAAGCTATAGTGGAAAAAAATGAAAAGAAAAGAAATAAATTAAAAGAAAAGAAAGCTGAAAGTTCCAGGACTTAGTTTTCAGGAGTGGTTCTGGATGGTAAAGTAGGTGAAAAAGATGACAAGATTGACTGTGCTGGACTGAACTAGAAATGATGGTTTTCACCTAAGATCTCCGTCTATTTTTTGTTTTTAACTCCTTTTTTTCCAACAGAAATTCGACGCACAATATATAGATTCATCAACCATGGATTCTCCTTCAACATGTATATGTTCCATGGTGGAACCAACTTTGGTTTCATAAATGGAGCTCGCCAGGGAAATCATCACATTAGTGTTGTGACTAGCTATGGCAAGTGGTGATGGTGTGGTCACTTCCCTGGGGTGGGTGGTCCTACGGTTTGGGGGAGGAGACTCCAGAATCCTGCTCTTGTATCATAAGGTCCTAACAAGCAATCTGTTCTGAGCCCTGAGGCTTTTCATCGGCTTCCCTTTATTCTTTGACGTTTACACTGCCCAGTCAGCTGTCATTCTAGCAGGCAGGCTCCTGAGCACTACATGCTCTGCTTCATGCTTGTGTGTGACCCCCGTGCTCTCAGATCTAGCTTAGCAGGACTAGGATCCAGGCTTGAAGGGACAGGAGTGTCTGTGAGAGAGCAAAAGGGCAGGGTGAGTCCCAGGTTTCCAGATAGGATTTGGAGAAGGTTCCCAGGTTGACATTTACACCCGTATCCCACCCAGAGGCAGAGGATGTGTCTTCCTTCTGTCTCATCTTTGGTGGGTCTGGGTTTCCATGCTTGAAGCAGGGCCTGCTGTGAAGGACTGCATGTCCCAAACAGGAACATCTCTGTCTTGTAGACTATGATGCTGTGCTGTCTGAGGCTGGTGATTACACAGAAAAGTATTTCAAGCTTCGGAAACTCTTTGCATCTGGTTCAGGTACTTACTGTCTCAGTAGGAGGATAGCATTCTCATCTGCTAGTCATAATTTGTGGAGGAGAAAAAAAAGGGAAAAGTCCTTTTTTGGAGAGGTAGCATCTTATGAAGCTCTTGAGAGCAAGGACCATCTTACATTAACTTCCAGGTGTCCCACTTAAAGGCTAGATGGGTTGTATGTCCATTTAGAAACCTTTAACCTTCTTTACTGAAATAAAAATTATGATACTGGTGTGTTATGTCATGATGAAGAGTAATCGCTTATTTGCAAAACTTTAGTATTGTGTGGGATGTAGTAACCACATATGCAGAAAAAAACTTATTTTGACTTTAACTAAATGCATCCACTTCACTGTCTAGTGAAGGTTATAACAGAGATAAGAGCCAGTACTGCCAGGTGTAACATGGAGCTTCCTACTGGTCTTCTTTCTCTATGTTTCCACCAGGTAAACATGCTTACTATGTGTTTGCTAGGTATGTTGTCTACCAGGAATTAATGCTTCCTAGATATGTGTCTCTACCAGGTCTGTGTGGGTGCAAAATAGCCCCTATTATCTCTCTTGGAGAAACATACTTATGTCCTAGGATAGAACTCTTTTTTTTTGCCCCTGTCTCTGGATACAAAGGTCACAGATAGTCGTGGGAATGCTTAGGGAGAGGAATGATCATTTTAGCCACTTTGCCCTGTGCTCCAATGCCATTCTCATTGCAGCACACCCTCTGCCTCCATTGCCTCTTCTTATTCCCAAGGCTGTCTATCCCTCTGTGAATCTATCATTCTACCTGCCACTGTTTGATATCCTACCGTACTTAAATAAGGTGAGTACTGCATGGGTACCAGTGATGGGGTGGAGAGTGAGACCACTGAGAAGCAGGGGAGAAGGATGTGGGTCCCAGAGGAAATATCTCATCAGGGAACATTTTTTTTTATGGGTAAATTTGAAAACTACTTCTTGGCATTGTATCTGCACCTGCAATTATTGGTCAGGAATCACATGTTGCTTTGGAGAAGCTGGTAAAGAACTTGAAGAATTAGCAATGAGAATGAGAAAGCAGGCATTGCAGGGTATCCTATCTTAGAGGATTCTACTTCCAGCTTAGATGGACTCACTTACTGAATGCTATTATAGGACACACAATGGAAAGTCTCTGGCTAAGGACCCATGAAAGTAATCTTCTTCATTACCCACTAGCTAAGCTTTATTTTTAAATTATGCTTTTTCTCTCCCTCTAAATGAGAAACCTGTCCTAATTGTAGAGGCCAAACTCTTGAATTGGCTTTACTTACACTGTTGGTATTTTAGACAAGAAGCAGTGACAGTAAATTGTCCACATAACTAAATGTTTGGTGAGTTCAAAATCCTCTTGGCTTCAGGTATTTGCAATACGTTTGTTTGTTCTGCTGATTAGTTTTTATGATTATAGTGGCTGTGTGGTCTTCACAATGCCATATTACTCCAAATTCCTTGGATGGTGAATATATTACCACAGAAGCATTGTCATGGCATCTATTTGTGATTGTTTTCATTCAAGGAATCTTTGAGGACCATTGTGTGGTCCAACAAATAGTGACGTGAGTCTTAGGAGAAGGATCATGGTTTCTTCTCATTTTGTCTTCTGTTCCTGCCCTGTCTCCACCATAGCCTGTCATGTTACAATTTCCAGTCACCATGGAGAATCTTCCAATAAACAATGGCAGTGGTCAGACATTTGGATTGGTCCTTTATGAGACTTCCATCTGTTTTGGAGGCAGTCTCTTTGCTTCAGTTCATGATTCAGCACAGGTAGGCATCAGCATGCATCTCTGGTGATGTGTAGCCTACCCCACTATTGAGGAGTGTAGTTACAGATTCACTTTACTACATGCTAATATTTATTTGACCATTATGGTAGAATCATAAGAAACATAGAGTCAAATCAAATAGACTTTTATTGTTCTTCTTGCTGTTATTCAGTCTACTGGGGAGTCCTGTTCAACTTCTAGTTGTCTTAGCACTGAAGTTAGTATCTGTCTTTCTCTTCCACCTTCTACCTAAACCTCTGTTCTTCAGGTAAGTCAATTGGTCAATCTGACACTGACTCTATTTTTGTAGGTGTTTTTGAATGACAAAAGTATAGGAATTCTGGATGAGGATAATCATTTCCTGGATATTCCTAAAATCCAGGTAAGCAATGCCATAGCCCAGGAGATACCATTGATTGCCTCTTCATGGGCAGCTTGATTCTGGGCTTGCCTATTGCTTTCTCCCACTATGTTATTTCTTCTCACACAGGATTTGTAGCAGGAAGTGTGTAGGGCCTTAATCTTAAGGCCTCTTCTAAGCATTGGTAGCCTAAGGACCTACAGGATGAATTATTTAGTGAGCGTAGAAATTTTCTTTACTTCTAATTCAACACATGGCTCCTGTTTGGATTGCTGATCAATAGCAGAATGAAAGGTTATTTTTGACCATTTTAACAGGGTCAGCAAAAAAAGAAAGAGTAGGATAAGTATGGGATATAAGCCCGGGTCTCCTCTCTCTCTCTCCTCTCTCTCTCTCCTCTCTCTCTCTCTCTCTCTCTCTCTCCCCCTCTCTCTCCTCTCTCTCTCTTTTTGTGTGTGTGTGTGTGTGTGTGTGTGTGAGAGAGAGAGAGAGAGAGAGAGAGAGAGAGAGAGAGAGAGAGAGAGACTGGGAGGGTGTGAATTGGGAACTGCTGGTCTCTAAACCTCCTTTACCCAGTTTCTTGAGACTTGGGGAAAAAATGTTCTTGAATATAAACTCTTGATTGCTATTTTGTTTTCACTAATTTGTTCCCCTAAGCAGGGTTGTCAGCTTCTGAGGATCCTGGTTGAGAATCAAGGCCGAATCAATTTCTCATGGAGAATTCAAAATGAACAGAAAGGTAGGCTTTGGTCCTTAGAAACAATGTAACTCCTCTTCAAAGGAGTTTGTAACCTTTGAAGCTTCTAAGCTTCAAAGCTTAGAGCTATGGATGTTTTGGGCTGTGGAAGATGAAAATGGCCCCCTGAAAAGTGAGCTATATCATTCCAAGAGTAGTGATGTTACTTTGAGTCCCTTCCTTTGTTCTGACTTTTCTTGTTATCTACGGCAGGAAAGTAGAACAGTTATGTTGGATGCTAGCCCATCTTAGATCAGGACTTAGTCTTCTTTCAGGAAAAATCCCTATACTAAGTGGGGAAAGCTTTCAGTTCTGTGAAAGCATACAATAAGAAAACTCAAATGATGATAGGTCTGTTTAGTATTTGCTCTCTTGGCTGTATTCCTTGAAAGTTTATATAAGTTGTATTTCCCTGTCCCAAACTTTGAAGAATATCAGCACTTGTTGCTAGACTTTCTCTGTTTCCCATCCACAGGATTAAATCATATGGTTAGCATCAATGACATTTTGCTGAGGAATTTCACCATCTATTCTCTGGACATGAAGATGAGTTTCTTTAAGAGGTATGTTCCTCCTGGTTATGCACACTGAGGATCTGAGAGGTTATAAATTCTTCCTTTGCTGGTGAAAAGCCCAAGATTCAGATACCTGGATGGATATATCCAATTATCTGATGTTTTACTTCAGCACTAGAACAGAAGAGGTATTCTGATTGTCATGGTAATATTGCCAGTTCAATATGTCAATGGAATCCTGATCTCTGTAAGAGAAGTCTGGCTCAGATTGGAAGGAGAGCTGGGAAGAGTTTTCCTTAGCCCCATCTTTTGGTCATGTCTCCAGGCTCCGCTCTGCATCCTGGAGGCTTGCTCCAAAGACTTATAAAGGTCCTGCCTTCTACAGGGGAATTTTGAATGTTGGCTCTTCTCCTACGGACACCTTCCTGGACCTACCAGTAAGCTAGCCTCTCTTCTCTGATGCTCTAAATATGTATTTTCTTTTTAATATTTAGTTTATTTTTAGAAACATTTGTATGTATGTGTGTTTGTATGCATACATGTGGATGTGTGTGGCCTCTCCTGGAGACAGGAGACGAAGTCAGATTCTTTGGAGCTGGTGTGAGAAGCAGTTGTGAGCTACCTGACACAGGAACTGTTAACTGGTACTAGTTTTCTATAAGAGTGGGATGTGTTCTTAACCACTCCTGCATGTCTCTAGTTCCACACATATCTTTTTAAAGGCTCTAGGATGTTGTAGAAGAGGTAGCAGAAAGAGTTCAAGAGCCAGAGGCATAGAGGACTACAAGGAAACAATGCCTCTAGATCCATCAGAGCAGATGGACATGTGAACCAATTCCAGCATGGTGAGGGGGCTTGGTTGGCCATGACCTCTACCTGAGGAGCCTCTGGTAATTCTTAGCTATTGAGAGTTGTTGATAATTCTACCATAACCCAGTGGAAGGACATATGTCCATGGATACTGGGGAAGCACAAATTGGCACTGATATAGATGAAAAACAAATCAAAGTTTAATGGAAAGGAGGCAGTGAAGAAGTTGGGGAAGGGAGGTTGAATGTGGCCAAAATGTATACAAATAAGCTAAAGCAAAAAAACTTAAGCAAGGCTGTGATATACCTGAAGGAAGATTTGCCTTTCTCTCCTCTTCTTTACTTCTAATAAAGTATATGATCTTTCTCAATCATCCAAATTTATCATTATGTATAAGGTGTATGAGAATACAACCAGAAAATTCAAAGTTATAACATCTACAGAACAAATGGTGGACTCTCTTTAAAATGTTATCACATCCCACTTCATCATACCTGTGTTTGCCAAAACTATATATTTATGTTTAAATGTGCTTAAATATGCAACACATAAAATTTCTTCTTGATTAGTTTTCTAATCAAGGCTTGAGTTTTGACTTTTCAAAAAGTCAAATGGTAGTTCCATTGATAATTTTATAGTTGTTAAAAATCTGTATGGCATGTTTTATCCACTTTTTGTGTTTTCTTCCCCATTGGCTTGACTAGTGGCAATGTGCCTGGCTCAGTCTTCTGGGTGCTGGGAATATAAACATGTGTAGTGGTGAGTTTAGCTACACTGATTTGGTTCCTGGGGGGAGGTCACTCACATTCCACCACCTATGAGCTATCTGGACTCTTGAGTGGAAGACACACACACACACACACACACCCCAACACCAGTTAATTTTACAATGCCTTAGCTACCTCAAAGGCTAGGCACTCCTAAACTTTTCTCCTGCTACCCTAGGCCCAATTGAGGAAGTGGCCAATGGTCATCCACACAAATTCTCACATGGCTGGTTTGATTTCTCTCCTGTAGCTCCTATGTCTCATCCTTCTCCAAGTCATAGTGATTCTCTGTCTCCTTTTTTTGGTTCCTAGTCCACGCAAACCTAAAGGTCTCTACCCATCTTCCTTTGCCCAGCCATTAGCCACTGTCATATTTATTGGTTGATCAAAAACCAATTGGGACAAGGACCTTCAGTGTTTGGACATACAGATTACTGTTAAATCAAAGCATTTGAACCAATCCCCAACAAACATAAACTACCACATTGACCTTTTCAGTTTCTTTTCTCTTTTTTCTTTCTTTCTTTTTTTTTTTAAAATTTGGTTTGGTTGGGTTTTCATCTTTTCTTCCAGCTTACTATAAGATCTTATTTCACATCTTCGATTTTGGGCATTTTTTTTTTTTTGAGGAAACCTTTGGACAACTTCCTTTCACTGACTATTGTATCCTAGTTTTCAGTTGTTGGGAATGGGTGCTTCACTTCTCTTTCATTTCTGAAGGACAGATTTCCTAGGTATAGTATTGGTTGGCATATTTTTTCTTTCTGGACTTTAAATGTATCATTTTATTCACTTCTGTCTGTAAGTTTTCTTCTGAGAAATGGACAGTTACTCTATTGAAGATTCCCTTCTCTGTAGCTTGATGCTTTCCTCTTACCAATGTTGAATTCTTTTTGAAGTTTTGTTGGTTTGATAATAATACGCTTCAAAGGAAACCTTTCTTGGTAGATGATAGTTGAGATTCTTCAAGTTTCCTGGTTATCTGGATCTTTTCCAATATTTGGGTAGTTTTGAACTATTGTTTTACCAAGTAGATTTTTATGCCTATTTGTTCTGAAATTCTTCAATTTGATCGGTTCTGTTGTTGAAGCTTTCAACTATGTTTCTCATTTACATTTTTAACTTCTTTGGCTCCAAGATTTCTGTTTGTCTCTTCTTAAAAATAATGTCTAATTCTGTGGTTTGTGTCATAAAAATATATGCCTTTAGATGTTGTAGTAGAAAAAATACAAAAGAAACAATTAGAGTGTTATGGAAGGTCCTCAAAGACTTACTGGCTTACTTTAGGATGATGATGATGATGATGATGATGATGATAAATCAACCCCCTAGGGTGAGGAGTGATATTCTTGGCATGATGGGCAAGAGTAGAAAATTTGTTAATAGCTAAATGAGACAAGAAACCTTGAGGAGCAAACAAAAACCATTTTGAGATAAAGAAACCCATCATGCTCAGAAGTACTTTCATCTCCATCTTAATGACATAAGCTGAGTATGCCCTAAGGTGTTCCTTATTTCAAACCTGTGCCCTATGACCTTGGGGTCATGCCTAGGAATGTGTCCACCATCTTTTCTTATTGGACTGTGACATTAACCTGAGCATGCTCATTAATATACATCTAAAGCTGAGCTTCTTTATGAATGTGTTTTCTTTCAACATAGTAACCATACAAATATGCCTAGGCTTCCTAACTGAAGTCTCCAGAACAATACAGCCAATGTCACTTATTCTGGTTCTTTGGGGATATTTCTAAAAGCCAGGATGCATGTCTTCTAACCTTTTAAAAATAAAATTTGTCTTTAGAAGAAGTGGGTATAAAAAACAGAATAGGCAGTTAGTTATGATAGCATGTATCTATCCTTGTGGAGCCAGATATATCTAAAGTGATTTGATTATTGAGTACTACTTTGGCCAAGGAATTTATCCTTCAGTATTGAGCAGAAATGACCCAGGCTGTATTATTAAGGTATTTTCCTTATAGTATTTAATCATGTGTCCATGACTCCAACCTGAGCAAACATGTTCTACAATATGTATCCCAGAATCTACCTTTCTAGTTCTCAGTCAAATACTCAGAGGGCCTTCTTAAATCTGAAGAACAATGTCACCGGGAGCTGAGTCAATGTTTACTTTTTTGAGATGATAGATACCATTGGATGTCTCAACAGAGAAGTTTTCTATGTTATGTTTGTGTGGATATCTTCTTTTAGTTTGTTGAAAAGATACTTTCTTGCTTTTGCTAGGGGCTGTTTCCCTCCTTGTGTTGGCATTTTTCATCTATTATCCTTTATAGGTCTGGATTTGAGGAAAGTTATTGTGTAAATTTGGTTTTGTCATGGAATATCTTTGTTTCTCCATCTATGGTAATTGAGAGTTTTGCTGGGTATAGTAGCCTGGGCTGGCATTTGTGTTCTCTCAGGGTCGGGATGCCATCTCCCCAGGATCTTCTGACTTTCATAGTCTCTGGTGAGAAGTCTGGTATAATTCTGATAGGTCTGCATTTATATGTTACTTGCTCTTTTTCCCTTACTGCTTTTATATTCTTTCTTTGCTTTGTGCATTTGGTGTTTTGACTATTATGTGACAGGAGGTATTTCTTTTCTGGTCCAATCTATTTGGAGTTCTGTAGGTTCTTGTATGTTTATGGGGATCTTTTTCTTTAGGTTAGGGAAGCTTTCTTTTATAATTTTGTTGAAGATATTTACTGGCCCTTTAAGGTGGGAATCTTCACTCTCTTCTATATCTATCATCCTTAGGTTTGATCTTCTCATTGTGTCCTGGATTTTCTCGATGTTTTAGGTTAGGAGGATTTTGCATTTTCTTTAACGTTGTATCAATATTTTCTATGGTATCCTGAGATTCTCCCTTCTATCTCTTGTATTCTGTTGGTGATGCTTGCATCTATGACTCCTGATTTCTTTCCTAGGTTTTCTATCTCCAGGATTTTCTCCCCTTGTGATTTCTTTATTGTTTCTATTTCCATTTTTAGATCCTGGATGGCTTTGTTCAATTCCTTCACCTGTTTGATTGTGCTTTTTCCCTTTTCTTTAATGGATTTTTGTGTTTCCTCTTTAAGTCTTCTACCTGTTTACATGTGTTTTCCTGTATTTCTTTAAAGGAGCTATTTATGTCCTTCTTAAATCCTTTATAATCATCATGAGATGTGATTTTAAATCAGAGTCTTGCTTTTCTGGTGTGTTGTGATCTCCAGGGCTCTCTGTGGTGGAAGCACTGGATTCTGATGACATCAAGTAGCCTTGGTTTCATTTGCTTGTGTTCTTGCTCTTGCCTCTCACCATCTGGCTATCTTTGGTGTTAGCTAGTCTTGCTGTCTCTGACTGTGGCTTGTCCCTCCTGCAAGCCTTTGTGTCAGTACTCCTGGGAGATCAGTTCTCTCTGGGAGGAATTTGGGTATGGAGAGCTGTGGCACAAGGTTAGCTCCGTTGTTCCTTGGTTCCTGTGTCCTGATGGCTCTGGGTGGGTCCCTCTTGGGCCAGGAATTTTAGCAAAAGTTGTGGTCTTACCTGTGCTCACAAGTGTGTCCGCACTCCTGGGAGACCAGCTCTCTCTAGTCGGTATTTGTGTATGAAGCACTGTGGCACAGGATCAGCTCGGAGTGCAGACTGAAACCTGAAGGATCCTGTCCCAGGCTACTCCTTGGTTCCTGTGTCCTGAGGATTCCAGCGTGTCCCTTGGAGCAGAAGTGGTGATTTACCTGTGTTCATAGGTGTGTCCGCACTCTTGGAGACTAGCTCTCTCCAGGCGATCTTTGAGTATGGAGCACAGTGGCACAGGATGAGCTCTGAATCGATCTTGAGTTTCTTTAGTAGCCTCTCCCGCCACGTGTGTCAGGGCATTGGTGAAAGTAGCTTTCTGACAAAGTTTGGCTGAGGTGAACTTCAGTGTGATTGACATGTGAGGGTTAGAGTGTCCATGGTGCCTTGTTCATTGTGTTCCCAGCTTCTTGGAAATTCTATCTTCTATCCTTGAAGCAAAAGTGGGCCCATGGTTATCGTGGATAGACTGGTATAGACCAAACTTGGAGATAATTTCTTCTAAGTACCTTTGATTATTTTTCCTGCTTTTTCTGTCCTGTCATGGAAGGCTTCTATTTCCCCTCCCAAGCCAAGGAATCCATGAAAATTAAATATTCAGTTCTCCTGGTGTAGTCCACATGTCTTTACAATCTACTTGGAAGTCCTCTACTGGCAGCATGCCCATGGCTTCTCCTCTCTTCTGGATAAGAGTACAGTTCTTAGTTGAATGCCATTTTGGTGGTACACTGCCATGCCCTACATGGCTTTGTTCTGGAAACATGACTAGGATGATGAAGAAATGAACAAAGGATAGACACATGGACAGAAAAGATGGGATCAGGTGGACCACGGATGCTCTCATGAAAACAGCAACTTGGAAAATCTGCTTTATTTTATACAGATGAGTTGAGGAGGTAGGTTTATTGTATATACCTGGATACAGAGATGGGTGTGGTGGTTTGGATGAGAATAGTCCCTATTGACCCATATATTTGAATGCTTGGTCTCTAGTTAGTGGAAATATTATGGAATGACTATGAAGTGTGGCCTGTTGGAGAAGGTGTGTCACTGTGGATGGGCTTTGAGGTTTCAAAAGTCAACTATACCATGCCCGGTCTCCTTTTCTCTCTACTACTCCTCCAGGATCATGCCTACCTATTTATTGTCTGCTTCCAGTCATGTTATTTGGGACTAACCTTCTGGAACTGTAAGCAAGCCCACAATTAAATGCTTTCTTCTCTAAACTGTCCTGGTTCATGGTGTCTCTTCACACCAATAGAACAGTAATTAAGAAAGTAGGTTTGTGGTACACAGCTGAACAAAGAGCAGGTTTGGATAATCTTGGTAGATGAACTACCAACCAAAGAGCATACACTGACTGGACATAGACCTCCCCATACATATCTAGCAGATGTGCAGCTTAGTCTTCATGTGGCCCTTGAATAACTGGAGCAGCAACTATCCCAAAAGCTGTTGCCTGTCTGTGGGATTTGTTCTTTTAGCTGGGCTGCCTTGTCTGGCCTCAGTGGGAGAGGTTGTGGCTAGCCAAGCCCACGCCAGGGTTGGGGGGGGGGACACCCAGGGGAGCCTCAATGTCTCAGAGAAGAATGAGAGGGGAGATGGAAGGAGAGTTTTGGGAGGAGGTGGCTGATAGAGGAGTCAATAAGCAGGATATAAAGTGAATAAAAAAAATGTCTTCCTTAGAGGAGGGAATGATTTGTGTAACAGCAGGGAGGGAACCAAAGGCAGGCAGAAAATCTGTTTGGACAAGACCACACACTTACCTGCAGTGGTATCTGGAGTTTTCTTTTACAGTGTCTAAATCTTTCCTTCAGTGTTCTCCACAGTACACACTGCCGTTTCTTTAGAAGCATTTACTGCCTGAAGCAGCCTGTGGATCCTCTTTCTGGGTTAAATTTCTTTTTTGTTTGTGTTTAAAAGAGCTCTCTCTTTCTAAATTCTGTCATGCACATAAAGACTGAACAGGCATATCTTGAACCTACAAATAAAGTTAATGCTCTTCTCCTTTTTTTATCTCCCTATTTCTGAATCAGGATTGGTTTCTCAGATTTTTGTATCAAAGACTTTTTGTTTTTTTGCCTCAGTGGTCCCACGGAAGGAGACTGTAATATAACCAGCTTGAGATTCACTATCATAGACTTGCTGTGTCTACAAATTATACTCTTTTCCTCCCTTGGCCAGAGCTCAGTCTGGACTTTTTTCCTTCTTCTTTCTGCTTGATATAGCTAGTTATTAGCTCTGAACAACCTTACATTAAAGACTCTTGTGAAATAGTGAACAGAACGACTTGATCAAGGTTCTGGCAAGATGTTAAAGCAAAATAGGATGGGACATGAGTCTGTTGACGAAGAATAGTGCTGTGGTGTTTGTTCACTTACTCGTCAGAGATAGCCTTGTTTCCAGAACACTGGATACCTAATATGGGGTTCAGACTACCCATGCCTGCTCTGTAATCAGTATTTAATCAGTCAATAGTGCTGCTTTAGCAACTGCCTTTAAGCATGGTAACCAACCCCAACGGGCTATCCACCTTTCTTAAGAGGACCACCATCTGTATCAACACCAGCAACAGGCCTTAACCTTTGAAAAACAATATTTTATGATTTCCTCCCTCCATCTACTCCCATCTACTCCCCTTGTTTTCTCCCAAACTCATGGCCTCTTTTTCTTTAATTGTTGAATATGTATGCATATATTCATAAATACCTAAATGTAACCCGCTCAATCCATATAATGTTATCTGTATGTATATAACTTCAGGAAATGACAACTTAGTAATTTTATATGCATTTAAATTAAATTAAATAGACCCTATTGGGAGCATTCATTAGTGGCCTCTTGGGTTCACCAAAGCTTTGATTTTTTTTGCCTATCCTTGTTTAAATAAACCAGTCTTTAGTTCTTTCAGCTGCTTTTTTTTTTTTTTTCGAGACAGGGTTTCTCTGTGTAGCCCTGGCTGTCCTGGAACTCACTCTGTAGACCAGGCTGGCCTCGAACTCAGAAATCTGCCTGCCTCTGCCTCCCAAGTGCTGGGATTAAAGGCGTGTGCCACCACCACCCGGCTCTTTCAGCTGCTTTTATGAAGGCTGTACAATGAATACAACATTGGAATCATATAGAACTTTGCTCCTAAGTGCAGTGCCACTTAGCTGCTATCATAGTAAGACTTCTGGTGAATGAATTATTTTTATTTCTGCCTGTTTAAGGCTATAGTCCCTTGGAGTCCTAACCCAGAGAGAACACTATTTGATGAGCTTCCTTGATAGCTATAACTTTACCCTTTGTGAGGCCAGGAAAGGCTCTTTTAGGTTCTCAGCGGCTCCCCTGAGTATGATGTCTCTACGTAGAAAAAATTGCCAGGAAGTCTCCTTGTCTTTTTGTTTTCTTGTCTTAAATATTTTTTCTGTAACTATTTGATGTATTTCCAGTAGATTATAAGGGTTTATGTTTAGCCTGGAGTGATGGCTCACAAGTTAAAAGCGCTGGCTACTCTTTCAGAGGATCTGGGCTCAGTTCTTAGTACCCATATGGTGGCTTACAACTGTCTAACTCCAGTACCAAATGATCTGATGTGTTCTTCTGGCCTCATCTAGAACCAGGCATACAAAGTGCATACACATACACTGAGGCAAAATATTCAGATCTATACAAATAAAATAAATAAACTTAAGAATATAATTTAAAAGACCATGTAGATTTGCTTATCACTGTGAACAGTACTGTTCATCCATTTACCTTTATCTTTACTTTGGAATTGAAAATCCTTGCTTTAACAATGTAACACACATGTCATCATTCAGCAGGACTACAGTGCATCTCCCGACAAGGGTTGGCTCCATTGTCTTCTTTCTTATTCTCAGACTGTGGGAAAGAAGTTCTAGATATTTCTGCCTTCTAAGTTGTTTTTGTACTCAGCATCACTGGGATCCTTAATCTTGATCTCGCTTTCACTCTCGCTCTTGGTCTCAATTTCAGTCTTGCTCTCAGTCTCCTTTTCATTTTCACTCCACAATGATCTGCTCTCACTCTATGTTCCCATGTCCCCCCCCCCATTCCCCCACCCTCTTACACTCTACCCCCCACCTCCCCGCTTCCATGCCTTTCAGAACTGGCATTATGGGTTTGTGTTCATCAATGGACGAAATCTTGGAAGGTATTGGAACATTGGGCCTCAGAGAACACTGTACCTTCCTGGTCCCTGGCTTCATCCAGAAGACAACGAGGTGAGTTACCCAACCCTGCCTCAAGGTGTCACAAACTGTTAGATGGATCTTCATCCTCCAGTTCTAGTGCTTTCTTCATCCTATACAGCTAGATTGGCAATTCTCACTCCCAGTTTTCTTTCCTCCCAGGTCATCGTGTTTGAGAAGCTAGAGAAGGGTTTTTACATCCAGACGAGAAAGAAACCCCAGCTACAAAACTGACACAAAACAGATCCTGAATTGTCGGATGCTGCTGGTGTTTCTTCTGGATGTTGATCACTGCTAAGAATATTGAACATAGTACTATTTGCAGAAAAATATGAAAATAACCTAGATACCCAGAGAAACTGTTACATATCTCATACTATCAATTTAATTACTATCTTTAGGCTCTAAACTTCAAAATCTTTAATAATAAAATTTATCTAGTTAAATGCTTAATTCTTAGTAGGTTTTTATTCTCTGTCAAGATATACCTTTAGAAAGAAACAAAATAAAAACAAATTTAACTTCTGCTTTCTCATGCTCAGTTAGGAGAAAAGAATTATCTGTAACACAGGAGAAATTAAGCATGCTGGCCTTTCTTTGTTAATATTGACTTGTAAATGCATGGTCATGTGTGTGTTTGTGTGTGTGTGTGTGTTTGTTGTGTGTTAGAGGAAGAGGTAATTAGGTCAACCATCAACATCTTTAGGCATTTCCCTGTCCTGTTTGTATTCAAGGTGATCTCTTGGGTGACATCTAATCAAAGATCAAATAGCAATTTGGTTTGGTTCAGATATATGTCACAACAAAGTCTGGCACCGAGCCCCTCAGAGTTTATTCCTTCTTGGTTTTCTGGGTTTAGTGGGGCCTCTTACTTACAGTGGACAGGAATCAGTGAGATCAGCCCACATCCATGAAAAATCCAACCAATAGTCTCAAATCACACTATTTGAAGCCTAACACAGTCCCTCATATTAAGAATACACTAGCCCAACTTCCAACAATTAACACTTTACAAGACCTTCTCACCTTGTTTATTATAGTGTCCATGGGCTTCAAGCAATATAATAAGTAGTTAAGTCAGATGTCTGAGGAAGGAAGACTCTGCATCCTTTTACATATACTAATTTTGATCATTAAATTCTTATTTGGTTTTTAATAAAAACAGAAAAAAAGTGTGTGAAAGTGTGTGTGTGTTTGTATACATGTACATATGATTATAAGCATCCCCAGAGAGCAGGGATGCTGGATTCCCCTGGAGCTGTTGCTGCAGGGGTTTTGAGACACCCAGTATGGGTTCTAGGAATGGAATTCAGATCCTCTGCTAGAGAAGGGCATACTTTTACTGACTGAGACCTCTCTAGTCCCCACATCCATTCTTTTAAAGTAAGATGCTAAGAAGCAGTCTGTGGGTGAGCAGAAAGCACTAGCAGCTGCTATTGTCCAAGAAGCTAGTGTCTTAGGCTTGAATTCATTTTTAAAATCCTTGGTAGAGTAGCATAGGGGAGAGAGATGGACACAAGTCATAATAACAGGAATATCATGCATGTGTAACTAAATCCCATCTCTCAAAAGGTTGTTTTTTCAATTTTATCCTTTATTGGTCACATTTTATTCCTTCAAATACTGCATTTTGTCTTTGATTTTTTTTTCTCCTTCAAAGTCTGAGTAGTATGAAAGTAGTATAAACATGCCTTTTCACTGAACAGTTACAAACGCACAATTCAGATGTTACAGGGCCATTTGCATGCTGATAAAATCCAATTGAATTTGGATGATTTGGTACTGTTTGTGAGATCAGGGCACAGAGGAAACTAAAACACTTCATGTATCACATGTCAGATTCAGCTCTTCAATCTGGTGACAAGGGGTTCTACAATCTCGCTCTTCAACATAACTAGCATTGTTTTGTATGTGAACATGCTCCCACCTGTAAAGTCATATATCATTACTATTACAAGCTAGATAAGAAACTTCAGAACCAGACAACTAAACCATATAGGTAAGCAGAAGGATGATTTCCTTTCAAGTCCTTAATCCTAATAGTTATGATGCTGATTTAGTGACATGACTCAAAACATTGAATGGTGATTACAAATATTAGGTCTAACCCCACAAAGTCCCACAGAGCCAACTAACCCAGGCCCATAGGGGCTCACAGAGACTTGGTTACTAAACAGGGAGCATGCAGGGGCTGAACCTAGGCCCTCTACACATTTGTAGCAAATGTGCAGCTTGGTCTTCATGTTGAACCCTTAACAGGTGAAGCAGAGGCTATCTCTGTCTGTTTCCTGCCATTGGATCCCTTTCCCTCTACCTGGACTGCTTGGTTGGGCCTCAGTGGGAAAGGATGTATCTAGTCCTGCTGGGACTGGATGTCCCAGGGTGGGATGGTACCCAAGGGGGGGGGCTCTCCCTTTCTCTAAGGAGAAGAGGAGGGAGCAATAGGGGAGAGATTCATAAGAGTAGGACTGGGAGGAAAAGAGGGAGGGCAGCTGTGATCAGGATACAAAATGAATAAAAATGTAAATTATTGGAGAAAAAACACAAAAAAGCCAAACCAAACAAAAAAACAATTATTAGGTCCGATTTACATATTCCACCTCACTTTTTTTTTCTGTCATATTCTTGGAGTATACTTGTCTGTAGAGTATACTTGTCATATACTCTAATAGAGTAGAATCTAGCATTGCTTTTCCAAACTACCATGAAAGTCTGAGTCAGCAGGATTAATCATTAGCACAGAACAATAGATTTGGGCTTAAAGTATAGAGATGTCTTTCACTTTCTTTTACTTCTATAATAAAAATCCCATGTTTGGTACTTCATAAAAAATTCTCCATCTCAGACTTCGGAAATTTGAGAGCATGGAATGAACACCTGCTCAACTTATCTGATGGTACAATGGGAGTCAGAGACAAGGAGAGGCTGGGTCATGAGGCAGGATGCAAGAAGGTTCAGGAGCTGGGCTTTCTGTTGAAGCAACAGTTCACTTCAAGAACAGTAATTTAGGTTCTCAGAGAACTGGATCCATCCCTTCTGAGGGCAGCAATCCTAGGGACTCAAGTACTTTCTTCTTTACATCTCATCATCTTCTCTATATCCCATCCCTTAAAGCTCTATGCTTTACACTAGTCCACTGGGGATCAAGAGTCTACTGTGTCTGTTTGAGGAAGCAACATAATCATAGGGAAAGTGCTGCTTATAGTGAAGAAAATTTTATTGATGAGAAAATTTAAAAATCAATTTCCTAAAAATTTTGTCAAATATATGAGTATTTCCATATAGCTTCATAGGTGGAAATAAACAAAAGAAAGGTTTTACATTGAGAAAAACTTATAGTACTTTAAAAATTGTGATATGATTAATATACATATGTGTTTATGAAGTATAAACTCTCTTGAAAATTGTAATCAGTAGTATTTAGTATAATGAGCTAACAAAAATTTAAAAGATAACACCACTTTTTTAGTTATTTTTCTCACTTGTGGGACAAAATACCTGAGCAAAACAACTTAAGAAAGAAAGGATTATTTTGCCTTATAGTTTGAAGATGACATACCTCATGGTGCATACATACATCATGTTGACAAGAGCCTGAGGCACCTGGCTAAGCTGCATCCTTAGTTGGGAAGGAGAGAGAGTAAATGCTGGTTCTCACCTTGCCTTCTTATTTTTATTCAGTCCAGGACCCCAGCCCATGGAATCGTGTCACCCACAGTAAGGGTGGATTTTTCCATACCAGTTAACCCAGTGTAGAAATTTTCTTGGAGACAAACTCATGGTGTTGTCTGCTAGTGATTCTGGATCCTGTCAATATTGGCAATCAATATTATTTATCATAAACGCCATCTGATTCCAGCGTATTTTCCTCACGACAAAAAGAAATCCTTATGTCTTGAGCACATCCCCCATTCTCAGCATTTTCTGGCAGCCATCCTTCGCCTTTGTGTCTTTGGGAAGACTATTCAGAAAATTTGGTATTCATGTAATCATAAAATATACAGGCCTTTTAATTTAGCTTTTATCATTTACATGTCCAAACACCTTATAAAAATATATGCATAATGGCTTATGAATAAAATCAAAGTGAAAAAGACTTTATTGATATATTTTTATAGGAAGTATTTAATTTTTTAAAATCTTTCAGGAACAAACCTTTACTGTAAACAGAATATGGGGATTTCTCTGATAAACTTTTCAGCTTAGGTTTTTTTTTTTTCTTTCTTTCTTCAGCTTAGGCTTTATACACTGAAAGTTACATGAAATGATTTTTCTCTGACACATACTTGGTGGGAATAAGTGTGTTTGAGATCTAGTTAATGCTTCCATCTTTTTCATTCATAGTTTATTATTTGTATTGTTTATTTTAGTCCTATGCAGAATAGTTTGTCATAGAGATGCATACAACTTTGAAGACTCTTTTCCTCATACAAGTTAGCAAAAATTCCTAAGTAAAGAAGTTTTTCCTGAAGTCTCATGAATAGAGTGAAACTCAAATTGTAAACATTCTGCTCATATCAGATGTGTTATCAGCTTTCGTCATCAAGAAATGTCGGGTGGCTGCTTAATGGGTAAAGTAAACAAAATTTCACTGAATAAACTGAATGCGAGAAGCACCTAAATGTCACTATGTTTAGGCCTATGTGATAATAGCTAATGGGAAGAGAGAACACCAAGAGTCTTCAACAAAATGAATGGATCAGAAAAGTGTACATTAACATGGAGCTACTATGTCATAGCGCCTATTTATAATAGCAAAGTGAAGAACCAGAATGTCTTAACAAAGATGGATACGAAAATTGTACATTACACAATGAGTACTACCAGCATTAAAAAAAGACAAATCTTAGTAATGGATGACTGAAATAATATCCTTGAGGACCATCACAAAAGAACACACAGTATGCACTCATGAAGATTGCCCAAACCAATAAATAAACCTCATGAAACTCAAGAAGAAGGAGGAAGACCAAAGTGAGGGTGCCTTTGTCCTTTTTAGAACGAGTATCAAAAGATTCAACCAGAGCTCCCAGGATCTAAACCTCCAGCCTGAGAACAGACAGGGGCAAGCTGTCCTCTGAGAGGCTCTAACCAGCAGCTGACTCAGACAGATACAGACATCCAGAGCCAAACAGTGGATGGAGCTTGAGGACTCTTAAAGAAGAATAGGTGGAAGGATTGTGGGCCCTAAGGAGATAGGAACTGCACAGGAAGATCAATAGAGTAAACGAAACTGAACCCTTGGAGCTCTCAGAGACTGAATCACCAACCGTGGAGCATACCTAGTCTACACAGATCTACCTCCATGGGCTGAACCTAGGCCTCCCTGCACATATGTTGTAAATGTGCAGCTTGGTTTTCATGTAGGTCTCAAACATCTGGAGTGGGGGCTATCCCAAAACATGCAGCTTGTATATGGAGTACGGTCTTCTAAAAAAAAAAAAAAAACAGTTGTTCAGTTACTCATGGAATATTATTTTTTCATATCTCTTGTATTCAGTTTGCAACTACTTCATTGAGAATTTTTGTATGTATATTCATGAGGGATACTGGACTATAATTTATATATTTTTGTTGGGTTTACACTTGATGTCACTATTTCAATATTATTTGCTTTGCGAAGGAGCTTATTGTGGTTCTGAATTTTTTTAAACATAACTCAAAAAGTATTGCTTGTTTGAAGGCTCTATAGAATTCTTGTATAAGTATATCTGACCCTTGGTATTTTGCTTGTTTGTTTCTTTTCATTTTATTCTGTTTGAATGCTTTTTAAATTTTTTTGATTTGCTGAAAATAAAAAAAAAAAAAAAAAAAAGAAATGTTCAACATCCTTAATCATCAGGGAAATGCAAATCAAAGCGACTCTGAGATTCCACCTCACACCAATCAGAATGGCTAAGATCAAAAACTCAGGTCACTGCAGATGCTGGTGAGGATGTGGAGAAAGAGGAACACTCTTCCATTGTTGATGGTATTGCAAGCTTGTACAACCACTCTGGAAATCAGTCTGGCAGTTCCTCAGAAAATTAGACCCAGTTATACCACTCCTGGACATATACCCAAAAGATTCTCCAACATATAACAAGGACACATGCTCCACTATGTTCATAGCAGCCTTATTTATAATAGCCAGAAGCTGAAAAGAACCCAGATGTCCTTCAACAGAGGAATGGATACAGAAAATGTGGTACATTTACACAACAGAGTACTACTCAGCTATTAAAAACAATGAATTCATGAAATTCTTAGGTAAATGGATGGAACTAGAAAATAATCATCCTGAGTGACAATCACAAAAGAACACACATGGTATGCACTCACTGATAAGTGGATATTAGCTCAAAAGCTCTCGGAATACCCAAGATATAACTCATAGACCACATGAAGCTCAAGAAGAAGGAAGATTAAAGTGTGGATGCTTCAGTCCTTCTTAGAAAGGGGAACAAAATACTCATGGGAGGAAATATGGAGTCAGAGTGTGGAGCAGAAACTGAAGGAAAGGCCATCCAGAGACTGTTCTGCCTGAGGATCCATCTCATATACAGTCACCAAACCCAGACAGTATTGTGGATGCCAAGAAGTGCATGTTGACAGGAGCCTGATATAGCTGTCTCCTGAGAGGCTCTACTAGAGCCTGACAAATACAGTGGCAGAAGTTCACAGCCAACCATTAGACTGAGCACGGGGTCCCCAATGGAGGAGTTAGAGAAAGACTGAAGGAGCTGAAGGGGATTGCAACCCCATAGGAAGAACAACAATATCAACCAACTAGACACCCTAGAGCTCCCAGGGGACTAAACCATCAACCAAAGAGTACACATGGAGGGACCCATGGCTCCAGCTGCATATGTAGCAGAGGATGGCCTTGTGGGGCATCAATAGGAGGAGAGGCCTTGGGTCCTGTGAAGGCTTGATTCCCCAGTGTAGGGGAATGCCAGGGCGGTGAGGTGGGAGTGGGTGGATGGGTGGGGGAACATTCTCATAGAAGCAGGGGGTGGGGGATGTTTGTCTGATGCCTCTCCTGACCAGCAGAAATGAGGCACAGGACAACCAGGTTCCTTCTCAAGGAAGTTTACTCAGGATTCTCCAGATTGACTCACCCCCTACCCCTCGGCTCTGACTATTATACCTGTGCCACAGCCAATGACCGGCCGCTGGGTGGCCGATCTCCATAGGTCTCTTACATAGCCTGTTGATCACGCCACTCTCAAGCACAGCCTCATGCCTAAATATCGAGTTGTTTATCGCTCAAGTGACAAAGCGCCAGGCGCCATCTTTAAGTCGCTGTACCAGCTCTCCACAGGGATGGGTAAAGGGTTTCCTGGGGGAAACTGGGAAACGGCATAACATTTGAAATGTATATAAAGAAAATTAAAAAAAAAAAAACAGGTTTATTAAGCTTGGGGTCTCAGGAATTCAGATGGCCTTAGCAGAGGTTCTGCAGATACCTTTGGCATGCTGAGAATGTACTAGTAGTAGATAAAAGATTATATCTCAGAATGAAGCAAAGATATAGCCCAGCCTTCTCTTGGGATCTGTCCTACTATGACATATCTCCAAAGACCCAAGGACATCCCACTAGGCCCTAGATCTTAGAGATCATAGCATCTCCCAATAGCATTCCTCTGGGGAATGAGCCTTTGATTTATAGATCCTTGGGGCATTACCTATAGAAGCAGAAACTTCTGGTTTCATTGGAAAGTTAGTTACATCAAATATTGCTTTGCTGGGGCACACAGGTGAAAGGATGTATTATTGCTAAAGCAAACATGTGAAAGAATGTTTTCCTGAAGCAGACATGGGTGAAAGGATGTTTTGATATAGCAAACATGTAAAAGGACCTGGGATGAAAGAGTATAGATATGGCCCATGGACAGTGGGAGATGAGTACTGAATATTGGTTTGGTTTGCTCTGCCTTGTTATTCTTCAATAAGGACATGAATGTGTTGGCCTGACTTACAGAGCTTGTTGAGCTCAACTTGTGATAATGCTGCCATTGAGAGAAATTTGCCCAAGAACTACTTGTGAGGTTCCTGCAGCAGCTTGCGACTTCAGTGGCCTTGTCTAAGGCTATTTGGCAAGCCTGGTGGTTTCCTCCGAATTGAACTACAGTTGCTGGTTCATGCCTGCTGTATGCCTGCCAAGAAACTTGGACTGTAGCTGCCAGTTCATGTGTGGTATCTGCCTAGAGGACTGGTCTGCAGCTGCTGAGTCATAGTTGGTGTTTGCTAGAGGACTGAACTGCTAAGAAAGAAGACTGGACCCTCCCCTAAAGAACTATTGCTGAACAGGTGTACTTCTTCCACATCCTAATAATTTTTCTCTTCCACTACCTCTACTGGGTGGGTGGCTAGAGGAGAGGTTGAACCCTTATTAAAAGTAGTTTGCAAAAAAATTTCTGCCTACAGTGGATAAAGTCTATTTTGGTAGGAAAGACACGTCAGCAGGCAAGGAAGGCATGATGGCAGGGGCAAGAGGCTGGCTGGTCACACTGTATGCACACTAAAAAAGCTGACAGTGAATAAGAAGTGGGGCCACAAAATTCCAAGGTTTGCCAGGTATGATGGCACACACCTTTAATCCTAGCACTTTAGAGGCAGAGACAGGTAGATCTCTGTGAGTTTGAGACCAGCCTGGTCTATGTAATAAGTCCCAGGCGAGGTAGGGCTATGAGTAGAGATCCTGCTTCAAAAGAAAACAAAACAAAGTACCGTCAAGGCCTGCCCTAGTTGCTCACTTTCTCCAGAAAGGCCCTATCTTGTAAAGATCACAAAACTTTCTCAGATTGTACCACCAGCTTAGGACCAAGTGTTCAGATATAAGCCTGTGTCTCACATTTCACATTTAAACCACAACAGTCCATCTGTTTTCCTCTGTGCTTAATTATGAGAATGCTCTTAATAAGAATTGTTCTGGAGATTGCATTAATCATTTTCACAATAACCTAAATCATTGTTTTATTTCACTCTGGCTTCCCAATAAAATTTGCACATGTCACTTTATTTTACATCTCCCATGCACCCCTATATTTGAAAGTGAATGTTCAGATAGTAGCAACAGAAGGTTGAGCAACACACAGATAATTGTGATACAGTAAATCCTCTGTTTTTCCTCCTAGTCTTTCCTGCTCCTGAGATTCTTAAGCACAATGGCCAGAATGATCTTCATAAATCAAAATCAAGGGCACATCCAAACTCTTAGCCCTTCCTAGCCTGACCTCTGCATGTCTGTCCTCACCTTCTGTCTTTGACATCATCCTTCTCCTCTTTTACTGGCTTCCTTGGCTTTCTTTGAACTAGAACACCTGGTCTTGCTCTTGCCCCAGTGCCCATATTGGTTGTTTTTCGTTTGTTTGTTTGTTTTGTTTTTTTGGCTTGGGCAGCCTTTCCTCAACTAACTGATAACTCCCGCCTCCTTCAGATCTTTGCTCAGTTAACATTTTTCCAGGGGGTCATTCTTCTCTGCAATCCTCCAGAACCTAACCCTTACCCCCTTATATACTTTCATTATGTTTGGCTGTTTACTACTTTTGAGCATATTCTACAGCATATTGTTTTACTATGCTAATTTTGCCGATTTTCTTTCTCAGCCAGAATAATAAGTTTTTAAAGGGATGGGATTATTGCCTGTTGTGTCCACTGATATATCCGAAGCACCTGCAAGTATCTAAATAGTGTTTAGCAAGTGGTTATTAAATATCTACCATCTATTATTTAACTTTTCCCGAGTTTATATGATGTAATTACATCATTTCCCACTTCCTTTTCCTTGGCCCAAACCCTCTCATGTAACCCTCCTTGTTCTCTTTCAAAATCATGGCCTCTTTTGTTTGTTGTTGTCATACACATAGCTTACTCAGTCTATATAACAAACATATGGTGTATAGAATATATCTGCATGCATATATTTTCAGGCCTGACTGTTTCTTTCTTTCTTTTTTTTTAAGTAGAAAGAACATTTATTTAAAGTGATTTTCACAAATTTCTCAAAGCATCACAAATTGTTTCTGACTCCAAGCATACATTAATTTACAGCCTGATGGAAAAACCCCTCTTTCCTTTCCCAGTTCAATCCTCACACTTCCTCCCCTCATCCTCTCCTCTGAAATGGAGGGCCCCCTGTGGTACCATCAAGTCACAGCCAGGACTAAACATATTCTCTCCCATTGAGGCTCGATAAGGCAACCTAGTTATGGAGTTAGGGGAGGAGATATGATCCCAACTTTTTTTTTTTTTTTAATCACATCGTAATTTACTTATTCACACAGGAGTTACAGACACAAAAAGGCAGGATGTGGGGAAGGGAATGACACTGGAGCATAGGTAATCAGGGAGAGTACAGATACCTTTCAGAACAGGGTATCAGCTGGGTGAAGGTTGGGTGAAGAGTCACTACGACTCTGCCTATGATTCACTTGTCCTTATCTAAGTTGGTACTGTCCGCTGAGGCTACCTATTTACAGGATCTATGACTACTCAGGTTGGTAAATTTCCACAAAAGCTGCCTGTTTACCATAGCTTATAGCCTTCTGTTTCAGTGTTTTTCCACAGAGACCCAAGACTTGGTGTTAGCATGTATGTATGTCAGGCCTATTGCTGATTTTAGGTCTATGGCTGATTTTAGGCCTTCGGTGTATAAGCAGGGCTGCCCCTGACATCTCCTCCCTTCTCTATGTATAGAAGGGCTGTGGCAATTCTAATCTTGCGAAGGCAGGGATAGAGGCCTGACCTCCAGGCCTGACTGTTTCATATTGGATAACTAATTGGTGTGCTCTTCCCTGGGGAAAACTATTTCTTCCACTCTCAGCATGCTTTAGCTGCCTTTAGTTCTTTGTGTAGAATTGAGGCCTACTGAACTTTCCACAGCCCTTGTTGGCATTTTTTTTTTTAAAATGAGTCAGATTATGGTCACCCAGCTTTGCAAAGGCTGAGGTTGTGGATGGCGGTGTTGGACTGTGAAGGACACAGACACAATCTGAACATTCCCTGGGTGTACACTGGCTCCTCCCAGTGTTTCCACCACGTTATCTGGACTTCGGGGGGGGGGTTGTCTTTCAATTTAATTTCCAGGGCTAAAATTTTCATTTTAGGATTTCTTTCTATTTTGTTTTTGTCTGTGATTGACCTGGTCCTAACTTATTTCCAGAATTTCTCTCATATTCTTAATTTCTTTCCTCAAGAGCCCTGACCCTAGCCATCATAACTGGACATGGCTCACATGAGCAGAGTAATATGTGAGCCAACCTCTGATACTTTGTCTGTGTAACCGATAGACTAGCTTTTAATCCAAGCTAAACACAAAAATTTCCATCACAGCCTTAGGAAACACTAAGCTCTCTTTTGGTGCAGCACTGTAGAAAATGTTTGGATTTTGGGAGACCTGTTTGGTGATTTCAGAGGGTTCTACTTCCATCTGTGGCTCTAAATCAATGCTCCTGGACCTATGGTTACAATATTCTACTCTGCACAAAGCGACAGTCTTTCCTTTCTTATTCTGTCAGGGTATTCCCCTCCTCCTGTTTATTTGTTTATGTTTGTCTCCCCTCTCTTTAATTTGCTACTTTGCCAAGTTTTTAGCTATGCAGAAAAAAAAAAAAAAAAAAAAAAAAAGACCCTCTGGCTAACCTTTTTGTCTTTGTTCTTGGAACTGAAATTGCTCTTATTATTTGTCAGCTTTATATATTTGTATAAAAGTTTAGACCTGCAGCTGGAGAGATACTATACAAAACAATGCTTTGAAATATTGCCTGATGCTGGAATAAATGTCACTCAAATATCAGATGATGTTGCTGAGACATGATTCTGTGCCAGAGTAACTATATTCAACCTTTCCTTTAATATCATATTTTTTGTTATTTTTTATTATGTATAGTGGGTGTATATGTTTGTGTGTGTGTGCATGAGCACATGCATATGTTTGATTGTAGGTACCAGTGGAGGCCAGAAAATGGCATTAGAGTTCCTAGAGCTGGAATTAAAGGCTGTGTGAGCCACCAGTGTGGGTGCACACCAAGAAATGAATTCAGGTCCTCTGCTGTTAATGGCTGAGCCACCTCTCCAGCTCAAATGTAAAATGTTATTTATGACTCTTTTAAAAATAGGAGTTGAATATGCTAGGTATCAGGACCTGAACTAGATTTGTGGAACCGAGAGCAGAATATTTTGGCCTTTATTTAGTGCCACTGACATTTGAGCTACACTCAGCCCTCAAATAATCTTAAGTAAATTCTTCAATGTCCTGGCTTTTAACATGAGTTATTACTTCAAAACCATTTTTCTTTTCAAACTTTGAGTTGTTTTAAGACTTTTTTCCCTCGATTCTCCTGCCAGGCACACTTAATCCTTGCTTCACAATGTAATGCTGTGGGGAGTGACTTTTTCCCAGTTTGAATATTCAAAGATGCAACAACACGGGCCCAAAAGTTCTTTACCTGTCTGCACTCAGACTCTAAACTTAAGCGCCTTTGCGATTCAGAGTGGGAACCAGGCTGACCTGGGAAGTTAACTGTTATGTACTTGATTCCTATTTAAACTCCTTCAACAGGCAACTTCAGGGAGTTGGGGGGCGGGACACTCAGACAAGCTTGGGGCTGGGCTGAGACCGGCCCGCCCCTCTCCCGCCCCGCCCCTCTCCCGCCCCGCCCCTCTCTCCCGCCCCGCCCCTCTCCCGCCCCTCTCCCGCCCCTCTCCTGCCCCGCCCCTCTCCCGCCCCACCCCTCTCCCGCCCCTCTCCCGCCCCGCCCCTCTCTGGCTCCTCTCCCGCTCCTCTCCCACCCCGTCCCTCTCCACCCCATCTCTCGCTCCTCTCCTGCCCCGACTCTCTCTCTCTCTCTCTCTCAGCCCCGCCCCTCCCTGACCAGGTTGCCCGCCGGGTCCCTGCTCTGCGCAAGGCCCGGGAGTGGAGGCGGGACCCAAAGCCTCATCCAATGGGGCGCCAGCGGGTCGGGCTGGCAGTAGCATGGTTACCTAGGTAACCAGTGAGTGGCCCCGCCCCTCCAGGCTAAGGCTTTGGCGCGCGGCTGAGTGCTGGAGTGGGAACCCGGGAGTCAACCAGCGGCGTTTGCACGATGCCCAAGTGGAGCCTGCGGCGGAGACCGGGCCGCACACTCGGACTCCTGCTGCTGCTGGTCTTGAGCTTCCTGGTGCTCCGCAGGTGAGAGAGAGCTCCGCCCAGCACCTATGGGACTCCTTTGGTCCCAATCGAACACCTCAGGTTCTGGTCTGCCACACGTCTGGGAAACGGCGACTCTAGTCGCTTAGAGTGCTCCAACAGCCTGGTGTCCCTTCGAGCCTCCAATCACTCTTACCCTGCCTCTGGGTAACACCAAGCAGGCACTGCCCTGCCAGTCCCTAGGGGTCAGTGTGTTGAGTTTCGCAGTGTTCCATACTTGGTGCTGGACTCTGCTGTTCATAGACACGTCCAGCCCTGTGGGAAGATTGACAGAACTGGCCTTCACGTCTCTCTTCAGACACCCCCATCACTCCTTCGAGTAGCACCCATTGCTTTTCTTTCACTCCCCTGCATTTCCTCCCAAGCTGGAAGTCTCTATTCTGCAAAGTTAGTGTTATGATGTCTACTGTGAAGGTGGTGTCCATGGGCTTCTCCCAGACTCTCACCCCTGATTAATTTGCACCACGCTGCTGTTTATGTCTGTCCACTTTCCTCCTTCACTTCTGTACGGACCCCTTTTATGAACGCGACTTGGGCCAGTCGGTGGTGGTGTTCTACCCACTGCCCATGAACAAGTTTTCTGGTGATCTACTCCAGAAGATTTCCAAAGCATATCTATTTATAGGAGCTTACAGTCCTGACTATCTTCCAGGTCAATGCCTGGCACTTTACATATTCAAAATCTCGAGTGTTGCCGGAAGCTCAACAGCAACATGGAATGTTTTGCCAGTAGATTTGAGGTGAAGGCTCAGCCCTGGGAACTGGTGGTAGCTCTCACTCTCAGTCTTATCTTTGGTTCTTTTCTTTGTTTACCTGAACCAGAAACTAGGGTCTTTTTATTTTTATTGTTTTCTCTTTAAAGACCTGAGTCCTTTTTTGCTGCCGTGAGAACTCATTTGGACACCTTTTCAAAACTTATACCTCTTTGTTTCTGAGAGGATGTCATATTGTTTGGAGAAGAAATTAGATCTTTTCTCATTCTAGAGTCTGGGAAACTCATAAAGTCTTTTATTTCCTTAGTTGTTCCCAACACTTTCTTATTTATTCTGACTGCCCTTTCTTTCAGTTTTGGTCATGGCTTCTGTCAAACGCTCTGCTTTCCCTGGGGACAAGGTTGATGTAACTCCAGAAGTATTACTCAGGGCTGAGGCAACCGAAGCTCTTGCATAGAGCAGGGAACCTTGGAGCTGGAGCTCTGGAGAAATATTTGCTTGTTTTTGATTGAGATACACCTGTCCCTGCAGGTGACTCAGAGAGGTGACTGTGAGGGCAACTCTTGAAGGGATGAACCTGGTCAGGTAGCATTTTCTAATAGTCCTCAGGAAAATGTGTGGGAACACGGATGAGGTGTCAGGCAGGACAGGATTGTGAAGAAGCAGCCTAACCTTCTCATAGGTGAGTAACTGATTCCCTACGAGGCAAGCCGGTCACAACAGGAATCAGGCTGGGGCCTTGGAATGGGTCCGGAATTCATAGCCATGACTCAAGCCTGGAAACAGGTTGAAATGGTAAGTTGCTTCATGACACTCTCTTTTTCAGCAGGCAAGGTTAGAGAGGCTCTGACCCAAAGTCAGGGCCATCTTCCGGGATACCTTGATTGAACAAGTCTCTTTGGCATCATTTTGACTGTGTCTTCCCCATAGGTGTGTCCTGTCTAGTTCTTTCTGTATTAACATATATGAGTTACTTTAATTGCTATGAAGCCAGAAGAAAACAAACTGGCCCTCTCTTCCTGGCTTCCCCCAGCTTTGACTAGGTCATTAACTGAGTGGGCAGTGGGGGCCTCTCCCAGCTGTTGCTGGGGAATGTTGGTGTGGCTGGTGGAATATAGGTCATATGGTAACTGGCTATTCTTCTCAAAGTGCTCTGCAGCCCAGCTGTCAGGACCAGCCCTTTTCCTCGATCCCGGCAACAGGTATTTTGAGGTTTCTGGGGGTTAGGTTAAAAATATTGCTTTTTTTTCCCCTACAGTTTGTTCACAGTTAATTATAGTTGTTTGATTATATCATATCTAAGAAATTTAAGAGGGCTAAAAAATGACTTTGGGGAAAGATTTTATTCAATTTGGTGTTTTCTTTTTGTCCCAAACAATGCCTTTTCTTAATTAAGCTTTCTTAATATACTTCATTGTACTTGATCATTTTGGTATAGATAATGTGGGAAAATACCATTACAATTAAAAGTAGTAGAATTAGCCATTGTCCCTCTCCCTGAATTCTTTTGTACCCCAATGTCACCTTCCCCTCCCACTTCTTCTTCCTCTGTGGGACTCAGAACCACTGGTGGGTTTTGGTGCCCCCGTATGTTATCTGAGGTGTGTGCTCTCTCTTGGCTTGCTTTCCCCCCACTGATCTAGCCTGTGTTGTCAGTGTGAGCCATGCTTACACTTGGTTGTTCTCCTTTCTTGTTTTCCTTCCACCTGATGAATACAAGGAAGTCTATTTGATATGATCTGCTCACAGTCTTTTTATGATCCTTTTGCTCAGTTCACATCACTGAGCAATAATTGAGTCAGTTCTACATATCTTAGACTTAGATTTTTTATCTGGCTAAAGTGGGGGGCATGGAAGGAGGGGGAAGAGGGGGGAGAGAGAAGGAGGCAGAGGGAGAGGGAGAGGGAGAGGGAATGAACTAGAGCACTCCCTTAGGTTAGTTAGTCTCAGGTTTCTAAAAGATGTATTTGCTTCTTTGCTTTGCTCATTGACACTCATTGCTCCTGTACCACCAGTATCTGGATTCTAGGCTTGGTGTCTTTCTCTCAAATTATTCCTTACTAAAAGTGGATAAGTAGATGTCCTAGCTATGGTAGTTGCATTTAAAAAAATCAATGTGCTTTCCAAAGGTAACCTGGGGACAAATTGTATCTGTCATCCTGAGGTTACTGAGTTTTATGTACTTAGGATTCTACTCTTTTTTGAGGCCCGAGTCACAGACCCCAGAGTGTCCAAACTCTTTGGATGTTGTCCCTTTCATCTTTTAGTGGTAAAGGTTTTAGAATCTGGAAGTGTCTCTGGGCAGGCAGTCACACGCCTCATACAGGTGGAGAAGCAAAGTGACCTCGGAGGTAGCTCACAGTGCAGGACAGGTAAGATGTCTGAGTTAATCTGTGCTGGTATGATGGGGTTGATACTGGGATTTTTTTATGGAACCATGGTAGCCAATCTCTGAAGAAAACCAAAGTTCTATGAGGACTTCGACATTCTTGATCAGAGCCAAGAATTGTGTAGCATTGGCATCAGCTGTATCAGAACAGTGGGAAAGGGGTCTTCCTACTTTTGGGTTAAGTAAGTCTCACTGAAAATATATGCACTTACTCTTTGCTAAAATGACATTCCTAAATTCCCACTTCCAGCAGGGGCAAAGACCTTTTGTGAGGGCATGGTTTCTTCTCTATCCAGTCTCACAGTTTGCTTAAATCTATTGCTCTGAATATTAAAACCTATGTTGAAAAAAGAAATCCCTTTGTGTGGGACTGTTCCTAGGATGAAAGGGCAGGGGTGGTTTTCGAGGCTCATGGTAAAGAAGCAGACACTTTTAGATTAGTGCTTGTTTGCCTGAGAGACTCAGTATTCATGAGTGTTCTCATTTTAAGAAAAAGATGTTTTTAAGTATTTCGTTTGTGAGTAGGTAATAACGTGAACATTCAGATGATAAAGGAAAAATCAGTGAGAAGACACTCCTCTTTCCCAATTTCCCTTCCCACAAGAAACAGTTACTGATGATTCTTTTAGATGCCTTGTATACATGCATGAAAAGATAGCTGTATTGTTTTTCTACTGGTCCATTAGATACATAATTTATTTAAGCATTCTGCACTTGATGGGCATTGATTGTTTTTAGTCTTTTAGCTCCTGAAGTAAACAGCAATGAATATACAATGGGTAGATTTCTATAAGTAGAATTGCTGATCATAACAGATATTAATTTTAAAATCTTGGTAGAGTCTTCCAAAACAGCATATTTCATTTCTTCTGGGTCATATAAAGGACATTTCAAACTCAACTGTCTAGACTAAGGGAGAAACTTCTTTTTAGTTTGTATGTAGGACAATATAGATTCCGGAGGTTTCATAAAAATTAATGTGCCTATTATATACATTTGTGATGTAATCCCAAGAAATAGATTTTAAAACACAGCTGTACTGTTTCCTGTATTAGAAGGTTATTCTATCTATACTTGATGAATTGCCCCTATAGGCTTATTATTAAAGACTGAGAATCTTTTTGAGTTATCAGAGTTTTTACTTCTCTCTAGGCTGAGATATACTAATTTATTAATTTATGAGTCTATTAATGGATTTTTTGGTCACAATAAAAGTACACGATCTCTGAAGACCATTGTAATTGTCTCTTTTGTCAGGTGTGAATAGCCGAAAGGTTTCGTTATTTCACTACTGGGTCTCAAGGTATAAAAGCCTTATACATGGGTCTTCATGCATATATTTTCCACAGGATTTAGAAAACCTTGTCTCCTGAAGCACAATACTGTCTTGGGTCCAAGAGGACAGGCATCTATAGCCTGGGAAGCAGTCTAGCTTCTTTTCAAAAGGAAAAGCAGAGACACTAAGGTTGCAATAGTGCCTTGTGTCTCTGTAGAAAGCACATACTGGTGTCTGGGTTTGAAATCCAGATTCTTGTAGAGGCTGTTTGATGACTCATTCAGCAAAGTAAGAGTCTAAAGCATTGTTCAGCTAGGGGGTATATATCCAATAAGCGGAGCCATATGTGAGCTGATGTGGGGAGAGGTTGCTATGTGTGTATAATGAGGTCTTTGGGTCTTTTAATGTACCTGCTAGATAAAATTGCGGTCTCTGGCCTGGCTACCAGGATGAATGAGGCCGTGGGTATTCTCTTGGTTTTTCTGCTAGTCTGATGCCCTGAACTGAAATCAGTTCATCTTTGGTTCAGGAGACCTTAACAAGCTCACAGCACATCTTGAAGCTGAACTTGTAGGCTCTCGTCTCAGACAACATATTCAACATATTATGTATTTATCAAAGTAATTAGTCCCTGGGGTCAGTAGTTGAGGGAATGGAAGGACTACCATTCTAGACTGCTGGTATAGGTGCCCAGCTTGCTACAGTCCATTCAGCTGCTCCTGGTGATGTCTGTGTTGTATCTACTCATGGAGATATTGGACCAATTTATGTATGGTCAGACTATGGTAAATAGATGCATGAAGGATATAACTGTCTCTAGTGAAGCTTCCTAGTCCCATTGAAAGCCTGGTACCGATCGATCAGTGTTTGCAGGATTTACAGAGGACCCCCTGGCATGGTGACAGGCACTCCAATCACTCTGATTTGCATGTCATTCAAGAAGCTTGTCCAGGAGGTGGCAGGATTTGGTTTCCTTCTACCCTAGCATCCTACAAGTTGACAGATTTTGACTTTAACAGTTGAAAATCCATTCATGATTTGCATTCAGAATGAAAGAGGTGGTAACCCGTCACTGGGTCCCACAAGCAGCACAACTTATCATATCCAGGGACATACTGCCTGCTGGAGCCTGTACTGTACTCTCTGTTCTAATGATCCACCTCAGTGGTCAGGGGCAAAGTGTAAGGAAGCTTCCACCTTCACCTTGCTCTTTCACAAGGTTCAGCCTGATGAGGAGTCCTCACAGGGCCTAGTTCATATCTTTTCAGTACAGCCTGTTTCTATGTCTGTAGCCCTCCATAGCTGCAGTGAACACTGTTTTCACTTGCCATTAGTTGGATGACTTACATCAGGCTCCATTAGGAACACACATACAACACACACCACACACACACACACACACACACACACACATCTTTGTCTAGGACCCTTATCTAGAATGTGAGCAAGACTACCCTTTCTTCTAGGAGAAGAACAAATATGTCAGAACAGAGCAGGCCTTAGGCTGCAGGGCACAGCCCTTCTCTTAAATTTCTTCCTTACAAAAGCAACAGAAGTTCTAGAAAAAAGTGGTAATATAAGCTCCCAGCTCCAAAGAAGGTAGGTGCCTACGGTTTCATCCAAGAAAATGTTATGAATGAACTGCTCGCTAAGGAAAACAACAGAAAACGCTGGGTTCCCCAGGGTTTGTTTATCTCCTTGGTAACAAGCCTAACCTAGGAGTGAAACCCCTCTGATCTGTAAACCAGCCAGTCAGAACCACACAGTTGGCATTTCCTGTATTCTAATAGTACCAAATTAATTACTCAGGAAATTATGGGGTTATTCTTAATATGATGATCATTAGTATTAATGATCATGATTAGTGTTAATAACTGTTTGCAGGGAGTTTTGTCCTTTGGTACATGAACTCTCCCTTGCATCACCTCCTTCTTCCAGCGAATTCTCTGGAGAAACCCAACATCTACCATCCTTGATTTCCCACTGAATACTTCCTTTTATTAGAGGTATTAATTATTTGTTTAGTAGGCTATCAGAAATTTCCAGAAAAAAACATGAATTTTCCAGAATTTGCAATTTGATAACAGTTAGCAGTTGCTTGTTTGTTTACTTTCTATTTCTTGAGCAGCATTGAGAATTTTTGTTTTAAGTCTAGAAAATGATAGGCCATAAAAGGACAGAGAAAGAGAAAAAGAAAGAGGAGTTAAGGATGACTCCAGGATCTGGTCCTAAACAACTGCAAGTTCAGATTTGTTGGAGGGTGAGAGAAGGGGAGAAAGAGATATATGGGGGCAGAGAGCAGGCACCTTATCTGCTTGCTATACATTGCAATGAAGATATTAAGTCATTATAACTGGCTCATGGTAGATTGGAGTTTAGAACGGAGCTGTATGTTTTCTATGTGCGGTTTCGTTTTTCATCTCAAAACATTTTCTGATTTCTTTTTGTTTTGTTTTTTTTTCCTTGATTCATTTGTTGGTTAACAGTGTTGTTCAGTTTCTATCTGTTTGTGAACTTTGTAGTTTTACTTCTCTTACTGATTCCTTGTTTGATTTCATCATAGGAAAGGTGTGTGTGTGTGTGTGTGTGTGTGTGTGTGTGTGTGTGTGTGTGTGAAGTAGGGGGTAGAGGAGATGAGAAGAGAGAGAGAGAGAGAGAGAGAGAGAGAGAGAGAGAGAGAGAGAGAGAGAGAATACATATTAAAGGCGAAGGCACAATCTGACACTTGTCTTTAACCTTGGAATCTGGCTAAAGTGCAGGCTTCGGTTCAGTAGGTCTTAGATTCCTGCATTTCCAACAAGCTACAGATGGAAATAGTCTGCGGTCTGCACACCACACTCAGAATTCAGCCTACATGGATCACCAGCTAGGTCACAGATAAAAATGTTTGTTATTGTCCAGGAATGAGATTCACAGAGTTTGCCTTCAGCCTAGTCCATATCTCTGTGCTTAGCGGAATGAGTCTCTTGTACCTATAAATAGACATTTATAGGTACTCACCAAGGAAAGCAAGAAGTAAGAATCCAGATGTGAACTTCAGTCAATATTTATCAGATGGGTTTTTTTCAAGTTCTGCCCAGAGAATAGGATTGCTACCTGATAGACTGGTCAGTAACATGTATTATAAATGTCTTTAAAAATAATGAGCTTGTGTATATGTATATTTTCATAACCAGATTGCCATTCTGTCCTCGTTTAAGACTTTAAAAGACTTAAAGAAAGAATATCATAGTAGTAGCCTGGCAAGTCTAGCAGGTAGGTGTGTGTGTGTGTGTGTGTGTGTGTTGTGTGTGTGTGGTTGAGCAGGCAAGTGAAACAAAGTGTGTTCTTCAGAGGAAGTACCCTCAAATCAATGGAGAAGCACAAATGGAAACAGTTCAAACCGTCCAGAGCTTACAGGCCTGAGAAAGGCTCCTTCAGAGAAGAATGGCTGCCAGGGGCAGAGTGAGAACCTCAGGGCCTCATTTGAATTACCTAGAGTTGTCAACTAGTGTGGGGATTTCAGGGTTTCTTGGAAAGGCAAACTGTTATAACTGTTATATTAACTGTTCCTAGAAGTGTGAGCCACACACTCTCCACAGCAGCTATTTACCTGTGCCCCAAAGCAGCCATCCATAATAGAGGTGGATATGGCAGTGGGTCAGTAATTTATAAACACTGAAATGTGACCTTCATGTTGTTCTCTTAATATATTTCCAAATATTATACTTTGATTATTTCTCAGACATTTAAAAGTGTGAAAACTACTTTTACCTGGCAAACCTTGCATAGGTAGGTGATAGGCAAGGTTTGGCCTGTGGCAAAAGTAGATTACATGCTGGCAGAAGGGTTGGATTGGTACGGTGGGATCTCTCCGTCCAGATCTTTTGGTGCAAAAGTTCTGGCAGTGTAATAAAATTGCCCAATGTAAAGTTAGGTATCAAAAGTATTTTCTACTGAAATGGAGGAATGGCAACCATGGGATTATTGTATATTAATGTCATTAAAAGCACGGAGACCATTCTCTGTGCTATGCAAGCTCATTAGCTCTCAGTGGCCTTTCTGTGTGGTAGAGACAGGCATCAGCCCCATTCCACAGAAGAAGCTCCCACAGACTTGGAGTCATTAATTTAGGGTGAGGTATTTACCAGGGGACTCACATCTAGATCTTCTACTTCTAGATGTTGTTCTTGTTTTCATCCTCCAAGAGTCTTCAGATGTCTGGAAGATGAAACTTTTCCTCCAGAGAGAGAGAGAGAGAGAGTAGAGAGAGAGAGAGAGAGAGAGAGAGAGAGAGAGAGAGAATACATATTAAAGGCGAAGGCACAATCTGACACTTGTCTTTAACCTTGGAATCTGGCTAAGTGCAGGCTTCGGTTCAGTAGGTCTTAGATTCCTGCATTTCCAACAAGCTACAGATGGAAATAGTCTGCGTCTGCACACCACACTCAGAATTCAGCCTACATGGATCACCAGCTAGGTCACAGATAAAAATGTTTGTTATTGTCCAGGAATGAGATTCACAGAGTTTGCCTTCAGCCTAGTCCATATCTCTGTGCTTAGCGGAATGAGTCTCTTGTACCTATAAATAGACATTTATAGTACTCACCAAGGAAAGCAAGAAGTAAGAATCCAGATGTGAACTTCAGTCAATATTTATCAGATGGGTTTTTTTCAAGTTCTGCCCAGAGAATAGGATTGCTACCTGATAGACTGGTCAGTAACATGTATTATAAATGTCTTTAAAAATAATGAGCTTGTGTATATGTATATTTTCATAACCAGATTGCCATTCTGTCCTCTTTTAAGACTTTAAAAGACTTAAAGAAAGAATATCATAGTAGTAGCCTGGCAAGTCTAGCAGGTAGGTGTGTGTGTGTGTGTGTGTGTGTGTGTGTGTGTGTGGTTGAGCAGGCAAGTGAAACAAAGTGTGTTCTTCAGAGGAAGTACCCTCAAATCAATGGAGAAGCACAAAATGGAAACAGTTCAAACCGTCCAGAGCTTACAGGCCTGAGAAAGGCTCCTTCAGAGAAGAATGGCTGCCAGGGGCAGAGTGAGAACCTCAGGGCCTCATTTGAATTACCTAGAGTTGTCAACTAGTGTGGGGATTTCAGGGTTTCTTGGAAAGGCAAACTGTTATAACTGTTATATTAACTGTTCCTAGAGTGTGAGCCACACACTCTCCACAGCAGCTATTTACCTGTGCCCCAAAGCAGCCATCCATAATAGAGGTGGATATGGCAGTGGGTCAGTAATTTATAAACACTGAAATGTGACCTTCATGTTGTTCTCTTAATATATTTCCAAATATTATACTTTGATTATTTCTCAGACATTTAAAAGTGTGAAAACTACTTTTACCTGGCAAACCTTGCATAGGTAGGTGATAGGCAGGTTTGGCCTGTGGCAAAAGTAGATTACATGCTGGCAGAAGGGTTGGATTGGTACGGTGGGATCTCTCCGTCCAGATCTTTTGGTGCAAAAGTTCTGGCAGTGTAATAAAATTGCCCAATGTAAAGTTAGGTATCAAAAGTATTTTCTACTGAAATGGAGGAATGGCAACCATGGGATTATTGTATATTAATGTCATTAAAAGCACGGAGACCATTCTCTGTGCTATGCAAGCTCATTAGCTCTCAGTGGCCTTTCTGTGTGGTAAGAACAGGCATCAGCCCATTCCACAGAAGAAGCTCCACAGACTTGGAGTCATTAATTTAGGGTGAGGGTATTTACCAGGGGACTCACATCTAGATCTTCTACTTCTAGATGTTGTTCTTGTTTTCATCCTCCAAGAGTCTTCAGATGTCTGGAGATGAAATTTTCCTCCAGAGAGAGAGAAGAGAAAGAGAGAGAGAAAAGACAGAGAGAGAGAAGAGGAGAGAGAGAGAGAGAGAGAGAGACAGAGAGAGAGACAGAGAGACAGAGAGAAGACAGAGAGACACACAGAGACACACAGAGAGAGAGAGAGACAGAGACAGACACACACAGATAAAGAGAGATTAGGTCACAAGTTATCGAAGGATGATTAAGCAGAAATAGAGTCCTGTGTCTGTTTGGAAGCTGTGTGTGTGTGTATGAGAGAGAAAGAGAGAGAGAGAGAAGAGAGAGAGGAGAGAGAGAGAGAGAGAAGAGAGAGAGACAGAGAAGAACAGAAGAGAAGAGAGAGAGAGAGAGAGAGGGAGGACAGAGAGAAGACAGAGAGAGAGAGAGAGAGAGAGAGAGAGAGATGAGAGAGGAAGCCAAAAGGAACAGATCAAAGTAATTTTCATTGTTCATGAATGGTCCCAGAGAATCCCCAAATAAACATGATGCCCATGCACTGTTCACTCTCTTAGTAATCTGCCCACTCTGGGGCCATCAGGACCATAGTTCTTGTTACTCAGATGACTGCTTTATGCAGAGGAGCCTGCCTGTAATAAGAAGTCCCTCTTACTGCAGGATCTATAATGAAAAAAGCAGCAACTAAAAATTGCTTTTATGCCAATTATTCTTGTGCTCATGTTTTCTGTCTCCAACTTCCCCAAACCTGTTCATGTTGACTTTTTCTCTTGACCTTCAAGAGTGTAGATAAGGAGAGAGACTTATAGTCTTATAAATTGTGAGAAGCAAGTTGAGGGCTCCTCTTGGTCAGTCAACTACTGAGACATCAATAGGAACCTTTTCATGGACTGCAGCTGCCTCATAGCCTTCCTGGACACCCCCCTGCTGTGCTCTGTTAACCTTTCATTGATACTAGATTATCAGAAGATAATTAAGAACTTCATATGTGGTCGGTGAATGAATGCCATTTAACCTAGCTGCCTCTTTCTAGGTTTCTGAATCCCAAGTGGGCAGCTGTGTCCGCGAGGGGACTCTGAGGTACTATTTAGTAGCTCTTGCTTTAATGTCTAGTGTGATGGCTTAGAGCACTTGGCAATGGTAGGAGCCTGTGAGCTGCAGCTACTCCTGGATTTGTCACACTAGAGAAGGACTTCCTCATTTAGCGTGACCCTTCCTCATCCTCTCTCCTTTTAGCCCACGTGTCTTCATGTTGAACGTTGTGTCTGTCTTGTTCCTGGCTGCAGTATCCGCTTGCTCTCTCCCTGCAGTGGGGCCCAGTCCAGGAAGTAGTGCTGAAGAAAGTCACCTTTCAAGGTTTGGCTAAGTGGGAAGGTGGGAGCTTTCCCTGGCCACCCTGGGAGCAGGTGAAAGAGAAAGCAGAAGATTTGTGAAGGAGAGAAGGACACAGAGTGTATCTCTGTATTGGTACTCACTGCTGTAGAAACTCTAGGCTGCATGAGGGCTTTTGCTTTTCTAGGTTGAACTGGAGCACTCTGGTTCCTCTATGGCTCCAACGTCAGCGCTGGGACTTCGAACAAAAGGCCCAAACTTCATGTTGGAGGACTCCACCTTTCAGATTCTGGGGGGATCCATACACTATTTCCGTGTGCCCAGGGAATACTGGAGGGACCGTCTACTCAAATTGAAAGCTTGTGGCTTGAATACCCTTACCACGTAAGTACTGTTTCCTCATCCCTCCACCCAATCTGGCTACCAAATAGGGCTCCTGCAAAAGTGTTTACAGGAATAAAGCTATTACAGGAAGTCATCCTATGTTGCTTGCTTAGGTTTGCAAGTTCTACAGAACTCCCTGCAGGTGAGGTAGAGGAGATGCAACCAAGTAGTGGAGAAAGAGAGAGGGAGGGAGGGGGAGGGAGGGAGGGAGGGAGGGAGGAGAGGAGAGGAGAGAGAGAGAGAGAGAGAGAGAGAGAGAGAGATTTGAGTATACATATAGGAGGTGGTTCATTTCTTCATTTTGTGCCTTGAATAACAAAATTCTTCACAGTTCTGAAGGCTGAACCACCCATAGTCTCATAGTCAAGCTGTCTTTAAGTCTGATTTCTCCTGGAGCCTCCATGGTTTGTGAACTGTAATCTCCCTGTCTTCTCAAGTAACTTTTCCATTGTAGCTGTGCACTACTAGTGTACTAGTGTCTCTACTTTCTTGTTGTTATAAAGACATACTACAAGTAATTTTTTCTTTCTTTCTTTCTTTCTTTCTTTCTTTCTTTCTTTCTTTCTTTCTTTCTTTCTTTCTTTCTTTCTTTCTTTCTTTCTTTCCTTAAGAAAGGTGAACTACACAGCACAGGGCAGCTTCAGACGCTCTGTCCTTCCCAAACAGAGTTTTGAATGCTGGGATTGCAGGTGTCCTCCACTTTGTCTAGAGTGACCAGTAACGTTTTTCACAAGCAACTTCTGCTTCCCGGATTTGTATCCTGGACAAGTGAAGTCTTCTTCAAGGGTAGCGGCCTATCAGCAACTCAGCATTTATTTTCTGGAAAGATCTTTGGATGCTTATGATTATCATCCCTGCATCTAGCCTTGTGGTTATTCCTTGGCAGGCACCAGATCAAATGTAGACTGTGCAAGTCCTCAGAAAAATAGGTTCAAAGGCTGGTGAACGTGGCTCAGCAGTTAAGAGAGACCTGACTTTGGTTCCCAGCATTCAACTCAGCCTCACAATCTGCTTGTAATTCCAGCTTCAGAGGAACCTTTGGTCTCTGTGAGAACCTGAACTCACATGCACATATCCTCCCCAGCCCACGACACATATGCACATAATTAAAATGAATAAAAATAAATAAAACCAGGCCCAGTTATGAATAATATTGATCTTTTCATGGCTTTGTTTTCAAAATTGCTAACATATATTTGGGGCTATCTCTATGAAATAAAAAGGGTCAACAGATTAAAATTCTCCATTATTAGGCAAAAAAGGCATGATTATAAATCAAGGAAGTGGGATACCTTGAGTGATTTGTGAATTAGCTTTGAAGATAGTTATAAAAGGGACACTTTTTAATAAACTATTGAGAGAAATGTGGGAAACTTCTTAGAGGACCCCTAAAGGTCATAAGAAATGGCAGTGTGTGCTAACCTGGGGTTACAGAACTTGACCTTTTACTCCAAATATCTCATGCTTCACCTTAGTCAAGTTGATTCTCTGTCTTCCTAAGGAGATGTGATATTCTTCCTAGGGCTTGCCTTGAATTTCTCTATGGTCCTCATGTCTGTTCCAAGGATGGAAGCTATTGAAAACTGTCCTTTAGCCATCATAATAGGTGTTAGAGGTGAAAGTGCTTTTGTGGATGAACAAACTTACCTGCAATTATCTTGTCTTTTACAGCTATGTGCCATGGAACCTTCATGAGCCAGAAAGAGGAAATTCGACTTCTCTGGGAACCTGGACCTAGAGTATGTAGTCTTGGTGCTTCTGTACCTGGTCTGGGATGGGAAGTTACTGTGGGTTGATGAAGAGCCATCAGGATGTTCTGTCTTGACTCTGTTTGGAAAAACTGAGGACTGGGTCTGATCTTTGTTCTTAGGATGCTGAGAAAGACTTTGAACTCAGGGCCTAGATGCCCCCCAACTGTGACATTACCTAGGGCTCTCAGCCTACAGGTTCCTATCCCCCTTTTCACTACAGTCCAGAGATTCAAGATCCCACCAGACTCCGTGTTGGGGTTCATATACCCGAGATGGAATTGGGCTGCTTTTGGTGCAAAGTTCCTGTACTTTGTCTGTCTGATCACTTCCAGTGGGTGTGCATGAATGGTCCTGATGCAAGGAAGCAGTGCATACCTAGCTCCCTGGGCTTCTGCCCCCCTATGTTGTGCAGGAATCCCCTGATATGTTGAGCTTCGGCCAAGCCCCACTTACCCCATATTCCCTGATTGAGAGAGGAAGGAGCAGGGAGGAACAGGAAAGGTTTGATACCCAAAGAGCCTGTGGTTCCTCCCATATCTAGCCATTCTTTTTCTCCTTAGGACCTTTATCCGGTTGGCTGCGAAGATTGGGCTGTGGGTGATTCTGCGACCAGGGCCCTACATCTGCAGTGAGATTGACCTCGGGGCTTGCCCAGGTGAGAGAGGGCATGTGGGTCTCCAGAGTAGCTGGAGGGGTCTGGATGCTTACAGGTATTGGCTTGGTTTTGTTTTAAATAGTTTTCATTCTGTGCAGAATTTCCTCTTTAGCAGGAGCCACTGACACAGGGCCTTTGATACAATGTTGCAAATAGTCAACATTGTATCAAATTAACACTGCTTGGGTTGTGTAACTTGGGTCCTTCTATGTGTCAGGTGGCAGCAGTTGGAGGTTATCTGCCTGGAGGCATTTCATTGTTCTGGCCACACTGGAGAGCCACCCAGGCAGGTTACTTATCTGATCTGTTCAACAGTGCAAAATGAGACAAACCAAACCTGCCCTATCTGTTTCTTAAAGATATTGCTGGTGATTTATTAAAACCTCAAGTGTTGCTGTAGTGTGGAGGAATCGGTCTTGTGGTTTTTGTCCTCAGTTCTCCTGGTCTGTTCTTCTTTCTTTTTCTTTCTTTCTTTCTTTTTTCTTTCTTTTCTTCTTTCTTTCTTTCTTTCTTTTTCTTTCTTTCTTTCTTTCTCTTTCTTTCTTTTTTAAATTTTAATTCTATATTTTATTTACATTTCAGATGTTATCCCTTCTCTCCATTCTCCCCTCATTAATCTCCTACCACATCCCTCCTCCTCCTTTTTTGCATTTATACTGTTTAAATTACATGCAAGTATTAAGATCAGTTCTAGGTTGAGGAACTAGCAATACAATAGATGAAATAGTCAAGGAACAAGTAAGACAATAAACTCAGATAGTCAAAGAACAATAAACAGAGTCCTTGATCACTCCTGTGATCACTATTTCTAAGGGCTTATCAAGATGACCAAAATATCTGAGCCTACTTTGCTGTCCTAGCCCAAAGTCATTTTCATGCCTGAAGCCTACTAGATTAAGATTTAGATTCCTGCCTGTAATTACTTCTTTGATCTACCCTAAGACTTAGATTCCTGCCTGAAATTTCTTCTTTGTTCTAGCCTAGGCTTTAGATTTCTGCCTGAAATTACTTCTTTGTTCCAGTCTAATGTCAGATTCCTGCCTGCAGTCCATTTCCTTGTCCTTGGCCTATGTCAGATTCCTTCCAAGCAGCCCATTTCCTTGTCCTTGGCCAATGTCAGATTCCTGCCAGGCAGCCCCAAAAGCTCTCCACATCTTCCCCTTTTTATTGCATAAACCAGACTGAGCCTGTCTTAGGTTGTTCTGACAAGAATTCCTTCCTTACCCATCATGGAATATGCATTATCAAAAGCAATGGACTTCTGTCTTAGTTGTAAGGCTCTGTGCAGAATCTTACCTGTCCTTGGCTTGCCAGCCTGTGGAATTAATAACTCTGTCTGGGGGTTCATTTCAGTTTTAAGTCATGTACTTTGGTTGCCAACCTGTTGATGTAGTTAGAGACAAGCTTTAACATGATGGGCAGGAATAAAAGTATTCTCAGGACAAGAAGGGCTAGCCTGATCAAGCTATATATGCCATTACTGAGGTTTGACCAAAATGGAAATACTGACCTCAGGCCATGGATAATTTTATCAGCATTATCTGCAGTATCAAAGCTCAACAGAGCAGTATTCTTTAAATTCATATCTCACTATGCAAAGTTAAAACACCCAAAGAGGTGTTAGAATTATGCCAAATACCCTACAGGTGTCTTTAAACTTTTTTTTCTAATTATAATGACAATCATTGTAAATTTTAGAAGTATTACTACTCCAATGGTATTTGTCATGACACTTGAGATGGCTCCTAACTTGTGAACCCTGAACCTCCTTCAGATAATTTGAATAGGATATAGAGCATCAATCCATTGTTCCAGACACCTATATAAATCTTTTGTATACTCAATACATTAGTAACATTTTTTTTCCTAGATGGTTAACAAAAATAGCTTAACTCATTGTGGCAAAGCTATTGCAGAAGCAGTGGTGCTAGCAATTAATGAAATTAAAGCTTTTATACCAGCAATAATCAAGCCCACTACCCTCTTGCTTCTGCTTAAAGCCTAACTCACTTCTTCCAGCACTTTCAAGTTTTTTTTTTTTCAGAGAATCAAGGTTTTCTAATACTCAGGGCAGTAAGACAAAAGCTGGTTGATAGACCCCCATAACAGACATGACAGGTTTCAACACACTAACACAATTAGAAAGTATACAGTCAATGCAAGAAGAGACAAAAAAACCAATTTTAGTTTGACAATTAAAAGAGCCTTAAAACATGTACTAACACTTGTTGAAATCCAGATCCTGTCCCAACTTTATCTCTTGTTATCTAACATCATAGAGAACTTCAGCTAACTTCCAAATATGTCTCTGAAAATGTCCAGATTCAGTCTTCCGAAATGAAGACTGTTATTTCCAATATTGGATTGATTTCTAGACCAGTACATGATTTATTACGGATAAATATTATGGATATTTATCTGTAATAATATCCAAATAACTGGTCACCTTTAAGAAAAATACAAGAGTCATTATAATTTCTCTTTTCAATTTTCTGTCCCACAAGGTTTAAAAACTTGAGGCAAGGCAGTTTGTCTCATCTGGGATATAGGCAAGCAAAGGTGGGTCAGGAACATATGTTCAATATAGCTTCCCAAGTCATCCTTGTCAGGGCACTCAGCAAGCTCACAGGTTAGCATCATTCTTTGTCTCAGCAACAGCATATCTCACCAATCATTCTGCAGCCACCGTGCTCCTACAGCATCCTGAAGAAAAAACACAAACATGCCCTCTTCCCCATATTAGATACCTGGTTGGGATCATGCTAAATGCCAGTAAGTGGATCCTTCCTTTTCACCTAGGCGTAAGTATGCCTAGTTGAAGAGTGCCATAAATGCTCAGCAGAAAGTTCCTTGGCATCCAAATTTTTTTAATTGAAAATAAAAAGAGTATGATTTAAATAAATTTGTGGTGTTCCCCCTTTTTTATTATATGAAGATATTGTTTTGACATTCCATGGGCCCCTTCCACAATACCTTGTCCTTGAGGATTATAAGGAATCCCCATAATAAATTGTTGACAAAAAGTTTCAACTGCTCGACTAAAATTGCCAATTCTATTATCTGTATTTTTTATTGGATATTTTATTTATTTACCTTTCAAATGTTATCCCATCTCCCATTTCCCCCAAAACCCCTTGTCCCATCCCCCCTCCTCCTATTTCTATGAGGGTGTGCCCCCACCCATCCAACCATTCCTACCTCCCTGATCTGAATTCCCCAGCACTAGGGCATCCAGACTTTCAGGGACCAAGGCCCTCCTCTTCCACTGATGCCTGACAAGGCCATCCTCAACTACCTATACAGATGGAGCCATGAGTTCCCTCCCTTTGTGTTTCCAGGATGGAAGTTTAGAGCCTGGGAGCTCTGGTTTAGTATTTTGTTACTGGTTCTAAGAAGGACCAAAGCATCCACACTTTGGTCTTCCTTCTTCTTATTGAGCTTCATGTGGTCTATGTGTTGTATCTTAGGTATTGTGAGCTTAGGTAATGTCAACTTATCAGTGAGTGCATATCATGTGTGTTCTTTTGTGACTGTGCTACCTCAATCTGGATGATATTTTCCAGTTCCATACATTTCCTAAGAATTTCGTGAAGTCATTGTTTTTAATAGCTGAGTAGTACTCCCATTGTGTAAATGTACCACATTTTCTGTATCCCTTCCTCTGTTGAAGGACATCTGGGTTCTTTTCAGCTTCGGCTATTATAAATAAGGCTGCTATGAACATAGTGGAGCATGTGTCCTTGTTGTATGTTGGAGCATCTTTTGGTTATATGGCCAGGAGTGGTATAGCTGGGTCCTCAGGTAATGTTAAAATTTATGTTAAATTTTCTGAGCAACTGCCAGACTCCTTTCCATAGTGGGTGCCAGCTTACAATCACACCAACAATGGAGAGTGTTCCTCTTTCTCCACATCCTCGCCAGCATCTGCTGTCACCTGAGTTTTTGATCTTAGCCATTCTGACTGGTGTGAGGTGGAATCTCAGGGTTGTTTTGACTTGCATTTCCCTGATGACTAAGGATGTTGAACACTTCTTTAGGTGCTTCTTGGCCATTCGAGTATCCTCAGTTGAGAATTCTTTGTTTAGTTCTGTACCCCATTTTTACATCAGGTTATTTGATTGTCCAGATTCTAATTTCTTGAGTTCTTTGTATACCTTGGATATTAGCCCTCTATCAGATGTAGGATTGGTAAAGATTTTTCCCAATCTGTTGGTTGCCATTTTGTCCTATTGACAGGTCCTTTGCTTTACAGAAGATTTGCAGTTTTATGAGGTTTTGTCAATTCTTGATCTTAGATCATAAGCCATAATTGTCTTCTGTTCAGGAACTTTTTCCCTGTGCCCATGTGTTCAAGGCTTTTCCCCATTTTCTCTTCTATTAGTTTCAGTGTATCTGGTTTTATGTGGAGGTCCTTGATCACTTGGACTTGAGCTTTGTACAAGGAGATAAGAATGGGTCAATTTGCATTCTTCTACATGCTGACCTTCAGTTGAACTAGCACTATTTGTTGAAAATGCTGTCTTTTTTTCCACTGGATGGTTTTAGCTCCTTTGTCAAAGATCAAGTGACCCTAGGTATGGGGGTTCATTTCTCAGTCTTCTATTCTATTCCATTGATCTTCCTGCCTGTCTCTGTATCAATACCATGCAGTTTTAAATCACTACTCCTCTGTAATATAGCTTGAGGTCAGGGATGGTGATTCCCCCAGAAGTTCTTTTATTGCTGAGAATAGTTTTCGCTATCCTAGGTTTTTTGTTAGTCCAAATGAATTTGAGAATTGCTCTTTCTGTGAAGAATTGAGTTGGAATTTTGATGGGATTGCATTAAATCTGTAGATTGCTCTTGCAAGATAGCCATTATTACTATATTGATCCTGCCAATCCATGAGCATGGGAGAGCTTTCTATCTCCTGAGATCTACTTTGAATTCTTTCTTCAGGGACTTGAAGTTCTTGTCATACAGATCTTTTACTTGCTTGTTTAGATTCACACCAAGGTATTTCATATTATTTGTGACTATTGTGAAGGGTGTCGTTTCCCAAAATTTTTTCTCAGCCTGTTTAACCTTTGAGAAGAGGAAGGCAACTGATTTGTTTGAGTTAATTTTATATCCAGCCACTTTGCTGAAGTTGTTTATCAGGTTTAGGAGTTCTCTAGTGGAAGTTCTGGGTCACTTAAGTATACTATCATATCATCTGCAAATAGTGAAATTTTGACTTCTTCCTTTCCAATTTTTATCCTTTTGACCTCCTTTTATTGCTTAATTGCTCTGGCAATTAGTACTTTGAGTACTATATTGAATAGGTAGGGAGAGAGTGGGCAGCCTTGTCTGTCCCTGATTTTTGTGGATTGCTTCAAGTTTCTCTCCATTTTGTTTGATGTTGGCTACTGGTTTGCTGTATATTGTTTTTACTATGTTAGGTATGGGCCTTGTCTTCCTGATCTTTCTAAGACTTTTACTATGAAGGAGTGTTGAATTTTGTCAAATGCTTTCTCAGCATCTAGTGAGATGACATGTGGTTTTTTTTCTTTGAGTTTGTTTATATAGTGGGTAACATGGATGGATTTCTATATATTGAATCATCCCTGTATTCCTGGGATAAAGCCTACTTGATCATGATGGATGATTGTTTTGATGTGTTCTTGGATTCGCTTTGCAAGAATTTTATTGAGTATTTTTGCATCGATATTCATAAGGGAGATTGGTCTGTAGTTCTCTTTCCTTGTTGGGTCTTTGTGTGGTTTAGGTATGAGCATAATTGTGGCTTCATAGAATGAATTGGGTAGTGTTCCTTCCTTTCTTTTTTGTGGAACAGTTTAAAGAGAATTGGTAATAGGTTTTCTTTGAAGGTCTGATAGAACTCTGCACTAAAATAGTCTGGTAATGTGCTTTTTTTTTTTGGTGGGGAGACTTTTAATGACTGCTTCTATTTTTTTTTCTGGGTTATGGGAATGTTTAGATGGTTTATCTGGGCCTGATTTAACTTTGATAACTGCTATTTATCTAGAAAATTATCCATTTCATCCAGATTTTCCAATTTGTTTGAGTATAGGCCTTTGTAGTAGGATCTGATAATTTTTTAATTTCCTTGATTTCTGTTATTATGTTACCCTTTCCAGTTCTGATTTTATTAATTTGGGTATTGTCTCTTTGCCCTCTGATTAGCCTAGCTAAGGGTTTATCTATCTTGTTGATTTTCCCAAAGAACCAGCTCCTGGTTTTATTGATTCTTTGTATAGTCCTTTTGTTTCTACTTGGTTGATTTCAGTCTTGAGTTTGATTATTTCCTGCCTTCTACTCCTCTTTGATGTGTTTGCTTCTTTTTGTTCTAGAACATTCAGGTGTGTTGTCAATCTGTAGTGTATGCTCTCTCCAGTTTCTTTTTGTAGGCACTTAGAGCTATACATTTTCCTCTTAGCACTGCTTTCATTGTGTCCCATATATTTTGGTATGATGTGTCCTCATTTCATTAAATTCTAAAAAGTCTTTAATTTCTTTATTTCTTTCCTGACCAAGTTATCACTGAGTAGATCATTGTTCAGTTTCCACATGAATGTGGGCTTTCTATTGTTTTTGTCATTATTGAAGTCCAGCCTTAGTCCATGGTGATCTGACAGGATACATGGGATTATTTCAAATTTCTTGTATCTGTTGAGGCTTGTTTTGTGACTAAGTATATGGTCAATTTTGGAGAAGGTACCGTGAGGTGCTGAGAAGGAGGTATATTCTTTTGTTTTGGGATAAAATGTTCTATAGATATCTATTAAATCCATTTGGTTCATAACTTCTCTTAGTTTCACTATGTCTCTGTTTAGTTTGTGTTTCCATGATCTGTCCATTGCTGAGAGTAGGGTGTTGAAGTCTCCCACTATTATTGTGTCAGGTGCAATGTGTACTTTGAGCTTTATTAAGGTTTCTTTTATGAAAGTGGGTGCTCTTGTGTTTGGAGCATAGATGTTCAGAATTCAGAGTTCATCTTTCATTATCCTTTTTGATAGCTTTAAGTTGAAAGTTGATTTTATTCGCTATTAGAATGGCTACTCCAGCTTGTTTCTTAGGACCATTTGCTTGAAAAATTGTTTTCCAGCCTTTTACTCTAGATAGTGTCTGTCTTTGTCACTGAGGTGGGTTTCCTTTATGCAGCAAAATGCTGGGTCCTGTTTATGCATACAGTCTGTTAATCTATGTCTTTTTATTGGGGAATTGAGTCCATTGATGTTAAGAGATATTAAGGAAAGGAGATTGTTGCTTCCTGTATTTTTTGTTATTAGTGGTGGCATTATGTTTGTGTGGCTATCTTCTTTTGGATTTGTTGTAAGAAGATTACTTTCTTGCTCTTTCTAGGGTATAATTTCCCTCCTTGTATTGGAGTTTCCCTCTATTATCCTTTGTAGTGCAGGTTTGTGGAAAGATATTGTGTAAATTTGGTTTTGTCATGGAATATCTTGGTTTCTCCATCTATGGTAATTGAGAGTTTTGCTGGGGTATAGTAGCCTGGGCTGGCATTTGTGTTCTCTTAGGGTCTGTATGATATCAGTCCAGGATCTTCTGGCTTTTATATTCTCTGGTGAGAAGTCTGGTGTAATTCTGATAGGTCTTGATAAGTCTGCGTTTATATGTTACTTACTCTTTTTCCCTTACTGCTTTTAATATTCTTTCTTTGTTTTGTGCATTTGGAGTTTTGACTATTATATGACAGGAAGAATTTCTTTTCTGGTCTAGTCTATTTGGAGTTCTGAAAGCTTCTTATATGTTTTTGGGCATCTCTTTCTTTAGGTTAGGGAAGTTTTCTTCTATAATTTTGTTGAAGATATTTACTGGCCCTTTAAGTTGGGAATCTTCCCTCTCATCTATTCCTATTATCCTTAGGTTTGGTTTTTTCATTGTGTCCTGGATCTCCTCGAAGTTTTGGGTTAGGAGCTTTTTGCATTTTTCATTTTCTTTGACAGTTGTGTCAATATTTTCTATGGTATTTTCTGCACCTGAGATTCTCTCTTCTATCTCTTGTATTCTGTTGGTGATGCTTGCATCTATGACTCCTGATTTCTTTCCTCAGTTTTCTATCTCCAGGGTTTTCTCCCTTTGTGATTTCTTTATTGTTTCTGCTTCCATTTTTATATCCTGGATGGCTTTGTTCAATTCCTTCACCTGTTTGCTTATGTTTTCTTGTAATTCTTTAAGGGATTTTTGTGTTTCCTCTTTAAGGTCTTCCACCTGTTAACCTGTGTTCCCCTGTATTTCTTTAAGGGAGTTATTTATGTCCTTCTTAAAGTCCTCTATCATCATCATGAGAAGTGATTTTAAGTCTGAATCTTGCCTTCCTGGTGATTCAGGACTTTCTACTGTGGGAGGACTGGGTTCTGATGATGCCAAATACCCTGTGTTGCTGATGCTTATGTTTTTGTGCTTGCCTTTCACCATCTGGTTATCTTTAGTGCTACCTGTGCTCACTGTCTCTGACTGGAGCCTGTCTCTACTATTATCTTGGTTGTGTCAGAACTGTTTGGGGTGGATGTTGCTGCCAGGGTTAGTACTCCTGGGAGTCCCACCTCTTCTGTGTTTTGTGGGATTTCATGCAGAGCTGAAGCCCAAGATCTGCTTAGTGCTTGGGCACAGACAGCAAGGAACTGGTGCCCCTGGCCAGGAGTGAGTTCCTGGGTCACTGTGGGTTCCAGTTACTCCCTGTTTGGGGTGGATATTGCTGCCTCCTTACCTAAGATACTGCCAGGGTTAGAGTTGCAGGGAACCCAGCCTCCTCTGGGTTTTGTGGGATTGGGTGCAGAGCTGAAGCTCAAGATCTGCTCAGTGCTCGGGCGCAGACTGGAAGGGGGTCTGTTCTTTCTAAGTGTAGTTTCCAGTAAGGTCAGTGTGCTGAGCATTATGCTTTGGGAGTGATGTCTGGATGGGTATCACGTGGGCCCACATCCATTCCTCTTCCTCAGCAAGACTGCCTTTATTTTCTAGTGGGGGTGGAGGAGAACTGCCCTATCTTATCAAGGTGTTATTATCATTGTCCTTATAGCACCAATCACTGGTGGCTAGCCACAGCTCCACCCACCTGTGGTGTCCCCAGAGGAAAGAAGGCTGAAATTCTTGGTTCTGGAAGTGGCTTGGGAAACTCTGTCCTCACAGCACAAGTACTATGCCCAGACCTTAACTGCTCTCTTTCCAGCATGGCCTGCTGGGTACAACTTGTCTTCTGTCCAGCAGCCAGGATCATTTTGATCTGGCACAGTGTCTCAGGCAGAGCTGTGAGCACACAAGCTGCTTGGCCCTTTCTGCAGATTAGACATCTGTGCCACTGTCAGCAGTTTCCTTGGGCTCAGCTGGAGCTGGTCATAGGAGGACAACAGGGTTTAGCAGTCTTAAATTAGAAGCAATGGGGACTCTTAGATCTTCCCTCCCTTGCCATGGAGGGGGGCACCTACCTATTCATAAGGGATTCCCAGGAGGGTAGGATGTCAGTGCTTTAAGAATATAGGCCTCTTTGATAGATCAGGATATGCAGGTCAGGTTAGAGGAGACACCTCCTTTAGCCTTTCATTATCAACTGACATTTCCTGATAAGTTTCTGTCACTTTTCGGAGTTTCTGAGTTAGGGGAAGGGAGACATCAGAGCCTCTTGTTAGAAACCATGTTTCTTAGGACTTCACTGGATGGAAGCACTTTGGCTTTAGCTTTGGAGCTAGCCCCTGGTGCTGAGATTCTGTTGGGGTCGGTGACCACAGCTGATCAAGGGAAGACATCATTTTGCCCTCCTGCTGCTGCTCTAGTGGCAGACTGCAGGAACCAAGCCCCTGAGTCCCTCTGATACCATCTTACAACTCTTATCAGGATCATTTTTCTGGGCATCCTGGAAGGTTGAATCTGGGCTTCTCTAGTCCCAGTGATTTGCAATCCTTTTGACATTGCCTTTCCCCTGCCTTGGGATAGGGTCTTACTGCACAGGTCAGCCAACTCACTATTTAGCTCAGGGTGATTTTAAGATCATGATTTCCTTCTTTCACCTGAGTGTGGGGATTCCAGGAGTGCTCTGCCATGCCCTTTGGGCTGTTAGTATAAATACTTGAAGACCAGGCCTTGCTCTTCTCTTTCCAGTGGACAGTTGAGAGCACCTCTAACCATGAAATTCAACCCTGACTTCTCAAGCATTTGGTGTGTAGGCTGGCACTGTGGTGTGCTTGCCTCTGGACTGTGTGCATAGCTTCCTGACTTCCTAGCTAATTGGAGGTAGTGGGGTGGTAATTAGCCTTGGCCTGACCTGCTCTCCAGACTCATTCTCCAGTGGGTTGAAGTTATTTCCTTTTCTCTAGCCACTAGCCTGCCCAAGCAAACCCACAGATATCGACACTGATCCTCCTTTTCTTCATTTCTGTCTGCAAGCTGGCTCCTCCAAGATCCTGACATGAAACTGAGAACAACTTACCATGGCTTCACTAAGGCAGTGGATCTTTACTTTGACCACCTGATGTCCAGGGTCGTGCCACTTCAGTAAAAGAAATAAAAAGGCCTTTTGATCTTCTGCCTGCCTTCTAAATAGCATGCAATCCTCAGCAAGCTCATAGATGAGGGTCCTGCAGTTCTCTCACCACAAGGCACACTCTTCACCATTCTGTGAGAGCTCAATTTAGGACACGAGGGCCTGAGTACTTGTGTTTTCAAAGAGTGTGCATACTAGTGTGGTCTCAGCCATGACTGAAATGACAGGTGGGCATGAGGAACCATATTAGTCTATGCAGCCTGAGCTACAACTGGGCTTGGGTAAATAGCATGCCTTAGAACTGAAGCATGCATCTGTCAGAGTCTCAGTGACAACAGTGACCACACAGAGCACAGCACACATGGGAAGGCCCAAGAGGGACAGGAGAATTCTGTGTAAGTATAAATCTCTAATTGATGTCTTTTAAAAAGTATTGCCCTATGCTACCAAACAGTGCTGTACAATTCACTCCGACTATTCAAAACTAATGTACTCAGATGAAAATATTAAGAATCTTAATATTTTATGTAATAGTTAAAGTAATAACAAACAGGAATGGGATTAATTAACTCAGTTGCTGTGTAAAGCCACAAAGAATGATATTACGGAAATTAGTACAGTAATAAAAACGAGTGCATTGATTAAAAAAAAAAACACTTGGGTTAATGGTTTGGAACATTCATAACAACGTGAGTTAAAATAAACAGCCAGATGAAGCAGGTTATCAAGGTTGGTTTGAAAGCCAGATAAGCGAGGAAAAACTTTTATATAAATATACCCCAATATTAATTGAGCCATATTTATATTTACAAACTATTGCCTATTTGTAGAAAATTCATAATTGTACATCAGATGTAACTGAGTATCCTGCCTTTTTATTTACGGAACCAGGCATTACTAAATATGAAAGAATCAGGAAGCTTGGGAGTTCTTAGCCTAGCTTTTCCAGGGAACATGGAATTCCTGAGATGGTCCAGTACATTACGTGGTTTTCTGGGGATGCATTCTGAAGCATGTGAATAGAATAACCAACTTTGTTCGTGGGTACAGCATAATTGTTTCAGTTGCTTTTTTATTGTGTAAGATGTATGTAACAAAAACTGACCCTTTCAAGTATACAGATAATCATCATTAAATATATATTAAACTTCCTTATTAGAGGGGATATATTCCAAAACTCTTAATGGGTGCCTGGGACCACACATAGGAGTAAACCTTACATATATAACATGTTCCTATTCATAGACACGATGAAGTTTGAAGGGACTCTGGCTAGCTTGAGTGTAGTGAGCATTGCTCTGACAGATCTTACCCATCTCCCTTCTTCTAGCTTACTGAAAAGCATTAGATTGTGTTTCTAAAGCTAGCCCCCAAGGTCCATTCCCTTATTTAGTCAATTTTTCTTCCTGAGGCTAACTACCAATGTCTAGCTATCAAAATATTGAAGTCCAGCAATCAAAAGTTGCCTTTGCCTCCCCTAATTAACATGAACTATTAAAATTAAACACCTCATCCTAACATGGGGTTTCCCATTTTACTTTTATAAACTTCTATTTGCTTATGGAAGTCTCTCTAACCATAGGCAGTCCTTTGTCCCCCCACCCTACCCAGGACAAATACCCTTTACCCTCTCATTTGCTCCTTTTTTCCCTCTCCCTTGGTCCCTTCCCTTTACCCTCTTCCTATATCTCCTGTCTTTGTCCTTTATCCATGCTCTCTGTTCCTTTGGGGCACATAAATCTCCTTTGTGCTGAGAACATGGTCTTGGGGTGTCTTGAGCTGACTCTGAGGTTCTCTACAAAGTTTACATGGATTAGACAGAGTAAGAAATTAATAATAATGGCATTATAAAATGGAATGATTATAGCAGTACACAGTAATAAGTCACCAGGATCTCTGATTTTCATAAAAAATGATTTATTTATATTATGTATATGGATGTTTTGTATCCATATCTGTCTGCATACCAGAAGAGGGAATTATATTCCATACAATTATAGACAGTAGTGAGCTGCCATGTGGGTGCTAGAAATAAGCCCTTGACCTATAGAAGAACAGCTAGTGCTCTTAACCACTGATCCTTCTGCCAGCCCCCTGGGATCTCTAATCTTGTACTTTGGGGCTGTTTTAAAGTAGAGCTAGGTAATATACTACATGTATTCAATTCATCTACAACTGACGTGGCCACTAAGAGACTGACAGACTGGTTGTATACAACATGCACATCCTGGACAAAGAGATGATTTACAGTCAGGCCGAATGATAGGACAGTGCCAGCTTTCATCAGATTGCTCCTCCCTTTGAATTTAGCACAGTTCAAAATTTATGATTTGTATATGGAATTTACCACCTCATATTTTCATATTGTCATCTGTTATATATAATTGAATCCTCAAATACAAGCCCACTTCTCTGCTTAAAAACAGCAGCCAAGGGAAACTATTCTATAGTGGAAACAACTGTTGTTTGATGGCTGGAAATAACAGCTAAGGGAATTACTGCATGACAGCTTCAAACTCCAGGAAAGCTGGGAAAGACCAGAAAGCCAGAAATCCCACCAATCTGTCAGTCAGTCATCAATCAATCAATCAATCAATCAGTCAGTCAGTCAGTCAGTCAGTCAGTCAGTCACTCAGTCACTCCATCAATCAACCAGTAAGTCAGTCAGTTAATCACTCAGTCAGTCAATCCCCCAACCTCATCCAGTTGTCTCATCTGTTCTCCCTCCTACCTTGGATGACTCACGATTATTTAGGTAAGTACTTTATTCCAAAGTCCCTCCCTAGCCTGTGGCTTTTTCATAGAAACACTAATCCACTTGTGAAGACTCCATCCTCTTGATCTAATCACCTTTCAGAGATTCTGTCTCTTAATACCACTTAAGGTTATGATTTCAGCTTATAAAATTCAACACAATTAAAACACTTAACCTTCTAACTCAGGAAAATGTGGAATCACTGGAATTGGGACCTATCCAAAGCATCTATAGAACTACTACATATAACTTCAGGAACACTTGACATTCCCTAGGAGGGAAATGTGGGCTTCAGGAGAGAGCAGGTATAGTACAAGAACAGGAATTCTCTCAGCTACTAAAAATGAGAAAGGTGAAGGATACAAGGGGCATATCTTAACATAATACAGGCTTTACTGCAAGTCCACAGTCAACATTATCCTAAACAGAGAGAAACTCAAAGCATTTCTACTAAATCAGGAAGAAGACAAGGATGTCCATTCCCTACATACTACCTCAACATAGTATTTGAAGTCTTAGCTGGAGCAGAAAGAAAACTGAAGGAGATTGAAAGGATACAAATAGGAAAGGAAGAAGTCAAAGTGTCACTATTTGCAGACATTATGATTGATCTTATATCACTGATATGATTTTGTATATATAAAAGACCCCAAGACCTCCACCAGAAAACTTGTACAGCTGAGAAACACTTTCAGAAAAGTAGCTGGATACAAAAGTAATACAAAATCTGTATCTTTCCTACATACAAACAGCAAACATACTAAGAAAGAAACCAGGAAACAGTACCTTTTTTAATAGCCTTAAGACGTGTGCAATAAAATCTTTAAAACATTGGAGAACATTTCAGAAGATGAAAAAAGTCTCCCATGCTTGTGGAACAGTAGGATTAATATAGTCAAAATGGCCACCCCATCAAAGCATTCAATGGCATCTTCATCAAAATTCCAACGTAATTCATTACTGGAAAAAAATGAAAAAACCTTAAACTTCATACAGGAACACAAAAGACCCAGGACAGCTAAAACAATCCTGAATAATAAAAGAAATGTTGGCATTACCACTATAGCATGTTTCAAGTTGTATTACAGAGCTATATAATAAAAAAAAAGCATCTAGTTGGAATAAAAACAGACATATTGATCAATGGAATAGAATCAAAGACCTAGACATAACTCTACACACCTATGGACACCTACTTTTTGCTAAAGAAGCAAAAAAAAAAAAATTCACATTGTGGACAAGACAGAATCTTCAACAGTGGTACTGGTCAGATTGGATGGCTGCAGGTTGAAGAATGAAAATAGACCTATTTCTAGCACCTTACACAAAACTGGACTACAAATGGATAGGAGACTGCAACATAAAACCTAATACTTTGAATTTGTAGAAGAGAATGTAGAGAATTAACTTGAACTCATTGACACAGGAAAGCATTTTCCTAATGGGACCCCAGAGCATAGGGTTCCATAAGACCAAGAACTAATAAATGGGACCCCATGAAGCTAAACAGTTTCTGTACAGCAAAGGACACCATCATTTGACCAAAGTGACAGCTTACAGAATGGGAAAAATGTCTATGTCCATTAAACAATTGGATGACTCCACACACAAGACACTGATGCATGTAGACACTCAGAAACTGAGGCAGCACGCACAAGACCTGTGCAAGTTCAAGCCAGACAGAATCGTATCATGGAGAAGGGGAAATGGACACAGAGTTCACCTCTAACTAAAATCTGTTTGCAATGGCTAGGAGAGGGAAAAATCAGTTTTCTCCAACGGAGTGACGCTGGATATATCAACCACACTCCGGGCAGGCTCCGTGCTTAGGAGTAGCTGGCGAACACAAAGTGGACTGTGTGCTTTTATCTTTTGTTGTTTGTTTGTTTTGCTTTGGTATTTTTGTCTTTGTTTTTCTTTTCTTTATTGGGTGGGAGAGAAAGAACATGGAGTTGGGTGGGTAGGAAGGTGGGGAAGAGCAAAGAGGGGTTGAGAGAGGAGAAAGAATATGATCAAAATATATTGCATGAAGGAAAATTTAAAAGCCAATAAATATAAAAATAATTTCAGTATTTTCAATTTCATCATGTCACCACCCCATTGCTTCAGTATCTGCTTCAGTATGTTTTGAAGTCAGAAGTGTGTTTACACATTGTTTGGCTCCTAAGTGTCCATTTTGAGTTCAGATGGATTTTAGAATTTCTTTTTCTATTTCAGCAACACCCTGGGGTTGTTATAGGGATTTCATGGCACTTATAAATCACTGGACAACACTGACTTAAGAACTTCTAACGAATGGACCCAGAATTTCTTTCTTTATTGATATCTTCTTTACTTTCTATTAGTATCAATTTGTAGTATTTCATTTCCTTAGTTAAATTTATATTTTCTTTTTTGATACTGTTTGGAATTGATCATTGTTTGTGTATAGAAATAGAACTGATTTTCTTTTTGTTGATTTTGTGTCTGGTAAGTCGCAGAGTTGGCTCATAAACTGTAACACTGTTGTCTGTCTGCAGAGTTGGGTTTTCCACATTAAGATCATGTGTGCGCAAGTAGTAATGGTTTAATATTGACTTTTGTGCAAGCTTGCTCTCTGTTGACTAATGCTTTAGCTAGGACTGGAACTGTGCTGGACAGAATCAGTGTAGAAGGAGTCTTGTCTTGTTCTGTATCTAGAGGACAGGGTTCTGGTTGTTCACTGCTGAATATGGTGTTGGACACGGGCTTCTCATATGTGGGCTTTATTATGTTGAGGTAGTTCCTAATTTGTCAATAGATTCTTCAAGTCTATTGAATTCTGTCAAGTGCTTTTTATATATAAAAAGGAGATTGTGTGAATTTTCAGAATATAGTTTACATTGGTTACCCTTACATCCCAGAATTTAATCTTTTTGTTCTTTGAATCAAGGATTAGTTTGTAGTGCTTTTGTTTGCTTGTTTTGGACAGTGTCTCATTTCTTAGTCCTGCTCACCTGAAACTCACTATGTAGACCAGGCAGGCCTTAAATTTACAGAGTTCTGCCTGCCTCTGTCCTCCTGGATGCTGCTGGATAGTGTTTGCTGGTTGGTTTGTTTGTTTGTAGTGTTCTCTGGCTTGGTAGTGCTGACCAAATTGAATAACATAGGAAGTATTTCTGAACTTCATTTGGTGTTAATTCTGCTTTCAGTATTTAATAGAGATGCTGAGTATAATCTTAATGATAGGGAGACAGAAACAGGGAGATTGAGAGTTCAAGGACGTCCTGGCTACACACTAAGTTGAAGATCAGTTTGGACTATAGCTAGGGCCAGGGCAGCCTGGGCTATACAGTCAAAATTGTTTTTAAAAAAAAGTAAGTAAAAGAAAAGCAAAAATAAAATTCATCAGCAAAACCTGTAGTCCTGGTCTTCTCTTGATTGGGAGGTTCTTGACTACTGAGGCAGACTCTTTATCAGTACAGGTGCATTTGCACTTTCTTTTTCTTCATGATTTACTATATTTCTAGGAGCTATATATTTCCAGGAATTCATGTATTTCATCTAGGTTATTTAATTGTATATAGTTGTTTAAACTCTCTCTTTTAAAAACCATAATATTTTCATTTATCATCTCATCATTTCATACATATATGCTATTTAATTTTGACCTATGTACTTGCATTTCTCACTTCAACTCCTTCTGGACCTACCCCGTGCAAACCATGGAATTTATACAAACAAATTAGTTTGTATTTATAAAATATAAATATGTGTATTTCAATTAGTACTGCCATATATGTATGGGTTTTGGGCCATCCATTAGTGCATGGCCCACCAACAGGGTGTTTGTGAGTGTGAGGTGCCGTACACCTGAAGAAAACTGACTCTTCTCCAGCACATAGCAACTGCCCTAACCTCTGGCTCTTATTATCTTCTTGTCTTCTGTTTTGGGATTTTTCTGAGCCATGGGTGGAAGGGATGTGGTGAAGATATCTCATTTATAGATGAGAATCCCACAGTTACTTACTCCCTGCATGGTGACTAGTTGTGGGGAGTCTGTATTTGCCACTGCTCATTGTAAAAATAAGCTGCTTTTTTTGAGAGCTGAAAGCTGTGAGTATAAAGATAACGACAGGGGAGGCATCCAAACTCCTCTTTTTTAACTTCTATAAAATCAGTAGCCATGTACTGTTTAGTTTCTGATTTTAATCGAGGCTTCTATTTTTCTTAGTTTAGTTAAAGGTTTTTCTCAGTTTTTTTTAAAAAAAGTTTACTTACTTATTTTATGTATATGTATTTATTTTATGTATATTTTATGTTTATGTCCCTGTCTTCAGACACACCAGAAGAGGGCGTTGGATCCCATTACAGATGGTTGTGAGCCACCATGTGGTTGCTGGGAATTGAACTCAGAACCTTTGGAGAGCAGTCAGTGCTCTTAACCTTAAGGCATCCCTCCAGCTCATTTTTTCTCAGTTTGATAGATTTTTTTTCCCTTTAAAAAATCAGGTCTTAGATCTGTGATTTTTTTCCTCACCCCTAAAATTTTTCTAGCTCAACTTACTCTATTCCTTCTGAAACCTTTCTTTCTCATTTTCTAAGTTCTTCTTAGTGACTTAGTGATATTTTTTCTTTGGCAGTTCCATGTGTGTATAGAGTGTGCTGTGTTTATTCTCGTTCCTTATTCTCTTCTCTCTCTTCTACCCTGTCACACCTCCTCCTCCCTCCAGGTCCTTTGCCACCTTTATGCTTTTCATTTAATTTCATCACTCACTGGTTTTAACCAGGGTTATCTGTGTAACCCTGTGAGTCTGGCAAACTCCACTGAAAACAAGGACTGTCCCTCTCTAGAATCTGTCAGTTGCTTATAGGTAGGCAGGAAGTCCCCTGAGCTCCCTTTCTTATCAGTGATTGGCTGTGGACAGGCCCAGTCTTGTGCAGATCCAAGGCAGGCAGCTGTAGCCCTTATACATTCTGTTTGCGATGGTTGTGTCAGCCCTAAAGATGGCATTGCAAAGACTTCCTCCCTATCTTCTGGCTCTTCTATCTTTATCTTCTCTCTTCTGTGATGTCCCTCTCATCCCCCAAACCATAAGCCTTAAAGGAAGTGCTGAAATGTCCTACTGAGGGCTAAGCACCTTGAACAGCCACAAGCCTCAGCCTTCACTTTTGTCATGCTTGTGCTGGAAGTGTGCACTGAAACTTTCCCCTATTTCTTCCCCCCCTCCTCTCCTCTCCTCTCCTCTCCTCTCCTCTCCTCTCCTCTCCTCTCCTCTCCTCTCCTCTCCTCTCCTCTCCTCTCCTCTCCTCTCCTCCCTCCCCCCCTCCCCTCCCTCCCTCCCCTCCCCTCCCCTCCCCTCCCCTCCCCTCCCCTCCTCTCTCTCTCCCTCAGTTCCTCCCAGTCTGCTTTTGTACCATTTTAATTAATGCAACTATTAAGGTCAGTTCTAGGTTGAGGAAGTAGCAATACAACAGTAATAGTTCCCCAATTTCTTAAGACATGAAGGTTAGATGGTTAACCTGAGATGCGTCATTGTTTACATGTGTGCACAGCTGGGAATTCTCTGCATTTGGTTAGTTTTTGGTTTTCATTTTCCTTTATCTCATTTTTTCTAGTATCTATGATTATTTCTTCATTAGCTATTGTTATTTAAGATTACAGTTAAATTTCCATGTGTTTGTGAACTTTCCAGTTTTGTTTCGCTGTTAATTTCTATTTTATTCCACTATAAGTAGAAAAATACTTTGATTTCAGTGTTTTAAAATTTATGAAAACTTGTTTTGTGGTCTGACATATGGTCTCTATTGGAAAATGGTCTATCTTGCCCAAGAGAAAAATATATGTCAAGCTATTTCAGGGTACTGTGTTGTTTGATCGTCTTTTCTGAGGATACCATATTTTATATAGCTTCAGGCTATCTAGCATTCATTTCATCTTGGGGAATTAATTGCACACTAATTGTGAAGGAATCAACTCCTTCAACTTTCCTTTGTCACAAATTTATTTTGGAAAGTTTTGTTTTTTCTAGTAAAGAGTTTCCAGTTAACAACTTTTTCTTTTCAGTGGTTGAACTATTATACCACTGTCTTTTGCCCTGCAGCTGGACTCTACATGGGAGCTTCACTGACAGTTTTTTGTAAAGTGATACATCATTTTCCTCCATGTATCCCATCCTCCCTCATATTTCCAAACATTTGGTTTCATTTCTTCCCTCCATCCCTCCCTCCATCCCTCCTTCCCTGCCTCCCTTCCTCTATCCATCCCTCTTCCCTTTTCTGCCCCCCTTTCTTTTAAACTTTTAATAAAGTTTGCTTTCAAGCTCAAATTCACACTATACACAGATTGGTCTTAAACTCATAATTCTCCTATCTCAGCCACCCAAAGTTCTGGGATTACAGGTGCATGCCACCTTGCCTGGTCAGCCATTAAATTCCTTAAATACCCTTCCTATATATATCATTTTTTAATTTGAATTTTTATTTTTTGAGATTTTTATGAGTATTATAATTATACCATTTCCACCCCTTCAACTCCTTCCATGTTCCTCCCACTCCCACTGGAGTTATTGACCTCTTCGTTAAATGTGTATATGATACATATGAAATATGTATTTAATTTTGTGTTGCTGAGTTCACTTAGTGCTGCTCTATATCTGTGTATTTAGTGCTGACCACTGTGATTGGATAACCCACTGGGGAGCTTGTCCCTAGAGGAGACTGACTTTCCTCTCCTAACAGCCATTAATTGCCTGCAGCTCTTCATCTAGGGGTCTGGCAATTTTCTCTCCCTTTTTCTCCTCCTCTTCCTCCATGTCAAAGAATAAGTATATTGATCTGATAAATGGTATCACCTAAGTTCATTAGGCCCCATTCACAGTTTTTCATTCATTTTTCTTTCTTTCCCTTAAGGTAGATAACTTCCAATGATCATTTTCAAGTTCATTTATTGTCCCTTTGTCTAGTACATCTGCTGTGTGCCTATATATTGCACATGTGTATGTGACATCTATATCTATCTTTATATCTATATCTAATGTGCACACACACACACACACACACACACACACACACACACACACATGTTCTTTGATCAAAGTCCTCCTAATATCCTTTCACCTCTTTTTCCTTTCCATCAAATCAACCTCGCCCTGTTTGTGGTTCTGAGCATCCAACCTAGGGCTGGGTACATACTAGGAAAGTTTGAAGTATTTTCTACTGGATTATGTTCCCAACTTCCATGTTTCCTTTATTTGTGTGTGTGTGTTTTCCTATGGCTTTTGGTTGAACAATAGGCGTTTAAAAATCATCTTTCCCTGTTTCTGCAGATGGTCAGGGAAGGCCTTCACCAGTTTTGATGGGGTTTTGAAATTGGAGGATCAGCCCAGGATGCAGATATACAATCCCTCATATTTTATGGACATATATTCTATCCATACCATCCATCTTCCACCAAACCCTGATTTTCTTTACAAGTCATCATATCCCCAGAAGTCTCATTGCAGTTTCTTCTAGGATGCTTGTCATATTCTTTGGCCCATAATTCTATTGCTGCCTCAATCACAATCTGTAGTCTTTTGTGTTGACAGCTTCCACATCTGCCACTGCCTTCTTCAGTTCCAGCCTGGGTCCCAAGTCATCTGAGATGGAAGCTACTCTACCAGGCAGTCCACAGACCATTGTAAATGACTTCATTTTGTATTTCCATTCTCGGGTTGGAAGTGGAACTTGAGATGCTTTCTTTAACCACACCATGCTGCACCTAGGAGGGCCTGGGGTCAAGGCTGAGTACCAATTGACAGATTTCCCACTGTCACTTGCAGTGGCTTCCTGATTGGTGATCATGACACTTGTTTGCTTTGGTCTTAGACTGGTTTCCAGCATTGCTCTAGTTAGTCTGTGGTTGTTTGATGTTTCCACGGGAAGACATGGCCTGATGGTCCATGGTCTGATGATGTCACTCCCAGTTACACACAGTCTATGATATTCTTGTTCTCAGTATAATGTACTACTAGTAATTTGTGATGGGTGTAAATTTAGATATTATGGTCCTCACTGCCCATTTAGCTTCTGTTTATCTCTTTTCCCCAGTATAAGCATGGGGGACCTATCATTGCGGTGCAAGTGGAGAATGAATACGGTTCCTATAACAAAGACCGTGCATACATGCCTTACATCAAGAAGGTAAGAGTCACTACATTCATGTTTTCACATTCCTTCCTCTGAACAATATTATAGACTCTGTCATGCTGCCCTAGTACTTTTCTCAAATTAATACACTATGTCCTTCAACACCACTCATTAATTAGTGTAATGTTCTCCATGGCTCTCTCAGCAGACCTGTCACTCACTTACCCTTTATTGATTGAGTTTAGTGGGATAGCTACAGTGCACATCCGTGTGCAGGGAGTAAGAAGAAAGGAATTGCCTTAATTAAATGGAGGTGATAAAAGCTTTGTGGAACATCTGCCTCAGCCCAGCATAAAGCCAGATTTGTGGATGCACAGGGTATTGAGGAAATGGAAAAACAAAAAAATAACAAAAACCAACCAAACAAACAAAACCACCCTGACCATCTACACACCTTACTCATTATGAAGATTTCTGGGGTGATGCTCAGACATCGGATGGTAGAGAGAGTGAACTGCAGGTTCACTTGCATGACAGATTGAGAAGGATGGTGGGGTGACAGCAAAGAGAGGCCTGGCATTCACTTCTGTTTCTGTGTTTGTGTTTTCACTTGGTAGTTGAGGTTTTGAACTAATATCCCAGTTTCCCTAAGACCCCTTTTTCTCTTACACAAAGCAGGCTAAAAGGAGTACCTGCATCTTTTGTATTATGTGAAATCGGGTGGTTGAGCACTGTTGTAGATATACAGTAAGCTGACAACAAATGACTTTGATAGAGTCATTGGCACTTGCTTCAGTGTACCCTAGAGGATTGGCTATGGTGTGACTGAGGAAGTAGGAAGTGGACTCCAAATATGTGTGATTAAATAACGTTGGTTCAGGTGCTCTGGACAGCGTATCTGCTGCTTCCAACCCAGTTTAACTTTCCATCTAGAAATTACTTTTGTTCTCACAGACTGGAGACTGAAGCTCAGGTGCTCCAATTTTTAGTCTCAGACTCCCTTGCCCCTCCTTCTTACTTGAGGAGAGTTCTCTGCAGGGTACCAGCTGTCTGAGAAGGGTGACATTCCTCCAGCTGGAAAGGGATAGTCAGTCCTTGTCCACATCCTGGACAGAGCACCTGTCTAACTTCCTTGTTTTGAGTCACCTAGAAAAAGGCAGGCCTAGACTCCAGAACTTCTTTTGCTGCAGGTCTCTGTCAGGCTCCCTGGGGCACAGGTGCCTCTGCAGCAGTTGTTTATCAATGATGCAGCTGCAGACAGAGCTCAGAGGAGCATCAGGAGTAGAGAGTAGCTCCTTAGGGGACCTTGTCTATACAGCCTTGCTTCCCTGGTGCCCAGAGCTCAGCCCGAGGAGGCTCCTGGGAGATCTTTTCCTAAACTGCTATGCAACTTCTCCTGGGCATGTTGGCAAGGCGTGCATCCTGCTGGCATTGAATGACCTTGGACATGACCTCTCTCAACTTTTGAGCCGTACTCTCAAGTGCAAAATAGACACAAAATTGCCCTTTCCTAAGGCTTCTGTGGGAGGGTATGCCCTCTGTGTTTGGTAGGTGGCTAGCACTTAGGAAATAGTAATTGGCCTATAAAGGTCAAAATTAAAAAAAAATAATGTCTTTAAAATTTAAGGGTATAGAAAATTTAGTGTTCTGTGCCAGTGAGTTAGGGCTTTTAGTAGAGATCTCAACAATATTCCTCATGGATTAAATGTTCCAGCTCCTGCCATCCCTTCTGTTCTGTCCTCACAGAACGTGGTAACTGGCATTTATTGTTAGATGTTCCCCTTCTGTTCCCAGAAGAATTCAGTTGAAATAAACAGTCTTGTCATTGTAAAACCACCTTTGTAGAATCGTTTGAGTCCAAAGTCCTAGAGTGGGTGGCTCTACTCTTTTGAGTTCAGCACCACCTCTCCCATGACCTCTGTAAAAGATCATAGTCCATTCAGCCTCTCCGTGTTGTTCAGATGTTGGTTATGAAGAGTGAAGGAGACAATCCAAGTGCTTAGCATCATGGCTAATGTTCTCATGTTAGTATCTATTCTGGGTGGCAGCAATCCTACTGCTCCTCCAGCAATGGACTTTATTTATATCCTTCAAGGAATGCTTCCAGCTCTGGGCATGGGAAGTACTCCATAGGCATGCCACTGAGGTATGGCTAGGCCATCACTCATTACGCTTGCCTTTGACCAAGCTCACACTGGCTCAGAGTGGGGAAGAGACAGGCTGCTTGTTCATGCTGTGATGAAGGGGAGAGTGTAGTGTTCTCCTGGCGACCTGACCCTCTCAGGGAGTCCCTCAGTCAGTTGTAATGTAATAGCATGGCATCTCCCCCCCTGAGCCAGCCTCTGAATAAGCTTGTGTGTATCCTCAAACTGTTCAACCCTCCAGAAACAACCAAGACCTGCCAGAGCTCAGCAGGCAGTCCTCTGTCACACTTGAAAGCAAGCAGTTATTGGAACTTGGTTGAATATTGTGGGCATAGATAACCGCAGAGAAACACTTTGGCTAGATTTTTCACTCTTGCTCTGTAGACTACCTCAGCTTCAGCAGTGACCCTGCAGGAGCTCCGAGTAACAAGAACAGATTTTTTTTTTATTGGATATTTTATTTATTTACAATACAGATGCCATCTCCTTTCCCATTTTCCCTCCCTAGACCCCCATTCTATACTCCTCTTCCTTTATGCTTTTATGCCATTTTGATTACATGCATGTATTAAGGTCAGTTCTAGGTTGAGGGTTTAGCAATACAATAGATGCAAATAGTCAAGGAACAAGCAAGACAATAAACACAAATATCAAAGAAAAAGCAAGGCTTTAAACCCAATTACTTGAACAATCGCGTGATCATTGTTTCTGAGGGCTTATCAGAATGACCAAAGTATCTGAGCCTACTTCCTGTCCTATCCCAAGGTCATTTTCATGCCTGGAGCCTACTTCCTTGTTCTAGCCTAAAATTTAGGTTCCTGTCTGAAATTACTTCTTTGTTCTAGCCTAAGATTTAGATTCCTACCTGAAATTACTTCTTTGTTCTAGCCTAATGTCAGATTCCTGCCTGAAGTCTACTTCCTTGTCCTTGGCCAATGTCATATTCCTGCCAAGCAGCCCATTTCCTTGTCCTTGGCCCATGTCAGATTCTTGCCAAGTAGCCCCAAAGGCTCTCCACCTCTCCCCCTGTTTTATGTCATTAACAAGACTGAGCCTGTCTTAGATCGATGAGAACAGATTTTTAATGTGTCTTTTATCCCCCAAACAGGCTTTGGAAGATCGTGGCATCATTGAGATGCTCCTGACCTCAGACAACAAAGATGGCCTGGAAAAAGGAGTCATCGAAGGAGGTACCCAGAGGAGGCCATCTGCTCGATCTTGTACCCAACTCCCTGGGCATGATCTGAGATATAAAAAGGGGTTGTTTTCGTTGCCTGTGTTGTATAGCTAGGGGTTAGGCACTCTGGGTTGTAGGAATAATAGGGTGCATACCCCCCATAGCCCCTTTTCTTTTTAGCAAACGCCTTACCAAAGATCTTCCAAACACCCAAGGACCAGGCGAGCAGTATCTTTTCAGTATTCTTGCTAAGTTCATAGCACTGCAGGAAAAATGCAGCTCCATTTCCTTCAAGTACACCAAACCTTGCAGTTTTTCTGAGCCCTGTCCTGCCAGACACAGCAGCCAGTGGACACATCCTTTTGCTTTTCCTTTTTTAAAAATTAATCTTTACTATTTACTTTACATCCCACTCGCTGCCTCCCCAGTCACCCCCTCCCAGAGTCCTTCCCCCATCCCCCTTTCCTTCTCTATGCAGGTTCCCCACACCCTCCATATCGTCCTACCATGGCACTTCAAGTCTCTTCCAGGCTAGGCGACTTCCTGTCTTTACTTTTCTCTTTAAAATATATCGGAACTCAGGTGTGGTTCGCTGCCTCACCGTTAGCATCCTTCCCACCTGCAAAGCTGCAATGTTCCTACCGACTTCTCTCGCTTCACTGACCCCCCAGCAACCTTTTCCCAATGCATCAATCTCTGCTTGAGTATGAGAATGTAACCCTGGAGTCGGGTCTGGGGCACACCCCTGCAATCCCAGCACTAAGGATGGGTGAGTTTGAGGCCAGCCTGGACTACATAGTTCCAGGCTAGTCAAGACTACATAGCAAGACCTTGTGTCTATCAGCTAAGGGAACAGCCCAGATCATCTTGATCCACTTCTATGTGCTCCCCAGAGACAAGAGAGATGCACACTCTGAGAATGGCTGCAGAGGCTCCTTACACAGCAGCAACCCCTGCAGCCCCTTCACTCTTCCCTCCCACAGCCTCCCCCACTGCCCCCTCCCATAGCCCTACACATACCCTGTACACCCCGGCAGCGTGCCTCAGTCTCCACACACACAGGACCGACTGAGCTCACTTCTAGGTGCCTCCTGTTTCCCACTCTGTCTACCCTCCTGGCTCCCACTGATCCTCAAGTCCACAGAACACCCTCGGATTCTGTGACTCCGCACACCTTTAGGGAGTCTGCAAGGATTCCTCTCTGGTGGTCTTCGCAGTGAGGCTTTCTCTGAGCACCCTGCTAGCACATGCACTCCCTCGCCAGGCCCAGCCCACTCTTCTGACTCCATTTTCCCTTTTAACCTTTGGAATAGCCCACTTCATTTACTGCTCTACCTCACAGCAGATCTGTGGGCCTCAGGCTGTCTCATATGACCTGTGCTTGACATGTGCTCACCTGCAGTTGGTGCACAGGGAGATTATGCCCCATGCTTCTCTGACAGCACCTCCTTGTGTCAGTTTTTTTGTTTTGTGTTCCCTCTCTAGACTGACCTGTTTGTACATGGGGCTTTTATCTTGCTATCCCTTTCACAGTACCTGGCTTGGTTACTTCTGGGAATGACTGATGAGTAGTGGAGAGGAGAAGGCTCTTATCTACAGCAAGCACAGTGAATGAAAAGGCATTGGTTCTCCTTTGAGGTGACAAAGATCAATAGCAATACCTGTTACTTCCACAAGGTGGCAGCGTCTACTCATGTTTATTACCAAGGCCCAGATGAAGGGACTATGGGGCATAAAGCAGTCAGTCTGTGAAGGCCTTAGAAGATGCTCTGTCCATTTGCACCCATATGTCTCCTGGAGGCTCTAATCCTTGGGACCCTGAGACCACTGCTGCCTAAAATGATGATTTGTTTTAATTAAAAAAGTTAAAACATTCACTCACATGGCCTATCAGTACAAAGGATGATGATGATGGTAATAATAATAATAATAAATAATAATAATCTTATCAAGAAATACATCTTCCTCCTCATCCAATTCCCCAGAAACAGTCATCTCAAACTGTAACCTTTTCCTCCAGCTCCAACCTTCCCGTTACTATACAACTTGTACATGCAACTCTACGTCTGTTGTTTAAGGATTCTGAAGCTGCCCTCTGATGCTGAAGTGGATGGTTGGGGTTCCCCTGGTCTCACATACCTTCCTCTTCTTGCTAGTACAGTTCAGTGCTGACATGCATATTGGCTGCAGGACTACTGGGTGGGGTGTGCTGCTTTACAACATGAGAATCAGGTAGCCAGTCTCACCTGAGTGGATGCACGATCCCGTCTGATTTTCTTGTCACCTCAGATATCCTGCCCCTTAAAACCCTGTCCTTCCTTCTCTTTTTCTTCCTTTGTTCTGGCTGTTCTCAAACTCATGATGTCTTTGCCATGACCCCTTGAGTAATGGCATGATGGATCTATGAGCATGTTTCATGCATGGAGCCCAGCCTCACTAATGTCTCCAGCCTTATCTTCCCCGTTTCTCTTAACAAATCTTTAACAGAGCCCTCGCAAGTTCCCATCCTATGCTTCCTTTGTTTTAAAACATGCTACCTGTTTCTTTTATTAGTTCTGCTTGCCCTGACTTTCTGTTACTATTCTTCCCAGTGTTTGAAGGGAGATGGAACTCTGAAGACTGGTAGAGGAGGGGAACAGGCACCCTTTCCTGTGGGGATAATGGAGCCATGAGGATTGTGAACATGAGCAAACTCACATGTCAGTGTCTAGAAATGCCATTTTTTTTAACCTACATATAGAAGCTGCCTCTGGCTTCTTGCACAGATGTTGGAGGAACAGGTGTGAGGATGGTGCAGGAGTCCTCCGTGCTCGGGGATCCCCTTCAGTCTTCCCTCTACCTCTCACTCCCATGCTCATCGAGGATTTTTTTTAAGAGCATGTGAGCCCCACTAAAGGAATGGGCTCTAGTGCAAAGGCAGCTAGACTACAGGGCTGGGAGGATGCCTGTGGCCAGAGGGGGTTCCTTTAGAGTGGAGGAAGGACTTACTTGGGATCTGGAAGAAAGAACCAAATCTACCCTCCTGTCCCCGCTGGCCCTCCATGGATTTTACCTTCCCAGGGTTCTCTCAGCACTTTGCTTTTGCTCCCACCCCTTCTCATCTTACTTCTTCCTCTTGAATTTGATGAGGTGTCAGGATGACATGACAGCTGTCTATGTTCAGCTAGCCTTGTGCATTGGGTTGACTTTGAGCTTCAGGGTCTTCCCCTGTGGGTTGCTGGAGGACAGTGACATCAGAGGCTTGGTGTGAAGGGGCCTGAATTTGTAACCCTACTCTGCCACTCACAGATTGTGGACCATGAAGGAAATTTCTGTACTTCAGAACCTTAGCTTTGTTTTCTTCTCTGGTGAGCATGGCCTGATATCCTGGATGATAGCTGGGGCTGGCCATCCTGCCTTAGTTACTCTTAAGCTCATTCATCTGAAACTGGCCATTCAAATGGACAGTAAGCAGGCAAGGGTCCTTGGAATCAAATTCTGCAGCTGGCACGACTATGGCAGGGTCATGGCCATCAGCCATCAGTAGAATTTTTCTTGAGCATGTATTTCGCTTATGGAAAATTGTCTAAAATACTGGTTAAATTTTTAAAATAAACACATTATGAAACAGTAGACAGTGTCAAGAAATGGGACATGCCCTTCGTTGAGACCATTGTTGCCCTTGGATGCAGTGTAGAGCTCAGGCTCTGGTTCCTATGACAGTAGTTCAGATAAGACTTTCCTCTGGCTGCAAACGTTATAGTCAGTAAGAGTCAGACGCTAACTTTCTGGCTTTGCTCTGCATCGAATGGTGGAGTTTCTAAGAATAACAATATAGGCAGGTCTTTTGCCATTACCAGAGCTAATTTCTAATGGAAGGTGTGGAAAATGTCTATACTAGCTTCTTTTCATGCTGGTAGATTAAAGATTTGTATAACTCAGAAAGTCTTTGTGACTCCAAGACTATGCTTTGTTTTTCCTTCTCCACTGCCTTCCTAGTGCTGGCCACCATCAACTTACAGTCCCAACAGGAGCTGACGGCGCTGAGCAGTGTTCTCTTATCTATTCAGGTAGGTCTGGCCCAAGGGATGCTGTGGATCTTCTAGCTTGAGGGCATGGGATTCCACATGCCTGCATTGATCCAGAACCTGTGATGGGGAAGAGGACTCTTAGCTCTCCCAGCCTCTTGGTCCATCACATTGCCTCATGGATGGGAGGAGAGCAGCTTAGAAACCTTGCTCTAAAGTTTTGCTGTGTGGATTGACACCATCCAAGTGTGTTGCACTCTTTTGGAAGGGCACCTTTTGAAGATTTTGGCTTTTATGGCCTCCACAAGCCCCAGAATTTCTTTGAGATATTGAGAGAGAATAACCTTCCTATCTTGTACTGTAGAAGGCATCTGGCCTTTACCTTTAAGGCTGGCATTGGACATGTTTCTGTTATCCACAAGACAGGAGGCCTGGTTGATTCCAGGTCAGTAATGAGAGAGGTTTCTGGGTGTATTACACCTTCCTCAGACTGATGGTTACACATAGTCCTATTCCAGTTGATGTCTCTAGTTTGTGTGTCTCATTAAACAGACAGATGTGATTGAGGCTGAGCTAAATCTCATGTGCAGAACAGATAGCTCATTTCAGCCAGGCTTACTGAAAGGTGTGAATGCCCCCAGGTTGCCCCACCACTTGTATATCTGCCATGGTCTTCAGCCTAGAGGGAAACCATAGAGTCTATTGACAATGGACAGATGCCTGTGGGGATACTGGCCAATGGTGTGGGAATACTTATGGTTCACTGAGTAGATTGTTCCAGCTGTTGGCCTTTCAAAGTAGGGATGATATCCTCAGTTATATCATGAAGTTATCAGGACAGGTAGTATCCTGTATCGTGAGTATGTGTGTATGGTGTGGCTACTCCTATAGTGGAGATGGAGGTCAGAACAGGTGGGAAGGCTCCTAGGAGGGCAGGTCTGATCTCTGGTAGAATCTCCAGAGGGAGGGACTATGCATATACATGTGTGTGTGTTCAGGTAGAAACCTCTCTTCTCATCTTCCTTCTTACAGTATGTCCTAGGTCTATTCTCTGTCTCTAGAGGTGTTGGTCTCTCTTACCTCACAACTGACCATAGGACCTCTGTCCTGTGGTGTCTGTAATCTACTTGGGAAGAGAGGCTCATGATATATGGTCTCAAAGTGGCTAAGCAGAGTTGCAGTTGAGTCCTGGGGTACTGTTCGGGAGTACCCACTTGGTCACTCCATTGTGAGCCTGTGGAGACACTGCTTGGCTCCTCGGTGTTTCTGTTTTGCCTTTAGTTGTGTAGGTATAATGAGAACATTTTCTTGCATAAGGCAATATTTGAAGAGGACCTCACGTACTGGTGATGGAAAGAGTGTCTGCTGCTGATCTCTAGACAACTTGCCATGTCAGTGCTATTAGACTGGCTGTCATCAGCAGAATGGGCCGCTGAAGTACTTTCTTGTATAGTCTATGACATCTGCCCTTAAAGAAGTGGTTTTGTCTGAAGGGCTTCATTGAATGGACACTACATGACCCCAGCACTGGTTAACTTTGGAGTATTCATTAGTTCTTAAATATATGCTTAGTAAGGAAGATATATCATGCTAGAAATTTTTGAGTAATTCCTGTATACCAGAAATTTATATGCAACTTACATTTAGTTTCCTAGTGAGCATGAGTGCTAGCTAATATTACTGCTATCCATGGTCTAGGAGATAGACAGAAAAATGGTTGAAGTACTCAGAAGATGGTCATTTTGGGGTTAGTTGTACCATATTTTGCAGGAAGACAACTTGGTCCATGTTGGACATTCACTATCCACTCACTACACCATAGAAGCTCTTAAGCAAATAAGCCACACCTGGGTTTTGAGACTTAATACTTAGACTCTGCGTCTCCCTTTTGGGTGACTAGATGTGTTTATAGTATAGGATATCTTGGGATGTAAAGAAAAACAAAGCTACCAACTTGCTAAAAACAAATCTTGTGGCTATGTTGGCTTTTCCTCAGGGATAGTTGTTACTTTCTGTGCCATGAACCACTAAGTATGCCCCATCTCTCTGGAACATGTTCTGTTGCATTTTATGGACTTTCAAATGTCAGGGAAAGTCCTGGGAGAGATACTTAATCAGCTGTCTCTGAGTAAATGAGGAATGCTTCCTGGCTCAAGAGCCTAAAATCTTAGCAGATGAGTCTTTTACACATGCCCAGGTGTTTACAGCTTTTGCAAACATGGTAGAGCCAAGCATAGTCCCAGAATGATCCCTGTATGTGTGGAGAAGGCAGATGTCACCTCAGTAGTTTGAAGTAACAATTAAGACTCGTTCAGTATCTAGGCAAGGTGTGAATCCAGAGTACAGCTGTAGGGCTTGACACCACGTGTAGCTAAGCTGCTCTCCCAGGATCTGAGTCTCTGTTTTAGTTTTGTAAACTGCTAGTTTAAGTCAGAACTTAAAGAAACCCATTCTGAAGCCTGCTGGCTTCCACATACAGAGAAGCAGTAACTTTGGTCCGTTTGCATCCATGGCATGGTGCTCAGATTTACTCGTCTAGAATAGGACATTCTTCTCTGGTTGGCGAAGGTTGTCTTGAGCTAGAATGCAACCCAACCAATGTAGTAAAGGGCATCCAAATCAGGTGATAAGTTCTGAAAAAGCTTAGCTTGAGCAGATACTTATGTTTTCTTGCTAGTATCTGTCATATGCAGCATCAAAAGCACATTAAACATCAACTCTGGTAGTCTCTTCCCTGTTGTACCAGTAGGTGGTGAGGCCACATTGTTGTCAGTGAATGGTCCTTGCTGTTCACCTACAAGCCTCTTAGGCAAGGGGTGGATGGCCATGGAGGACAAAGATATGGAGTTCTGTTCAAGAACAGTGCCATCTTTCCTTTTTGATCAGCCTGGCTGCCTAATTCTCATTTTGTGATACACAGGGGATTCAACCCAAGATGGTGATGGAGTACTGGACAGGGTGGTTTGACTCCTGGGGTGGCGCCCACAATATCTTGGATTCCTCTGGTAAGTGTTTTACTTTGCCTACACCTAATAGTTATGTTGATACTTCGTAAGAATGTGTTTTGCATTCCCTGGCCTTGTGTATGGAGTTGTAGGATGCTGAGTTCCCAGGATCATTTGTATTCAGATTCAGCTCTTGGTATTTCAGAGACTTGACGCTTGAAATAACAATAGGGCTTTCCTCATTGCTTTTCTGTGATTTTGTAAGTAGAAAAGTAACACATGTGTATTGTCAATATCTAGGAAATGTAGGAAAGTTTAAAGGAGAAATAAAAGTCCCTGAGTCTAGAACAAGCATGCTGATATATTTAACAGTGCAGGCAGCAATTAGTGTCTCTTCATCTATGTACATACAGATAGAGCTAGAGACAGATTGATCAGATCTTCACACATATACACACATCACACCATACACACACACATACAAGCCCACCATCCTATACTATTTTTTTTAATTGGATATTTTATTTACATTTCAGATGTTATCCCCTTACCCCATTTCCCCCCACCTCCGCCCAGGAACCCCCTATCCATCCCCACTCCTCCTACTTCTATGAGGATGTGCCTCATGTACCCCCCACTCCCACCTCCCCACCCTCGAATTCCCTGATACTTGGTGTACTCAGACATTTCTGTCTTAAAGAATTTGAAAGCCGGGCGTTGGTGGCGCACGCCTTTAATCCCAGCACTTGGGAGGCAGAGGCAGGCGGATTTCTGAGTTCGAGGCCAGCCTGGTCTACAGAGTGAGTTCCAGGACAGCCAGGGCTACACAGAGAAACCCTGTCTTGAAAAACTAAAAAAAAAAAAAGAATTTGAAGAGCTCCATTGTATTGATGACTAAACCACCATTTAGTGACCCAGTTCTTTAGTGATTGCTTAGTTTTGGTTTTGGTTAATTGAATACCACCTAAACAAGCATCCTTGAAGTTTTGTTGGGATATATTTTCTTATGATAAAGAATAAATTAATGTATTAATACAGTTTTAATATATGTATTTACCACTGTCCTTCAGACTGTAGCAGCCTACTGGCAATTATAAAATGAGAATAATCATTTCCTGCAGGTTCATCAGTACTGAGTATTAAAATAATTTTTTAAATTTGCTAGTTCACTAGGTCAGTATTAAGTTTACATTTATTGGATATATCATCCAAATATATAATAATTGACCCTTTATTTTGTTATCTGATACTCTCTTTGTATTTTGTTGATTTGTTTTCGAGTTAAGGGAGGAATTAGGGACACAGGAAGGACTGTTGTGTAATGGGGTCACAGCTTTGTTGCATTTCCTTGGGACAGAATAGCCACTAGGAAACATGCTATCTGGTAGAGTTGAAACAGCCTATGTACTACTATAGATTGTCCAGAGAAATCGGAATGACCCAGCGATGAGTGACCTGGTGGGGACTGGAACAAGGGGCCTAGTTGGGACTTTCCTTAGGCCTTGAATCACTGTAAACATCCCTTCTCCCTGCTCTCTCCTTGAAGAGGTCCTGCAAACAGTGTCTGCCATCATCAAAGACGGCTCCTCCATCAACCTGTACATGTTCCACGGAGGCACAAATTTTGGCTTCATAAATGGAGCCATGCATTTTAATGACTACAAGGCTGATGTTACCAGCTATGGCAAGTATCCTCAGTAGTTCTCCCTGGTCCTCTCCAGTGTCTGCAGGGCTGGCACTTCTGATGGAGAATCCTTTAGAGACAGTTTCTCAGTCCTTTCATGTCTTTGGCTATGTAATATCCAGAGAAGATAGAGACTTTGTCTGACTGTCACCTCTAAACTTCCAGAGTAGTAGGGCCTGTGAACAGCTTGTTGAAAGAGCTGTTTGGAGGAGCAAGGGGAGGCAAATCTAGAGTAAGAAGGATGGGGACAGACTTCCTCTCTCCCAGACCCTTGAGAAGGTGTGATCTTGGCCCTCTGAGAGTTCTCAGGGAGTAGAAGAGATGTTCCATTATATCTACTTGCAGTCAGAAATAGAGTATGATGCTGTGCTCATGGGTACTGTGGTAGTGCTTAGAACCTACCTTAGCTTGACTGAACGGTTCATACTAAAGGTGTTTCTCTTCAAAATTGCTGGTCTGCGAACCATGTTCCTCTCTTCCGAGTTCCTCTTCCTCCCCCCCCCCTTTTTTTTTATTTTCTTCATCCTTTTGTACTCTTCTGGGACAGAGAACCTGAATGGTCCCTGGGTGTCTTGCAGACTATGATGCTATACTGACAGAGGCTGGAGACTATACTGCCAAATACGCCAAGCTTCGAGAACTCTTTGAAGCTTTCTCAGGTACAAACAAGGAACAGATCAAGCATCCACTTGGGCCCATGCTTTTGCTATGAGCCCTTAGAGTTTCGGCTGTCTTCTTATCCTACCTCAATTCTAGCTAATCCTTATTCAAAAATGTCCTAGTCTACTATGAAATATATCTCTGTGCATGCATAAGGCCCTGTGTTGCACCTGGCCCACTACCAAAAAACAAATAAGTAAATAAGCAAACAAGTAAATAATAAAACCAAAATTCTAGACAAAGAAGGTTTGAGAGATTATTGTCATCATTCTGTGTCTTTTGTATTTGACTTATGCTAAGCCTATTTATGCCATATAGAAGACACAAATAAGCCCTGCTCTTGCCCAGGCCCCATGTTCTAGAGTAATTTAAGCTCTGAGTAGGGCCTGTGGTTGATCTGGGTGCAAGATGAAAGGAGCACATGGGACTATGGGTATGAGGCTGGAGGAGGTAATGATGATTGACTCTTTAAGGGAGGGCCATGGTTTCTGTTGCAGGTGTTCCTCCACCTCCTCCACCTGAGCTTACTGCTAAGATGGTCTATGAGCCAGTGAGTCCATCTTTCTACCTATCACTGTGGGATGCTATCCCGTACATGGGTAAGGTAAGTGCTGCAGGCTGGGTATCAGGAATAGTTACTCTGCAGACAGGACTCAGGAACTTTCCCAATGGGATTCCAGGATGAGCAAACCCACTTAGTGTTGTTGAGGTCTCTAGCCAACCAGAGAATTGAATGAAGAGAATACATTGGTGCTGTAGTGGGAATTGGGAAGAAATAGAAGGGCGTGAACCTGGTGTTTCCCCTCTAGCCTCAGGGGTAGGCCTTTCCATAGGTCATGGGTAGGGTGAGGGGTGGAGGAATGAATAATCCTTCCCCTGTGAAAAGGAAAGAGGAAACCTGCTACAGTTCATTCTGTTGTGATGCTGGCTTAAGGATTCCATGACTTGATGGTGGCTTCAGGATTCTGGTAGATTGTAGGACTCTAGTGAAATCTTCCTTTTCCTATTGTCCTTATTTATGCCTCTGAGGAATCATTAGTTTAAGCTAGTAAGAAGGTAGAATAGAGAAGAAGAGGTTAGAGCATTCTTGCATCTTGTCCTTGATATCCTTGCTGCACATGTGAAAACTTATAATTAGGAGCTGCTTGACTCCTGTACCTTCTTGTGTCTTCTTATGTAGCCAGTCACATCTGAGATACCCATCAACATGGAGAACCTGCCAGTAAACAATGGTAATGGGCAGGCCTTTGGGTACGTTCTGTACGAGACCACCATCTTTTCATCTGGTGTCCTCAGTGGCCTCGTGCGTGACAGAGGACAGGTAGGAACATCTCCTCAGAACTCAAGGAACTTTGTAGTGACAGGGCATGGCAGTACACACGTTATTTTCTGCCTTCAGGATCAGCTGTTGGCCGTGTGTAGTTCACTCAATCTTTCCCTCATACCCATGGTATTCATTTTCCTCCACGCCTGCCAAGCACCTTCCTAAGTACTCCCAGCCATAGTTGTTTTCTTCTTTAACAGACGCTCTTCTCCCTCCTGTTCACCATGATTTCCATCTGCTCCCTTTGGCAGGTCTTTTTGAATAGAGTATCCATAGGATTCCTGGACTATAAAACAACGAAGATCACTATCCCCTTAACCCAGGTTTGTTATCCTAGGGATCTGGGTGATGGCTAGGGAACTTGGTAGATGTCAAAGGAGGAAGACCAGGAAGCCAGGAGACTTCTTAATTAAAAACTGGAAAGAGAAGGCACACATAGCTTTCTGACCAGTTGGGGGCTCTCACTTCTTTTCTTAGAGCATAGGGAATGACTGGGAACACAGATTCCCAGGTATAGCTGAGTTATCAGGCAGTGATAACTGGTCACTGTGTTCCTGGCAGGGTTACACCATACTGAGGATCTTGGTGGAGAATCGTGGGCGAGTCAACTACGGAAACAATATTGACAGTCAGCGCAAAGGTGGGTCCTAGTACAGACCCGACTTTTCTTAGGAGAAAAGCCGATGCCACTCTTCAGACCTGTCTATCTGTTCGCTATTGAGTACATTAACAGGCCACAGGGGCCCACTCAGGGAGGTGGCTTATGGAGGCCTATTTCAGGGAGGTGGATCTTGGGGACCCACTGAAAGAGAAGCAATTCATGGAGGTATTTGAAGGGAGATGGTGCCTGACTTATTTAGAAAGGCTAAGGGTGTCCTGGCTAATGGATCAGGAAGGTTTAGCCACTTTCCCTTTAGTGCTTTAGAACTGTATGGTGGTTGTGCTCCTGAAGGAACTTATAGAAGCCTTGAGATGCCCTCTTCATCTTTCTTTCTACTGAAATTTACTTTGGTGAGAGTGGGCCTCTCTGCTTTTAGGGTTTGAGTAAGGAGCAAGGAATGGGAATATCTTGGAGTCCGTGGAAGACTATAGGACCCCTGACTTCTTGGATCTTCACACTGAATTTCTGTTCTTCATCTTCCTCAGGAAAACTGAGGGAACAGGCAATGCTCCTGGGCCCAGGAGGAATCCAGATATGCAATGAGCAAACTGCATGATGTTGCTACCTGCTCACCATCTAGATGTCTTTAAACCTATCTTTAATCTTAGGTTGAGTGGCGAGTTCCTTGCTGAGTGACCAGGTCTCTTTGACTGAGGCCCTTATAATACCATAAAGTTAGGCTCTCTGTTACCACTTAGCCAGATACAGCTTTCCCTGGAAAGAGACCAGAAACCAGATGTTACACACTGACATCTCAGCTCTGTCACTGTCTTTGGATGTACTGTTCTTCATGACAAATTCTATGGCTTGATCGTAATCTTATCTATTGCTACACTTTTGACATCTCCAGGGAGGCTTTAGTCCAAGCGCAGAGTACCTTAAACTGCACATGCTTTAGGAAAGATCCTTGCTTCATCTTTTCCTGGCACATCCACACATGCCCTGGCTTCAGCTGTGTCACCTGTCTCCTGATTGGGGCTTGCTCATCTTTTTTGCCCACTCTCCCTAGGTTTAATTGGAAATCTCTATCTGAATAATAAACCCCTGAAAAACTTCAAAATCTACAGTCTGGATATGACAAAGCAGTTCCTTCAGAGGTGGGTCCCTGTGCGTCTGGTGAGGTCATAGCTAATATGTAGTAAGAGCCAGGAATACCCTGGCCTCCAGAGACCACAGTGACTTACCTAAGATAAGGGGTAGGACAAGCAGTGGAACCCATGTTTACAAATTGGGAAATGCCCATCTTGCTATCTTGCTGCCATCCTATGACCTGGTTGGGAGTAGGTGGTCTTGGGGTCCTGTTGTGGGTAGGGATGTGCCATGGGAATTAGAAGCAGGCCCGGAAGCAGATGCGAGATATGGTCCTTCCTTCCTTTTTCTGCTTACATCCTGTCCTTAGGTTCGACATGGACAAGTGGAACATTGTACCCAAAGAACTTACCTTTCCTGCTTTCTTCCTGGGTGCCTTGTCAGTTGGCATTTACCCTTCTGACACATTTCTGAAGCTGGAGGTTTGTAGGATGCCTTTCCTCGCCTGTTCTCTCATTTTCTTAGGGCTTTGAGCCAAGCTGACTTGGATAGAGTTTTCTGTAATACCTGGGCCAGAAACCTTCAGGTCTTTCTCTATGACCCCATATGATAGGGGTCCTGTGATGTCTCTGTGTCAGAGTGGGCTCAAAGCTGAAGCACCTTGTGGTGTATGTGGGTTCCTATGGACAGTCTGAGGTTGATGACCCTGTGTTGGAGGCACAGCAGTGGGGTGGGTTGACCTTCATGGATGTCTAATGTTGGTTCACTTTGGTCTCTCAGGAACATGGTCTGTTTCTCACTTTGGGGCACCCGTGGTAAAGCGAGACCTTCCCTGTTTTATTTGAAGGGCTGGGTGAAGGGGGTTGTATTCGTCAATGATCACAACCTTGGACGCTACTGGAATGTAGGACCTCAGGAGACTCTCTACCTCCCAGGTGTCTGGCTGGACAAAGGACTCAACAAGGTGGGAATACTCGTAGACTCCCCCTTTTTCCTTCAAACTCTCTTCCCATCCCTGCTCCCCCTGCTATCAAGTTGCTTCTCTGCCCCTGAAATGCTTGACCAGAAGTAGAAGAGGTGGGTATTTCAGCTACCCTATTCTTCCCCTTCCCTTACTGAGTGACAAGTCTGTATTCACCCCACCACCTCCTTCCAACTGCATTCCACCCCCACCCTTCCAATCCTGCTACCCCATACTCTCACATCTGCCTCCAGGGCAGACCTCACAGCACAGCCCTTGTTTCCCACAGGTTATCATTTTCGAAGAGACGATGTCAGGCTCCATGGTACAGTCTACTGATGTCCCCCACCTGGGCAGGAACCAGTATGTTAACTGAACAGCAGCCCCAGCAGCCCCTGTTGTGGTTGACAGCTTCCTTCCTTCTTCTCCTTCAGGAGAAGTCATCATAACTAGCAGCCTCAGGGAATGAAAGGCTATAGTCAACTCAGGCCAAAATCCTAAGCCTGAGGGACTGAGGAGAAGAGGGGTAGTACTGTCTGGATACACTCACAGTGAGATGTCTTCTCTTCTGGTTTTGTGGACAGGCACTTTCTGCTCCCCTGACGGCCATAGGGCCATTTCTGAGGGTGGAGTATGTAGTTATAGCACCTTTGAAGAAGGTGCTGAACCTGGGTGGGTACTGCCCTCTTCTGGAAGGCTTTTTGAACATTCCCAGCAGGGTATGGCCACATCTTAGATAGTCTCTTTGTGCTCCTGAGTCTGTGGGTTTGTCATTGTTTGTAGAGCAAAGAGAAAAGGGGGTCTTACATGAGTCAACTTTATTTTTTGACTTTGCACTTGCCAGTTCTGGGGATCTAGAAGAAACATGTCTTTTCCTTTTCACTCTGTCTCTTACTACATGAATAAATTGATAAACTGAGCCTAAGAGAAACAGGCGTGCTTAGTAGTTAGCTCCCATGTTAAGAGCTTGGCATTTCAGAAGAAACCACCTCACACCCACACTCTCAGGAAGGGAATGGCAGAAGGCCCAGCTAGGTGGTACTGGGCAGCTGTGCCCCACCACAGTAGAATCTGGGGTCAGCTACAGCCCACAGGTCTAGTAGTGTCCTTGTTTTTAACTCAGTGATTCTTTGAACACTCTCCTTCCCCTTCCTGACCAAACAGCAGGGAGGAGGAAAGGCAGCCTTCTGCCACACTTAGTCGAGATTGAAGGATCTTGTTCAAAGAATCAAGTGCAATGGCTTGGTTTGGGCTTGCCATTCTAAATTACAATACATTTGAAGCAAACCTTCATTGTGGAGGTCTGCAGCTTGTCTGTGCCACTCTCAGCCATGGGAGAAGGTGACCCTTAAGGTTCTAGATACTGATGGTACCCAGTTGGCAGGTGGCACATGCCACTGACTTCTTACCACCTTTCCTGATTTCAATTCTCCTTGAAATGTCATTGTATTAAGAGCAGTCCAATTTCATGCTGGTAGTTAAGAGTAAGAACTTTCTGGAAAGCTGAACCACAATATATCAGTTAGCTATAGGAGATAGTTTTTCTTCATAAATTACGTCTAACATGTACTGCTCCAAGTAATAGGGAAAATCAAATAGTACACATTTGTGAGCACAGTGCCCACACAGAAGCCCAGTGAAGATGGGTTAGGCAAGAACAGTCCAATGGAGAGGCTTACAGACTGACAGGATGGCTCCCTGAGTAAGGCCAAGAACACTGTAGTCAGGGCTACTGCAGCCACTGAGCTAAGTGCCCAGCTAACTTACTTGTGAGTGGTCATAGAGGCACAACCCATGTCCCACTGGGTCTGAGAAATTGAGGTTGTGTCTGTCTGTCTGTCCATCTGTCTGTCTGTATGTATGTCTTTTTCTCTCTGTCTCTAAGATGGAATCATATTATAATAGCCCAGACTGGCCTTGATCTTTTGGTTCTCTTGCCTTAGCTTCCCAACTTCTGGGATTACAGGCTTGTACCATCATGCCCAACTCAAAGGAACCTTTTTTAAAAAGCCTTTTATTTGTCTTAAAGTTTTAAAATAAAATTACATGATAATTATTTGTTTTTGTGTCTGGTGAAGTTAGGTGTATGAGAGCCATGATGCGATGCATCCTGTGGGAGTTGGTTCTCTCCTTGTGCCCTGGGAACAAACTCAGATTGCCAGGGTTGGTGAAAGTGCCTTTACCCACTGAATTATCCTACTCACCCTCAAAGGAAGCCTTTCAGAGTGAAGCTTGTAGGTGGTGCCTAAAGAAAAAGACCTACCAAGCCCCCAATTTTACCCACTCTTGCCAGTTCCTTCTGAGATGCTTGGAATAGCGAGCATCCAGCTAAGATGCAGAAGAGTCCAGGGCTACTTGAGCAGAGCCAGAGCCAGAGAGCAGTGCCATATTGTCACTTTGTCTTGCATTACATAAGAGCGGGTTTCTGCAAAGCTGAATTAAGCAGGGCTGTGCTGGGAAGTGTGACAGGCAGTCAGAATATAAAGGATCTTACATAGCATCCTTCTGTAAAGGAGTGAAGAAACCTCGGAGTCGGGTTTATGCATACACGATTAGGTATGTATCCAGATAAGGTCTTTCTGTAGCAACATTTTTCTCTACCTCCCTAGCATGTGCAGCCGACCTTAGCTCTCCAGAATTGACTATTTCTTGCAGATCCTGTGGACCACATACCTGATCTCAGCCCCTCCAGAGTTCTTCTTTCCAATGTCCAGTTGCTCTGAGACTCTGTTCTCTCACTCTCCTTTCCTTGTGTCTACTCACTGTGTGGGACCACACCTGATACCAGCACCCTCCCGTGTCTGTTCCCATCCACACGGCAGGCACACAGACAGCTGGCCCTCACTATCTATGGCATGTGTATGACCGGGTCAGAAACAGAACTTCATTTTCTCTCATGTGACCTCTCCTGAACTCTGTCCAGTGTAAACAAATGGAAATTCTGTTTTGGGTCCCGGATGATTTTGGCTCTTTTCTCTTCATTCCATACATAACCCCTTCTTAAGCTTGGAGTGTAGCCACATCTCGCTGCCCTCATCCAATCCACCATCATCTTCTACCTGGTATAGTCAGGGACTGCCTCCCCAGTCCTCTAGCTTGGCCCACTTGTCCTCTGCACTGGAAGCAAAGTGGCCCTTCTTGAAGGCCAGTTCCATCAGTGGATTCCAATTTCACTTAGAGTAGAAACCAAAAGCTTTATCCAAGTTTTGGAGGCGGACCGATCCTAGACTTTCTTCCTACCATGCCACCCAACCTCCACCCCTCACTGGCCTGATCAGTTTCGGTCACATTGCTCTTTTTGCTGGGACATATGGATGGGGAGAACTCTGCAGTTGGGGACACTTGTCTTTTATCAGGATTGTCTCCTCAGCTGCATGTCGGCATGCGGCTGTTTGGTTCCACGTCCCTTTCTCCCCATGCTTCCTGGAACCCTAGGCCCCCTCACTGCTACCTCCCGTTGTTCCCAGCAGCTTTGCTCTTCTCCCTACAGCACCTCACACCTGAGATGCTGCATCACTATCATGATCTCCTGAATTGGGTGGGTAAGCCCATGAAGACTGCTGCATGCTGGGTCCTTGACAAATGCCTATTCATAGCAGGCATCTGGTAAATATTTGTTGGACGGTTAAATTAATAAACGAGAATAAAATAAGACAGGGCTGAAGAGGATTACAACTGTTAAAAACCATATTTGACTTTTAATTTTGAAAACAAATTAAATACAGTTAAATAAAAACAGACCAGATGGCGCAGCAGCTTGGGCTCCACCCTCACACCAGCCTCTGCCCATGGAGCTCCTGAACCCCTGGCTTAACTCCTCTGTGGTGGGGCTTTCCAGCAAGGGAGCAGGGGACAGCCTGGGTTTGGAGAGCAAGTTGTCATCATGGACCCAGTTCTGATTTGCAACAAACTCATTCCCAGCAGGATGAAGGCCGCAGTCCACCAGGGTTGTAATTTTAAATAAAACCCATGCAGCTAAGAGAGGACATTATGTGAAACAACTGAAGTAGCATCTGCCAAAAAGTAAAAAATAAAAACCCCCATTTTGTTTTTTTTTGTTTTGTTTTCCATTTCCTAAAAAGAGCACGGAGTTTGGCTAAGAAGCCAGCTCAGCAGCTCGTTTGACCTTGGCATTCGCTGACAGTTTCTATGAATGAGCAGTAGAGTGCCCAGACATAAATTCACCCATTGGATAGAGTCCCCGTGCCCCTCATTTGATGCCAAGGGGTAAATTTCCAAAACAATATCCAAAGTATAAATGGTTAGGGGGAGATGTCCTACAGGGTGGCTGTGGGGTCTGAACCCATCAGGTGGTTTCCTGAAGGCTGTGAGAAGTTAAATCCATTTTAAAATAGGCAGCTGATGCTATTCTCTGAAAGTTAGATGTGTGGACTGAGTCTCATCTACCCAAGAGTGGATTCTGAATGACTCTCGGGCCTGTCCTGTGAGTTTTAATGGAGGGGGAGCTGTTAGCAGTTAAAAAATAAATGCCTCTTCAGTGGGCTTGCGCCCTTTTCTTTTCCCCACGTGGGAGGAAAATTGTGCTTCCAACTTGTAGGAGCTGGAGTGAGATTACCACCAGAGGGCCCCATGCAGCCAGGACCAGGGGCCCCTGGATGCTGAACACCCAGGCAGATACTTTTCTTGGGCAGGTGGGGAGGTGCAACAGCGTGAGCATATTGTTCTGTCTGGGGTGGAGAAGGGGCAGTGGACATGAAGTGGGCTGGCTGTGCAAGCTTCCTCATTTTGTGTGAGATAGAGTGATTTCCAAAGCAGTATGTGCTCAGGTCTCCCTTCCTTTCAGTGTTCAGACATCTCCTGCTCTTGGCCTTGAGCCCATGCTAATGTATCCCTCATAGAATCGGCTCAGGAAAGGGCTGGGGTTGCTGGGCCTCACACTTTTTCAGGAAGAGCTCTGCCTGTTTATTACTGTTATCTCCAGCCCTGAGATCTGTGATTCTCAGTGGTTTCAGGAAGAGGGCAATTGCCTCCTTAGTCCAAACCCAGCAAGGGGCATTGCAGCCCAGGGGTATTGGAGAGGCAGGCTGGACATTGGGGTGACTTGGTTCTTAATCCAGGTCAGTCCGTGACCTGTGCTGTCTCTAGGCCCACTACCTTGCCAATTCTGGCACAGGAGGCTTGAGGGACATGGGAAAAAGCTTTGTTCTCCTACAGCCTGAGGTACAGGGGGAGCTGTAGGTAGGCTCAGGCTCCCCCAGTGCAGGGCTGGGTGCCAGGTGGGATCCAAGACAGCCTTATGCCCTGTAAACATGAACCAGAGGAGAGCCAGAGGTATTTCTGGTTCAGGAGCAGCTCTGAGGAAGAGCAGGTGTGAAAGAAGAGTGTTGGGGCATCTTCATGCCCCAGGCTGCTCTCTGGTCTTCGGAATGTCCTGACTGGGCACATGCTGTATAGTCATGCTGGGCCCAAGAGCAGGGAGCCATGGAGAGCCATGCTACACTCAACAGTGGGGTTTTCTGACCTCCCTCACCCCAGCATCACTCCAAGGCAGGGTCCCCTGCTGACACAGCTCCATCAATGCAGGAAGCTTCCAAGGAGGTATGCTGAGTGCAGGCTTTGCTGGCAACTGGAATCCCCAACCCTTGGGTCTTTTAAGCCCCTGGCCATGTTGATGTAGAGAACCACGGGTCTGTGCTTAAATTCTCTGTCTTTTATCCTGGCATCAAGCTGGGCTCTCTTGGAAGCCTTCAGAATACACAAGAGGTGTTCCTTAGGAGTCTGCCTCAGAGTGACTATCAGCCATGGGAGAGGATGGAATGCCAAGATCAGGGTCTGAGAAGGAGATTCCGTGTGGGAAAAGTAGGAACAATAGTAGTGTCAGCTTGGGGCAAGGTGGAGCTGGAACTGCAAGTAGAACAGAATGCTTGATCCTGAGCCCCTAGTGGACTCCACAGAGCCTCTCTGGGTTCCCCTTGGAGACATTTTTGAAAATCAAGTGGTGGCAATTCTTCTAGTAATGTGTGAGGGCAGAAGGTGGGATGGAACTCTGTACCAAGGCATTCTAAGATGCGCTGGCCAAGGATTTCATGTTACTGGATGACACCCTGTAGTCTCAGAGACATGGTGTCTGCAGGTATACAGAGGCAAAAATCAACGTATTTGTCTGCTATGAGCCCCTGGATCTGTGGTAGGGTCTGGAGTAGCAAATCCTGGAACAGTGCTTCCAAGAGGCAAGAGCACAAAAGGCTCCTCAAAAATACTTAGCCTGGCCAGTCACTTAGCATAAATCTCTTGGGATAATGTGTCACTTTGGGCGAGTCGTTTAGCTTTTCTGACAGCACTGTCACCTCTAAAGTTTTAAACATTAAAAAAAATAAGATCTATTGCGTAGGATTTGTTACATGCCAGAGACTGATTTCAGTGTTCTGCACATAGGAAAAAGCCAGGAGCTGAGAAATGACACTAGGCCAGACAGAAAAGTGGTACCCTGGCATGGGAGTGGGCTCTAGGGCTTATGCTCTAGTCCTTTCACCCGCTACTGAATACTACATGGCGTTCTATAGCCAGTAATCCACAGAACCCCGTGAACACGTCTGCACTCCCCACTGTGGGACATACCCCATGGCCAGCAGGACAATAACAAGGAAAGAGTGGTACCAGCAGGATTCAGCTCTACACATGGAAGCGGCCAGTTAGTTGTTGGGGACATAATCTTTGGCCACACTTCTGCCCACATTGGTCTTGTTCTCCCACAAGACCCAAAGGGGAAAGTCCTTGGAGATGGAGGATGTGTCCCAAACTGCTGCCATTTGTCTACTGCACTGGCCAGCCTGGCCTTCTCTCCTACCTGCATGTTTAGTTTCAGATCTCCACCGAGGGGTCGGTGAAGCCCTTCTTCCCCTCATTGACCAGCACTGGTTTCTCTGTTCGTGTATGCCAGACCAGGATCTGCATATCCAGAGACACAAAATAAAGTGTTGTGGGTCCTCACTGGCTCCCTTCCACACTTGGCAAGTATTCTGCGCCCTCCCTTTCTACCTTTGCTCCATCAAGGTTTTTAAACCATCTTTTATTCATCCCCTCTTTCTTGCTGTTTATATATGTGACACATCGAAACATCTTCTGAAGGCAAGAAATCTAAAGCTACAGAAAACAGACATATCTCAAGATTTCCCAAGTCTGCATGTGTGTATGTATCTGTGTATACATACATTTATACATATGCAGGCATGCATGTGCTGTGTATATGTGCATGTATGCAAGTGTGCACCTTCACTGGTATGTGCAAGTGTGTGCTCAGCAGGGGTCATAGACTCTCCTATGGAGAGTCAGAGATCCTTGGAATTCTTCAGTGGAAACCCCTCCCCATTTCCCTGTCAATAATTGTAACCATCTTACTCACAATAAGATATCATCTTCGCAAGGACTGAAGACAAGCAAACCCTCTTCTTCCCCCTGATCTACAGAAGGTCTAGAGGTGTGTGGGGTGCTTGCATTACCAACTGTCAGTTCTGAAGAGGGTCTTACCTTGGTACAGTTTGCTGCCTTGGGCTCCAGGTCATTGAGAGTGACAAGTTCTCGAAGGAGACTGCTTTCCTGGTAGCCTCCCTTCACACCACGTAGTTTAAAGTAGGCCTGGCTTCGCTGCAAGATGAGTCGGAGGTTGACGGCAAATCCAGCCATATCTATTGCAAAGGGCCGGTGGGGGTCGAAGACTGTCTTCCAGCCAACCACTTTGCCTGCCCCATTCACCCGTGGGGCCTCATACCGAAGGCCACCAACGAAGGCCACAGGCCACACGGACACCCTCCTTGTGCTGCGCATCTACAAGGTGAGAACCTGAGTCAGGATACTTGAATAGGAAGAAAACACGATGATGCATTCCCACAGGAGCTGGATCACTTAATGAGTGTGTAGGTCCCTACCAGCCTGGCCTCCAGACCTGCTGCTGATTTCTAGAGGAACCTGGAGAGGATTCTGATCCAGGCTGCATGCAAGACATCTCTCAGCCAAGATGCTGCTCACCTTATCAATACGGCCCTACAGTCTTTTCTCCCTTGTACAAGATCTCTCAATATTATCATTTTAAAATTTGAAATGAACTTCCCTCTTTAAAACTTAATGGAGATGATCAAACTGGCTACCTAAGAGGATTCTGGTGGCCATGTTAAGTGACCCCACAAAAAGGTCTCTTTCAGAGAACAAAACCTAGTCTAGTCTAGCCTGGACTAGGATGTGGGAGCTATAAGCCTCAAGTCATCCTTTTAATGGGTTGCGTTGCTTTAACCTGTAAGGAGATTTTTCCGTTTCTTTCTCTGGTTCTCTGCAGCGTGCAGTGAGCCCAGAGTAGGGCTCCTTGTATTTATCAATGCATGCCACATTGTCCCCTCATGGGTACTATCCTCTGCTCTTATCTTAGTATGGTCCCCACATCCATCAGTTCCCTGGAGCCCCACCTGCTTCTCTCCCTCCTCTGGGCCCTAGCGCACCTCTTCAAAGAGCTCCAGACTGTACGTGTTGTCATCATCCGCGAAGTACACTACGCCTGGCTGAGTAGAGTTCCGTGGGAAGGTCTCCCGCAGCCAGCGCAGGGCCAGGTTGCGCTGCATGGTGCCACGTGGGATGCGAGGGTCTCGGGCATCACCTCGCAGCTTGTAGTTGCGTGGTGTCTCTACGTGCAGGTGTGTGTAGTTGAGACCAGTGTCGCGCAGCAGGCGCGCTGTGAGGGGCGTCCTGCGTGGAGCATCCTCCACCACCAGCCAGTGAAGGTTGGGCACATGCAATAGTGTGTTGGCCATTCGCGTCAGCTCTGCCTTCTGCACCGGTCTACTGTAGGTGGGTGTCACCACATGGATGGTGGGTAGCGTGTCGGACCACGGTGGCGGCCTCGTGTACACGTACTCTGTGCGCACCACCTCCACGATGTCACGGTCGGACATGCAGTACTCCCTAGGGTCCGTACCGGGTGGTGCCTCATGGCGGGGGTCACTTCCCTCATCTGCAGAGGTGGGAGAAGGCGGTGCGGGGAGGGAGGGGGACGAGGGCGCTGGCCTGGCTCTGATATAGGGCTTTCAAAGTCACCCACCCTTCCAAAATAGTCCCTGTTCTCTGCCCCTCTGAAGAACCAACATCAGGACCTGCCTTCTTGCTTCCATCTTTAGACCTGAGGTTCCAACCCATGGACCTGGAACTCTGATGAGAGTGTTCTTAGTTTAGATTCCTGGGATGACCTAGAAATGATCCCTTCATCATACTTCACATGCGTGTAGCTATTTGAGTGCACCTGGCCACCTTCCAGTCATCTATCTCTAGTTCCTCAATGCATTAGATTCTAAATGAAAAAAATGTCGTGATTCTCACCTCCAGGGTCTCCTCCCTCATGGCAAAACTGACCACAATAGCAGAGATGAACAGCTATGTTCTGCGGTGCGGATTCCACAAAGCCAGAAAGTGGTGGGGGTGGGTGGCTACAACACAGTTTAGATCTCAAAGGGAATGTAAGGTTTCCCACAAACCCTCTAGTCAAGTGAGGCTTCTCTCTTCTGTCTTATGTAGCAGTTCTTTAGATTTGGGTACACAGTATAGCATTTAACTACTGCATTTGGTTCCAGTGGATTTCTTAGCTGTCAATACAGTTTTGTATTCTGAATGCCATTTGAGTTTAGATGTTCTTCCTTTTTTTTTTTTTTTTTTTTTTTTTGTAGACACTTGCTTAGGTTTTCCATTAGTCTGATGTCTACCACCCAATTCCTACTTTCTAGACACATTCCTTTGTCTCTCTGGACATATGAACAGCTCTTTTGTCCTGATGTCCACGAATTGCTTTGCATCTACACCCCAAGGATACCAGGAGGGATAATGGTACTGCAGAAACCTGTCCCTCTGGACACATAGACACAGACATGGGGGCAGCCATTACTTTCTTAATTTTTCAAAAGTGACCTGTTCCAAGTTGGGCAGCTCTGAAGATTTCTTATATCTGGACCATCTTCCTAGGTGGGGAACCTGGCAGGCCTACTAGAAGGAGCAATCAAGGCTGTTGGTGTTCCTGCTTTCAAGTCCTGGATCTCTAAGTGATGCTTTTGGATTTGAAGGATTCATGAGTCAAATACATTCACTGCTCACATGTATCTCAGTAGGAGTGTTAATGACTAGAGGGCAGACTTGGAAACTTAGGCTCAGATCCTGCTGTCTGCTGTGACAAACTACGAGGTTTAGAATTAGTTTCTTAGTTTCTGGTGCCTTGATTACAGTGTCCACAGAATGTAGCTAATAATATCAACTAATGCTAATAGCATCTGTTTGATGGAGTTATTGTATAGCTAACCACACATATTGGGGCTTGGGTCACTACTAAGCACAGTCACTATCAACTCCCATATAGGACCCTAGCTGACCTGCTTCCTTGTGGCTCCATGTATTTATGGTAAGGATGATAGGAGCAAGCCACACGAAAGGTCTGGTACACGGACACAGAGAGGATGCTGGGCCACGACTCCCCTGTTCTCTCCTACGGTTCTTCCATCACCATTAGCAACAGGTCATTTTGCAAGGTGTAGAGTCCAATGCAAATGAGCCCAAGTGATCCACGTTGCCTCTTAGGGAGTGCAGACAAGCTAATGTCTGAAGGGACATGATACCTAGGCTGCAGATCAAATGCTGAGTGACTGTGGGAGGGGTCAGGGAGCCTGGCAGAGATGTAGCTCATTGACAGGGAGTTTTGGGTTAAATTGAAAAGAAACAATGTTGAAGAAAAGCTATAGTGTCCAGGATATTCTGAACAGGATGTAAGAATTCATTTATCTGGTAGTCGATAGTATTTTGGAAACTGGGTTTGAGGGTGGATACTTAGGGCCATTTTGTAGAGCCTTTTGCTATCTAGATCACCCTAGACAGGCAGAAACCTGGTTCTGGGGAAGTTCTCCATGTGTCAGGGCTTGACTGAAACCTGCACTCCATCCTTCACCCTGGCTTCAGGGATTTTGCAACTCTGAAGCCTCGGAGGCTCTTGGTGTGATGTCTCTAACCCTCACTCTGCCAAGAGGACAACAGACATTACATCATTTTATATATGGTAGTTTTAACTCCTCTGGAATGATGTATTCACAGGATAACCGTGATTCTAAACTGACAAGCCCCAAAGAGAGACACTGGGTTGTGAGCAGGGGGTGACATCATGCCGAGGACCAGAGTGCCCAGCAAGGGCAGTGGGGCTGCAGCAGGAAGACTGTGGAACTGCAGGGAGGTTGAAGGACTGACTGTATTTTATGGTGAACAGCAGAGCATGGGTCGGGACCTCCACACTGTTACAGTCAAATCAGTTGAGGTCTCTGACTATAGTGGCTTCCCAGGTCTTACCACAGAGCATCCATCTGTTACGGGAAGGGCTTGGGCACCTTTTTTTCCTGTTCCCAGGAAAGATGGTACACATTGCAGTGGGAGAACATGCTGCCTGTCTGAGTCCCAGCTAGGTGGAGCTTTAGTAAGACTGAAAGAGAGGTAGCTAGATGTGGGAGGCAAGGAAGGTCTGAGGGTGGAGATTGGAGTGTGAGTAAAAAAAAAAAAAATGTCTCAAGACTCATAGCTAGAAGAACGTTATTCTAATCCCAGCTTTTCTGCTTGCTCTTGGGAAGATGCTTCCTTGCTTCAGGTCTTTATCCAGTTAGGCTTCTAACCAGGAAACTTGAAAGGTTTTGCAACACAATACAAGCAGGGGTGTAGCTCTACAGGTATAGCACTTACCTACCATGCAGTAAGCCTTGGGTTGTCTCCCATAATTCAAAATTAAAGCAAACCCCAAACACTCCCTCAACCACCATATAGGCCAGGACTCTGGACCTTCCTTGCTACCCCTCTTGCATGGCTCATCCTTGCACACAATGGAACTGGGTATGCATGTTTGTGTACACATTAATCCGGTTTGTTTTAATTGTTTAAAATTTGACACTGCTTTGACAATTCAGAGCTTTGTGGACTTCAGAAAGGACTGCCTTTCCTAGTGGTAACTCTTTTCTAGAAATAGTAAACAACTGACCATATTCCTGCTTCTTCATCACACTACCCACAGCCAATCTTCCTCTGGCCTTAAATCACCCAAGACCCAAATACAGGACAGGTGAAACCATGCAAATATCCAAAAGCCCACAGAAATCATCCAATTGATCCACTGTTGAACCCAGTGGATGCTGGTAATCTCAACACTGAAGAGGCAGAGGCAGGAGGACTGCCATGAGTTTGAAGTTAGTCTGGGCTACACAGTGAGTACTAGGCCAATTAGACCTATATAGTAACATAGCTGTCTCAAGAAAGGAAAATCTGACTAAACCAAACCATCTGCTTCTGAGCCCACTTAGCTTCTTCTATGACTTTCTCTATCTGAAATGATCACATTATAGGCTTTGTCCTAGCTTGCTTCTTCCCCTTTGTCTCCTGACTAAAGCCACAGTGCTTCCTCATGATGCCTCATTATCATGGCATACCCACTCCTCTTGGAAACTGATTATACTTGATTATAATAAATCCCAGGTACTTAAAACAATGTGTGTGGGGAGATGGGGGTCAGAAAGAAGAGGAGAAGAGGGAAAAGCAGGAGGAGGCTTTCAGTGGAGTCTTTGAGGGCCCCAAATTCCCCCAAGGTAAGATCCGGGCCCAGAGGTAAAAAGCATGATAGGAGGGTAGCTTTTGTTACCAAAGCCAGGCCAGGGTGGGGGTGGGGGTGGGCTCACCCTTGTGCACAGCAAGCAGAGGTGCAAGGCTGCTCTGGTGCCAGACGGTGATGAGCAGTGTCCAGGGAAGCACGATGAGGACTATCGCAAGGATGTCCCGTCTCTTCGGCATCTCCAAGGCTGGCTGCACCCACAGATCCTCATTACCTGAGCGGTGGCAAGGTCAGGGGAGGGTGGCCACAGAGCGCCGGCAGCACAAAGAAGAAAAGAACAGGCATGGGCCGGCCGGCCAGGCACAGGGAGGCAGAAGCCGAACACTGGCCAGTAACTCTCACCAGCGCTCACACCCACCCATTGCGGAAGCAGGTTTGCAGAGTCCAGCCTGATGGGAATCTGTGAAGGGGCAGTAGTCCAGGGCAGGGTCAGGAACCTTCAGAGGCTGATACCTGTAAGATAGAGCAGTGATGGATAAGCCAGAAATGTGGACATGGATTGCAGAGGATGTCCTACTCCAGACCCACAGCATCCAGAGTTTCTCAATGGACCATCCATCTTCCCAGAGCCTTTTCTGTATAGCTGTCTGGGTGAGTGAGCCTGTGTCCTTCCCTTGAGAAGCAGACACATACAACAGCAGTAGGATGCAGTGCTTAAAGACACAGATTTCAGGGACATCTACCATAGTTTAATCCTAAAGGACCTGAGAAGCTGTGACTTTTGGCCAGTTACATCAACTCTGTACTAGTTTCTAAGCTACTGATCAGTCATCTGCTTTCCAAAGCTGCTCTCACAATTGAATGAATTAATTCTCAGAAAGCACCCAGGGTGGTCCCTGATAGACATGTACCGGAAACTCTGGTTGCTATGCTGTTCATATTAGCATAAGTGGTTTCTTCATAGCTTTGGCCCAGTGTCATACTTAGGATAAACAGAGATGGATAGGGTTGGACACCACAAGGGAAGACCCTAAGTGCCCTCCTCTGTTTATGTCTGCAGGCAATTCTTATAGGGCACCTTCTTATCATAGGATGAGCCTCACGTCAGAGTTGAGCATCAGCAGAGGAGGGGCTGTTCTCTGAGGAGCTGTCAGGTAGTAGGGAGACACTTCTCAAAAATGGCAGCTTCGAGAGCCTGAAGAAAGACTCTTGCTATAGAACAACCCTATGGGCTTCACTCCTGGTTCTGCAGAGGATCTGCTAGTAGTTACTTCTTTGGGACCTGGTCTCCCCTGTGACAGGAGTGTAAGTGTGGCCTGCTCATAGCTCCCTTGGGGATGGTCACATTCTTTCCTCCTTTTTTCTCCCCTTCCTGGGAAGACACTGCTTGGTCCATGGCTGGTAGGAGCACTTGGCACTCTGGTTCGACCTCAACATGTTCATCCTGTTAGAGCCCATTATTACATGGTAGACAGTTATTCCGGAGCCCATATTGTCTGCCCCACTCAGCCCGCATGTGCTCTTGGTCTTTGCCAATGTTGAGAGTTATGGCCAACCAGACCATTTTGTGACCCAGTTTTGGAAATAGTGTACATTTTTTTTTCTTCTCAGGTCTTCTTTCTACTAGTCCTGATATATTTTAGGAGACCAAGTTTTGCTTTCTAATTCAGAGCATCATCCTGGGTGAGCCAGCATCCCATGCCCAGCCTTTCTCATGAGAGACTCACAGCTCCAAGAATCAGTGTCAGCTGCCCCCACATCACTCCTTAGGGAATGAAACCAGAAGGGCAAATGTGCAGTGCCCTCTGCAGCTCCCCAGAGATCTAGTCTCTCCCATCTGAAATGAAAGTTGGGATTTGTCTTGGGGCAGTGTTGGGAGGCAAGGCCTGTAAGAGATGATTGTGTCCTTGAGAGGGATGAATGTCTTTCTCACTCCTTTGAGAGCAAGTTGTTCTAAAGCAGAGCCACTTCCTATGCCCCTCCCTTCCTTGTCTGTCTACTCTTCCTGTTGCTTTCCTCTATGAGCAGAGACAGCACACAGCCCTCACTAGACCATGTGTTTACACTTCATCTTCCAGAACCACAGAGCAAAAACCTCCTGTCCTTTATAAGCAACTCAGTCTTGGGTATTCTCTTACAGAAACAGACAACAGACCAAGAGAGGGAGGTCAGATCTGGCCAGGGCTTTGGAAATGTCTGCTTCTCAAATGAGCCTGGTTTGGGTGAAGGTTCTGAGTCCAGTTTGGGGAAGCAGAAGAAAGAAGTTGGGCATGGCATGGCATTAGGCTGTGTGGGGTGCTTTCCTATGGTTCTCTTTCTGGGCAGCTGCTTAGACCTGTAGCTCATTCAGCCTCCCTTTGCCACTGCTCATGATAACTGGCAGATGGTCAGCATTCATGGTGTCCAAGGACAAAGATGGCTGGCACTGCTTACACATGTACTCTGTGCTGTAGTCAAGGCTACCCTGAGAGGCAGGCACTGATGTGTTTCTATTTGCAGCTGGATTCACTGAAGCAATATGGGCAAGCAATTTGCTCCTGGCCAGAGACAGGAAGTACCAGAGCCTGAATTACATGGAGGTCACGTGGTTCTAAGCTATTACCCAGATACACACTGGTTTAAGAGCCACCTTCCTCCACCATAGCCACCTTAACTGTCAATCCCAGTATCTGCTGGATACTGGAACAGGAAGAAGGAACAATGCTATGGGCGTGGTGTTAGGGGCCTGATGCATGTAGGGGTATCTAATTCCATCATATTCTTTTTTTGGTCAAAAAAATCTATGAAAGAAAAGGGAGGGGAGGAAGCGAGACAAGCTCTAAAAATAAGCTTAGCAATAAACCCAGTTGTGCATTAATTACTCTGGAAGCCATTACAGCTTGAAAACCCCATAACTTTAATGGAGGCTATTATAAGCATAGTGGCAAAATCGTGCAGCTAATTACCAGGCGGTTATTAAGTAGAGCAGAGAGCACCCCAGACTTGGAGAACACCATCTGGCCAGCAGGAGATGGGCCCACTGGCAATGGTGCCTGGCTGCGGGCAGAAGATCAGGGCTGGTCCTACACTGGCCTTTCAGACCAGCATGATTTGTCACATGTAGACTATGGTTTCAGCCTAGGTTAGTTGGAATGTGGGGATTGCTTGTGGCATCCACATGGTTCTCAGAATGGTTTCTGGGACCTTGGATGGGGTGGGCAGAAGAAGCAACAGAAAGCTTGGAGAAGGCAGGAGGCAAGGTGGAGAGAATAGGGTGTTTGAAAAATAAGCAGCACTTGAAAGGGACGTTATGGTGAGAAAGGACATGTCTGTGTGGTCAGGTAGCAGCTGAAGGTCTGCTGTGTTCATGATTTCTAATGCTGTGCTCATACACCTGCTCATTACTGACCCCAGTGACTGCTGGCTTCTCTTACCAGCAAGTGCAGACACAGGAACATTCCCTCCCCTGGTATTCTCTAAGCATCCCACAAACAGGGACAAAGTCTATATTGTGGGTACAATGGGTAAAGCTCAGTGAGGAATGGCTACTGGATGAGAAGCAAGACCAGGAGGACAGTGACAGGACAGACCGTAGGGATGACTGTGCTTTCACTGTTCACTTCCCTGATCTCTGCTTTGAGCTTTCAAGCATGAATGTCGACAGGAATAGTTCTAATGAAGTTTCAGCACTGCGGTTTTAACAACCTGAAGCTATGATGCCTGGCATCTATGAGGATGAAGACATGTCCTACACGAGGCAAGAGAGGTCTGGGTGTGTCAGTCCAGACTCAGTTTCAGAGGGCCACCATTACAGCTTCCTATGAAACTGGGTTACACTGAAAGCCATACCCACTTGGAGATAGACATAGGTGGAGAGAGCTAGTCACAGGGCTTTTTCTGCAGGCTTCAAAGAACTGTGGTCTACAGATGAAAAGTGGGGGCGTCTGGGGATCAAAATAAAGCACTCTATCATCCAAGGCTGGAGGAGAAGTTAGGCTAGACAGACTAGTAACTGCTTGCCCAAGAGGGACAGAGTAGTGCGTAAGGGGCCTCAATGCTCACCAATTCTACAGAGACAGAAAGGCTTTCTTCTGAGCCCACGGGTATTTAAACAATGTCCCTGGCACTGAAGAGGGGCTTATTGATCTCCACTTGAAAATTATTAATTGTGCATTAAGGCTTTATGCCCAGTAATTCTGTATGTAGTTAGCTTCTCAATTAGAGGATCCATGAAGATGTGTCTTCTGGATTGTGCAGTGTGGTGTTATTCTCAGTGAGATAATTCTTGTCTAGTATATGTGAGTTCCTAGGCTCAATCCCCAGCATCATAAAACAAACAAACAAACAAACAAACAAACAAACCAACCACCCCATAAAACACTTTTCATCCACATTCAGAAGAATGTGGAACACATTGGAGCCTGAGAGCTGACAGAGGCTACTAAACCTCTTTCTATAGGATCTGAGTCAGCTTCTCAGGAGGTACTGGAACTGGGGACTCTGGTGACTGGTGGCTCTGGTTCCTGACCATAAATGGGAGGAGGGCAAAAAGAGAAGGATGAGGTAAACTGTGAAGAGTAAGTTGGTGGTGAGGTGTTGACCCCAACCCTGGCATCCCTCTTCCCTACACAGGGCCTCTCCATAGAAACAGAGGCACAGACTTTGTCCCAGAGATCTACAGGAGCCCTAATGGGATCAAGGGATTAGTATTGATTCTGCAGGCACTGCTCAGGAAAAGCCCAATGCCAGAGCTAATCAGCTTGCAGCCCAGTCAATCCATACTTCATTAACCCAGCCCCAGCCCTTCAGCCACAGCAATGCTGCCTTGGGCCTACAGTTTCTCCTGGGATGCAGGGCATAGACATTGACTGCTCCTGGAATGACAATCCCTTAAATACACAGGCGCTTGTAGAGCCTGCTGTTCTTTACTCATATAGGGAGGAGGGGGAAGGGGTTTTCTAAGAGTTCCACTCTGAATCTTATGTTGACACATGGACATTTTTGTAAAGCTCAGCCTTTTGATGGTTAAGACAGCTCTGCATGATAGACCTTGTCCCCATCTTTCATAGGAGGACAGGAGAGCTTAGGGAAGCTCCCTCATACCACAGAATCTCAGTGTTAAAATGTAAATGAGGCTGTGGACCTTGACCTCTGTTCCTTTCAATATCCATTTCACCTCCTTTATATGGGTTCTTCTAGGTCTTGCTTTCTGGCTCTTCTGGTCCATCTTTGGACCACTCACTGGAGATTTCTGCTTCAGGAAGATGCTATATGGCTTTAAGGCTACAGGAATTCTTCATTCTGCCTGGATGCTGCCTAGAGAGAGGAAGGACAGACCAAGAAATGACAATGTCTTCCTTTGTGGTCTAGCCCCTGCTGTGGGCAGTTGTAGTACTTATGTGGGTCTGATCTCCCATCATCGTGTCTCCTTCCAGCTGGGAAACCAAGCCAAGGACTCAAGGAGAAGGGGCAGTGTATCACTCCAGATTTGGTATGAAGAATCGTTTTCTTTTCTTCCAGCCCAACACTGTCAAAACCCACATGGTTTGTTGATTTTTTAAAGAAGGTAATTCCTTTGATTTTTTTTTCTGGAAACAGCCTTGAGTTATATTTAGATTATGATTATGTTAAAAATGAGAATAAGGTTTTAGCTTGGCATGGTTCTCTGTGAGGCCAAGTCCTCTCTAGTCCATGGCAGACATTAAAACAGAATAAATCATGGTACCAGCTGGGTTTCCTGAAGCTACCTGTGTCATGCAAGCAGTCTATAGACGAAACTATAAAAAAAATCTACTCTTCCACAGAGCTAATGCACAGGAGGACCTGGATCAAACACCCATATTTTGTCCTGTGGAGCCATCACATGTCCATGGATATGAATAGGCAGAATATTAGCCAATAACTCACTGCTTGATGCTTGAGGACTGGCAGAGGCAAGCAGGCCACAGAAGCTGGAAAGCTGATGGAGAATGGGGAACATCTGGAAATGGTCAGCCAGTCCACAGGGAAACATCAGTTAAGAGCCACTGTATAGCAGAGGTGTGATGGATGACTGCTTAGGTTGAGGGGACAGTGTTTAGGTGGGGGAAGATGTGTAGTGTCCAGTTACAGGCCAGTGGTAGACAACATAGAGCCATTCAGCCATTGCCTCATGATGTGGAAAGAAGTCTCTACCGGCAAAGAACCCTACATCCTAATCTGAGAGAGAGGTTCAGTTTCTCCCACTTCCTTGGTCCTTCTTCCTGTTATCTCTTCCTCCTTGCATGGGCTTCTTCTGAAAGATGTGCCAACTTTAGGGAGAGAGTGTCACCATCCACAAGGGAATCAACTTCTTAGCTATTGCTGTCTAACAAATTACTAATTACTAAGGAACTTAAAATAGCATGTATCTGCTATCTTCAGTGTCTGAGTCAGGACTCCAGGCCTGGATTGCGGGTCTACTAAAGCATTGGCTGGGCTGCATTTCTCTATGTGGGCTTAACTGGGGAAGAATCTATTCCCATGATTACTCAGGTTGTTGGCAAAACTCACTGGTCCACAGGCGTATACCTCCTATAGCCTGTCTGGGCCATAGTTCCTAGTCATATGACACCCCTTCTGTTTGACCTTTTACTGTACCAAGTCAGCAAGGAGAGAGCCCAGAGTTAATTGAAGTCTTACGTGATGCACTGTAACTGTGGCGGTGACAGATCAATATTTTTTTTTTTTTGGCACCTTCATGACAAATGAGAGGATTTCATATATGAACACAGGGAGTTACAGATCATGTGGGCCATCTTAGAGGTTGCCTGCCTGCCACAAACTGCCAGGTCATTCTCTCTTCCTTTGAGTTCCTCAGCTCTTACCAAACCACCATAGATCCCAATGGTAACATCAAGGACCAGCCAACCATGTGTTCTACCATTGTCTGTCACCTCTCTGCCTGGAAAGAAGGATCCATGGAGGATGATGCAATGGTGCAAGAGCTTGGGTCCTGGGTATCTTGTGGATCTCTCCTCTCTTTTGGGCCTTCATTTCCTCATGGGAATAAAATGGTGCTTCTCCAGGTAGGTTATTAGGTAGTTAGGGGAAAGTTAACATAAACAATCTGGCATGTATTTTGTACTAATAAACAGACACTTCTGTAACTGTGATCTGCCCAGCCTGTGAAGGGTCTGGCATAGGATTCCTATTTTTCTTCCCTTTGATTACTTCCAATGAAGCCCCAGGTGCTCCCCCAGGGCTCCCTAAAAGAAGAGATGGAGGAAGGGAGGGGCTGAGATAGTCAGAGACAAGTTACTTCTCAAGTGCTAATCTTGGCTTTAGCACATGACATGAAGCCATGGACAAAGTCTGTGTCAAGGCTAGCCCCAGGGAAAGGGGCTTACAAATGCTGTGGGAGCCATTCCTATAGAGTATCTTCTAGCCTGTGACCCTTCAGCTGTAAATCTGCCTCCTTCTGTGGCCTCCACTTTCCTGATCTCTTTGTTAGACTTCCATCAGCATTTAATGTGCCTGGGAGTGAGCACCAATGTTCCATGGTTATCATGGGAGGTGGAAGTCTGGTATCAGATCAGCCATGGTATTCTTAATCTACTGCCTTCATGATTCTGATGTACAAAGTCAAAATTTATGAAAGATGTCTACGATCACTGGCCGTCACATACCTAGGGTGATATACTTCTAATTTATAATTCAGAAAGAATTGTATTGAATAGTTTAATTCAACCACTGCTCTTCACAACATTAAGTGATAGGCAAACATAAGAGAACCTCCTAAATTATTTAGAATTAGGTCCGTCCTCTGTTAACACAACATGTAATGTACATGTTGCATGACATACAAGCCACCTATGAAAATAGATACATGATATGATAAGCTGTTTTTTTTGGTTATTATTTCTAATGGCTCTTTTAGAACATACCTTGTGATGTTTGGATACCCCATGTTTGGAATGAAAAAGTGTATCTGTGTACACATATGTGCAACCTCAGGCCTAGGATTATCATGAGGATGAGCACTTGGCTAGTTTGCTTCTCTCAGTTTGGTGATTAGTGAGCAGCCAGGGTAGGTTGTATCTTTCGCTCTTCTCCTGCCCACAATCTCCCTATCTCTATAGGCTCATCCACCTGTTGGCTCTGTTTTACGCTGGCGTGTAAGCCCAGCCAGGTATCTAACGCTCGATTGAGGGTAGAAAGATCATTTGATGAAAGTGTCTAGGTCCCTGCCTTTCATCTTCCTAGGTGTGATACTTCTAATTTAAATCAGGAAAGAATGGTATTAAATTTTCCATTCTGACAACACATTAAGGCTGATGGCAAACCATAAAGAACCTCCTGAGTTATTTCAGAATTCAGGGGTCTCTTCTAGACACACACATGTACTTGTACATGTGTGCACATGCCACCTGATGATAGAGCATGAGTTTACAGCTGTTTTGGTTATTACTTCTAAGGCCTCATAGAACATCTTGTGATTGAGTCCTGTTGGAATGAAAAGGATCTCGTGTACCCTTAGCTTCCAACACTCAGGCCTGGGATTATTATGAAAGGGATGACCCCAAATGCAGTTTGCTCTCTCTGCAGTGTTGGAGTAGGAGGCAGCCCTCTAAAGATTTCATGAGGGTGCTTCCAAGTTCTCTTGCGCTGTTTATCTCATTTAATCATTAAACCCTTACAACCCCAAAGTATTTCTACTTCTTTTTTGAATAGATGAAGAAGTTGAGGCATGGGGGTGGGGATTGTATTTCCTCAAATGTCCCAGGTAACAGGCAGTGTGACTCTACCACATGTCCTTTGGCTAAGGTCTGTTGTGAGCTTCCTGTTGGGATGACTTCAGCCTGAGACTGGCAAGTCCTCCCTCTCAGCCCTGTGACAGAGGGCTCTCCTTTCTGGGTACTGCAGCTGCATGCTCAAATGGCAACCAAGAAACTGAGATTCCTTTACTTCTGTGATAGTTTGCCAAAAAAAAAAAAAAAAAAAAAAAAAAAAAAAAAAAAAAAATCCAAAATAGGACCAGTTTGAAGGTGTGATGAGGTGACAAGTCACTGGACTCAACAGATCAGACACAGGTAGAGTGTGGAACAGCTGGGTATCACCAGTGATCCAGGAGCCACAGCTTAATCCCGTACAGGTGCTGTGTGTGGGGATGAGTGTGGAGCACAGACAGGTGCTTTTCTTTCTTCCCGTTTCCTGAGTAGATCACCAGCCTTGTCCCAGGTCTCATCATCAACCTTTAGGAGCCAGCGAATACAAACACTGCCCTTCCCTTCTGCATTATGAACCCTGGGAGCTAGTGAATCTGACTTGCTCCAAACAGGAGTATTCTCATATCCTCTCCCTATCCACCTCAACTTATTCCCTGGAGACACAGGACACAGGACCAGCAGTGTAATTCATTCAATGCCACAAAGAGACCACACGAGGGTTTCGTCCTGCCTTTAGATTCTACACGGTATACAAATTCTCTCTATTTATTTACTCATTCTGGTTTTGGAGAATCTCTCCACCCAGCCTACTGCTCTGCTTAGTGCCCAATGAGAAGCCTGTGGGCTGCTCAGGACATCTGTGGGTATGGCTCTACAGTTTCTGAACTGGGCCAACACTACCAATGGATGCCTACTTTGCAGAGGAGGAACTCAGCCTATTTTGCTACCAGGCAGGCAGCAAGGAGTACTAGAGCTACAGCTGCTCCAAAACAGCAGTAGTAGAAGCCATGTGGGCAGCTGGCCAGGAGGCCACATCTCTCTCTGTGCCAGGCTGCCATGTACCAACAGTTGGCAGAGAATAGTCCTAAACTGAGAGGCACTGCAGTGCCCTAGAGTCTTTGGCTTCAAGGCTTGGAGAGACACAGCATTTGCCCTCTGATAACCTTAAGACAGAGGACAACCCATGGTTATGCTGCCTGAATGAAGTGGGGAGTGAGGGTGCCCATATACAGGGTGGAGCCTGGCATGGATACCTACTCAATCCTTCCTAGACCTGGGTACTGGGACCAAACAGGATGGACACAGACTGGGTTTTACTCTGCAGTCAAGAGTTTGAACCTTGAGTATGCTGAAATAGCATGCAGAGCTTTTCAGGTTGTTGTAGGGCTTTTTATCCTATGGGGGGAGGGTGGATCAGCTGACACCAGCTTGCTCCCCACCACTGACTTTCTCACTCTGATGCTGTTCGAGGCCATTCTCTGCCTCACATTCCCTTGGTGCTGAGGTCCGTGCTGTGTCTAGAGAAGGGTGCTGGCAAAGCGAGATGTCCCTGAGCCCTGTGCCTTCAGCCTCAGCTTCCCCAAGCCCAGCCAACTATGACTGTACCGTCATCAAGTGTGGGGCCTTGTAAATGGTCATGTACTTGCTGGATTTGATGTTTTCTTCCAGGTCAAACCTGTGCATTCCTACCTAGGACCCAGGGCTCAACACAAAGGAGAAGCGGCACCAATAGCTCTGCAGCTTAGGCTCCATAACTGCATCCCTCACAGGGCCATTTGTAGTCAGTTGAGGGAATCCATTGGAAGCATCTGGTTCACAATTAGCAATAAAATTACCCAGATCATGAAAAATATAATGGCAGTGGCACCAAGCACTACCACCATGTTTTAAAAACAGAACTCCAGGAGTGGGAGTGGGGCACGAGAAGGTAACAAACAGCATTACCAAAGTACATTCTATATGTTCGTGAAAATCGTAATGAAACACATTATTATGTAAAATTAATATATGCTAATAAAAACTTTAGAAATTCAGTTGGAAGTCACCACTGGGAAGATGAAGGGAAGGGGAACACTTCAGTTATTTCCCAGGGGTCAGTACCAGCTGCTTGCTGGGCAGTTTTTCTAACATATTCCTCCTTTCTTACAGCTAGGCAGGGGAGAGACTACAGCTCCTGGGAATGTAGGTAGTTGGCATGCTATAGCATGATAAATGGGGGTGGCCTGGGGCAGGGAGGCTTCCCACATGTGGAAGGTTGTGTTGCCTGGAACCTGGCACTCCAGTCCAGTTCACCCTACTTTTGTTCAGAGCATGCTCCTTAACAATGACCCAAAGCCCTGTGCTGTGCATTCTCCCTATGGTACTGCTTTTTTCAGGCTGTTAGTGTACTAAGGTATGTCAATGGGGATGTATAACTATAGTCTCCTGAATGCAATGATTTCCCTGTCCTTTAACCTCAGGTTGTAGGTTCCTGGGAACTTCATTCTTGCTACCTCCTCCCTTCTAGTATGCCTGCCCTGTCCCCAAGATTCATGCTGTATGGCATCAGCTATCCCTACTGACAGGACAAGAAACAGTTACTATGATGTGCTGAAGGTAGCTGGTTGAGCATACTTATAAATGTGTATTATTAGCCAGAGTGGCCATATTGTGTGTGCCACTGCTCGTAAACACAGCAAGTGTGGATATGATCGATGGAGGGTACCTTAAATCTAAGTCCCACATGTGGAGATTATGCTGACACTATCTATGTGTGCTCTGGACTATATATTACATGGCAAACTGCAGGGTGGCTATGCATCATTGATCATCTCTTTGCAAAGAAGCCTGAATAGTGTAAGGCAGATTTGCCTGCTATGCCCCCAGAGGACTATCTAGGGTCTCATGATCCAGACAAGGATCCTAAAAGGGAAGATAGATTTCACCTCAGGGATCCAAGAAGACACAGTCGTAGTAAAGGCACAGGACATTGGCATCTCTCTGTGGCCAGGATGTTCATTCAGACATCTGTCCCAATACTTGTTAAACCGTTCAGCTCCCAGGGCTGGGAAGGCCATACTCATGTTGGGGAATGGGAACCCGAGGATCCTTAGGAAATACAAGACGGCTCAAAGGAACAAACAGAGGCCCAAAAAGACGCCAGATAAAATGGGGACTCTCTTGCCTGCTTTGTGTTCCCATGACATTTGAGATATAATGTTGTGCTGAGTACCAATCTATCTGCTGTGTCTTTCTTGAGTCAGGAGGGGCATCTGGGACTGACTACCATTGATCTAGCACTTTGTTCTCCATGATTTGGTAGAAAAGAACCAGTCCACTGGCTGGATGATTGAATGAAATACTGCATGCACACATGCATCAACCTTACTTACAAAGAGGGGGAGATTCCGACATATGGTACCACATGGATGAATCTTGAGGACATTAGAAGAGAAACAAACGAGTCATAAAAGGGCAAATGATGTAAGTTATACTCAAATGATGTATACCTAGGGAAAGGTGGAAGCACAAAGCTGGGGGGGGGTTGATGCTCAACAGATGTAGAGGTTCCAATTTGTAAGGTTTTATAAAGTACTGACTATATTTGACTACTGAACTCTACACTTAAAACGGGTAAGATGGTTAAATTTGATGTTACATATTTTTGACACGAATTAAAAGAGCTTGTTGTTCACATGGTCCATTTGACCGGGCCAACAAGGACATCCCCAGAGGCCAGGGTTCTCAAGAAGCAGGTCCAATAAACTTTCCCTCAAGCTGGGTTAGACTTGATGTCCTATGTGGTCATAGTACCTTTCTGGTTAGTCTCTTGGGAATGTCACCATGAAGAAATCAGTTCAGGGCACAAAGATGGGTGTACCCCTTAGCATAGTGGGTATTTGTAGGCGGCAGCCTGCAGCCTGGCAGCAGAGGAGGCTAGAGCAGCGGCTGCTCGCTCTGAGACACAGAGGGAGATTTATGAGGGGGAGAAGAAGTTAATATCGACAAGTGATGAGTTAGGAGAGTAATACGTCAGCTTAAGTTCAGAAACTCTGACGGAGAAAGAAAATCACATGCCTACCAGTTGTTCATCATCCTAAGCAGGCTGCAGAGCTAGGGTCCCTGGCCTGTGGCTGAGCAGAGTCATGCCAGCTGGTAAGTCCCTCCACCTCTGAAAACAGCGTCCATTTACTGTGATACCTTTGGGCAAAGGACAGTGGGGGGAAAGCAAGAGAGCAGAAGGGCAAGTTGGAAGGGTGTGAGGAGGGATGCTGAGGGGCAGAACTATCTACTAGGATGGGCATAGAGGTGTCTCTGAGGCATAGCATCTTCCTTGATATATAGATGTCTCTATCCACCATGCTTCCCAGGGGACCAGCTAGGAACAGCTCCTGGAAGCAGCTTTGCTCTGACTGGGTGCCAGGGCAGTGATGATTGGGGGGTGGTGACGATGATCCCCAATCTCTGAGGCTCAAGCATATGATTCTCCAGTCAGAGGCTGCAGATCTAGGATCTGAGTAGCTAGAAGCCCCAGAACCAGGTTGTAAGCCACTGAGGCTCCCAACCCCTCACCTACCTCTGTAGGTGTGTCTGTTCATCAATGATAGGCCATCAGAGTGTTAGGAAAGTCAGAGCATGGTGGGAAGAGACACTTAGGTTTGAGTGGCCTTAGACAAGGGTGGAGCCACTATGGCATCTGTCTGTACCTTCATATCAGTGCAGGAAGCGTCTGGAGTCACAGAGTTCAATGCTGCAGAAGTCTGGTGGCCCGGGGAGCTGGGCATCTGGGCACTAGCTCCTTACATGCTTTCTGTCTGCTCTCCTTACCTCTACCTTCCACCTTTGGGACACCGGGTTCCTGAATGAACTGCAGAAGGGCTACGTGGTGTGACTTTTTGCTGAGTGGGCAGATGTTCTTTGGTTCATGGCCTCCAGACTTTCAGATGAGGAAACAGGCACTTCACAGACTCTGCCGTCCAACTGAGTTACTGACACCACTGGGACACTAAACTTACGGCCATACTTGCTCTTTCACTCACTCGGTTGTTGGGTAGGTGATGACTAATTCCTGTTTGGCAGAAACCTTCCTGGCTTCTGGTCTCCATAGAGTTCAGAGGCACAGCCTTCTGGTTTTGTTACCCTTAAGACTAGGGATGGAATAGGCCCAGGAAGAGACCCCTCAAATCCCTTTATCCCACCCAGCAAGATGCCACAGTGGGTGACTTTGTGGCTGGACTTAGATGCTTCTCTCTCTCTCTCTCTTCTCTTCTCTCTCTCTCTCTCTCTCTCTCTCTCTCTCTCTCTGTGTGTGTGTGTGTGTGTGAGACAGAGAGAGAGACAGAGACAGAGACAGAAAGAGAGAGAGAGAAAAAGAATGCAAAGAGTCAGAATTTCCATTTTTCCCTACCTTCAGACAGCAAAAGCAGCTCCTTTAATCTGACAGTAATCATTTAAAGTAAGACACACTCCCAGTTGTATTTTATCTCCAGGACTCTAGTCTATCTCAGGTCAGGAAGCAGAGGCCCTGGAGGGGTTAGCATTGCAGGCAAGGGCAAACACTGATGGCAGACAGCCTGGCTCAGAGTGGGCTGCTCAGCAAGTACTTTTGTGAATTGCTAAATAAACGAAGAATACAAATTGCTTTCTATTTTCAAATAAAAAACAAAAAAGCACCCGCTACTGTGCGCTCTGAGTGATTAGCATGATGGACTGCAATGACTCATCCCCTCCTCACCATCTTAATATTACTCCCATTTTAGAGATGAGGAATCAGAGACAGAGTGGGGTAAGCGGCACCCAAGGCCATACAACCAATATGAGGCAGAAGCAGGATCTGAGTCTAGCCACTATGGCTCCTGTGGCCACACTATGCCAAACCCTCTGTGCATAAGCATGCTCACAACTGTTTAAGAGTTTTCTGGGCTGCAGGAAGCATTCTGAATGCATTGTCCAAGATGGGAGCCACTGGCTACAGGTGGCTCTTGAGTCCGTGAACTATGGCTGGGGTGGTGAGGGGCTGCTTAGTGTGCAAAGGGAAGTGGTCTAGCTCACAGTCAACCCTGGTTATCACAAGCTCTGAATCACAAATAGCTAGTGGCAATCCTGAGCTTAGAGAGGTGAATCTGGCTCCAGTGGTCAGCTTCTCGCCCTGCCCTAGAAACAAGGAAGACAAGCAGTATAGAGACGACAGAGCCTCGCCCCTACAATCCAGGTCACACTATGAAAATGGGGAACTGGTCTCTGGCACTGAGTCACTCCTGACCACCAAGACCTTTGCCTCTGTCTGTTCTGCCCTTCATTGCTTTCTGTCTGTCCCCTTTTCTTCACGTGAGCACATGACTGGACTACACAGTTTTTGCACGTAGAGAGAAAAATCTTGCCCATGGCTCTGCACATTGAGTAGAAGACTTCTGATCCCTCGGGCATGGTAAGTCTTCGAACCCATCCAGCTCTTGATCTAGACTAGATTCTCCACCTTAGGGATGTTGGTGATGGCAAAGCCATAATCCCTGCCAGGAATTTGGCTCAGAGCCTGCCTCCTGTACTGCTGTCAGCTGGTGTGTGCGCAGAGAGCACAGACTCATTTTAATATTGGCCGGAGCTAACCTCATTAGAAAAGTAAATTTGCTGTAGCTGCAGGGGAAAAATGCAAGCAATCCACACTAACCTTCCCAAAACTAAACAGAAAGCACAGGGTTTAGACTGTTTAATGCAATATGTCCTCATCACCAGGTGCAGGGCCTGGGACACAGGAGTCACTGCAAGTGGCTGAATTCTGGGTGACTTCTGGCCATCGTCACTTTCAGCACAGAGAGTAAATGGTCATAGATTTAGAGTGTTTATAAATCTCAAAAAATTAGACAACCATTTGATGGTATTATGGAATGATTAAAATTAAAAATTCTCTAGGTATGAAAATATCATTCCTACTCTTCTTCAATAGAGAGATGTTCTGGGTAATTTGGTTCTGTATCAGGTAGGGTTCAATTCAAAGTTGGAGGTTAGATATCTACATAGGTTAGGGGAGGCATACTCAGATGCTTCGAGAACAGGAGAGGGAAGGAGAATGTATAAAAGATATAAATGAAATTAACATTCATAGCCCTTATTCTTAACAGTCTAAAAAGAAGATACTTCCCTAATTTATAGACTGTCAGAAAAGCATGCATTAAGAGGGCTCATTTTTTCTCAAAATCCACTTAGCTGGGACAGATGTACTGACAGGTAGGACCCCAGCAAGCCCTTCTAGGGGTCTGTCGCCTCTGGATCATGACCATGTCTCTTAGCTGGTCCTTAGGGCGATTTCCAAAGATTTGCTTGTCTGAAGCCCTGACAAGGAGGATGGTACATGACAGAGGCTTCTCTCCCTCTTCCCTAGGTGTCAGGCTTGCCCATACTCTGCCTCCTTCTCCATCACACTATATGCCAGAACCAGGTAAGAATATCGAAGGCCAGAAGGTGACCAATCCTGAACACTGAGTGATGTCACAGCAGGCTGCTCTCCTTAATAGTCCTGGAACAGTTTGCTTTTGATTTCATGGCCTATCCATGTTGCGAGCCCCCTGATTCCATCAGAGTCTTTCTCAGTAGACAGTCCACTAGCTCCAGTGAGGGGCCTCCCCAGGAGAGGATGATTGATAATGTTATGGTGTGCAGATTTGTAGAAGGCGGCTCGCATCTTGTCTGAGGCTTCACTTTGCCTCCTTCTCCTCGTTGCCTCCCTAGTCTCTGATTTCTCCTTGTGCTGAAACCTGGCTTCTCCTACAGGCAGAGGAGCATTCAGGAATCCTTATTCTTCTCTTCTAGCCACGTGCAACCACTGGACTCCCTGACTCAGAGCCTGGCTCGTTGGTTAGCTCACCCTCTTCCATATCTTGACCTTACAAAAGCTCATCACTCTATCATGAAGGCACAATAGACTTGGTCCTCCCTAATAACTATGGGAAAAATCCAAGTCTAATGAAAAGCTTGAGCAGAAGACATGGGCTTCTTCCTTTGGGCAGCTTATTCTCTGCTCCAGGCTCCCATTCTGTAGTTGGGTCCCCTCTAGTGATTTACTCGCCCAGGGCTTCAGGTGAAGCATTCAGTAGCACCTTACCCAGAAACACATGTACATATCCAACCACGCCCACAGGCACAGGCTAATCTCTAAGCCCTTGGGGAACAACTGTACAAACGGGAGCAGCAAGACCTCACTGCCAAGTGTGGGCATACATGCATTCACCTCCCTGGTCCCATCACCCTAGGAAGCATTTTTCTCTTGTTGAAAGGGGCAGAGAGAAAATGAAATGCAAACCCAGGACCTTTCCAGATCCTGGAAGTGAACTGAGCAGAGTGGGAGGTTTTGTGAAGGCGTCATGGGAAGGATCTTTGTCTTGCATGAACACAGAAAGGACTTGATGTTTGGTTCAATAGTGGTCACCAATTGAGCAGGTTCTAAAAGGAAATGCCTCCTCTTTGTAGTGACTCTCGATGGAAAAGGGAGATTTCAGGACAGAAGACTAAGCAACAACAGCCTTACACAGCTAAATACCCACCCCAACACCAGTCACTTGTGAAGCCGCGTGCTTGCCACTTACACACACACACACACACACACACACACACACACACACACACACACACGTATACACACACACACCATTATTTCTGTGCTAGGCACATGGATATCCGTCTCATTCACGTGAAACTGTATGCCAAATAGTCCATGAACAAGATCCTGCTGGGCATTCCAGCTAAACTGGTCTCTATAGAGAAGTACCCCGCAAGCATGGGGGAATCCATTGTCAACAAAAGGCTCTGCCCAGGGTCCTGTGCCTTAGAAATCTAGGGGTCATCTCAGCTCTAGTTTCTATAAGTTGTCCAGCGAGTGCACTAGGACTACATCTGGTTGAGAAAGTTGTAGCTCACGAAAATCAAGTTCCTGTAGGTTTGGTGGGGTGAGGTGGAGGTGGTTGGGCTCTTGACCCGAGCTGCTTAGTAGGAGGCTGACACCCTGGTTCCCCGAGGTGCTGGATCTGATACTTTATCTCTTGCCTCATGTCTCAGTTTCCTTTTCTGAACTTGTATGATCAAGCGCACAGAGGAAGGTAATGACCTGGTCCTGCCTCCTTCTGCTTTCCTGCACGGAAGGTCTCAAAGATTCACTGTCACTTTCCACATCTCTCAGCTCCCAGCACTCACAGGAAAGATTCTTGGCTATTAGTTCCTTTGAAAAGAATTAAATTGTACCGTCCAGGAAAAGCAGAGCGATTGGGGTCCCTGCCTGTGAATAGGGATGCAGCTAGAGCTGACCTCTTCTTCTGTGATCCTGTGGGCCACGAAGAACCACCTGCTGAGGTGGCAAGGGACAGAATAGCTAAGAGAAAGACCAGTTGTTAGAAGACTCAGAGAACCAGTTCTTGCCTTCATCCTAATGGAGCGGGGCAGGCAGCATCCTAGCTTTATTTCCTGGCCCCTCAGGTGCAGGCCCTGCCAGCCAGCCCTATTTCCCGATGTCCCTATTTTGTGCAAACACACACACACACACACACACACACAACACACACACACACCCCGCGCGCGCACGAGGGCGGACATGGCGCGGGTACTGATGGGGACGCATAAAGGGGCTCTGTGCACCGCGGAGGTGGGGGATCAGGGCGCCGGACACTGACCTGAGCAGCGAGTCCATATCATCCCCCGCGCGGTCCATACCGGGTGGCAGTCCTATGCCCTGGCCCCAGCGACCCAGGGCTGCTGCCCTGCGATGCGCGCGCTTCTCTCTCGGGGCGTTCTCCCGTTCCGTGCCCTCGGGGGCCACTTCATAGCCGCGGGCCCACTCGTGCGCAGCCCCGGCCGGCCCGCTACCACGGCCCGGCTGCTTCGGGGCTCATCCAGGCGGCGGCCGGAACCCCCGAGCGCGCGGGAGGGCGCGGGTGGCGAGGCGCCGGGCGGCGATAGGAGCCCCAAGAGGCGACGCGCGGGCCGGCCGGGCCGGGATGGCTGGGCGCGCGGCCGGAGCCCAGCCTAGCGGGCCAGCGCGTGGTGCCCTCGGCGCTGGCGGCGGCGGATGCGCGGTGCGGCCGCGGCTGTGACAGCGCCTCCCGCCCCGCCCCCACGCACCCCGCCCCCGCGAGCGCGAGCTGCTGGCGGGACCCGAGCCACTCGCGGTCCGTACCAACCTCGCGGGCTGAGACGGGGGCCAACGATGGACCCCTTCCCGAGCTTGGTATCACCTCCCAAACGCTCTCCGCTGTGGCCCTCCCTTTGGGGCGTCTGGGGCTTCCTTTGGATGCTGGAGTGGCCTTGGGCGGGGCCCAGGGCACCCCAGCTTTGACTCCAGGAGTGAGAGAGCACCCGCCCAGCCCGCACCCCCAGCTCACCGCCTCCATCCCTCAATCCTGGCTGCTCAGGCCCCTGGCTTGGCAGCCTCTCTCAAAGGGCGATTGTTTCAGCGCTGGGATGCTGGGGGTTGGAGGGTGGCTGCGGGGGACGCTTCTGCGGGACTAAGACACTGAGCTGGAATGAGTGCGGCAGTGAAAGAGGGTGCGGCCCCCAGCTTGGCTTCGGACAAACCGAAGTGGATACAGGGTTGATTGTATGGGTTGGATGCAGGAGACTCCAGGAGCCTGCCAGTGGGGCGGCCCCACCTGTGGGCACTGCCTCTTTCTTTAAGGACATGCCAAGATACTGAGTGTCACTCTCTGCTCTCCCGCCCCCTCTGCACTGGGCATTCTAACAAGGAGGCAGGAAGCACTGCCTGGTGCAGAGGAGTGAAGAGATGGCCAAGGTGGGTGGGCAGCCCATCCAGGAATTTCTCAGTACTGGGGAACTGGGATGCAGGCGCTTTCTCTCTCTCTCTCCTCTCTCTCTCTCTCTCTCTCTCTCTCTCTCTCTCTTCTCTCTCTCTCTCTCTCTTCTTGCACAGGCTATGCAGTCATCCAGTGGGAGATTTCCAAATGCGTTTGTCCACTTGCCAGAGCCTAAGACACTATTCATACACCTTCAGGTTTACATTCCCGATAGTCCTCACTGACACCTGTGGTCAGGGCCTCCAGCTGTGTCCTCTTCAAAACTCCAAAAGGCCAGCTCCTGTAAATGCTAGCGCTTTCTCCAGGGTCTGTCACCTTCCTCGATACAAAGATCCACAGCTAGGCATTGCTGGATCGAAGTGTACTTTATATTGTGCACTGAGGCTGAGCCCATAGGTCTTCACTATCACCTCTGTCTATCAGGATGAAGTCTACTTCTCCTCTTGGGTGAAGGTGGGTGGTGTAGGGGCTCCAGAATCAATTCCGTTCTTCAAGACTTTGAGGTTAAGTAGGAGCCACAGTTTACAACATCCCATAGAAAATATATAATTACTGTCTCTAGAGAGAGACTTCCTCCAGACTCTTCTCCCTTTACTCCAATCAGGTTGCTCAGGGCGTGCTGCCCTGTTATATTTCCTTGAGCAAACCATTAGGGTAACCCATAATTACCAAGTGACAGGGCATTGATGATCTTGGAGGCTGATTCTTACCAACAGGAAAGCTGATGCCCACAGAGAGGAGCATCCATGTGTGTAGTCACTCAGGACTGTGTTGAATCCCCAGGTCGGGAGTTCAGGACAATGGTGGGATAATGAACAGGTTAAAGGTGCTGGCTAAGTGACCTGGTCAGAGACCACCATCCTCTGGACCCAGCTCTTCAGTAGTAAGACAGACTTTGGGTAAGCCAGCAGGCTCTTATCTGGTCTCACAGGCTCCAGTCCAGCAAATGTCCTCTGGTTGTTCTGTGGGGTGGCACCCCTTCTAGCTTCTCTAGCTTGGAGTTCAACCAGATGGAATAGGTCTAGTTGCAAGTTTTATCTCACCATTCTTATGAGAATGACAGTGTAGTAAAGCCCCATTCTGGAAAGATGTCTTGGAAGTTAGCCTCAGACTCTGTTTATTATATATATATATTATATTATATATTACATATATTTCATATAGTAGGAAGAGACCACAGCCTGCCATTCATTTGACAGTATTCCACAGGTGTGGACCCAAAGATTCATATGTATCTATGTAAACACAAAATGTGCCCAAAAGGCATATACATAAGTAAGCACAATAAAATGAGTGCATACAAATAGTGTGCATTTGTATACCTTATGTGCATGTGTGAATCTGTGCACACATCTGCCTGCTTCAACCTGCATGCGCCCATCAGTCCTTTACCAGGGAGCTGAGCCATAGTCATCACTTTTCTGTGCTCTTTGTCTGTTGAAAGACAACACTATCTCCATTCCACATCTGAATTTCCTGCATCCCCTCAACTTGGTCCATGCTCCAAACATCTGGAGCAGTTCCTAGATCTCCCTGAATGTTGCATCTTTCCTTATTTCTCCCTCCTCTAAAGAGGAAATAGACCCTCTTCTCAGAGGCTCCCAAAGACGAGCACCAGAATGTTTAGTATGCAAACCTCGGGTCTTGTCTGCCTTCTGGGACAAGCTGTTATATGTTTATTGTGTAGTTAAGAAGGACAGGAGCCCTGCCACATCCTCTGATTTTGGCACAGCTCCCATAATCCGAATCCCAGAAGGATCTCATAAAAGCATCATCTGTAGTGCAAACGCTAAAAACATCTGGGACCAGATCACCTGTGCCCAAATTTAATATGACTAGCAATTAGTTTAGTCTTGCTGGCTCATTGTTCCCCTAGCTGGCCCTCTGCTTGGCTCTCTTTCATCAGTACCTTTGCTGTGCTCCAGGCCTGTCATTGGTGGTTTCTTTCCAGACCATCCTTTCCTTCTCAGCTAACTATGCAAGGAACTAAAACAGCTGAGCCATGCTGTCACCCCAGGCCTATGCCCTATGCTCTCAGCTTCTCTTAGCTGTTTGATGGCTGGGGCCCCTGTTTTTATGGAGTCCCTTGCTATCCCTTCTCTTATACTGGGATTCATCAGTAGGGATTTTGCTGTTATGAAAGGACAGGCCTAGTGAGGAGTTCCTCGTTCTTCAGTGCATATGCTCACCTGTCATGGTCCAGGCAGGGACATACAAATGTATGCCTGGCACCCAGGCATATCGTCACCAAGGAATACAGTGGCGAGAAGAAAGCTTTCCTTTCTCTGAAAAATCGCTTAGGGTCCCTGGGGATGGGTCACACTTGCAAAGCCTGGCAGGAAGTTTCGTAGGATATCTGTCCTTAGAAGTTTTGTGCTGACTGTGTGGATGTACTATTTGGGGTGGTTGAGTTCATGGCTATGAGAAAAATGAGCACATTTTTCCACTCTTTTTTTTTTTTTTTTATTAAGAGGCCATTGGTTCTAGTTTTGGATCTCAGTTTCTCCAGAGCAAATTGGAGATGGTCATTTGATCACAAAGTCTCTCAGACTCCCTTCTTATGCCTCATTCTTGCCTCCTCTGAATTCCATTCACTGTTACAGTGCAGGTGCACAGCTTTAGGATACTTTTGTAATTTACTGACTGCTGTTTGCATTTGGGGCTGACAGAGATGAGAGGCAATAGAGAAGGGTCCTGTGCTCCTGGAGAAGTTTTCTAAGAGGCAAGCTGAGGACTCTTCCATGTGTTCTTGGGGAAGAGAGAAGAATCCAGGCTGCCTATGACTTTCCTACCTGCTCCTCTAAGTTTCCTTGGAACTCCTTCCAGCCTAGACATGAGCTACTGCTCTCTCAAGCCTCTGCTGAGTCTCCTCCCCTGTGTTGTGAACTGCTCCTCCCCTGTTCCAGGCTATACTTACCTGTGGGGGCTTTTATTTAGATGCACATGCTTTCATTTGTTCTCCTAATTTCTATTGAGCTTCTGTCAAATCTCAGTCCATGGAGTTAGGACAGAGATTGACAGCCACCAGAACAGCTAATGTTGATAAGGCCTTTTCATAAACCAGGGAAGGGTTTAAGTCTCCATGTGCACTAAGTGATTTCATAACAGAAGGTGTTATTTATGAGGAACCATTTGTGACAAGGCTCTATTATGATTTCCATTGTATAGGTCAGCAATCTAGGGCTTGAGGTAATTTAATCAAGGTCACATGCTCAGCAGTGACAAAGTTGGCTTTGAATCAGGTGGTTGATCTCCAGACTCATCTCTTCATCATCAGAGTACCTCAGGAGTTTGGGTGCTGTTGGGTGCCAAAGACCAGAAGCCAGGGCACATATGGATATAGAATGAGCTGTCAAAGGGAAACAACAGAGTCAGGGTTCAGGGAGGATGTTGGAATCAAGGAAAGGCTTTTTTTTTTTTTTTTCAGATGGTTTCATTTAATGTGAGACTTGCAGAAGGGCCACCAGAGTGTAACACTAGTGCTTGAGGCTGGTCAAGGGACTAGAACAGTAAAACTAGTATTGGAAGAAAGAACCAATCAAAGCAAGGAAGTTTGTAAGGCAGTGAGCAAGGATTCAGAGAGAGAGAGAGAGAGAGAACAGAGGAGACTATCACTCACACAAAGAGACACACAAGGGGATGGCAGGAGAGAAGGAGACAGAGAGAGACAGAGATACACACAGAGAGATACACACACAGAGACACAGAGACAGACACAGAAAGCCATGAAGTGAGGACATTCACTTTCTTTATGGAGTTTGAGCATGACTGATATCCTCCACTGGTGTCTTCCATGGAAAAGCTGTTCAATAAATATGATGGATGTAGTTGTTTAATTTCCTGCCTAAATGCTTCTCCATAGCTGAGTGATGAACAAACATCTTAGACCTCTGGGTGTTGGCAGAGCTTCTGCAGGAACAACTCTGTACAACGTCCTTTTGGGACTTGGAAAATGTAAGAAAGGAGTTAGAAAACATCTCTCATGGGTGCCCTAACTCCAGCATCCATCCATCCATCCATCCATCCATCCTCATCATCCATCCATCCATCCATCCATCATCTATCCATATATCCAACCATCTATCTTTCCTTTCCTGACTTGAAGGACTTCTCTAGCTATGAAATTTTTAGGTGTGGGAAGCACAGAAATTAAAGATTAGCATCTACTTCCAGGTCAATTGTTCTTTTAGGCCTGGCGTTTTTCCATCTCACTTTTCCCATCTGCCTTTCCTCTTGTACCCTGCCATCGAATTCTTCTGCATGAAGGAAGAGGCAGGCAGAGGGCAGGTTGTTAGACAGATGGAGATCGGGGTTGCTGCAGAAGGCAGAAATGGGAGAGGAACAGAGGCAAACAGTGGAAAGTTGTTCAAATTCTTCTTGAATTCATGTAGAGGTTTGGTATATGGTGCATTTTGGGTATCTGGGGAAGGAGGAAGGGATGCCTATAATAGACACAGGTAAATTTCAGACATCCAGGAATTAATTTTATTAGGTATATTTTTTAAAAAGATCATTGTTCTTAAAGGCTTGAGAAGCAGTTCTGTGCACCAGAAGCCAGTTGCTGCCCTGCATCTCTAGCTTTGTTGGACCTGTGATTTCTCTTTTCTTCTCTGGAACCAAGAGGGTACAGAAGCTGTGGAGAGAATGATCAAATATTAGTGCATTTATGCCCTTTGCACTGCCTCCATGTGGCCTGAAATATGTGCTGTGCCAAGTAGAGGGTGGGGACTTGCTTCTGCTGCTCTATGACAGCCACAGGTGCTAGGAACTAAAAGTCACTGGAGAACATTCGCTTCTTGACTTTGTGAGACAAACTCAAGTCTGTGATGAGTTTCAGGGAAGAAGACGAACTATGACACGCCCATGGAGAGTATTGGATGTGAGACTTGTTTTTCTATGGGCATCTGGGAGACAAGATGCAAGATCCCTTGGAAATCTCTGGAAACTATTTTTAACAAATCATGTAGCAATCTAGTCTTTGCTGAGATCCTAAAGCTTGCAGTCCTGAGTGGGTTGTCTAGACAATTTACCCCCAAGCCTCTGGTCTTCACCTATGTTGAAGAACTGGAAAAATGCATTTTATCCTCTGGTTTCTTCCTGCTTGAAAAAAAATCACTGAACTCTCTGTGGGGAGCTGGTGATCTGTCCTTACATAACCCAGTGAGGGATAAAGGGTCGACAGACTTAGGGAGAGCTTTAATCAGGACCCTTGGATCTGAGCCCATATCTGACAGTTCTAATTCTCCAGCTATGTTTCCTGAAAGATGGATGGTCATTTTGGGCTTTCTGGTCTCTAATCCCCCATTCAGAAAAACGAACACCCTAAATCCCCAATAATGTAGGTTTCACAGTCTTACACACATATCTGTGTTTCAGCACCAAGGCCAGCACCGCTCACAGGCAGCATGTATTCTCACAGCTGGACTGAAGCAATGTTCAGGCTCTGGGGGCCCAACTTGTTCTTGACAGGAGGATATCACACTGTGGAAGTCAGACTGACATTGGATGAAGCCTCTTCTAGGCATGGTAGTTGTGTACCTTTGAAAAACAATAGGCTCTTCTTTATAAGTAGAAAGGGTATTCATGGGATCCTAAACAACCTATCAAGGATAGCAAATCAATTTTACTATGCATGCCAATTCTTTAAATTGGTTGTGAATGTATGAAATGCTATGAAATGTTCTGAAGTTACACGTGGGATAAACAGGACCGAGCACTGTGACTGCTTATTGATGTTCGCTTTGATTGGGTAGTGGGATATTAGGGTAATTGTGTGTGTATAAGAGAGAGGGGGAGGGAGAGAGAGAGGGAGGGAGAGAGGGAGAAAGAGGCAGACATGTAGCCATTTCTAGTAATTATGTAATATTATCTAAATGTCTAGAATCTATTCAATTTTGAGGATTGTGTGTTCCTTCACATTCAACCGTGTTTCTTTCTTTTCCTACTCATTTAATCAACACTTGCTGAGTGCTTGCTAGATATTTGTTACCAGATTTTGCATTCTGTTTACCCTCATCTCTAGCTTAGAGTCTACAAATAAAGGGACACAAAACTGTAAAATGAAAACCATGTTTGGAAGGCGTTGTGATATTTTCTTGGGTAGAGAAGTTATGATGACATTCTGGGCAAGTGATGGCATTCAGATCAAGTTATGATCATTTCTATAATGGGAGGCCCGTGAACATCCTGAATAAGGATTTCTAAGAGTGACGTGTGGCTATCTAGAGCAAGGCCTCCACTGTGGGGCACATGTATTCTGATAAAATGGTGCATGGCATTTGCTTATCATTGTAGCCTGTCTGATTATAGAAAACATTTAATGTCTACTTGGATTTGGACAACAGAGAACGGTGGGTGCTATAAAGAAATGCACAGCAAATCCTAGCTGGAAATCACCATTGGATATGCAAATGCTATTTTAGGGGATTCAAGGGGCTCTGGGATATTGACATTCTGAACTGAGTCTGAAGTACAAGAATGGGGTACTCTGTTCAACTTCTGGTGTTTTCAAACAACTCTCTCTTATGAGGTTGCTGCTGCAGCAGCTACAAGACTTTCTAATGCCCTTCTTTTATTCTTGGGTACACTGCCATCATCCTTGTAGATCTCCATGTTATGCATTTTGAAAAACAAGAGAAAGTAGATATTTTATAATTTTGGTACACTAAAGCCCAAGAAGGAAAAGAAACTGCCAAGCCACATTTGATGGCCATGACCTTCAGTAGCACTGATCCCAGCAGGCTTGAAAATCCAAGGAGTATCCAGGTCAGGAGCCTTGAGTGGCTGAGCTGAAAACCTACCATTCATCACAGTGGAAGCAGCAAATTTCCCTGCCTCTTTTGAGGATCCCACAATTAAACAGGCAGAGAAATGTATTTCATGAAATATGCATATTGTTTGCTTCCTACAACAGCATTTTAATCTCTCTTAGCTCATAGCCCAGAAGAGCAATGGGAGGAACGATCTTTCACCGCACATTAAAATCAGTTGTCAGCCAGCACTGTCTTCTGGGTGAATGCCTGTCATCGTCATTGTCATCATCAGCACCATGCCACTATTATCGTCTCCATTATTTCTTTTTACAGTCGGTGTATAATAAGTTCACAAGAGTTCCTCAGAACTGCAGACTGTGTCTTGTTCTTTCACCAAGTAAAATGGTTGGCATATGCCTAATGAATGTCTGATGTTGTGAATACTTTTAAATGGATGAATGGATGAGGTTTAACAGTAAGTTGCTTGCTCTTTAGTGTGACCCTATAAGATGGGCTTTCAAGTGTTATCTCATCCTCATTGAATGTAAGGAAACAGAACTTGAAATAGAAATAGGGACATTGTCTTGAAATAGAACTTGTCTTGTGGTCTGACCTCTGGAGATGTATTATGCTTGGGTCAATTTTCCCTTCCCTGTGAGCATCTGATCACCAGACTTCCTTCCTCAATCGCCCTCATGGCTTTGGCCTTCCACCATTCCCACACCCATTTAGCTCCTGTGCCCTAGCAGATGAGATCACTCCCGTGGATAATGGCTCCTTGTCAGCACTAGAGCCTGAGGAACAAATTTTTCATTATTGGACAGAGATGACATGCAAGAACAATTGGACTAAATTGATTGTATTTTCCAAATCATAGCCCAGCTTCTAATTCTATCTGTGAGATGAACTAATTTGAATGAGAATTAGCTTCTAAATTGAGAATCCAGGCTCTTGACCAAGAGGGAGAAAGGGTCTTTCAGCAAGGAGGAGTTTGCCAGGATTCTCAGTAAGTTCATGGATTTCCAGAACTACACAGTCAGAAAAAGCCTGTTCACACCTTCTGTTTGCTTTCTCCTTCCATCTTCCATTCCCACAGTTGATAACACTATCTCATAGCAGAGTCATGGAGTCTGGCTCTACTGCCACCCTAATGAACCACAGCAATGGATAGCAGAAATGGAAAGGTGCCTCCTGCCTCAGAATTAGAAGGATATGACTTGTTGCTTCCAAACCCCTGTGGATTCTCTGTTCCTTATCTCTGAGGAAAAATGGTCTTATTTCCATTTTAACCCAATCCCAGAGGCCTCATGGCCTTCCACACATCCCATTTCATCTCCAGTCTGCTCCCTACAGAGAAAGTTCTTCTTAGTCAAACTAAAACTTGCCTCATTGGGCCATGGGGGATTTGTCATCTTGGGTAGAGCCCTTAAAATTAACATACCCAGGAATCTTCTGAATAACACCCAATTAAAGTATAGATTCTGGTTTAGGATCCCTAAGATACTGCCCTTGCCCACAAAGGTTCTTTGGAATAGTAACAAGATCTCTCAACACAGGTGGGCTCTGTGAAGGTGGGATGGTGCTCACCTTAGATAGGATAGTGCTCACCTTGAGATGGAATGATGCTCACATTTAGATGGAATGGTGCTTATTGTTTGACGGAATGGTGCTTACCTTTAAATGGGATGGTCCTCACCTTTAGACATTTCTTCACCCGGATCAAAGACATACATTCTGTTAAATGCAGAGTAAACAGGTTTTTAAAAGTTCACAGAATGTCAAGTTTAGATGGAATCATTTCCCGTAAAGGATTTTTTTGTCTAATTTTATTCATTTTACAAAAGTGGGAACTGAGGTCTACAAAGGTCAGAAGAACCACTTATAGTAATAGAGACAAAGCAGACTGAAGCTGGAATTAGGTGTGAGGGTCTAAGTTTCTCTTCTCTGAAACTGTTTGCATACTGGGAGGAGGAAGAGAAGATAAAGGATGATAAAATGTGGTGTGAGCTGCTGTGGGAGGCAGTAACATAGAGAGGCTCCTAACCTTGTTCCTGAAGGTTACGAATGGCAGCTTGTAGCTTCTGCCAGTGAATAGGAGTTGAGGCTGGCCAGAAGAGTGTGAAGAAGGAGGCAACTGTCAGAGGAAATATGTAGTGAAGACATAACTAAAACAGGCTATTAGAAACTTCTCTTAAAGAGAAAGAGACAATGAATGTGGAGGGAGGAAGAAATTGGATCCCTTCACATATTTCAGAGAATGTAGTCCCATTCCCACAGCACTTAGTTCTTATCCTCATATGACATACAGGACTCTACAGCATCTGCTCTTCCCATATATGCTTTCCTATTTCCATACAATACGCATCTCAGGGCAAAGAGCAAGATCTACACAGCATTACTTCCAAGCACCTATTTGAGGCCTTGCATATAGTAGATACTTAATATGTATTTGTTGCCTGTGTAAAGACCTGAATAAATATTTAGAAGTAGGATGTCAAAATGTAGGGCTGCAAATCCTAATAAAGTAAATCCAATTACTATAGACAGATTTTGTTAGGACACTGTGGTAATTGGGCTTGGTGGCTTCAGTTGCACACAGGGAAGGAAGTTATGTAATCAAGGATAATTCATAGTTTGTGGATTAAGGAAGGAGATAGATGGTGTTGTGATAAGTTTCTTAGGAAAAAAACCCAACAGTTTTGTGTTGGGCATTAAGTGAGATTTCAAGAGAGATGCTAACAGCTAAATATAACTGCCTTCTTGGTTCCATAAGGTTAGAGGTGGTATCTCCCCCCTTCTACTGGGAAAGGGGAAGCAGAGTGATTTCCGCTCAAGCATGGGTCAAGGGTTGATAGCTTACCGTTATCTTGGAAACTCAGCAGCTCAGAAGGATCACAGGTAAACTGTGGAGAATGAGGAAACACTAGCAGTGACCACTTTGAGAGAAGTGTAGCCAGCGTACCTGAGTAGCCTGCTTAGTACTACAGGGTAAAACTAAAAGCTACAGGAGCTGTGACATTTATGCCTGTGGGAAGAGGTAGCCACATTACAATGAATGGTTTCTGGGGCTAAAAATCTTGTTTTCAACATGGAAAAGTTGGTAGCTGATGATTAAAGGAGATGGGAATGATTGAGGAGTGAATTTGTGGCTTCAAAGGTCAGTGAGAGAAAGAAGCTCAAATATAGAAATAAAAAAATAGTTTAAAGTACAAAGGAGAAATAGGATATTTGGAAGACAGACTCTAGAGACTGACTGTAAAGTTTGGAAAAAGGGAACAGATAGAGAAATATCACCAAAAAAAAAAACTCAGGATTTATATCATACTATCTATCTATCTATCTATCTATCTATCCATCCATCTATCATCTATCTATCTATCATCATCTTCTATCTTTCTATCATTCTATCCTATCTATCTATCTATCTATCTATTACTATCTATCTATCTAGGCTTGACAAATCCTTAACCAGAGTGATGGAAAGTCAGAAGTTATACAAGACTAACAAAAGTGCCCTACCCAGGCATGCCTTTACAGAAGCTCAGGATATATCATCTTTATCACCACCCTCACCCCATCCCAAAGAGACATGTTTCTTTATCAAAGTATGTCATTTTCTTGGCAGTTGCTCAATGTGGAGTTTGTGGGAAGGCTCATCCTTGGAATGCAGGGATGCTGGCAGAGGGCACCTGAATCTCACGAGCATACTAGTGTAAAGGGAGGGTATGGGGCTAAGGCTTTTCTACAAGCATACACCAGGTAGAATGGAGAAATAAGCATGGCTCATATACCTGAGATTATCTTTGCACACTCTTTTCCATGTGTGTATATGCTAGTGTTTCCCAATGGCTCCAGGATATTACAGAGCTCTGAGCAAGTAACAATTAACAACTGGGCTATGATTCCACACCATTGGTGTTGTCATAATTAAGATACTGGTATAGAGACACCACAGCATGGGTTTTTAATGCCCCTGATATTAATTTTAAGTACCAGGCAGAAACTAACAAGCAAAATGGAGGGTAGTAATAACAATTCATTGAATATGACAAGCATTTAGCAGAAGCTCTTTGGACTGAGATAGATACCAAGGAGTCTTTTTGTGTTTTTTTCCACAGAAACCATGTGCTTGCATAGGATGACCTCTTTTGACTTCTGTGCTGTGCTGAAGGGATGTGAACAGGGAGGAGGAGGGTGCATGAATGGGTACCAGTGTGCAGCAATATATAATATAGTTTCACAATATGAATTAGGAGAACATGGTAGAACATAACATCATCTGGTCTACCACGATCTGCCAACCTAAAGACTCCTGTGACAGGGCATGTCAGTAAATTAACATATCGTTAATACTGTTTAGAAGCTACTGTCAAATACAATTGTTTACTACACATTAGCAATACTGCAGGAGATAGATTAGGGTATGAATTATTATAACCCTTTTATGGACAGGAGAATTAGGGCTCATGTTAAAGACCATAGTTGTAAGGCCCAGATGGCTACTAGTGCTTTACCCCTCTATGAGTATGAATCCTTATTGTAATTTCATTTTAGGCAGTGTGTTACTCACCTCTCTACTCTGGGTCTGTTAATGTAACTTCCTCTGGACATTAAATGGGGTAAAGTATCAGGAACCAAATCTGACTCTGGGTCTCACGGGACTGCATGGATTTACACATTGCCTTCTTCTACCTTGGTTATGGCTATGAAAGAGTTGGTGTACTCTCACCCTAGGCTGAGATAAGTTTATGAGGAACAAACTCCCAATTCCACCATCTCAAGCACTTCTAGGCTATAGCAGGAAGCTGAGCTTCCTCTGCTGACCAACCATTGATTTCTGGGAGCAAGTGACTGTTGTTTCTCACCGTCGAGATGGCGTGGGTTATTCTTGTTATATGGAGTTATTATAGCAATATAAATGGATGCCTTTGGAGATTATGTTACCCACACTTCAATTTTCATGTGCAAGAGAATTACCCTAGGTTCCTGTTTACAACATCAATTCATACAACCCTAGGAGATACATAAGTTCAGAGCAATTAGTTCTTTACAGCTATGGGACAGTCTGTTTGCTTATTGCACCGAGAATGAACAAAGTTCTGTAATTTGCCACATATTCACCTGTGACTGGTGGGCATGGCAAACATTTACAAATCCAGGGCTCTTGGCTCCCAGAGAACAAATATTTTCCCCTATGTAGCCCAGAGGCAGCACATGGAACGCAAGTGAGGGAGAGGCAGCCCGTTAGTATTGAGGCTTAGCTGAGTCTGCGTGCTGTGAATGGCATAGTCCTAATCTAGCAAATTGTTCAAGGAACTTGGTTAATGCTGTCCTCACAGCTGCAGCTGCTTGAAGGGAGATGCTCCCCTGCTGTGCACTCAGGCTCGCAGACGCACATGCGCAAGGGCACTTTTCCTTCTGCAAGGCTCAAATTGGCCTCCTTGTTCTGACTCAAAGCAGCTGTTTATTTGTTGTTCTTGTGTTTTCAACTGTTGTGATGAGGTTTGCTTCCTTCTTCTTTAACTGAATTACGTGCAGTTTAGCTCTTCAGTACAAGCGGCTGATTGAGCTGGATCCTTCTGTCGTGTGGGCTTCAGGTTTCTCCTCATCTCATAGTCCAAACAGAACTGCACAGACATGGGCTACCTAGGTTCAGAGTTCTGACAAGGGAAAGGACAGAAACACAGGGTGTTATTCCAGCCACTTCTGCTGTTCCCCTTCATCTATCTGTGGGATGCAATTCTAAATGGGCCAAGTAGGCAGCTGGGGTTGCATGGCCTCCAGGAACACATTCGTTCCCCCTAAAATGTCCCTAGGCCCTCAGTTAGAGAGTGGTTGGAAGTTCAAGAATCCAGATCTTTCCAGTTTGTCTTAGTTTATTTTTGGCTGATGACCCTGAGCTGACTTATTGCAGCTGAATGGAATTTGTGAGAACTACCCCATAAACAGAAAATATAGGATGTTGAGATTCTAGTAGCATAGACCAAATATCACAGACTTTTCCTTTGCTCTCTTGAATCTCAAGTTCAGACAGAGGTCTCAAAGGGTCCAGAGAAGCTGTGCTGCTCAAGAACTCATTTCATCTTCTTGTTGCTGAACTCTGACCTTCGGTCTTGTTCTTGTCTCCCAGTAGGATAGGACCAAGGCTACTTTCCACCAAGGACTGTGGTTGCAGAGGGAGATTTATAATATATATATATAAAACATTCCTTCCTAGGAAAGTGCCTGATCACCAGTAACTGCTTCCCTTTGCTGACACTGAGACTTTTAAACACTGAAACGAGCATGGCAAAACTTGCTAGCTTTAAGTGTCTAACTCCAAATGTATGTAATTTGTGTTCATGTCAATTTCTCATCTTCATTTTTTCTTAGTAATCCTGCAGTGTCCGTTTGGTATCACTGTGAGGAAGAACTGGACTTTCAGGTACACCAGGCACAGTGATAAGCTTAATGAAGTTCAAACAGACTCCAAGGGAGTGCCGTCCTGCAAACCTGAACTTCACTAGGCAGTAGTATACCTGAGATGAGATCAAGACACAGCATTGTGTAGGCTAAGCACCAGAGCAGGTGTGAGTAGGGGGCAAGTGAGGTCACAGAGCTCAAAAACAGCCGGGGAAGGCCCAAAATATAACAGGTGGGAGCATTTGCTGATGGCAACAGAGCAAGCTGTCTCTTAAGGAAGCAGTACATATTCCTCTGTACCCATCACACATGGTGGACGTAACCTAGGTCCTATCCTATTGGGGACAGGAAGACGGAACAGGACCAAAGCCTAGAACCAAAGGAGAGCCCATATGGTTAGCAGGCGAATACTCACATACCTGGTGCCATCTCTCAGGGAGGCCAGAGAGCTGTGAAATAGGACCTGCAATGTGGACTGGGGTTTCCAAATCTGTACATGAGAGCAAGTATATGGGGGTACCAGAGTTAGAGAAGAATAGGTGCGAGCTTGGAAAAAAGGCATGAGTTCATCCAGAATGAGGCAAGCGGGCTGTCAGGGATGGCGGGATGAGGGGGTGGCGGGAGAACGGGATTAGTGGAATGGAGGGATGGTGTGTGGGTCTGCAGGTGGTCCTCCCTCTAAGCTGCACATTACCTGTGGGAACTTTTATGTACACTGCATACTAAATTTTTTAAAAGAGGACTGAATTCCTTTTCTTACCCAGGCAATTTGAGCATCCCACTGGGTCGAGGCATGCTGATACTCACAAGGATGCTGAAGGGAGGGTCTGAAAAGGCAGTGGTTATTTTCTTCTCTCATCCTGACAGAGTATCAGCAGGAGAGTAATGTATCCTGTTAGCAGCTAGGAGCCCCAGTTCCTGCCTCCTGAACCCCTACCAAGTAAACCCAGCTCTGTACAGTGGGATTAGCTGGTCCTTTTAATAACAATGCTAGAAGATTATAAACGGTTTCCTTTCCAATTATTTCTCTACGAAGGAATAAATCTCAAAGATGATTATCTCTTAAGGCAGCAGTCTGTCATTTCTCCTTCTGGGGGGCAGGAAGACGAGTGTAGCTTGCCTATGTGCTACTGGCCTGGGTAGGGCTAACATGCTTTGTGAGTCATCAAATGAGGTCCTTCAGGTGATCCTGCTAGTTCTAACAACCAGGGAGGACCTGAAGATAGATGACACTCCTTCTCTTGGCACTCAGTAATCCTCATTGTTTGGTGTGGGGCTGTAGGAATGCTCTGGAACCCACCCAAGGGTGTCGGGCTCACCATTCATGACATCAGTTTGCAAAGTATTTTACCAGCTTTGTTTAAGACCGGCACTTTGCACCTTGACTTGGAATCCCTGAAGTTAAGTGACCATCCCCTACAACTCCACAGAAGCCTTTCCCAGTGGTGTAATCATAAGTGGTCTTGGACTTTACAACATATTAAGTTCTCACATTTAGATTTATTCTGACAAAATGGATTTTTTAGTGGAATATCATTTTACAATTTTGGATTTATAAAAAGGGAAAAAAGGAAAAAAGAAAAGGAAAAGGAAGGAAGGAAAGGAAGGAAAGGAAGAAAGAGAAGGAAGGAAGGAGAAAAAAGTCACTTTAGTAGAAATCAAAATTTTGATTGTCATGGCTCTAGTGAGGTTGGTATTCCCATGTGACAGGATGATCCAGGGAGCCCCCCATCTCCACTGTCTTCCAGTCCTTGCCTCACTCTCTAGTTGGGCCCTCAGGAAGTCTGTTTTAACCAGGAGTAGGACAAAGGCATACTCAGGATATGGTCTTTCCTCAGGAGCTTTCAGGAAATAGAGCAAAAGTAATCAGAATCCATATGACCTGGTAACGGGGGGCAGGCAGAGAATGTCAGACCCCTGGTACTGGGGCCACAGGAGGATTATGGTTACAGGAGAGAACTGGGGAAAGCATTCTGTATGCAGGAAATGGCAGCCATCAGAGCTGAAAGCACCCACGGTATGCTGCCTACACTGGATCTTTTCTAGAGATTCAGGGAGTGAATCTGAAGCCTCTGATCCTATTTTCCTCAAAAAATGCCATAACAGTGAATGAAAATCACCCTAGAAGAGTCCCTTGGTTCCAGCCCAGAGGCAGCTGCCCAGCTGTGCTAGGCAAAGCCAAGCCAGGAAATCACTCATCTTCTGGCTGCCCAGTGATGGAGAATACCCGGGGGAAGGTTAACACAGGAACATCATCATTAGCATCAGCAGACAGAAGGCCCTTTTCCAGACCCAGTCTGCCTTCAGGAGCTGCTCTAATGATGGGAATCAGGGGCTAATTACCTCCGACCTGACCTGTGCACCACCACCCAGCAACAGCAGGCTCTGTAGGCACACCAGGCAGCTTCTCTGTCTATTCTGTAAACATTGGCACCTTATCTCGTTAGGATGTCTTTTGCCTGATGAAGAATGTTAGCAACTATTAGCTTATTTGTTGTGCATGTTCTTATTGCTGTTTGACTGGTATGAAGAGAAAAATTTGAGAGGGTCTAATTTGCCTCATTAAGGTAAAGATCAGGGATTTATGTATTTTTTTAATTATTTTTTTTCTGGGTCCTTTCTCCTCTGCAGTGGGAGAAGGAAAGAAAGAACATAGTTATTTCCATGTGGGAGGCGCATTCCTTGTATTAATCCATCGAGCTCAAAATGCCCATTTATAGGTGAAGCAATTGCAGGTCAGAGATGTTGCTCAGTCCAGTGTTGCTCAGTTGCTGTGATGAGTGCTGAGAATTGGCCCCAGAACTGTCTTACTGTGTCTTTCCTCTTCCCAGGATGTCCTCAGGTACTTGAACTTTTCTTCTCAGTCATTCCCTGTGTGGGTTGCAACAGTATATACCTCTGAATCTGTACAACTATGCCTTGCATTGGGACTCAGTGACTTCATTTAGCCAGTATTATATGTGCTGGGTTCTCTGCAAAGCTTGTCCTCTGGGATTAGAGGCTGTCTCTGAATCAGAGTACATGTCTGTAGTAGTGAAGTGTTGGGGAATGGCTTGCCCTGCAGTCACTGCAGGTATGACTGCAGACTTCATGGAATAGGAGGACTATCCTCGGAGACAGTGTCTCCCTACAGAGTTAATATCCCATCTTAATATCAAAGTCCAGTAGCTAATGGGAGGGTCCTCAGTTTCCCTGTCACACTGTCCTGCTTTAGTCATCTGAGACATTGGCTTGTCCTTGACCTCACAGATAGGGATGCCAAGGAAAATTGCATTATGTGTAATTGGAGCAGGGCCAATAAATGAGAACTTCCAAATCAGTGAGTGGACAAGCATGGGCAGTTTGTGGAGTGGGTGGTACAACTCTTGAGAAAGGATTGTCACATGATCTGGTCCTCCCTTAAGCCCAAGAGGAAGACACTGTAGTCCTTCAAGGGGAAGAGACAGCTCTGCTTCCTGCCAGGTTGAGAGGACTGCTTCATAGTTCCTCTTCCTATCCCTCTCTCTCTTCTTCCTCTCCTCCTCTTCCACATTCTCTTCTTTTTTCCTCCCTCCCTCCTTCCCTCCCTCCTTCCTTCCCTCTATCCCTCCCTCCCTTCCTCATTTCTATCCCTCTCTCTATAACTGTGTTGTGCTATTGCTACTTTCTAAATCCTATATCTCATCTTAATTTTGGCCCAATTTACCAAATGATTTCAGATCACAATGTTCATTTGAGCTGTAAATTAGCTGAATAATTGCTGTATGAATCTCACAGGAACACTTCCTTCTGAGGTGCCACAGCTTGAGAGCCTGATCCAGCCTGGGCATTACTTGGCCTGGAGTGGGAGGTGCCTGCATGAAGGCAGAGCACTTCTGGCCCCACCACATTCACTCAGTGACACCCAGGATACTTGGAAAGAGCCCAAGGAAAGGCCAGTAGGAAAACTGAGTTGAGGAAGAAATGTATTCTCATATTAACATATACATTTAAATTGATTCTCTAAATATTAATACACACATTTGTTTTCCTCAAAGTCTGACTCCTTTCAGGGTGAGGAGAAGACTGAAATAATGTTAAAGTTTGTCTGAAAATCAAAAATTGAAAATAGCCTAGAATCATGACAAAGATGTTAAGTGTAGGAAGACTCATGAGAGAGAGAGAGAGAGAGGGAGGAATGGGGAGAGGGAGAGGGAGAATGAGGAGGGAGGGAGAGGAAGAGGGAGAGGGAGGTGCTGTACAGACTATCCTGGGCAGTGTGTACACAGGGCAGGAAATGCTCTACTTATTCATTGAGGTATCTATGGCCCAAAAGCTGTAAAAGCAAAGATAGTGCAGACAGTAATGTGTGGTGTCATTAGGTGTAGTTGGTGAGCTTAACTTCCTACCTTCTTACCTTTCTGAGGTCAAGCCTGGGTTTTGGTTGGTTCTCTTCTTCTTGTGCATTAACAAGCCTGAGTCCTCAACTCTGTTAATGTGTCAATGGTGTACAAAAACTCGGAGAACATATCTTGCTTATCTGGTTCCACGTACTGTGTTAGCAAATTGCTGAGAGCAATGAAGGATAGGAAGGGAGCCCTTGCCACCCACAGAGAACAAGTGGAAAATGGCAATTTAAGATAAGCTGTTTTCAGGGACCTGGAGGTTTCTGTTTTGTTTTTGATAGAAAAAGTGCTCTGAATCAAAAATGTCCCCACGTGGTGTGATGTTGGAGGGGATGGAAAGAGGGTGATATTCTGAGTGGTTGAAGTGATGGATGTGTCCTCTAAGTCTGAACCCCCCACCTCACTGCCTGCCTTTCTCTAAGGCAAGGTTGACATAGCCCCTATCATTAACCAACTCTCTATCTTCAGCTTCCTGCTATTACCATGGACCAACCATTTTAAACCTGCCCACTCTTGGATAAAGGATGCTTTTGTTGAAAAGCCCCCTTGCAACTCAAGTGAAGCCTGCCCAGTTTTCTAAAGCCTGATAAAACAGCTCTTCTCTGCACATCTTCCCCAAACACCCCAAATCATACAGGAGCCTCTTGTTACTTGTATGCCGTTTGCCATTAGAAATGCTCAGCTGGCAATCTCCATTTTACTCTTTAGTTGTTTCTTGTAGTGTTTAAAACTCTCTTGTTGTGTGGTTATAATGCTGTTCTCTTTACTGAAAAGTTTTTCATTCTCTTTCCACTCCTAGAGGGTCCAGCTCAAAAGTCTGCTCTGGGTGCCCACTTGTTTTATATTCAGAGAGAGAAACTGTTTGATTTCTCTTAGCTTTTCTTGTGGTGTCTAACTCAGTGGGAGAGCCTTAAAAAACCATGCAATCCAGTGAGAAGTCAATGAGAACAGGAGGATGGGTGGGGGATTTAGAGGTCTGTTTGGAAGTGTTATGGGTTGTAGGTTAGCACTGTTAGGCTTTCTCCCTATAATCTTTAGAGTACTATGCACATAGCAAGTGTTTAACAAATATGAATTGCAGCATACTTATTATTTCATTTATTACTAAAGTTATCATTCAATACTGCCATCTCCAGCCAAAACTCTGTCACAGATTGGCATGTGTTTGATCCATTGGCTTGTCATCCTTGGGTAAGAAAACTTTCTTCTGGAGCATTCTGATCCCTCTGAGATTCTTTTGTGCTTAATAATAACAGAGTTTAAATGCTGCCTCTCCTGCATTTGGGGCAGGGTTACTTGACTGTGTCCAGTTGTGGTCTCAGGAGCTACTTTTGTACATGGGAATATAGCATCTATTCAGGCTCTAGTGTCATGTGAAGAGACAGATGACAGAAACAGATGCCCACTGTGGGGTGGTGGGCTGTGAGGGACAGCATGGTTTCTGGTGGAACACTGGCTACAGATGGCTGGAGACCCAGCAGGTTTCCCTGAAAGGGATGGTATGCACTTCGCCATGCTCCCAGACTCCAGGCTCATGACTCAAGGTGGAAGACCTCCATTGATCTGCACCTTTCAGTCATGTAGGACAATGCCCCTACCAGCTCCTCCACAGGTAGAGGGCATGACTACAGGCCACAGAGCCTCAAGACATCTTCATATTCATGAGTTACCTAAAGGCCAGTGGGTGTAGCCAATTAAGCATTCCTTTCCAGACTCTCCTACTTGAAAAAGGTATTTAACCTCAGGCCTGCCCTGAGAACATGAGGTACAGCTTCATCCACTTTCCATCATAACAAAAAATATTTTAAGATCCAGGACTACCTCTCATCTTTGGGGCCCACTGTGGGGAACCATGGAGAAGGTCTTCAACTACCTAGCTGCCCGTCAAATCTCCCACTGAGGACCTCTCTGTGTTCCAGCCACAGGGACCCAGCCATGACCCAGCCAAGTGAGTAGCCATGACCAAGAGTCTCATCCACCCTGCGGGGCACCACTGGAGCTTCTCCCTCTTGCCCCTTTTGCTTCAGGTCAGTCCAGCCCGTATGCCCCCCAGTATTAGTCCTTCTCCTGCCTCTCAGTGGCACCTGGAAGCCCAAGGGCTGAGACCAGTTGATCTCTGGCAGCTGCCTGGCCTGGAGATCTCCAACCCAAGAGCTCTGGCCCATGCAGGGTCTCAGACTGTGATCTCCTCACACCCGGAGTGGAGTAATGCCACTTCCCACAGTCCAGCGGCCGTGTGGAGTGAGCACAGTTGAATTCCTGTGCTTCTGTCCTCTGAGTCATGGCTCCAGCTGCCTGGGGTGGCAGACATTCGGAACCTACAATTCAACCCACCAGACCCATGCCCATGCACGAGTGCCACAGCCCCACAGCCCATATCGTCTCTTCTTCCAGGTTGACCACCTGTGTGTCACTTCCATCAGGGCCAGGAGTGGGACAGCAATGAAAATACCCAAGTAGTCCACAGACAGTTAGAATCCACTACCATTTGGGAGAGCCATAGTCTCTGTGACTCACTATGGAGTCAGAGTTCAGAGCTCTGGGCCCAGGTTCAGCACCAGCAGTTTACAAAGATTCAGCCAGAACCTTAAGTTTTCCCTCCCTTCTGTACAGAGATGCTCATGCCTCATATCCATGCCTCATAGCAAGGTGTGATTTGTGTTTAGAAAGAGAAAAAGGGCAAAAACCAAACAGCAGCCCCAACCCCAGCTCAGTAGAGCCTTGCTGTCTCATTGGCTGCATTTGCCTTGACAATTGTTATTCCTTGTTCTCCCCCAGTAAAGCTACTCTTTGATCCCAACACCTGCAGGACAGCATGGCACAGAGATAATTAATTTTTTAAAGTTTCAGAATAGCTTCTGTTGAAAACAAACCATCTAAGACTCTGCTTCCTGACTTCCAGAGAAGGGCCATGCTTGGTCACAAGATAGAGGGAAGGTGGGCATTGCCCAGAGTGGTTCTGGTTCACTGCCTGTTTCAGCTCTAGACACAGGTATCTAGATGGAATTGACTCAACTGGTAAAGGATTTGGGTAAAAATCCAGGACCACTCAAAGAAGGAGATTGGCTGGGGGTCTAGGGATGAGCAGAAGACTACATCTCTATTTCTTGTTTTTAATATACATCCTGGACAATAAAGCCAATGGCAAAGACCATTTGGGGTCAGGGAAGATTCCAAGCATTCCAGAAATAGGAAGGGGATTCTATTCTTTTGTAGATAGGCCAAGCTGGTCCTGGAGTCAGGTTTATGGTGACAGAGACTCACCTTCTATGACCTATCAGGGGCCATATGAAAGAACACAAAATTCTACAGCCTCCATCCTCCTCTGAGACAGCACTAAATCTTCTAGGGGCCTTTGCTTGGGACATTTCCTCCAGTGTGCCTGAGCTATGTTTTTCTTATGAGGAACTCAATATCATATTGACCTGAAGCAGAACAGGGCTTGCTTTTCATCTCCTGGGAGATCTTCTAACCTCTCAGGGTTTCTGTGTGCTTACCAGTAAAATGAGGTATGTTAGTGGGTTCAGCCCCCTTCAGTGTCTTTTTCCTGGTGGTTGCTTTGATTCTGAACAAATCATTATGATCATGGCCCTTCTGTCCTCAGAATCCTTGCAAAGATGGATGAACCTTGTGAACTGATGTGGTGAGCATAGGGAAGAAACCTACGTCTTCTTCAGTGAACATTTATTGGCTTCTCCTTCATTTGGAAGAGCAGCCTCCTATATCCTTTTACACTGCTGTTCCTCCAGTTTCTCCCAGGACTAATGCTTGTTTTCCTCTACTATGGAGATGGCAGTGGATTTTGGTGCTCTGAAGAGGATCTTAAGGCATGGCTGAAAAAGAAACCTGTTATAAGCTAACCATAGCCTTTAAATGTCTAATGTGCCTTGTCTAAAGGTGAATAAGGACATGGCTCTAGCTCCTACACCACATAGGCAGGATATGGAGCACCAGAGAAGACATTCACACTCATCCTTGTCCATCTGATGATAGAAGAGCCATTTTGCTAAGCAGATGACACATCACAGTACTCAGACTCCCCTGAGGTACTCACACAGGTGCACCTTGCAGCAGATGAGGCCCTTTCCTGAGGCACTCATGCAGGTGCATCTTGCAGCACTTGCAGCTGTTTCCTGAGGTACCCATGCAAGTGTATCTTGCTGCAGTTACAGCCCTTAACTGTTTGGTTTGTTCCCAGGTGAGGCTTCCATTGGTCTCTTTTCCTCCCTGGCTTTTAGGGGCAGCATCCCCAAGAACCTCTTACCATCCATGTCTCCAGAGAGCTTATCTGTCCCTTACTTCACACTAAGGGACAATAGGATACTTGTTTTCAAGCTAAGAGACAAATGCTGGGAAGCTCCATTTCTCCTGAGAAGCAGAATGACCTCTGCCTCTAGTGACCATGTTCAAAAGAAGAATCATTTCCTCCTAGCTCTTCAGCCCCTCTTTCTTCACCCAGGTCTGTTTGATGACTATGTGTGGCAGGGGACACATTCTCACTTCTTTTCTTGTTCCCTGCATGTGATTCAGGCACCTGGCTGTACCACCCAGCCTTAGCAATAAGACTAGATTCGTTGAAGGCTGCAGCCAGATTAATCATCCCAAGGCTCTACTTTGATGATATCCCTTTTATAGACACATAAAAAGAAGCATTTAGGCAGTCAGTCATGCTAAATCTTAACCATCTTTACAGATATTTTAGTGCAGCACATCAAAATTGTCACTATCCCTGAAGGTCCACATTTATGGTGTCTATGAAGTCACTTCTAGTCAGAAGGTGGTGGCCATTGCCCACTTGGTATATCTATGCTTGGCCTGGATATGTAGCATGCCTTTTCTTGGACCTACAGGTGTGCCCCTTGCAAAGCACATCATGGCTTCCTTGTCCTTAGACCTTCAATGATTTTTTCATGTAATGGTATATTCAGTACTTTATATGTGACTCCTTGTTAATGAATAGTTACATCATATATGCCTACTCATGTGTATAAGCTGTGCTTTGTCAAGTGCTCTGTAAACTTTTGAACACAGATTCAACTCAAAAATCTCTCTGACCCTAAGATGTGCATGGTGATTGTTGATTATTGGGGAAGTCTGTCTAATCAGTGATAATTTGCTCCCTGGCCTGTGTATGCTGCCTGTGCAAGGCTTAGCTGATGCTGATTCACACTGGCACTGACCCTATCTTGACAATGTGCTGTCTTTGTTCCTTTCCTGATGAAAGCATTCCATTTGTGGCAGGATGTGAATGGAACAAGCCTTCTGAATCTCACCTTCGGAACTCAGAGGAAGAAGGCTGTTTCCCTTCTCCATGTTATGGGAGGAACAAATCAAGCCATTAATTTTGGCAAAGATTGTAGCTCTTTTTCTTTGTCACAAGAGCAAGATGCTGACTGCAAGAAGTATAACCTTTCCAAGTGTGCACTTAGCCCTGGGGCATCCAAGACAAGGGCAGGACAGGGCAGGCTTGAACCTTCTTGCCTTGGAGGAATATTAGAGGAGGCTGATTCTCTGGTTCTCTCATGTACTACAGTCTTAGCCTGTGCAGGGAGCTGGCACTGCTATGCCATTAAATAATTAACTAGTACTTTGTAGAGTAAAACACGCATTGGTCTTGGTAAAAGTCAAGCTTAATTGCTTTCATTTAAGGTGTTTATTATGTTTCCCAGAAGCTGTGAGAAGGGAGAGAATGTGGGTTTGAAGGCAAGCTGAGATGTAGTTTCTCAAGAGATGACAGATGCTCCTCTTTTCAGGGAGTTGGATCTGCTTAAATAGACAGTGCAGTGGGTAAGATAGTAGCTGCTCCATATCCTGGGCTCCGGTCACTTTCCATAGGCTCTGAAAGAGCCTGAACCAGGGACACGAGGATCCAGATTTTTGCTGATGGGTAGCATGTGACTGGCTGCCTCTGATGGACTGACCTAGTTCTGCAAGAGAAAAGACAGCAGCATCAGGCTGCTTTTTTTTCTGATGCTGTGGTTGAAAAGCTCTGAGTCATTACACACTTGCTTTTTGGGCTTTGTAGAAGATACTTGGTGCTTACTGCAAGGGTATGTCTGGGCCATGGACATCACGCACAGTTGCCTGTGATGTTGCCAAATACACAAGGTGATGACGGGGTGAGGGGAGGCTTAGGGTTGAAACCTGCTTCACTACCCACAGTTGTTATTTGCTGCACACCTCCCTCCACCCCATCCCACGTCCTGGTCTTTAAGGATAGAGACTGTCCTTTCTCCAGGTTTCTTGTCCTGATCACAGTATCCATGGACTTTGCCACCAGATAACCTGACACACTGACGACCATGTAAATGATAGAGCTCCCTGGCATTGTGTGGTGATGAACCTTGATAGTAGACACATAAGCATTTGTTTTGAGTGGAAAATGACCATGGAGAAGATGGCCAGAGGGCAGGGATGGTATTAAGAGCTGGAGGTTTGCCATAGGAGGTGAACCTCCAACAAAGTCCATTCCATTCTGTCCTGAGCTGAGATGGAGAGTCCTTAGGGTTACTCTGGCATTTTGGGTGTTACTATCCTTCTCAGTGTTCAGATCTCTTCCACTGAGAAGGGCTTTCTGTTCAGAGTGCTTCCCATTGTGTTTGGTTGCTATCTATGGTTTCTGGGTGTATGCTCAATGTCTGTGAGCAGATGACTCAAAAGTCCACCCATGTGGCCTCTCTTAGAAAAGAGAGGCCCAGAAATACTGCAGGTGACTGAAAACTGGAATGAAAAAAAAAAAAAACATTTCTCCGATGGAAACTGTCTCACTTGTGAAATGTGGCAATGGGTCATGCACAAGTGTGTGTATATGTGTGTGTATGTCCTTGTGCGTGAGTGTGCATGTGCACATGTGTGTGGTGTGTTTAAGGAGTCTGGTAGGGCTATCCATAGGGTAAGAGAAACACGTAAATGCAGTTAGTCGTACAGATATTCAGTGGATTGGAGTTGAACTCAAACCAGGCAGGGGATGCTAACTCCAGGCTCCTCAGCTGATCTGCATCTGACTGTAGCTGTACATTGGGTCAGGGCTTGGAAAGCCTCCTTTCAGTGCATGATGCTTTCCGCAGCTGGAGGGATGCTCTGCATCCCCTCCCTTTTGTTTTTTATTTATTTTTTATTTTTTTATTTTTCGAGACAGGGTTTCTCTGTGTATCTCTGGCTGTCCTGGAACTCACTCTGTAGACCAGGCTGGCCTTGAACTCAGAAATCCGCCTGCTTCTGCCTCCCAAGTGCTGGGATTAAAGGCGTTCGCCACCACCGCCTGGCTCACCCCCTCATTTTTGAAGCATCTCCTACTCATTTTTCTCTGATGTCTTTCCTTAGGGCTTCTTGTGGGAAAAAACACGCCCATCAGTGGAGTCAGGCCCGGAGATTCCCACATACGCAAGAAGGTCTAGGGTTCCAGAGGTTGGAAGCTTGATCAGACACAGAAGACACGTGGAGTGGGTTTCCAAGGAGTACCTTTATTATCCATGATGGGAAAGTTGGCTCTGGATGTGAATGTGTGCTCCCCCACTCCCCAGCCAGGGGAGAGCTGGCTTATATCAGGGAGTAGGAAAGAGGAGGGACCAGGGGAGGAATAATTTAACTAGCTATGCCCCCCGGCCTCATTAATATGTAAATCTCCCGAGACAGAGACCTGTTAGTCACGCCCTCTACCTATGTCTCACGTGACTGACTGTAGGTTAAATGGAGATTAGACCTAGTGTCAGGGCCCTGGGTTCTGGGGGCGTGGCTGAACACCTGCAGTTTCGGGGTTCCAGGCCTCTGTCAACCCATGAACCCTTCTACAGCCCGACAGCTTCTTGTTCATGTGACTTTTTTATGTCATAATGAAAATGTTTGAATGATTCATAGGGGTGGGCTTGGGACCTGACAGAAATGTTCATAGCATCTCTTACATTGCCTAATATCTAGGAGAAATTATAAAATATCCAGTTTTAAGAAAGCTTAACTAATTAGACAAATAATAAAGCATAGTACACGATACATTTGTATAACAATGTATAGAAATTCATAAGACCTTTTAAGTGAGAAAGGTGAGCTAGCTTTCCTCAGCACAACCTTTTTTATATATGTTAGTGTCTATGTTCAAAGGAGCTACACTGCAATTCACACCTCAGACACAGTCATCATTTGTTCACATTTCAGATGGATACCTGTGACTAGGAACTTGTTCACACGAGAAGGTGTTAAAAGTTTTAAAACCATTTTTACAGCCATTCAGAATTTTACAACAGCTGAAATTATATTTAAAGCCTCAAGTCGTTCTTCCTTTTCTTCTACCAATAAAAGTAATGTTGAGATGCCTTGTCGTCATACCAGCGGAGTTTTTACTATATTTTTTCATAGCAGATATTTGGAAAAACAATGTATGTGTACTGGTAGAGAGATTGGCTAGCTTTAATGATAAATGACATGGCCTCTGGGTGGAGATGGACAGCAAGCCCCAGGTGTGTCACACAGACCTCCTGATCTCAATCTGTAGCCAACTTCAGCAAGACCTGACCCAGCCCTCTTGAAGCCTGTGAGCTCCCTCAGGGGAGGGGACAGACCCTTCCCTGATGGCAAGAAGGAGAGGCCTCTGGGACATAGTGCAGTTGGTAGAACTTCTCCTTGGCCATACTCCCAGTACCACTCTGCTGGGTTTGAGCCACCCTGAGAAGCCACAGGGGGAAGCTCAGAGTTGCTGTGCTAACCTGGTCATCTGTCCTTGGGACTGACTGCCAGTTGTCCTGGACCACTGGTCTGTCCCACCACCATGTGAGAAGCTGTTTAGCATATTGTGCATGGTGGCAGGTCTACACCTTAACTGTGCCATCACCCCTCCAGCTCTTCCTCCATCTGCTGCATATTGAGCAGACAACAGTTTTGTTCTTCATTGGCTGAAGGATCAGAGATTCTTCTACTGATCCCTTATTTCCTTTCTTTTATATTTCAAATGCATTGTCCCTTAATTTTTCTTTCTTCTATTTTTAGTAATATTTTAAAATTTATTTTTTGAAATTTTTATGTAGGTTTGACCATATCTATTTCCACTACCACCCTCCAGTTCCTCCTGTAACTCCCAAACACATCTCCCCTAACTTTATGCCTTTTTCCTCTTTAACTAATTAATAACCCATGAAATCCAATGAGTGCTGAACATATTCACATGGGTGTGTGACTGTCCACAAGGGCATGGGCAATTTACTTGTGGCTACCCCACCCACCCAAAAGCAATTCTTCCTTCAGCAGCTAGCCATCTATGGACAAAAGCTCCTAAATTAAGGGTGGAGACTTGGTAGTCCCTCCCCCATCCCTGCTGGTTAATCTTGGGCAGGTCTTGGGCAAGTAGCTACCACTGCTGTTTTCATGTGTGCAATGATCATGTCATGGACAGCATGGGTATCATGTCATGGACATGACAAGATAGCACTTCATAGATTTCTTCTCTGTCCCCCTGTTCTTACATTCTGTCTGCCTTATCTTCTGCATTGTTCCTTTAGCTATGGTGTGGATACATTAATACAGATGACTTGACTGTGGTTGAACACTCAGTCACTTATTCTTAGCCCTCTGAGAGTTATGGATCTCGGCATTAGCCGTTTCCAACAGCAAAAGGAATCTTCTATGACAGAGGGTGAGAGCAACACATAACTATGGGTATAAAGATAGTATCTAGAAGGCAGTTTGATAATATGACCACTTAGCAAGCCAACACTAGTATTCTTTCCTAGGGCCTATGAACCACCCAGACATGGATTTTTGAACAGGCTTATTAGAACTAGGCACAAAATCTCTCCTGTAAACAGGCCTCCAAAGAATGCTGCTGGTTTTACCCCATAACTGTTTTGGCATGATTGTGCCAATGTACATCTTATCTGGCAAATTGGTATTGTAGCATGCAAGAGGCAGCACCAGAAAGGCCACTAATGGAATCCCCCCTGTTCCTCCTGTAGCCGACTGTATACTACCTTCTAATTATATGAAAGCTGGCTGTCAGGTAGAGAGTTTCCTCATCAGTTCAAGATGAACTTCTCTATGATCTGCCAAAGTGTCTCATGTCCTTAGCAACATGGCACTGCTGTCTACTTATGGTGGGCAATCAAGAGCAGTGGCAGTAGCCTGTGTTCTTTTGAGTGTTTGCAGGGTCTCCCTGCCCAGTAACTCATAGGGAGGTGTCCCATGCCTGCCACTGATATTTTCATTTATAAACTCATGCCTTCTTGGAGCAGCGTGGTCCATCCATGCAAGGTTCCTCAGTTCACACTCTTTCTGAATTATAGTTTAAATGAACTTTCCAATAAGTGGGTTTCCATAAGGCTTTTTCATACCCCCCTAGTTTTGGTTAGCCCACCCCATTATCCCTCTACTTCCTTCTCCCCATCCCCCTTAAGCCCTCCTGCTTAAACTTTTAACTCGCAGCATTCTGCCTTTATTCTTTTATGTTGCATGTGTTCTAGTATTCCCTTTGAATAGTACTATTCCTTTGGCTGCAATATCAAAGGCTTTTGCCTACCCTTTTCACATACTCTTCATTTTTATTATGTCTTATTTTGCTTCCTCATTTCCCTTTCCTCGTACTTCCTGGTCATGCTTGAAGCTTTCTGCCCTAGACGTCCACTTTTTCATTCTCATTTCATCTGGATTTTACTACCTTGCCTTGGGTCCATCTCCCATCTCCCATCTCCCATCTCCCTTCAATTTCTATTTGCAAGTGCATACACTGCCCATGGTGTGGTTTACATGGATTAAGAACAGAGAAGTCTCTTTTTGGTAGATTTTTACTCTCCTTGAGTAGGCTCTCTTCTACACTTCTGTCCTCTTCATTGCTACCCCAATGCTATGCCCAAGACCTTCTCCATTATGAGACTTCTGCTACCCTCTTTTCCTACCCCATTCTTGATGTTTTCTTTACTGCCTGGCTTAGCTGAACATGGGTTGCTGGGATTCTCCTATTCCTCTCTGCCCACTCAGCCTTCAGTTTCATACCATCTGGATCCTGCATCATCACACAGCAGAAATGGCTTTCTCAAAGGTCACCAGAGACATAATCACCAGCCTGATGGCATTTCCTTGGTCTTCTCTCTGCGTGATCAGACATTGACGATTGCCTTTCATGTCTTGATTCTCCGCCCTGTCTCAGCAGTATATTTCCCATGGCTCTTTCCTTAGTCATGGGGGATTCATTTTACCTCTGCTGGAAGGAGGGATGTGGAAAACAAAGACCTTTGTAACAGGAGGGACAGTGGGGCCCAGTGGAAGAGGCATGGGATCTATTCCCTGTTCTTGTACAGGGAATACCTATGGAGTTATCCTGAAAGCTTTGAGTTCCTGTTTGGATTTTATTCCTTGCTATTTGAGGATGGTGAACCTACACAGCTGGTAGAAATATACGCTGTGTCTGTTTAAGAAGCAGCAGGGAAACAGGTTAGTGACCAGAGCCTGTTTTCTGGATCAGTAAGTTGGATCAAGTGCAAATCTCCAGAAACAGCTCACAGCCCTGCTGCCCGTCAGCATCCCAGGCAGAGAGGCTGAACTAATCTGTCTGGCGCCCAGGCTGGTGATGTCCTCTCCAGAAGGTGTATATGTTGGCATCCTCCCTCTCTGCAGCTAGCTGAGGGTCACTGCAACTGCAGGACTAAGCAGACAAGCTGTCTTCTGCTTGCTGCTCTACCAGTGCTTGGTGCCTTTATTATTCAGCACATGAAGTCCAAAAATGGGAGCAGACTTATTCTTGTCTCACACTTAACCTAAATCAGGGCCTGGGTATCATTTGTTTAGTGGACAATAATACTGAGTAACTGAGCTGGTACAGGTATAAAATGCTGCTTTTCCATGGATGCATTACCAAGATAGTTCCTGGGGCTCTGGGAACTTCTGCTAGATCTTCCCAAGGGTTTCCTGAAAGAGGGGACAGGAAAGTGGAAAATGGCACCTGGAGAATTAATGAACCCCACTCTGAGACCTCTACAAAGAGCAGAAGACTAGGGATTGATGCCAGAAGCCCTCTTCAACAGTAAGGTTTGGTGAGCATCTTGGTGCTGAGCACATGGGAGAAGAAGGGGACGGGAGACATGGTACTAACTTCCCTAAATGCCCCTTCACCTGGCTGCTCATCTGTGGGCTGCAGAGCAAAGTGGTAAACACAACAAAGTGTTACAGGTCCCAGGAACAAAGCCAGCACAGTATTACCCTCAAAATATGGAGACTGTTATGGACAGGGACCGTAAGTGCAAGCAACAGCATGGAGCTTGTCACAGGCATGTGCATTGGGGGAGGCAATCTTAGGAACTAAACCCTCAGGGGTGTGATAAGATGCCAAGTCCAGGTAGATAGTGTGAGAAATAAATTGTTAGGCATTCCAGCAGCATCAAATGCAACACAGCTTGGTGTGGAGACCCTTCCCATATCAGGTCACAGAACTGAGAAGGCATAGAGAAGAAAATCTGATTTTTTTTCTTTATGAAAGTGACATACTCAAGATCCCAATAGTTAAAGTCTCTTATCTTTGGTTCTAGAACTCCCTCCATCAACCAGAGGTAGTCAGTTGACTTAGCAGCTAGTGCTGGCAATAGTAGGGGTGGCACTTGTTAAGGTTATCAGACCTGCAGATTCCATAAGACCATCAGTGTGCTCTGTCCAGATGCACAAGACCACGGCATTGAAGACAATGGGGGACATTACTAGGCCTTAGGCAGACATAGGTTGTTAAGGCCTTGGTGGTGCCTACCAGCTGGAATGAGAGTCAACACATGGAGAAGATAGGAAGAAGTAGTCATGTAGTACAGTGCAGATAGCCCGAGACTCCAGAAAGAATCGGGAGTATCAGAGACCCTTTTATGTGCACCGGGTCTCAGAAGAGATTAAACGTGTACACCACCACCCGGCTGTTGTTTATATTAAATACTGAATTAAAAATTTAGTGTATCACTGGCTTCTGTCCCCCACTTGTTCCCATAAGTCCTCTGCCTTCTATAACCATATTTATGATCATCTCAAGACAACAAAGACCAGTAAAAGAGGATCTAGCGTTCATACTGTTTTTCTCTTCTGTCTACTAGAAAGTTATAGTTCTTGGGTGGGTTCTATTGGATGAAGAGACTGCAAAAAAAATCCCTCTAATTATTATTATATAGATACCTTGGATGATGCTGTACTGCAATAAGTCAATCAATAGACAATGGAACAATTCGAAGTAGTAGTAGTAGTTGTCATACTGCAAATTGAATCCACGGCTTGTCACATGGTAGACAAGTACTCTGCCACTGAGCTACATCCTCAGCCCAATACTCAGAATTCCAAGCCAGTCTTTGTCACTTTTGAGTACCATGCTTGAAGTAAAATCTTGCTTACCAGTCAGAGTTATGGATCTCCCACCACATCCTGTACAGGGGACCATCACAGGCCTCCAGCTTCTACAGAATTCATTCTAAGAGCCTTCAGAGTACACCCTAGTGATTAGCTGGGGAGAGAAGGCCTTACAACCTTCAGGCTGGAGAGTGGATGTCTACTGCTATTCAGTAGGTAACAGGGTGATAAACTCTGTACAGTTAGCAACTTTTTAAAAGGCCACTTAAAGCCTATTGAAAGATGCAATATTTGTCCAATAATATGTTTGAGATCAGGAAGGGTTTCCTAGTGTTTATCCAGAGGAATAAAATGTTAATAATCTTTTTGTGAGTTGAGATTTTGACTTTCTTTTGCTACTATTGACATGGCACACTGTCTTATTAAGTGTGAGACGTGTGTGTACACACATGTATCAGTTTCCTTATCAAAGTGCTCCTCTGCCTAGAGAGGGAGCATCAGCAGCTCTTCCAGACTTCTCTGCCTGTGACGCCACTGTGGCCTGTTTCAGAGCTGTGTCAATGATGCTCTTCCACAAATGCCCATTGTCTCACCCTCTAACAGCTGCCACTGGGCAATAAGATTTGGAAGCCTGGCCCTGCCTTGGCACAAGTTGAAACAGGGTTGGGATGGCTGCTCTCTATCCTTAGACTGGTCCTTCTAAAATGTCCCTTGTTTTGAGGAGCCTACAATTTCCCCATCAAATTTTGGAGAATTATCAGAACTCTTCCCTTGAGAGACACTGAAGCATTTACTAGTCTCTTTTGTCACTTCTGAGAGATGGTGGAATTGGTTATGAGTGAGCACGTATACCTTTGCTTGAGTAGATCTGGCTTTGACACACCTGCCAAGTCTATAAAGCAGGGACTCAATACAATGCAGGGCCAGTTGCTAGACTTCCATGGTCTTTGCTTCTTGGTGGAACAGGGAGCATGACAGTGTCCCTTAGCACTAAATGAAGTAAAGTGTGTGGGGCTCCTGAGCTAGAGACCACCACACTTCCAGAGCCTTCTGATTTCTTAATATAAATATATTCTGTGGACTTAAAACATACACTTCTTTTCTGCATCCCATTATGTTTGCAACAGAAACAGAAATTGGAGTATGCCTAGATTTCCCACCAGGGCTTCAGCTGAGTGTTGACTGTTGTTGCATGGTGCTCATGGCCAGTGGATATATTGACTTTCCAAACTCCAGCTTCAGAACCTGCAGACTGGGAGATTGTGGCCCAGAAACACACCAACCAGGCAACATAGATTGCTTTTCTACGCCTGCAGAAATAAGACTTCCCAATCAGTGGGTTGGGCATGCTTAGTAGCATTCCTGGAGCAAGAGACAAAAGTAGGCTCACTGTACATAATTGCAAAGCTGACTTAAGGGCTCCCGCAGGCTTCCAGATATTGTATAGTTCCCTATGAAAGTGTTGCATCAGCTCCCTTTTGATGCATGGAGGTAATATTATGTGGGAAAAATTGGACATCACAAGCTGTGGATTAAGAAGTGATACAGAGGAGTTGGATTTGAATGTGAAGAGGTTTTAAGAATATCTTAATTTACTTCACTGATTTCCCCTTTTACATATGTAAAAGCATAATCTATAATAAAAAAAGCACTGGCAAAAATAAGCCTCAACAGTTCTTCGAATAAATATCAAATAAAAACCATGTCCTAAGAATTCACTGTACTTCAGTTTAATTGGCAGTCTTTTTTTTCTTAATACAGTAGTATGCATAATAATAAATACAATAGTTTTATAAGTGTCTGGGCTTTAGTGAGTCACAGCATGTGAGACACAGTAGGTAAGACACAAGCACCTTTGGTTCCTGTAAGTATCCCTCACGTGACATAGCCATCTGGCTGTGTTTTCTCCATCTGAAGGATTTCAGGCTGTTATATCAGATTACCTTTGTGACAATTGATTTTTTCTTTTGCTCTTTGTTTGTTTGTTTGTTTGTTTGTTTGTTTCTTTCTTTCTTTCTTTCTTTCTTTTCTTTCTTTCTTTCTTCTTTCTTTCTTCTTTCTTTCTTTCCTTCTTTCTTTTTTCTTTCTTTCTTTCTTATTTTTTTTTGTCAACTTGGTGAAGTGTGGAGCTGTTGTTTGGTAAATACTAATGTTACCATGGTGGCATTTTGTAGATGTGATTAACATTGGCAGTCAGATGACTAGACACAGCAGAATAGATTTACCTTCCATGCTGAAAATCCATCCAATTAATTGAGGGCCTTGACATTAAAACTGAAGTTTCCCAAAGAGGAAGGAAGTCAACTTTACCTGAATTACCTGCCCCAAAGTCTTTGACATCTCCAGCTTCTGTAATCACTTGAGTCAGTTCTGTGTGCAATCCGTGTCTCTGGAGGGGCATAATGTAAGCATTGGAAATTTGCTTGATGGTTATTGCACAGAGAGAGCATTGAAAGACAGAGGCTGACAGCCTTGCAGAGTCCCATGCTGAGGTAACAAGCACTTTCTAACGTACTCTATGCTGGCCCTGGCTTTGTACAAGGGTGGTGAACTTTTTTTTCCAAAATTGTTTATTAAATTTTTTTCATATGATATATTTTCATTATATTCTCTCCCCTCCCCAACTCACCCAGATCTTCCTACCCCCCTAACTACCAAATTTAGAATCTTTCTTTCTCTTGCTCATCCATGTTTACTGCTGCTCTATTCATAATAGCCAGAAATCTGAAACAGCCTAGATGTCTATCAACTGAGGAATGGATAATGAAAATGAGGTATATTTGAACAATGAAATATTACTCATCTGCTAGGAAAAACAAAATCATAAAATTATCTGGGGTCTAGAAACAATCATCCTGAGTGAAGTAACCCAGACTCAAAACACAAATATCACATGTTGTCTCCTTTATGTGTATGTGAGACGTTAAGCTTTAGATATGTGTGTTTCAGTTTGAATAACTACAGAGGTTAGATAGCTAGTAAGACACCAGAGGAGAGAGGAGACCTTGCAAGAATAGCAGACACTTAACGTACGCCTATCTGTGAGCCTTACATCTTCTGTAGTCTCATGTGATTAATTTTGGCTGACTCATACAGGAATTTATATTTGTCTCACATAATTACCACTTCACTAAATTTGGCTGATTTTTGTGTGTTATTTAGCACTCAATGGGGTGTCTTCTGATGCCCCACCATCAGAGAAGGACCTTTCAGCTACAATTATGGAACCTGGATGGATGGAGGCATTGCCCTTGCAGGTGCCAGTGTGGTGACACCAATTATGTCCTCATTGTAGGCATGAAACAGTGGTCTCCAGTTCTCTCTTCGCAGCTCAGCCTCTCCAGATTCAATTGCTCAGGGCTTGAGCTGCACGTGGGCAGAAGTGAATGAATTGTATTAATAGTTTCCTTGGCATAATCCATCATCCCCTCAACAATGCGTTTCTGGCAGTTAATTAGAATCCACACAGTGGAATAACGAACATCGTGTTTAGAATTACAATCTATTGCTAAACAACAGACCAGACAGCTCATTCTCTCCCATCACCCTGGATGTCTTAAGTGTCTGGCTTCTGAATCCCATTTAGTATCCTTTAGCCAGTAATTCTGCCGAATGGTTTCAGATGGCTTAATAACATCTGTGTGGTGGAATCTCTCTATCTGTGCATGGGTGGGAGATAGAAGAGGTGAGAGTTGGAGCTGGAGAGATGGCTTAGCAGTTAGGAGCACTTGCTTTTCTTCTGGAGAACTGTACTTAGATTTTCAGGGTTCACGTTTACAGCTCACAACCACCTATAACTTCAGTTCCGGGAGGATCTGACGCTCTCTTCTGGCCTCTGTCTCTGTGTGCATATACACACACAGACAAACATTCACACATACTCATAAATAAATATTAAAGTGCATCTTTAAAAGAGGAGGGAACAGAACTCAACATTTGGAGAAGGGAAGTCACTACTGCCTGAAGCAACAAGAGGAGTTCTCTGCTTTGGGATCAAACTCTAAGCTCTTCTGTGGGTGTGTCAGAGGGAGGAGCACGCACAAAGTTTGAGTTACCATGGGTCTCAGAGACAGAGGTCTCATCCTCTCCCCACTCGGATTGTTTATGTGGATAGTGGCACTAACTCTTAACTCCCAGCATGCTGTGCTTTCTCATGTTCTGGACATTGCATCAGCCAGGCACAGGCAACTCTCTCAGAGGCTCAACTGCTCTCAATGAGTTCTTTGTTGGCTTCAGAGAGGTCTCTAGTTTCTTTGCACTTCTAGACCGTAGATGATTGGCAAAGTCAAAATCTCTCAGTCTAGTTGTCTCTGAAGTTGGGTTCCAACCCCATGACTCAACTGTGGATGGAAGCAGATACCTGTGACAAGTGACCTTGACTTTGATAGGTTAGGCCTTGGCTTTCACTCTTCTGTTGGCATTATGTGAGTGGTTTTTTTTTTTTTTTCCCATTCCAGGGACTAAGGGGAACATGCCTGTGGAGGAGACTCTAGCTCTGAGAGCATCAGGGTTGCCCAGCTTCCTGGTACCTGTGTCTCTAAAAAGAAGACACATGCTGCTATTGTCTGAATGTGTTCCCCAAAGTGGGAAACTTATTCTTTAATGTAGCAGGATTGCAAGGTGAACCCCAGGTCACAGGGGCTCTTCCTAATTAAAGTTATCATGGGAGTAGGGTAAAGTAGTGTGTTTGTTCTACTCTCTCTCTCTTTGATTACGTTACCCATCTCAGACCACAATACAGGCAGCAGATTGTCTCTAGTTGCAGTTATGGGTGGCTGAGTTTCACAAACCATGAGCCAAATAACTTTCTGCTCAGTATAAATTACCTGGCTGCATTCTTCTGTTTTGTAATATAAATGGATTTAATATAAAATGGACAGAGGCACAGTAGTATTTCTGTTGGTAGCATACTTTTAGTTTTTCTGTTTCCACAAGACAATTTCCATGGAATTCCAGAGACAAAAGCTCAGTTCCATAACTGTGGCTCATCCCAGGTGATATTAGACATGAGAACAAGCCAGCATGCTCAGTCACAGTCTCCTTGTCTACAAAATGGGCAAGAATCCATGTGTTTCTTACATCGGTAGAACAAATAGTATAATCATGAACATTCTACATCAATCATGAAAGAACTTCTTGTTTTACATGAAGAAAGTGCTCAGGCAATATGTATTCTCTTCCTGCTCTTTTTTCTCCTTTGTGTGTTGTGAGAGAGGGGGGGTGGAGTCAGGCATGCCTTATGTGATCATTAGCATTTGTTAATCTTAGATCCCCCAGTACATATAGGTGGCTACCTCAGAAGATAGGTAGAATCAGATCTAAATCTCCTTTTACTTAATCAAACTCTGATTCTTTAAAGTCATGGGCACTAGAATTGGTTAAAGCATAGGTGAAGGATAGCCAGATTCCACTTATTCTGACTATTCAGGTCTGGGGGGTTGTGTTGGGCTGGCAAAGCTTATCAGATGGCAAGGAACCAAAGGCCTTGGTTGTTGTTGTTATACTTGCTTTCTGCTGCTTTAACAGAGGAACACAGACTTGGATATCTATAAACAATAGAGGTGAATAGGGCTCAAAAATCTAAACAGAGCAAAATTATGAGATCTAGGGGCTCTATCTGGTGAGGGAGGGCAAGAGACCATGTGGGAACCACAGACAGAGCCCCTTTCTCTCAAAACAAGGGCATCTGTCCCTTGATGGAAGTAGATTTTAGAGCCTAGTCACCTTACTCTTACATCTCACCTTAACAGTAACATTAAATTTCTACATAGCTTTTGGAAGGGACCTTTTTAAAGAATAGTAGTAACATTTGCTAGTTCGGGTGGTATAAATATTCTCTTCATGACTGATTCTTAGATGAGGAATTTGGCAGAATGTGTGTAGTCAGCCCTCCTATGCAGGCTTGAATCTGCTGTGTCGCCAAGGAAGGATAGAGACACGAGTTTTAGGTTGCCTGGCTGGTTAGATATCTCTGCATAACCATGTCTTCACCCTGATCCCTCTTGTTAAAGCATAGTGGAGTTGACCATGGTCCTTTTCTTAATTGTTTACAAGTATCCAATGCCAGGTCTGGAGTCAGCACTGGTCCTGGCTGCCTTACTAACCAATGATGTATCAGTCTCAGACTGTGCAAGCTCCTGAGCATCTTGGTTGTCAAAGTGTACCCTGCTGGGTGTCATTCCAACCCCTAGCAAATGCATTCTCCATCCTCACACCCTTTCTTTATCCACAGCCTAACATGGTGTAGGCATTTTATGAATGTCTTTTCAGAGTGGAGGTTTTAAATTATGAGTCACATGAGGGCACTGGGTAGGAAAGTCCAAAGCCCTTTGAATGTTCCCTTTGCCTGAGTCTTAGATGGGTGGTACAAGCTTTTCTTCCTCACTGTGTGGGTTCTAAGTCCCTGTGAGAGACAGTCTAGTGCTTGCAAGGAATGAGGTTTGAAGAGTCTCTGGTTGCCCTCCCTGCTTCTACCCAACAGTACCTTTTTGATTCTACAGGCTAGAGTTGGGTATCAAGCAGCCATGCTGAGTGTACAAACTTGTCCTTCCCCTGGCTCTGCCAGGCTGAAAAAAGTCACACTAAATGACTCAATAACAGTCTCAATGCCTTGTTACATCTTTATGAATAAATTGGGTGACTGTGGAAAGATCACTCTATCTCTGAAGCAAATCTCCACAAGACAATAAATACAGATTCCTTTGTCATAATCACGGCAGCATCTTGATCTGCCTGCGGTGATTAAAGTGTAGCCAAACAGCTGCTTAATCTCATTTCAGACCATTTCCAAATTGTGTTGTGTAAAGACATCATGATGCAGAATTACTCTGTGTAGCATGAGCTTTGTTGTGCAGATTCTGTTGCAAATTGCAGCGTCTGCTGAGGAATACGCTCACATTTGCCCGTGTAAGTTGTATGTGAACAGGAACAATCTCCATTACCCTATCTTTGGTTCTCCCTACAGAGGTTATTTTTGCTCTGCCTTTTAGAGACCTTTTCCATTCTAACTACTGGAAAAGAAACCCATAGTGCATCTTATAGAAGCACATCTCCTTCTGGGTCTACATAGTGAAATCTGGTAGTGAACTCCTGTCAGGAAAGTTTCTGTGGCTTCTTATCTAAAAACGATGGCTTTCCCTGGGGATACCAGGTGTGTTTGGGAGCTTGTCCTGCAGGTTCATGAATTGCATCTGTGCCTGAGGGAGAAGGGGATATGACCTCTACTCAGCCGAGATTTTAGCCTTGAGTTGAGAGAGATGCAGAAAGAAAGGCACCAATTTAAGGTACAAGTTGCTGAGAGGACAACCAGTGGCCTAGTCCATCCAAATTAGCCAGCTGGCTCCTGTGGGCTCTGCTGTAGTAGCCGGCAGCCAAACAGCATGATTAATCTGATTTCCCTGCAGCAATTCATTTGAGGACTTGAGAGCTCATCTGCATGGGCATTCTCTAGCCAGCTCTGGGCTGGCCAGGGCTGAGGAGGGCCCCAGTGACTCAACATTATTAGTAGGGAGCTCCAAAAATCATCTTTTCACATTAAGGGATCAGAATAAAAGCAAAAATATGACTATGGTCTCTAGGGTGGGAGGGCATCCTAGCTGGAACGGTTTTCTTGAGCGTGGGCATACTCACTCAGAAGGGAAGAAAGGCTGCTTAGGCTAGACAGTATCATTCTATTCTGAACTCCCTGTTTCTGCTGTTTGAGGCATGAACTTTGGAGATTCTAAGGAGCAGGAAACTAAGTGGAGAATATGTAGGGAAATCACAACAGAAGTGCTACATGTGTCTCAGAAGAGAAGCCATGCCTGCTGCTCAGATACACATGTGCATATTTGAATGTGATTCTCACTGCTGGCCAGAGCGAGTAGGAGAACCAAGTCAAGCTGTGTTGATGTAGGATGTCTGTTGACCCTCATGTGAGAGTTCTGCTGAAGGGAAGGTCCTGGGGACATGCTGGGTGTCTTACTTATGGAGATGCATAGCTTCCTTTCTTTTCAACTATCATCTGCAGGGACTTACTATCAGTGTAGGATTAGTCACTTGGAGAAAGCCCAGGCTGTGTGAGGAGGACTAGAGGTATTCCTGAGCCTGGAGTTGCTGGGTCTAGGGGCAGTGAGGAAGGTTCTTGAGACAACTGAGAACACTCCTAAGATGAAGGACCTCCTGGCTATATCAGCCCAAGGCTTACAAAAAACCCACTAGATTACTTTACATCTATTCTGTTTACCTGTAGGCAAGGTCTGATTTTAACATGTATGTTTTGCAGTTGTCCTAGTCACTGAACAGAATAATCAAGTTTTAATTACAAAAACAGAAACAGCAGTTAGTCCAGCTGTCTTGCTGGAACAGCAGATTTTACAAGATTAGTCAATGTAAGAATAGTTTTCAATGTCTAGGTAAAAAAGGGAAATGGGTTAACAGGGCACAGCCTATACAAGCTAGGGGCTTGCATGTCAGAGGCATTTTTGCTGTTTGTTTTCTCAAGCATACTAAGTCTAAACATTAAATGTTAACCATCACAGCATTAAGACATTGAATGTTCTAAAGGAAGGTGAAACATTCCATCCTACAGGGAACCTTCTTAGGCTCAGGAAATAAACAATTCAAAGACTTTAGGAAGTTGCTGAAACTGATCAGATATACCAAACCCCTCTCTCTCCAAACATAGGTAATGAGGATTCCCGAGAGATACTGTTAGACAAACTGGAGTTGCCTGGAAGAGGCCCAGACCAGGTGATTTGCAGGGAAGAAGCAGAGACCTGCCAAAGACTAAAGAAGTAAAGACCAGCCCAGCTGCCTGAAAAAGACACTCCTCAACCTGCTGATGTGTCTGCAAGTTGAGCAGTGAACTCCAGGATTTTAGGTTTAGAGGATAATGAGCTATGGCCCATGCTGGAGTAGATTATGGTGATGCAGCTGTCTTTGAGTTTTTCTGCTTCTTTAAACAACCCATCACTTCTTTACATACTTCTGTAAATAACTACAACAAAACTCATTAATTGGAGTTTGGTGGCATCTTTATTTTGGTTTATCATTGGTTCTCTATCATGGATAAATAGACATTTGCTGTCATTATTGTGTATAATACCACACAACAATGTCTTTATGTGAACACTTTGTAGTATCCTATATTGCAAACCAAGAAGCCTAGGCTACACTTTACATAGTCTATGATTCCCTAGACTAAGGAGACCTATGGGCATCCTGATAGCTAGTTAGTCAAGAGTTCAGGTCACCCTCTGGGGCTTGAGATTGGACATGGGAATTGCAAAGGGCAATCATGGGTATTGAGTCCTAACTTGGGGGATCCGAGTTCTCTTCTGGTCAGCTAATTAAATTAGAAGATCCCAAGCTAGCTTCACCTGCATTTAGTAAGGAACAATCTTCACACACTTTGGAGTATAAAGCGAGGTGTGGTGTTAGTACATAGTTGGAGAAACCACATTTGATCTGTTTTATTTTTCTACCTCTATCTAAACCCCATAGGCAAATCCTAAATGGATTTTCCACTTTTCCTCCTTGCTTTCCTGCTTACCACTGGCATTGTTTTGCCATTTTTCCTCTAACACACATTGTTTCTACATCCCAAATGTTCTACAGTCCATTAAGTATTTTTTCACCTTGCCTTACTGCTTTGGTTTGAGACACCTTATTCTTTTCCTGATGATTGAAGCAGGTTCCTATCTTCCCCAAGGTTCTTGCTATAGTTTCTCTGAACTTAATTTTTGGTTCTTTTAAACTGTACAAACTAGGGCTGGAGACATGGCTCCATGGTTTATAGTGAATGCTTCCTGTTCTTGCAGACATTTGGTATTTGGTTCCCAGCTTCTGTGTTTGGTGGCTCAAACCACTTGTAACTTCAGCTTCAGGGGATTTGATGCTCTTCTGGATTACAATGATATATATACAGATATGTAAATAATAAAGAAAAAAACAATAATGTTATAGTTAACATTATTAATATATTTGTATATAAAAATATACATTTGAAAGACCCTGAAATCTATCCTAGATCCCTTCTTAACTTCCTGCTGCCTGCAAATGAAGCCCAAGGCAAATTCTTAGGCTCTGCATGGTTGCAACTGGTAACTCTAACAACACTCTCCTCTCTCCCATCTCCCAGGTTAGCAGACAACTCTGAGCTCCATGCATCTCCTGCAGAGTACCACAATCTCTTTTGGTGTTAGGCAGTTGCATCATGACTTCTCAGCCTGCAAGTTCCCAAGCCCTTTACCTCACTGTTTAAAGTTCTTTTGAGAAGTAGCTTCCCCTGTTGACTATCTGAGCCTCAACCTGCCCCAGAGGTCAGTAATGTTACTAGCCCTTAGCCATAGTGCTCCTCAGCAACCCATTTCATAAATGGCTTGTGAGGCTCCACAAGGCCTAGCACTGTGGCTCACACAGGGCCCATGATCAGGAGAGCTTCACTGCATTCTCTTGCTTCCAAGGAAATTCCATTATGTAAACTATGCTAGCTAATTTCATTTCAGGGGCTAAATGATGCAGCACATCAAATTGCTTTTGATTGATACGATAGTATGAATTTACCCAAGACATCATATTTCCTTTTCAGTAGACCAAGGTTAATGTGTGGCTCTGCCTTTTCTACAGTAGAAGCAAAGACTGTTCTTCACCAGTATATTGCAATGCAGTTATATCCAGTTCTCAGGATAGTTGCTGCATACTTCAGACTGCTTACAGATTGTTTAAAAAAATATTGAAAGATGCCATGGCATCTTCTGCCTTTACCATGTGATTAAACCCAATGCTTTTTTCCATATTGACATACATTTTTCAGAGTAAACAACCTATCTACAGAATCAGTGTGACATGTCTTGCAGAGACTTCTCTGCTCTGGAGTGACAATCTTTCCAAACTGATACTACATTAACCTTTCTTTTCAATGTTGAAAATCTTATAACATATACCAGGGGCTCCCAGTTTCCAGACCTGTCATTGTGTGGCTGTTGGATGAATGGCTACCTCCACTTTGCAAGGTTGCTTTTATAGCTAAGAGCTAAGCTATAGGAGATAGTTGATTTTCTTTTTAAAGAAAACTAGGGAAAAACTGGATTCAAATGAAAGGCAAAGTCCACTCATGTGATTCTATCAAAGCTCCAAATGGAGCACCTTTTCTATGAATTCAAGCAAAGACAAACTTGTCCAGGCATTGCTTTCTGGGAGTTCCTTTGGGCCTCAATTTGTTTCTATGAACATTTATTCTGAAACTCAATTTAATGGGACCTCAGAGAGAAGAGATATGATAAATAAGTGGAAGGGGTCTTTTCCTATGTTCAGAGTTGTTTATTAGATACAGGAATGGTTCCTACAGTAATATCTGTGAGTGTGTCTTTCCAGTTTTGATAGTTGTAATTTTGCTATGTTCCCATGGAAATTAGAAGCTCCCTAGAATGGCAAACATTATTTTTACATTCTAGCTTCTGTCCTGCAGTGTTTGAAGTGTCTAGGAAGAAAAAATAAATGTCCCACCCCAGGCTCTGGAATGGATTCTATTGTGTTTTTCCAGAAGGTAGATATTTTGATAATAGATAGCTTTAAAGCTGATGAACCAAGGGTGAATAAATGGTCTCATTCTTCTAATTTTCTTTACTTTTTATCAGAGTCTTGGGTGATTAAAGGTCTCAAATTCTAGTCCTGATAACAATAAACTTATAAGGAGAAAGAGTGTTTCTTGGGTCAGACCAGTGGAGGTTTCAGTCCAGGACTAGTCAGCTTTTTGCTTTTGGACATGAGGCAAGGCAGGGAATTGTGGTGGGTAGCCATGATAAAACCTCTTGCTTTAGGGATGAAAAACAGAAGAGAGGAGGAGTCTAGAGTTTCAGGGTCTCCTTAAAGGGCTTGGTACTAATAGCTAGGCTCTAATTGGGTTCTACCTTGTAAAAATTCCATTACCTTCCCATCAATTTGGAGACAAAGCACTTAATAACTGGAGCATTTTGTAGGGAACATTTTAAGATTCGAGCTATAGTACCCTGTTTGGTCATTTTCTTCATTTGTTTACATGTCCCCCCATTTTCTAGTACTTATTTGTATAGCTTAGAGGAGACCTTCAAAGACAATATTGGCAAAAAGAAGGGGTGGGCATTCAAAGCCTTAAATTAGTGCCTGTGGAGGGCCAGCGTTCTTCATGATGGGTGAGTTTTCCCTATAATCATCTACCACAGCCACTTCCCTGGAGGACGCCAAGAGTGTAGCTGCAGCCTGGGCATTGATTGTTAATTCATCCTCCTGTTACTCATCCACAGATTTCTAGTTGACCTACTTTCCAGGGCTCCCTGGACAGGAGAAGAACGAAAGAATCTATAGCATCTCCAACTGCAGGGAAAAAAAATCATGCAAAATCCTCTGGAAAATTAGAAACAAAACAAAACAACAACAAAATCCTAACATCACTTCAGAGGGACTCACTTGGACTTCAGATGGAATCTTAATTTTCTTTTCCTGTTGCTAAGACAAAAATGCACTGCCAAAAGGCATCTTAAAGGAGAAAGAGTTTAATTGGCTAACAATGCTAGGTCTTAGACCATCATTGCAGGGAAGTTGAGGTGTAGGAACTTCAAGAAATTGGTCACATCACAGCCACAATCACTAACAGAGAGCAATAAATGAATTATACATACTAGTGCTTAACTCAACTTCTCCATTCAGAGTCTAGAATCCCCTGCTTAGGTGGTTCCACTCACAATGTGCAGGACTTCTTACTTAAATTAATATAATCAAGATAAGTCCCCTAGACATGCCCATAGGCCAACCTGATAAAGATAATCACTTATTGAGTCTTCCCAGACTAGATTGTGTCAAGTTGACAAAACATACAGATATTTACCCACATTCGAATAAAAATTAACAAATTTTGTAGAACTTTTATAAAAATATATTGATATCAATTTTCAGAAACAGCCACTATAATTCCCTTTTACAGATATGGATAAGTTTCATGTATTTTTTTTAATGTATGTATTCAGCCATCCATTTAAAACTCTCACCAAGTATATAATATAAGATATCATAAACTGAATTTAATAAGAAATGCTTTCTAGGAACATGTAAACTAGATAGAAAGATATAATAATGCAAAAATACAGAGTATGAAAAGCAGCATAAGAATTGTTAGGTAAAACATCCCATGAGATCACACATAAAAAAAAATCAGTTAAAGCTTTAGGACTCATCAGATTATGAGATAAGCTAGAACGTTACTTTGTGTTTGGCACATGAAGGCCCTCATGGAGAGGATGGTGAGGGAGAGAAGCCTTTTGGGAGCTAGCTATGAAGGTGGATGTCTACCTTTCCAGGCTAGGAAGGCTGTGCTGAGCTTGGTAGTAGTAGATGGTCCAGAAGACGTTTGAAGAGCAATGATCCTGCTCTCTGTGGCAAAATAAGAAAAAAAAAAAAAAAAAAAAAAAAAAGGAATAGAGACTAAGGAAGAAGAGAGCCTTGTCTGAGGTTCCTGTCAGCTAGGGTGAGTTAGCATTGAAGCCAGGAGTTTGGTGCTACCCACAGACACAAGCTGCTTTGTTCTTAGGAAAAATTTAAAAATTTAAAGGTATTTAGGAGATACAGCCAGGTAGCTGTGGTATCCATCTTGCTCAAGTTCTGTCCAGAGCCCTAGAGAATTTCTGGCTGAGCCTACCCTTCAGGCACTGGGATATGTCCCTCAACTAGCCTGTTCTCTGGGTCTCCCCTGGAATTTACTTTCCTAGAGGACTTGGAGAGGTAGCTGAAACAAAGTGCTCCTTCCCCTTAGTCTCCCAAAGCCTGGCAGGACCTCAGCTTGCCCCCATTGCTAGCATCCTGGTGAGTATCCAGGTCCGAATGGGAGTCTGCTGAGCTCTGTACTCCTTTCTATGAAGAATGTTGGTGCTGAGGTCTCTTTGTCAGGTCTCATTTCTTTGTGGCAACAGCTTTGACTTAAATCCTCTTCTCTGATTGAGTTGTTGTCATTTTTTTGATGGTAATTCATATATCAAGCAATTATAGCTAGTGTGGGATGCTGGCTCAGGTACCTTGGAGCTATGGATGCCTACAGAAAGAGCCATCTTCCTTCAACCTATAGCTAGCATCCCTGGATACTCAGTTTCCTGTTTTAGGAAACAGAGTGCTAGGCATAGTATCAGAACCCAGAGACATCCCTACCCCCAAACACTCTGCTCTCAAATTCAGAATAAGAAGCTTGGGGAGACAACAAAGAATGGTAGGGTGGTCTTTGTTTTGAGGAGTTTCTAGTCTAGTGAGCAAAAGAGGCACAAGCACAAGTAATTTGATTCCAAAACAGCATAGGTCAGTCACAGAGTGCTCTGTGAGCATGAGTCAGGCAGCACCTTCCATTCAGCTGTCTTCAATTCAGTTCCACCATCTGTTCTGAGAAGGCACTGTGGAGAGATGGGGGCTGGGTGCAAAGTCGCAAAGCTTGCAAAGATTAACACAGGCTGGCCTTTCATTCTTTTCCTCCCTCTTGCCCTCCCCTTTTGCCTCCATCATCTTTTCCCTCCCTCTTGCCCTTTCTTTCTCTCCTTTCCCCTCCCCTGCTCTCCCGTCTTTTCATCTTTTTCTTCATCCCTCTTGGCTGTTGTTCTTTTTCTTTCATTTTAAAAAATGTCTGTTTGAGATTATAGTTACATCGTTTCTTCCATCTCTGTCTCTCCTCCAAACCCTCCATGTACCCTTTTGCTCTCTTTCAGACTTATAGCCTACTTTTAGAATTGTTGATATATTTATGTTACACAAACCATGCACGCATGTGCACGCTCACACACACACACACACACACACACACACACACACACACACACACACGTCCCTGTTTATTCTGTATGATGTTGCTTGTATGCTATTGCTCTTTTATATTTACTCCTTCCATATGTTTCTGTGCTACCCTTACTTGCTTCAGGCCCAGTGTTTGTCATTGAAGGCTGGAGTGCTGAGTTGAGTACAGATTCTATCTTTGTTTTCATTGGGAATTAAAGCCTATGAGAGAGACAATCACCAATCAAATAAGTACTCAAATAATTAGTATGGAATTGTGTTTTTAGTGACTTGAGGTCATCTGAGTAGGCAGCCAGCTCTGGGCTGTACCTGTGTTACAGAAACTGTAGGACAAGAAAGACCTTCGTGTTGTGTGTGTGTGTGTGTGTGTGTGTGTGTGTGTGTGTGAATTAAAACCAATAGGATTAATTTCTGTCAAGGAAACTGGATTTGTTTTTAAAAAGTGGAATATCAACAGAAAAATGTAAACTTGATTTTGAAGAGAACATCGTAAATGTGTAATCTTTGAGTGGACAGACCTTTCAAAAGGATGAAGGAAAAGGTAATCACATAAAATTTCAATGCTTTGGAAAATGACAAACAAATTGGAGAGACCCTAGAACCTGGAAGGCCTTGGCTTTCCACATTATTACTGTCAATGCAGCCAGCCTACAAGCCAGTGCTGTCCCAGTATACTGAACACTGATTGGCAGAAAAAGAGAAGCTTCCCCAGCTTTTATCCAGCCTCACTCTCCCACTACTTACTGTACATTAGCTACCACACTGCAGGAATGGACTCCTCAGACCACCCCACCGAACTGTAGGAATGGACTCTTCCAACCAGCCCAGCTCACTACAGGGATTTGCAGAGTGATTAGAATACTGCTTTTAGAAAACTGCTCCAATGGTACAGCCAATTTCATCTTAATTGATTGAGGCCCTGTCCAACAACTGTCAAAATGTTTGTATTTAACTTGACCTTCAACAAGATTTTTCTGTATGTTTCTATATGCCAACCACTATCATGAGTAGAGATCGGAGCAAGGTTGAACCTTGCCAGCTTGAGCTGGTAAAAGCAGTTAACATCAGTGTACCTCGTTAATCAATACAAAGAGATAAAAAAGGGTCCAACAGAAAAATGGCTGCAGAGTTTGCACAAGTGATTTTCTTACACTAAGACCAACCTGCATATATGCATGCATACTGCATATACTTATAGGATATATGGCTCCACAATAAATCTATAGTCTCTGTACTATCTTGTCTTTGGGTTTTGGCCTTCAGGCAGTGTCAGGGAAGGGGTGCTTCCTCTCACAGCATGGGTGTCAAACTGGACAGTCATTGGCTGTCACTTCCATAATTTCTGCACTCTTTACTCCAGTACATCTTGTTGGCAGACAAATTGTAAGTTGAAGGTTTTGTAGCTGGGTGATGTCCCAGTCCCTCCACTGAAAGTCTTGCCTGGCTATAGGAGATGGCCAGTTCAGGTTGTCTATCTCCATTACTAGGAGTCACCCGGGATGTCCATTGCAATTCCAGTTGTCTCTCCAGTTGTACTTGATACATCATGTTGGTTGATATCCATGGTGGGCTTGCCCTTTTCTGAATATAAATGGGGAGCAGAGGGGAGAAGTGTGGCAGAGGGACTAGAAGGACTAGAAGGAGAGGAGGTAGGGGAAACTTTGATCAGGCTATAAAACTGATGAAAAAATTTTCATTTTATTTAACAATTAAAGAGCTTCAAATGGCAATAATGAAAATTTGTTATGATAATATTAGAAAAATACATTAAAGGCAGACTCTTTAATTATAAATATGTCTATCCCTTGAATCATCTAGCCTGCTGGAAGGTTTATTGTGAGTAGAAGATTGCTACTTTGTAGAGAGTATACAATCAAGGATGTCCACAGTAATGATTTATAATCACAAAACAATGGGAATGACCAGACATCCCTCAGTAGGGAACTAGAAACAAAATATGGCAGAAGCCTAAAACAAAATAATATAAGCTTGTTTCCTTTTCTTTTTCTTCTTCTTTTTCTTTTTGAGACAGTTTCTCTGCCTAGCCTTGATGTCCTAGAATTCACTCTGTAGATCAAGCTAGCCTTAAACTTAGAAATTCACCTTTCTCTGGCTCCTGAGTGCTGGAATTAAAGTTATGTACCATCATAACCTGGATGTAAGATGTTTTATTTTATTTTTATATTTTTTTAGTGGATATTTAATTTATTTACATTTCAGATGTCATCCCTTTCCCCATTTCCCCTCCCTAGAAACCCCTATCCCATCCCCCCTCCACCTTTTTGCTTTTATACCATTTTAATTACATGCATGTATTAAGGTCAATTCTAGGTTGAGGGACTAGCAGTACATTAGATGCAAATAGTCAAGGAACAAGCAAGACAATAAACACAAATAGTCAAAGAACAAGCAAGGCATTAAACACAAATAGTCAAAGAACAAGCAAGGCATTAAACACAATTACATGAACACTCCTGTGATCGCTGTTTCTAAGGGCTTATCAGGATGACCAAAGTATTTGAGCCTAGTTCCCTGTCCTAGCCCAAAGTCATTTTCATGTCTGAAGTCTACTTCCCTGTTCTAGACTAAAATTTAGATTCCTGACTGAAATTACTTCTTTATTCTAGCCTAATATTTAGATTCCTACCTGAAATTACTTCTTTGTCCTAGCCTAATGTCCAATTCCTGCCTGAAGCCTACTTCCTTTTCCTTGCAATGCATATTCCTGCCAAGCAGCCCATTTCCTTGTCCTTGGCCCATGTCAGATTCTTGCCAAGCAACCCCAAAGGCTCTCTGCCTCTTCCCCCTTTTTATTTCATTAACAAGACTGAGTCTGTCTTAGGTCATTCTGACAAGAATGCCTTCCTTACCAGACATGGAATATGCATTATCCAAACCAATGCATTTCTGTCTTAGGTTGGTAAGGCTCTGTGCAGAATCTTACTCTTCCCGTCCTTGGCTTGCTAGACTGTTAATTTAATAACTCTGTCTGGGGGTCCATTTTCAGATTCAAGCCATGTACTTTGGGTGCCAATGTGTTGATGTTGATAAGGAAAAGCTTTAACACGATGGGCAGGAATAAAAGTATTCCCAGGACAAAAAGGGCTAGCAAGACCAAGCTATATATGCCATTCTTGAAGCTTGACCAAAGTAGAAATACTGACCTCAGGCCATGGATAATTTTATCTGCAGTATCTACGACATCAATGCACAGCAGAGCAGCATTCTTGAAATTCATAAACTCCCTATGTGTTGTTACAATATCCAAGAAGTGTTAGAATTGTGCCAAATACACTACAAAGTGTCTTTAAACTTCTTCCTAATTATTACTACCACTGTAAATTCTAGAACTAACATGAATCCAATGGTATTTGGCATGATGCTCAAGATGGCTGCTTACCCTTAAATTCTGAACCTCCTTCCAATAATTTGAATAGGATAACGAGCATCAATCCATTCTTCCAAATGCTTATCTAAATCCTCTTGTATATTCAACACATTAGTAACATTTTTTGCTAAACCATTAACAAAAGTAGATGTCTTAACTTCTTGTGTCACAGCAATTGCAGAAGCAGTGGTGGTAGCAATTAATGTAATCAAAGCTGTTATAACAGCAATAATCAAGCCCACTACCCTCTTGCTTCTGCTTAAAGCCTTACTCATTTTTTCCAGTACTTGCAAGCTATTTTTAGAATACCAAGGTTCTGTGATACTCAGGGCACTAAAACAAAAGCTGGCTGATAGACCTCCATAACTGACATGCCAGATTTCAAAACGCAAACACAATTAGAAGGTGTACAATCAATGCAACATACATTAAATACTGTAGAAGAAACAAAAGTATTTTTAACTTGACAATTAAAAGAGCCTTAACACATGTACTAACACCTGTTTGAAATCCAGATCCTGCCCCAACTTTATGTCTTGATCAGTTTGATGGTTAGCTGTGAGCATCCGCCTCTGTATATGGCTGGCTCTGGCAGTGCCTCTCAGGAGACAGGTATACCAAGCTCCTGTCAGCATGCACTTCTGGACAGCCACAACAGTGTTTGCATATGGTGATTGCATCTGGGAGGGATCTCCAGGTGGAGCAGTCTCTGGATGGTTTCTCCTCCAGTTTCTGCACCACACATTGTCTCATATTTTCTCTTGTGAGTATTTGGTTACTCCTTCTAAGAAGGACCAAAGCACTCACACTTTGGTCTTTCTTTTTCTTGGGCTTCATGTGGTCTGTGAGTTATATCTTGGGTACTGTGAGATTTTGGGCTAATATCCACTTATCAATGAGTGCATACCATTGTTGTTCTTTTGTGATTGGGTTACCTCACTCAGGATTTTTCTAGTTCCATACATTTGCCTAAGAATTTCATGAATTCATTGTTTTTAATAGCTGAGTAGTACTCCATTGTGTAAATGTACCACATTTTCTGTATCCATTCCTCTGTTGAAGGATATCTGGGTTCTTCCAGCTTCTGGCTATTATAAATAAGGCTGAGATGAACATAGGGGACCTTGTGTCCTTGTTATATTTTGGAGCATCTTTTGGGTATATGCCCAGGAGTGCTCTAGCTGGATCCACAGGAAATGCTATGTCCAATTTTCTGAGGAGCCACCAGACAGATTACCAGGGTGGTTGTATCAGTTTACAATGCCACCAACAATGGAGGAGTGTTCCTCTTTCTTCACATCCTCGACAGCATCTGCTGTCATCTGAGTTTTTAATCTTAGCTGTTCTGACTGGTGAATCTCAGGGTTGTTTTGATTTGCATTTCCCTGATGACTAAAGATGTTGAACATTTCTTTAGGTGCTTCACAGCCATTTGGTAGTCCTCACTTGAAAATTTTTTACTGAGCTCTGTACCCCATTTTATAATAGGGTTATTTGATTGTCTGGAGTCTAATTTCTTGAATTCTTTGTAAATTTTGGATATTAGCCCTCTATTAGATGTAGGATTGGTAAAGATCTTTTCCCAATCTGTTGGTTGCCATTTTATTCTATTGACAGTGTCCCTTGCCTTACAGAAGTTTTGCAATTTTATGAGGTCCCATTTGTCAATTCTTGATTGTAGAGAATAAGCCATTGATGTCCTGTTCAGGAACTTTTCCACTGTTCTCATGTGTTCGAGGCTCTTCCCCACTTTCTCTTCTTTAGTTTCAGTGTGTCCAGTTTTATATAGAGGTCCTTAATTCACTTGGACTTGAGTTTTGTACAAGGAGATAAGAATGGATCTATGTGCATTTTCCAACATGTTAACCTCCAGTTCAACCAGAAACACCTGTTGAAAATGCTGTCTTTTTTTCTTTTTTACACTGGATGGTTTTAGCTCCTTTGTCAAAGATCAAGTGATTATAGCTATGTGGGTTCATTTCTGGGCCTTCAATTCTATTCCATTGATCTTCTTGCCTATCTCTGTACCAACACCATACAGTTTTTATCACTACTGCTCTGTAGTACAGCTTGAGGTTAGAGATGGTGATTCCCCCAGAAGTTCTTTTATTGTTGAGAATATTTTCGCTATTCTAGATTTTTTTGTCATTCCAAATGAATTTGAGAATTACTCTTTCTATCTCTGTGAAGAATTGAGTTGGAATTTTGATGGGAATTGCATTAAATCTGTAGATTGCTCTTGGCAAGATCGCCATTTTAACTATATTAATCCTGCCAATCCATGAGCATGGGAGATCTTTCCATTTCCTGAGATCAACTTTGATTTCTTTCTTTAGGAACTTGAAGTTCTTGTCATACAGATCTGTTGCTTGCTTGGTTAGATTCACATTGAGGTATTTTATATTATTTTTGACTATTTTGAAGGGTATCATTTCCCTAATTTCTTTCTCAGCTGTTTATCCTTTAAGTAGAGGAAGGTTATTGGTTCGTTTGAGTTAATTTTATATCCAGCCACATTGCTGAAGTTGTTTATCAAATGTAGGAGTTCTCTGGTGGAAGTTTTGGGATCACTTAAGTATACTACCATATCATCTCAAATAGTGAAATTTTGACTTCTTCCTTTCCAATTTGTATCCCTTTGATCTCCTTTTGTTGTCTAACTGCTCTGCTAGGACTTCCAGTACTACATTGAATAGGTAGGGAGAGAGTGGGCAGCCTTTTCTAGTCCCTGATTTTAGTGGGATTGCTTTAAGTTTCTCTCCATTTTTAGTTTGATGTGGCTACTGGCTTGCTGTATATTGCTTTTACTATATTTAGGTATGGGTCTTGTATTCCTGATCTTTCCAAGACTTTTACCATGAAGGGTGTTGAATTTTGTCAAATGCTTTTTCAGCATCTAGTAAGATGATCATGTGGTATTTTTTCTTTGAGTTTGTTTATATAGTGGATTACGTTGATGGATTTTTGAATATTGAACCATCCCTGCATTCCTGGGATAAAGCCTTCTTGATCGTGGTGGATGATTGTTTTGATGCGTTCTTGGATTCTGTTTGTGAGAATTTTATTGAGTATTTTTGCATCAATATTCATAAGGAAGATTGGTCTGAATTTCTCTTTCCTTGTTGGATCTTTGTGTGGTTTAGGTATGAGCATAATTGTGGCTTCATAGAATGAATTGGGTAGTGTTCCTTCTGTTTCTATTTTGTGGAATATTTTATAGAGAATTGGTATTAGGTCTTCTTGGAAGGTCTCATAGAATTCTGCACTGAAACCATCTGGTCCTGGGCTTTTTTTGTTTGTTGTTTGTTTGTTTGTTTGTAGGGAGACTTTTAATGACTGCTGTTATTTCTTTAGGGGTTATAGGACTATTTAGATGGTTTATCTGATCCTGACTTAACTTTGGTGTCTGATAACTATCTAGGAAAATGTCCATTTTATCTATATTTTCCAGTTTTGTTGAGTACAGGGTTTTGTAGTAGGATCTGATGATTTTTTGAATTTCCTCAGTTTCTGTTGTTATGTCTCCCTTTTCAGTTCTGATTTTACTAATTTGGATACTGTCTTTGTGCCCTCTGGTTAGTCTGGCTAAGGGCTTATCTATCTTGTTGATTTTCTCAAAGAATGAGCTCCTGATTTTTTTTGAATCTTTGTGTAGTTGTTTTTATTTCTACTTGGTTGATTTCATCCTTGAGTTTGATTATTTCCTGCCCTCTACTCTTCTTGGGCGTGTTTTCTTCTTTTTGTTCTAGTGCTTTCATTGTGCTATTAAACTCCTAGTGGGTGATCTCTCGAGTTTCTTTTTGTAGACACTTAGAGCTATGAGTTTTCCTCTTAGCACTTCTTTCATTATGTCCACAAGTATTGGTATGATGTGTCCTCATTTTCATTAAATTCTAAAAAGTCTTTAATTTCTTTTCTCTCTCTCTCTCTCTCTCTCCTCTCTCTCTCTCTCTCTCTCTCTTTCTTTCTTTCTTCCCTGACCAAGTTAACATTAAGTAGAGCATTGTTCATTTTCCAAGTATATTTGGGCTTTCTATTGATTTTATCATTATTGAAGACCAGCCTTAGTCCATGGTGATCTGATAGGATGCATGGAATTATTTCAATGTTTTTGTATCTTTTAAAGCTTGTTTTGTGACCAATTTTATGGTCAATTTTGGAGAAGGTACCATGAGGTACTGAGAAGAAGGTATATTCTTTTGTTTTTGGATGAAACGTTCTATAAATATCTGCTAAATCCATTTGGTTTATAACTTCTCTTAGTCTCACTGTGCTGCTGTTTAATTTCTGTTTCCATGATTTGTCCACTGATGAGAGTGTGTGTTTTGAAGTCTCCACTATTACTGTGTGAGGTGCAAAGTGTCCTTTTCTCTTTGGTAAAGTTTCTTTTATGAATGTGGGTGCCCTTGCATTTGGTACATAGATGTTCAGAATTGAGATTTCATCTTGGTTGATTCTTCCTTTGATGAGTATGAAGTGTCCATTCTTATCTTTTTTGATAACTTTTGTTTGGAGGTCAATTTTATTCTGTATTAGAATGGCTATTCCAGCTCATTTCTTGGGACCATTTGCTTGGAAAATTGTTTTCTAGCCTTTTATTCTGAGGTAGTGTCTGTCTTTGTCACTGAGTTGCATTTCCTGTATGCAGCAAAATGTTGGGTCCTGTTTACGTATCCAATTTGTTTGTCTATGTCTTTTTATTGGAGAATTGATTCCATTGATGTTAAGAGATATTAAGGAGAAGTGATTGTTTCTTCCTGTCATTTTTGTTATTAGAGGTGGAGTTATGTTTGTGTGGCTATCTTCTTTTGTGTTTGTTGGAAGAAGATTACTTTCTTGCTTTTTCTAGGGTATAATTTTCCTCCTTGTGTTGGAGTTTTCCTTTATTTTCTTTTGTAGGCCTGGATTTATGGAAAGATATTGTGTAAATTTGATTTTGTTCATGGATATGCTTGGTTTCTCCATCTATGGTAATTGAGTGTTTTGCTGTGTATAGTTGCCTGGGCTGGAATTTGTGTTCTCTTAGGGTCATGTATGACATCTGTCCAGGAATCTTTCTGGCTTTTATATTCTCTGGTGAAAGTCTGGTGAATTCTGATAGGTCTTCCTTATACTTTACTTGAACTTTTTCCGCTTACTGCTTTTAATATTCTTTGTTTTGTGCATTTGGTGTTTTGATTATTAAGCAAATAATAATCAAATTTGCTGTGATGGGGGAATTTCTTTTCTGATCTAGTCTACTTGGAGTTCTGTAGGCTTCTTGTATGTTTATAAGTATCCCTTTCTTTAGGTTAGGGAAGGTTTCTTCTATAAGTTTTTTGAAGATATATTTACTGGCCCTTTAAGTTGGGAATCTTTGCTTTCTTCTATACCTATTTGCCTTATGTTTGATCTTCTCATTGTGTCCTGGATTTCCTGGATGTTTTAGGTTAGGAGTTTTTTGCATTTTTTATTTTCTTTGACAGTTGTATCAATGTTTTCTATGATATCTTCTGCACCTGAGATTCTCTCTTCTATCTCTTGTATTCTGTTGATGTTGCTTGCATCCATGACTCCTGATCTCTTTCCTAGGTTTTCTATCTCCTGGGTAGTCTCCCTTTGGGATTTCTTTATTGTTTCTACTTCCATTTTTATGTCCTGAATGGTTTTGTTCAAGTCCTTCACCTGTTTGGTTGTGTTTTCTTGTAATTCTTTAAGGGATTTTTGTGTTTCCCCTTTAAGGTCTTCCACCTGTTTACATGTGTTGTCCTGTATTTCTTTGAGGGAGTTATTTATGTCCTTCTATCATCATCATGAGAAGTGATTTTAAATCTGAATCTTGCTTTCCTGTGTCATGGGGTATTCAGGACCTGCTATGGTGGGAGAACTAAATTCTGATGATGCCAAGTAATGTTGGTTTCTGTTGCTTATATTCTTGTGCTTGCCTTTCGCCATCTGGTTATTTCTAGTGCTACCTTCACTCACTATCTTTGACTGGAGCCTGTCTGTCCTGTTATCTTGGTTGTGTCAGAACTCCTCAGAGTCCAGCTGTCTGTGATCCCGAGACCCTGGTTGTGATAGCTCCTGGGAGTCAGGCTGCTTCTGGGCTCCTGAAATCCTGGTGTGCCCAAGCTCTTGAGATTCTGTAATCCTATTATCCTATGTTCCTATATGCTAGAGCTCCTGGGGGGGTCCAGCCTCCTCTGGGTTTTGGGCGAATTGGGTGCAGAGTTGAAGCCTTAGGTTTGCTCCAGGTGCAGGCATATACCATATACCAGAATGGCCCCCACCACTGGCCTTGAGGGAGTTCCTTGTTCCCTGTTGGTCCAGAATTACTTCCTATTTAGGGATGGGGTTGTGGTCTACTCACCTACACTCTTGGGCCTGTTGGAGCGCCTGGGAGTCCAGCCTCCACTGGGTTTTGGGGGCTTGGGTGCAGAGCTGAAGTCTTAGGGCTGCTCCAGGTACAGGTGCAGATTGGAAGGCTGTAAGACCTTTTAAAAGGCACCTAAAGTACATAGACCTGAATTACATTTGCTGTGAGACAAGGTCATGAAACAGCTGGTATTGTACATCTATAATTATGTTGACTAAGCATTATGCCAGATTGACAGAAGATAGAATCATAGGGAAGAAGGAATCTTAATAGAGAAACTTCCTCCATAGGATTGGCTGGTAGACAGTCTCTAGGGCATTTTCTTGATTGATGATACATGTGGGAGGACCCAGCCTTTTGTGGGTGGTGTCACTTTGGGGGTGGTAGTAAGAAAACACAGAGCAGGCCAGGAGAAGCAAGCCAGTAAGCAGCACTATTCCATGACATCTGCACCAACTCCTGACTCGAGGTTCCTGCCCTGTTTGAGTTCCTGCCTTGACTTCTTCTATGATGAATTGCTATATGAAAGTGGGAGTGACATAAATCCCACCCCTAAAGTTGCTTGAGGTATTTTGTCACAGCAGTAGTAATCCAAACTACAACAGATACATATGGATGTATGTATATGTAAGACATTTAGAGAGGGGAAAATCAGAAAGCAAGTGGTGGATATTCTGGGGTTTAGGGGATTCTGTCACTGTTTTGTATAAAAAGCCATATGGTTTGAATCGTGACACTGAAAAGTGCGATTTTCATAAAAAGAGTAAAGATACTTAGTCTAAAATTAGACAATAGAATTTTGGGTGCAGCTTCTTTTTGAGTCTTGTAGAAGGCTTTAGAGTAGGGGCCTGAAAACTTCAGGTTAATATCTGCCTCTAGTACGACATCAGTTTGGTAAAACTACCCCCATCCTTCTGTATTTTTTATCTGTATATTATTGTAAAAGGCCCCACCCTAAACCTCAGTAGATCGCCCATAACTTAATACAACTGACACCATGATAAAACATCATTCAGACCTTGGAACCCAGCACATGGGCAGCAACTCCTGCCAAAACAGTAACAAAGACCTAGTCCACCTGCCAAAACAGGAACACATGCTACGGTGACAGTCTCAGGATGCATCTGGGAAAGTTCCAATACATACTAACCTTGTTTTTTGGCTTCTGTTGTTCTATGTCTTGCTGATTGTTCTTGTTAACTGAAGTATGTCAACAACGGATGTGTTTTTTGTGCTTAAAAAGCCAAGAAGAGTGAAGTTCAGGGGTGTATGATTTGTGGGAGCCTCCTTGCAGTTGTTAGCTGGCTCTAAAGACTTTCTATTTGGCTTTGAGAGTCCATATGTTCTCTGAAAGAGTTATCCCACAATATTATAGCACCCAGATACAATGTAAATGCAATATGTTTTATATTGTAGAGTCTGGGGAAAGAATGGCAAATGAAATCTCTACATGTTCCAATTAGATGCTGTTTTTGACAACACATTTGGCTCATCACATCTTGACTCAGCAGAAGCTGTGGGTACAGAAGGACTCTATGTAACTTCCATCTCATGAATAAAATGTCTCTTCAAGTTCAAAGCACTTGCATTGAACTTGGTCTTGGGTGCTAAAGAGATGGCTCAATGGTTAAGAACATGCAGTGCTCTTGCAGAGGACTTGAGTTTAGTTCCCAGCACCCATGTCAGGCTACTCACAGTTGTCTGTAACTCTAGCTTCAGAGGGATCTAATGCCTCTGCCCTCCATAAGTACCAATATTGCCCCTACCCATTCTGAAGCTAAGAAAATGAAGGTCCCATAGAGGGAAGACTGGATCATCATGCTTTGGGTTGTTAAAATATGTATTATAACACTCATACTCATGTCTTCTGTTCTCTAGTTCCTCTTCTTTTATCCAAGGCACTTTATAAGCTATACTATATGTTTAAACTGAGTGGTTCTAGCTAATACAGAGAGCTTTGATGGAGGGCTAGGCTGTTTCCTAGTAGAGCTTTGCACTGAGCATCATTGGACGAGAAGATGAAAGGCTGCCTGACAAAGTTAATGTGGAGAATAAGTTAATGCTTCCTCTTGGATGAATCAAAAATTATCTCAGTAATGACTCACAAGAAGGCAGTAGACAAAAAGGACAATAATAAGACAAAAATATTTTATAACTAAAATGCAAAATAGCTCTGCAAAGAGTTACATTAATCCTTTTTAAATTTTTTTCCATACTTTACAGTGCTTTGGTAGTTGGGGTCCTGTGGAGATGGAAGAATAGGCCACTTGGAATTAGCTATTATTTTTATTAATTTTTGTAAATGGGTGTTTTGCCTGCATGTATGTCTGTGTACTAAGTATGTACCTTTTTTTGCCCACAGGTGTCTAAAGAGGATATCTAACCACCTGTAACTGTGGTTGTGAGCTGCCATATGCGTGTTAGAAATCAAAACTGAGTCCTTTGGAAGATCAGCAAATACAACTATGGAACTACCTCTCCAGTCCCAGGATTAGTTAATTCTTGGAAAAATCAAACAACATTCCTGTTTACAGGTCTTTGATATACAGATCAAGAGGTCCTGAGTCCACATATCCACAGCTTCCTATAATCAAGCTCCTGTAATATATCCATCCCAACCTTTGACTAGGTATTGGATAAGACTCATAAACTACAGAATCTTAAGCATGTTTAGCTGCATCTTGCTTGGACCACTCATTCCAGGACAACCACACTCAAGGCTATGGACTTGCCCATCTTTTCTCTCATTCCTGACTCTGTGGCTTTCCTCTGAGTCCTTTCTGTGGCTCTAGGTAGTGTTCTGTCCCCTCCTCTCAGGGAACATGAGCAACAAACTACAATTTAATGTGATTGTCTCCTGAGTTTTGGCCTAGCCATACCAACTGAAAAAATTCCTAGGTACATTTTATGACTCAATACACTCCAGTCAGTGTAGGTCATCAAGATTTTCAGAATGGATTCAGCTCAGTGGTCCTGTACTTGCTAGCCAGATTGAAGGTCATCGCTTCCATTTTTAGGACTTCAAAATCAGAACTACCAAACAAAACAGATGAGACCTCCTATATGGTCAGAAATATAAACAAGGTCAAACTACTATGGATTTACATGCTCACTTTGCTAATCAAGATTACACAGAACTTATTCTATGGCTAGAGGAGCCCCATGGAAGAGTGAATGGCATTTAAAATGTATTAGAAGGAAGTACGGAAAATTGTTTGGCTGACCTAAGGATTGATATGAGAATTAACTCAGATGGTCTATATCAAGAGGCTTGGGAGGAACATTCATTGTGGAAATAAATTCTGTGGACAATTGAAGCAATTCTTTTCAGAATCTAGTTCAACGATATCTCAGTGAATAAATATAGAAGCTGTACTGTGAATGAGTGGCCACTGTCTGACTTTCACAGAAGAGTTGGCCATTTTCATTCAAAAGCTTCTAGTCAGTCCTCCCCAGAGAGTCTGAGCTCTTACACCCTGCTGCTAGAGTAACTTGACAACAGGAAGCTGTCAACTGATTGTTCAGGCTCCAAGGAGCTTTTAACAGGGCATCCAGGTCTATTTCTTTGCATTCACATTATCAATTTACTTGCAAAAGGGAAATGTTATATGTGATCAAGAGCCAAACACTTGAACCTCGTATCAAGGGAGCAGTTTAAAAACACTCCTGTGTCTGGGATGGCATTCTACTGGCCCTTGGTACAGGAATTTGGCCCAGACTATTGGTGCTTCTGAATGCTTCTGTTTTAAAAACGCTGCTGTCAGTCATTACTTGTAAGACCTGGGGAGACATGGGTTTGGGGAAGAACAGGAGAGAAGTTGTAGTCTATGACTCTTTATATGCCTGTGCCTAGCTGTAGACTATGGATCCAGATTTTCTCAATCTGGAGATACAGAGCTGTATTTCAGTGATGTCCTGAGGAAAGATGAAATAGAATGGTTGTAGGGAAAGCATAAATAATGCAGGTCCTTGTACCCCAGCAGCTCTGGGTCCTTACTAAAGTTGGATTCAGGTTTCTCTGCACTGTAACACTTGCTTATGTGGGGTGGGGCTCACTAAGAACTGAGTTTCTTCCACCCATCCATCCCCTCTATAGTTTTCACACTGACTCTTGAGTACTACTTCATCTCACAGATGGGACTCAGAGGTTTGAAGACTGTGTTTTGTGCAAAGGCAGTGAAGTACAGAGTGTGGCTGCAGCCTGGTCTCTCCAGAATGGGAGCCTATGTGATTAGCTCACCCTCCACAGCCACAGCTGCCATATAACTGACCATCCCCGTAGCTGACCAGATTCTCAGGCTGATTTCCAAAGGTGAACAGTCGGCCAAGCCTTCTGGAAACAATTCAATTTAAAATATGTTTCTCTCTCCCCTGAGACACTGTGACTGGTAACCCATGCTCTCCTGCTGGAGGCTCATGAGGTCTTGGAATTACTAACTTCTGCTGTTTTCAGGAAACTATTGACTTCTGAGGCCAGTAAATTTGCATGAAGTCTAAAATACTATTTGTGAGCCAGGATGCTTCGTCTTAAATGAAGGTGGGGTCTGCTTTTTCACGGGAGGTCCTCTCACTTCTGATCCTTTAGGGAAGGCCCAGTAAGTTTATGGGGAAAGGTCACAGACCCTTCATCGTCGACCTGTTAACCTTTCTGGTGTCTGAATACTCTCTCCCACTCTCCATCTCCATGCCGAGTAGCCTGTTTTTTATGTGACATGTTTGCTATTGTGCTGCTGTCCTCCCATATCATCTGCACCTATTTTCCCTTTAGTTCCTTTTCAACGTTTTGTAGCCTCTACCCACATTCATGCACATATAAAACATAAAAAGCCTTGGGTCAATATATGGGATAAAACATTCAGTATTTGCATTTCTGCATGAGTATGTATGTGTACATGTATGCATGCATTTGTGCTCATGTACATGTGTGTATGTGTGTGCACCTACGTGCACAGGCATGCACATGCTTGTGCATTCACACAGGTATATATGTCTATGTATGACCATGTCTGTGGAGGTTCAAAGTGATTGACTTCAGTTTTCTTCATTGTTCACTATCCATTTTGTTTTGTGAGGTAGAGTCTTCCTATCTCATAAATAGGAAGTAGGAGGATCCTACTCCCTACTCCTGATGCTGGAGTTTACTGACTCTGGCCAGTCTAGCTGGCAGCTACCCCAGGATCTCTTGTCTCTGCCTTTGAGTGCTAGGACTACAGGTGGCTGCCATGCATGCCTGGCTTTCATGTGTGTCCCAGGGATCTGAACTCTGGTCTGCACCCTAATGGAACAAGCACTTGATATACTTAGTCGTCTTCCTAGCCGTACAATATTTATCTGTCTGAGTCTAGACTACCTTGCTTAATATAGTTTTTAGATCCACCACTTTCTTCTATTTTTTCTTTACAACTGACTAAAGTTCACATATATTTCCAATGTCCGCTTCTCTGTTGAGGGGTAGACTAGATAGTCTATGCTGATTCTATCTCCTTGCTGTTGTTAATCATTTAGTAGTAAATATGAATGAGTCCTTTGAGTATTTGCCCAGAAATGGTATAGTTGGGTCATTGGTGGTTCTGTTTTTAATTTCAAAAACAAAACAAACCCAACAAAACAAAACAAAACAAAACATAAAACCCCCTCCATCTTGATGTCTACAATGTCTATCCAGTTAGCTCCTTAATCCTTAATCATGAAGTCACATAGTGCCTTGGATGTGTGGTATTACCTCGGCCTGGATATCAGATCCAAGCAGAATGGAGGCTGTAGGGGAAGTGGAGTAGAGAGGACACCTTGGCATTTGAAACAATGTGAATCCATGTCTGATAATACATCTTGAGACTTTATTCCCTCCCTGAGGCTTGGTTCCCTCCATCACTAGAGAGAGACCATTCTGTCTTCAAATGATTGCTGCAGATATGCAGAGACAGAGCAGTGTGTGTGTAAATCCCTCCACCCTCTGCACTATGCCAGGCCTCAACCCTGCTACTTATTCCATATGTCTCCCCACTCTCCTCTCCCTTCTTGTCTTCTCTATTCCTATTTTCTCCATCCCACTTCCCAGGAGCCACATGCTGCCTTGTGCGCTAGTACGACAAGAGAAAAGGGCATCTCCTTGGCTTGTGGAAAGTGTCTTGGAAGGTGGGATAACAGCCTTTTAGTTACCCAAGCATAACCATGGTACCCCAGCTCTTCCTGTCTAATGTTATGGGAGCCAGAGAATGTGGGGATGCACACCATGGACTCTGTTGGCCCTGCCTTCTTCATAACAAAAGGAGAAACCCTGAAGGAAGAAGACAATGTTTCAACATTCCTTCAAAATAAAGCCACATTTAAAAGATAGTCCTGCTGCAGTAGAACAGAAGGAAATCTCCCTCAGAGCCAGCGGGTCACTGTGCTTCCCCTGTGTATGAAACCAGCAGTCTATGCTGCTGCTGGCTTCCTCATTTCAAGAATTAATTTTCTATTACGAGCAAAATTAATGACTTTAGCCAATTTCTTGTGCTCATAAAGCTGTGCTTTTCATTGCCAAGGTTAACAGCCTGCTGGTGATGTGGTCTCCTGGCAGAGTGCCCATTGGGAACTGGGATTGGGTAGGGAGAAGAGCAGGGGAGAAATTCATAGCTGCATTGGCCACCCCTCCCCCAATTCAAGATTACCTCATAATGCCAACATGTTAACCTCTGGCTTAAAATGTAGCTCGTTGCATAATTTGACTGACAGTGGTTACAGTCTTGGCACCTACTGGGCCTTCTTTCTATACAGGGGCCATGAAGGTATGCTGAAAGGTGTGGCATTTGGGCGCATTGGCTGGAACTGCAGATGAATAGGAGTTACTACTGGGTTGTCTAAGGATGGAGAAGGTTGCATTCCATATATTATGGACAGGATGAGGTCTCAGAGCATGGCTTGCTCTAATAGTCTCAGAGTCCCAGAAAGAGCACAGTAAATATATGCTGAAGGCCAAATAAGAGATGAGCAAGGGTTTCTTCATGCTTGCCTTGGGCCTAGAGACAGACTTCTATAGAACTTGGCACCCTCCATACATTTCCCACCAGGCCAGGAGTCACTGCTCCAGAGTCACCTGTCCAACGTCAACCTATTGTTTATTTGTCTAAATCAAGTGTCATAGGCAAATAGCTGTTCTCAATCTGCTACATATGGCCTATGGCTGCTTTTGTACTATAAGGGCAATATGGTAATGGACAAAAATACTCTGAACTGTTAAATATTCGCTACATAGCTTTTACATCACAAGTCAGAAGACCATGCTCTTGGCTCTTTTTGCTACTCACCGAGAACATTCCTCATACATGATCTTAAATATTCCTGTCCTCTGTTCTGATGAGTTGAGTCTAGAGTAGGAGCAAGGTGTTGATGCTTATAAGGCAATGGACTGCAAAGTCAGGCCCTGCTGTCCAGGGACCCATGCTTGCATCTTGGCTTGAACTAGTCCCTGACTATATAATAATGACAGTGGTGGTAACAATGGTAAATGGAGAAACAATTTCATAAATCACTCTAGTTCATTTAGAATCTCACAAGGCATGTTCAGAGAGGCAAGGCTTTTAAAACTCATTTTGCAGATGGTGACACCAAGTCTCAGAATAAGAGAATAAATGGTGACCTTGAGTCAGTTAAGAAATATATTTTTCTCTTAGAGAGAGAGAGGAGAGAGAGAGAGAGAGGAGAGAGAGAGAGAAAGAGAGAGAGAGAGAGAGAGAGAGAGAGAGAGGGGAGATCCAAAATCAATATCTCAAATGAAATAAAAATCTTTCTTTCTTCCCATAGCTGAGTGAAGACATGATGGGCGATATGGGTGATTTCCTGTGACTTAGGAGCTGTATTCTCAGCACATTATTTTCCAGTTTTCAGGTCTCCTTTCATACCCAAGAGTGGCCAAGAGTGGCTCAAGCTCCACCCATCATATTTATGTTCTGGATAGGAGAGGTGTGGGAAATCACAAAATGCAAAGGAAGACACTTCTTTACAAAGGTTACCTAAAACCTCTTGTTTATATCTTACTGGTGAAAAATTTAGTCAGATGGCCAGAACTACTTGAAAGGGAGGCTGAGGAATGTTTTGTGGCAGTGCATGTTGGCACCTTGCATAAAAGAAATACATACTTTCAATAAGAATGAACACTGGTATAAAAATATGAAAATAACCATAACCAGACTTCTTTGTGTGCAAAGAGATGTAGATCCAAGCTTCAGTTTTTGTCAGTTCATCTCCTAGCTTCTCAGCTCTTTATGCAACAGTAACTGTGATAGCATCTTTAACCTGATCTTTGCTGGTATGTGACTCCCATTGTTTTGAGAGAATTCCTAATATGAGGTTGTAGTGGTTTGTATATGCTTGTCCAATGTAGTGACACTATTAGGAGGTGTGGCCTTGTTGGAATGGGTGTGTCACTGTGGGGTGGGCTTAAGACCCTCATCCTAGCTGCCTGGAAGTCAGTCTTCCACTAGCAGCCTTCAGATGAAGTTGTAGTACTCTCAGCTCTGCCTGCACCATGCCTGCCTAGATGCTGCCATGCTCCCATCTTGACGATAATAGGCTGAACCTCTGAACCTGCAAGCCAATCACAATTAAATGTTGTCCTTTATAAGACTTGTCTTGGTCATGGTTTCTGTTCACAGAAGTAAAACTCTAAGACAGAGGTGCTGGATAAAATCTGGTGATTACACCTCTGTCTTTTGCTGTAATTCCCACCTTATAGCCACTGTTTATAAATGTTTCAGTTAGGACCCAGCTGTACTGAGGTATTTTTTAGATTTTTGAAAAAATTTCAACTCATACAAGATGAAGGCTAGAAAATGTCTATTTTCTTTTCCCATCCATTTGGATGTCCCCTAGTTCTATCTGAAGCCATCTCTCTTTAAAGATTTTTATGGAGAATGGCAAGAATGATTTGAACCACACCAGCATCTTTTATTTGTACCATTCTTGATGGTATAACCTCTTCGTGGAATTTGACCACTTTGCTATTGCCCTTGAGAGCTGTGGACTTTCCAAAATGAAATTTCCCTCTCTAGGGGCTGCACAATGCCCTTAATTGCACATCGAACTTGGTCATGCAGCTCGCCTGCCTAACAAGAAATGCTGTCAGTCAGACATTTCAACTCTCTGTTAACAGAGATCTGACATCAGTTGCCTGAAACACATAAAGGCTCAGCTGATAGCCAGTACTCACTGTGTAACCAAATTCCATCATGAACACTGGGCTACACACTTCAGCCTGAGCCATAAACCACACCATTCAGTAATTCTTTCTGAAAAGAGGCAGAATTCTTCTCTTGCCTATTGGAGCTGCTTTAAGATGAAGTGAGATACAGTGTAAAATGCTATATGAATATTTGATGTTATTATGAATGTGTTTGTCCATTTGCATTTTAAACAGAATGTTCTGTGTCTAGATCCAAAGGGCTAACAATGTGGATTTGGCATTTCAGGCAGCACACAGAAACAGTCATTAAGATAAAGCACAGGCAGCAGTTTGAAGCCTCTTCTCGATCTTCCTTTATAAATTCCTCCTTCCAATGCTTCTTTAATTCCTTTAAAACTCAGTAAGTGTGTAGCCAAACTGGTATCGTGGGGTCACCTCATATGGATCCAGAATTTTGGAAAAGAATCTCCAGTTCCCATGCTCTAAGGAAGTATGAATCTTTCCTCATGGGAGTTGTCACATAGAAGATTGGGTGCACAGTGTGGCAGAAACAAAGATACACAGCCTTGAGGCACAGTATGTCACAGATCTCCTCACAGAGGTGACGAGTATGCTATACAGGGTGCTGGGGGAAAGGCATCCTCTCTGGCAGACTCTGGCCAACTTGGCTTGTGCAGAAAAGAGCCCAGACATGCCATATGGGAGGACATTTTGTGGAAGTCATTAGCAGGCTTGGAATGGCATAATTCAAATTGTTAAGAGAGAAGGAAGCCGGAAGCCCTGTAGATAGGGAGCAGAGCCACAGAGGCAGCTAGGAGGAGGAGGAGGAGGAGGAGGAAGAGGAGGAGGAGGAAGAAGAGGAGGAGGAAGAAGAGGAGGAGGAGGAAGAGGAGGAGGAGGAAGAAGAAGAGGAGGAGGAAGAGGAGGAGGAGGAAGAGGAGGAGCAGGAGGAGGAGGAGGAGGAGGAGGAAGAGTAGAAGGAGAAGGGAAGAAGAAAGAAGAGGAAGATTCTAGCCATTCCAGGCTGTTTTATGTAGGGCTATTGTTCTCATGAGGAGGGAGATGGGGCTGTCATGATAGAAAGCCCCAAGCCATGCCTAGAAAACATTTCTCAAGTACAGATAAATCAAAGTAAGCCCAAGCCCTATTTAATAAATTCCCTGTTTCATAACATCAATTGCTACCAAGATCTTTAATTTTTCCAAATCATTATAAAACAAAGTGCCAAAACTACAAAGAGGAAATGGAAACCATTACTGAGAGTTGACTGCTGCTATTCCTGTGCTCTTTGACCTTCTGACTGCTCTCTGTGGATGCCTGAACTGATATAATCTTACAGGGTGGAATAGCATGGTTTCTGTTTTATATTGTTCCCTTCTTCCTTAGCATTTCAGGGATGTCTGTTTGATTTAGTGCCATAGGTCTCAGCTAGACAATTGCGGGAAGCCTGGGTTTGTCTGTCTGGGCAAACTCTTACAAGGTACCCCTCATGTCTAACTGTGGGCACCCTGAGGTCTGTGGATTCAAAATGATCCAGTACTAGTCTCATCTATAATTGTGGGCACATGTTCTTTAGGAGAGAGCTCAGGTTTAGCTCCACCAGGAGAGAAACAAAATAAGCAGAGCTGCATGCAGTTACCTGCCCAAGCCCATAAGGGATCATGGAGCAACTGCTTATGAAACAGACCAGTAGAGTTCAGGTCACCTCAAGATGGACTCTGAGGGGCTCAATCTGTACCACTTAGTGGGTATGAGGGGCTTGCTTTCCCCTTCTCTAGAATACTGCTCACATGTCAAGGGGCCAAAGCCTTGGGCTGGCAGAGGAGTTTTTGAATTTTTTCTCCTCTAGCATTTGCTGCCTCCATTATATTGCTGTTAACTTTTGCTCGAGTGGTCAATCAACAGTGTACTATTCTTCTATTGCTAAACATTACTTAGCTAGGATTCAGACTTGGAGTAGGTCGTGTCACTGCTTTCATGCTTTAGTAGATTCTTAGTGCCTACAAAGTTCTTATTCACATCAACAGAAAACACTACACAACACAACAAAATACCCTTGCAAGGTCATTGTGGCTGCTTCTAACCTCCCTGAACCAGACTACCTTCTGCCAACATGCCATCTTCCCACCGACATTTCTCTTCCTATTATCATTCAGACCTCCTCTTTCCAGGAAACTCACCTCTGCCTCATGCCTGCAGCTACCCTGTAAAACGGCTCACTGTAGACCATGGATCTCTGTCATCCACCAAACACGGGCCTCTTTACCCTGTCTGTGGGCCTATAGCATGCAGTTTATAGAGTTGTAGTCAGTCTGTCTCCTGTGAATGAGTGAGTGCTAGGAGGTTTATCTCACTAACATTTACCTTTAAAGTTGTGTCATGTGCTCATGGAAGAGAGTTAAAGGAATGAAGCCGATTATAGTCATGCAGGGGACTTACAGCCCATATGCACATGCTTGCCACTAGCTACCTGGAAGTTTTTCCATGTTGGTGAACTTGGAGCTCAGCTGGGTGAGGTGATTTCACTGTTCAGAGGTCTCCTCTGGAGTTCAGGCATGATTCTAGCTTTGCCTTTCAGCTGCTGTGTGTGACAGTGGACAAATTATTGTATCTCTCTTGGCCTTACTACTACAATGAACATGGAGTCCCTTATGTCCCTTTCACATTTCCAGTTCTGCCATGCTGAGCTGGGAGTTCATCCTGTTCTGAGAACTGCACAACAAGTAGAGGCTTTGGGGAAAGCAGAAAGGAAGGAAACAGAGAGTGCTGGACTCTTCCATTTCATTCCCCATGGGAGATCGTCATAAGTGTGGCATCCCTGCAGACTTCTAAGAAGAGTCACAGATAATGGGAGTTTCATAATTAAAGCTACAGACGTTTCTCTGTCCCCATAAATGAGCCTTGGTTTCTTCTTGTCCCTCATGGTCTCTTCATGACCTCAGAGGATCATGCCTAGAAAGTTGGGCTCAGCACTTCAGAGACAAATGCTACCTCTTTTGTCCCCTGTGCCACTAGAATCCCATGTCCCAAATGATCTTGTCTCAAATCAAAAGGTGGGAGCTCTCCAGTCAGAGTTGCAGGGCCCTTGGGATCTTTTACATCAATAGGAATTCCAGAATCTCCTGTGGCTATTTCAGAGCAAGCTGTGTTACCTTCACGTTCATGCTGCAGAGTCTGGCTAATATGCCAACTTCATCTAAGTTTGAATTGTGGCCCTGAGCTGTAAGTACCTCACACACAATCAGCAACTCTCAGTGGTGACATGCATCTTTAGTCTTGTTTTAAAAATGGAAGATGAAGAAATAAAATGTCCTATAAATAATTCTTTTTCACCATAAGGTACAGATAGTAAAGGGATCTATAGGAAAATGTTCTAGAAGCAGCATGTAGTTCTTTACTTGATAAGCAAAGATCTGGAACATGGAGAAAGGACATTATGGTTTAAATGGGTCACCTGAGTTTCCTTGTTGGAAATTTAGTAATGAAAGTCATGGGTTAGTGGCATTTAGATGGCTGGTCAAGGGTAGAGTTTTGGGTAAGTTATTGAGATTGGGTGAGGTGATAAGACTGGAGTTTGTATAATAGTATCAGTGGTTTGGTAAGATTCAGACTGGTATACTTAGTTTTGCTTTTGCCATGTTATGAGGCAGGAAAAGGTCCTTGACAGACACTGATCAGGGACATGTTCTTAGTTTTCCCAGACTCTAGAGCCAGAAACTAAACAACTGTGTTTTCCTTATCAATTGATAATACTCATATATTCTGCTATAACACTAGAAAACAGAGTAAGACAGATGGATTGGTTCACCCCAAACAGGGTGGGTAGAAGTTAGATATCTGATCCCTAGCTCAATATGTTTGACTGTAGAGGTATATTTTTTATAGCCTTTGTTTTCTTAGGGACAAAGACTCCTAAACCAAGCAGTTCAATGTCTATCAAGATGACTCTCAGGCAGTAGGAAGTAGTTGTGCCAAGAAATGTCTGGCTTCTTTGAAGGCTGGTGGAACTGCCCGAAATCCTTTTGAGATTACTTTTTGGGGGAACACATTGATGTTAGGGTCTTTAGTTCCTAGGATCCCTACAGTTTGAATTTAATAAGTTGGTATGACAGCAAGGTAGTAGTCCTAAGCCCCTAAAAATAGGGAACATTTACCAAGATCCAGAGTTTCATGAGGGGCCATCTAAGCCCAACCATGTTCTTTCCATTTGCCAAATAAATACACCTCTGTGTTGGGCATGCGCAGAGAGTGGAGATGGCAGAGACAAGGATGCTACACACAGCAGAAATTGTGTCTAGTGTTAAGCACAGTTTCAGAAAGGTTTTAGAGGTATAAAGAAACAAAGGCAGTACAGGTTCTATTTGCAGCATTGTGTTGGTATGCTTTTGTGTGTGAGTGGTGCTATCATTGCTCATTGATAGAACCAAAGAATCAGAAGCATGAGAATTGATCTCAGGGATCAGAGAAATCAGGGCTGGCATTGAGTCCAAAGATGCTACCTGGCTGAGAAACAGAAGTCCAGGACTAAGACAAAGCTAAAGATTGGAGAGTTGTAGTCTCCCAGTCAGAGTCCAGATCTGCATGTTGTGAGGTTGCTGTGGACTGGAGTTGGGAATGAAACTTGAGGCTTGCCCCCTGCAGGGCCCTGATTGCCAGCCAAGCCTGTTCCATTCCTTTAATGGGACTTGGAGTCAGTTGCTGTAGAGCGTTACTCAGTTCTCTGCTCTAGCTCTGGTGTGGTGCTGAGGAAGGGAGAAGGGACCAAAAGAAAGGACAGACTAACCAGGTCCCAGTTTTTGGCTTTTGAATCTCTCTTTTGCCTATTACACAAAACAGCAAATCTTCAAGAACTCATGTTCAAGATGTGACTGGGTGTCCCTTTTCTCAGCTTCAGAATGGAAAGGCAAATTTGGGTAAGAGCAGTTGGCACAAGAACAAACTGGAGTGCCAATGACTCCCCTCAGTTTGTTCTTGGCTTGGGTCAGGCAAGCTGGCATGGAAAGCATTCCTTGGGGGCCTGTTTGCAGGGATCTGCAGAAGCCTGGAACCAGTTAGGAAATGACCACAGTCCAGGAGCATCTCAGCTGAAAGGTGGAAGACAAATATCTGTCAAGGGTTTCTTAGAGCTAGAGTGAACAGTCTGAAATTTGCCATTTGATCCTGATTTTTTTTTTAACAAATTGTGTGAGTAGCTCCTATTTTAAAGATGTGTACCTTAGTCTCAGATAGGTTATGGGCTTTGTCCTAAATCACATAGTTTGTGAGTAGGATAACTGAGATTTGAACCTAGGTGCCTGCCTTTAGGTTTCAGTTGCTCCTGACTTGAGAGGAGGTGGACTTTGAGCAGTGCTTTAAGTATGGCAGTATGACAATCTTTCAAGGAACAGAAGGAATAGCATGAACAATATAGGCTTCTAATCTTTACAAAGGGGAAGGAATCTGAGGGAGGTCACAGATTGAAGGTGGGGAAGCTGGGGGCAGAAGGGAGGAGAAGAAGGAAAGGGGATAGAAGCTTTGAAGAGGAGCAAATGGGAAGCAAGGGCTCCTGGTGCTGCTTCCAGCTGTGGTCTGGGAATTGAATGTGAGAGGAAAAAGCTGACTATAAGGGGATACAGAGGAACTGAGTGAGGTGGAGAAGGAAAGGGGCTAAAGCACGGGCCTCCAAGATATCCTTTAAGGCTCTGACTTCTGCTCTCATAAGAGCTCATGTCATTGCTGGATCCAGGACTCAGAGTCATTCAGATTGGGCTCAGCTTCCCCCGCTCCTCCCTCCATCACATCTCCTTTCATAGTTTAGAGCCAAAGATTAAAACTGTCCAGAAGGATTTTTTTTTTGAGCTGCTGTATTAGTCAGAGTTCTCTAGAGGAACAGAACTAATAGAATGACTCTATCTGTCTGTCTGTCTGTCTATCTATCTATCTATCTTCTATCTATCTATCTATCTATCTATAGGATTTTTAAAACTGGTGTGCCCAGTCATCTAGGTTTTCATTAATTCTATATGTACTCCAGTTGATGACTTGGAACAGCTACCATATGCTTTTGAATTCGCTGTCTCCACTGGTATTTTTCTCTTTGGGGGACCAGAGTGTAGACATCACAGTATCTCCATTCTCGAACCCAAGGAAATAGGTTTCTGTCTGTTTTAGGGTTGAGACTTCTCTCTCCTTCCCCTGTCTGGAGCATCCTTGGCTTTCATCTATTGCAGAAAGCCTTTGCCTTAATGCTGTACCAGCTTAACTATTGCATTTATTCAACCTACTGTCTTAGTGTTGAGTAGCTTTCTTGCATCTCATCACATTTAAATGGATGTGTGTTCCACCTCTCTACATACCATGGCAGTGACCTCCATGGACCTTTTGCTAGTTTGAGAGGACATGATCTGGATGTAATGAGATCATGTTAACAGCCCCTAACAAAATACATATGCTTTTTTCCACATGATCACTTCAATCCCTTTCTATTTAGAAATGGAAGGGGTCATGTGAGTGAAAGATAGGACTTTGGGAAGGATATTCTCCAGCTAAGGCAAAAGACCCTTAACACAAGTATAGCTACTGAAATGGCTACCTTCTTCCTTTTTTATTGCTCACTTCATGCTTGCTTTCATGTTGAAGAATCATAACAGTTGAAGCCACCTTGCTCCAGATGACATTCAGGAATAATTATCTTCCATGGTGAGATACTCAGTTTATATTCCGTAAGAAAATCTGAAGTTCCAAGAATTGCCTAACAGTGGAGATTTTTTTTGTTAAATTGAGAAAAGTGGTTCCAAAAAACCTCAGTGGAGATCTAATTGAAGGCAGTGGTAGCCAGGCATGACTGACCCTTGAAACACTGATTTATGAAATTCTTAATCTCTCACTGAATGTCATTCTGTCCTGAGGCAGAATGGCCATTTTTTCCTTCTTGAAAGAGAATGGATACACCCATGAGAAACAACAGATTTAATTTGAATCAGCAATTAAAAACTAAATTAAAGCAGGTCCATAAAACCTCCTGATTTAACAAACCTGCCTTTAGAAATGGTCACTCAGATCCTGGCTGAGGTTTTGGGGGGGAAGCAATAGGGAACACACAGCCATGGAGGAAAGTGTGGAGGAGAAGTGTAACTCCTTGTCAGTTCCATCTATCAAGGTTCTTCCCAGAAGGATCAGTAGGAACAGATTCTGTGGGGCTAAGAATCTCTTGCCATAGGTGGCTGATAACTATCCTGATGATGCAATTTTTGGGATCTGTGTTGATGGCTGTGCTCAATCAGAGCTCCAATAAGTCCCAGTCTATCTTCCTATCTAGATCCCAATTCCATATGTTGCATTAAGGAGTGGAGCCTTGAGGGGGATGGTCTCAAAGAGCATGAAGGCACACGCATCATAATAGACACTGTTTTTCTTTCTTCTCTCTATGTATCTAAAAGTAAAGTTTAACACCAAAACCTCAGTTGACTTTTTAAGGAGTTAAATGGGGTTGACTGGCAGGAATCCATGTGTATCTATGTGGGATTGGTTCTAGTCTTTTCCCACCCCAGGTACCAAAATCTGTGCATACCCAATTTCTTTATGTAAAACTATAATTTTGGATATAACCTGTGCACACCATCCCTGAAACTTTAAATATCTTTACCTTACTCATAAGTCCTAATACAATGTAAATGTTATGCAAATAGCTGTTAGACTGTATTGCTTAGGGAATAGTAACAAGGAGAAATGTCTGTATATGTTAACTACAAGTGCAAATTATTTTCTGTGTAATCAAAATTCAAAGTTGGCTAGATCTGCAGATAGAGAACCCATGGAATGTACACTTACCCCATTCCTAAAAGTGTTAAGGAGCCTGAGAGAATAAACCCTAAAGAAGAAAACTCACCCTTGAGGGAAGTGTCACATGCTTGGATATGGCCAGGTCAATGGGAAGTGTGTAAGAAAATGTAGGAAGCAGGCTATATTGTAAGACTTTTTAATTAGGACAAGTGAAAATCAGCTCATGGAAGTTGTTAAAAATCTGGCTGAGTTAGGAGATAGCATTGCAGTAAGACAAGCCAGAGGAGATGTAAGCCAATAAATAGCCAAGAGGGATTACACTGGAGGGCCCTATGAGAACCTGTAAACAAAGCTCAGCTAATTTAAAGCAAAGGGCAGAGTTGAAATCTGATGATTTTATCTAGAGTCACATCTAAAGGTACTTATGTGTTTGATTCTTCCAAATACATATCTACACTGTGTGTCTTATATAAATGGCGATTCCTTATTTGTATTAGTTAATTGCTTTGATTTGGCTCTGGAGAGAAATAACTCCTACGGATAGACTCGCTCTTGTTTCTTGTGCTTATGTACCTGTTTCTGCCTATGTCCTTTCCAAATTATTTTTAAGTAATTAATTTTCTTAGTTCTAAGCATATTCAAACAGAAGAGCATCCTGGGATGCTTGGATCATATTGCCATATGTACCAGAAACCTAACATTTTACAGTGTGAGATTACAGTGAAAACACAAAATATAAAAAGACTCCCACCTACGTGTGGCCACCTAAACCTGACACCCTGTAGACCAGTGATTCTCAGCCTGTGGGTCACAATACCATTAGGGGTGTGGGTTAAATGATCCTTTCACAGGGATTACCTAAGATCATCAGAAAACACAGATGTTCATATTATAATTTATAACAATAACAAAATTCAGTTTTGAAGTAGCAACAGATTTAATTGTATGGTTTGGGGTCAACATGAGTGTCACAGCATTAGGAAGGTTAAATATCGTTTCTAGAGACAGTTGCTCGCCTACCAATTCTGATAGCTCATTTCTGATTTGACCAGGAGTATGCTGTCTTCTGTGCAATAGTGTGTTTTAAGGGAAGCCAGCCTTATCAATCATGATCATACTAACCTTGTCAATCATTGGCTGTGTTATATAAGGTGAGTAGAAGCCTGGACACAATCTTGGACAAAGAAATGATTAAAACCAAGTGAGAAATCTCTGAGAGTTTTCTTTAAAAGGGACAGAAGAAAGAGGTTGCCTCTCTTCCTGAGTATGGCACAGGTGGATGTGAGCTCAGAGCCATGCAAGACCTAGTGTGACCATAGAGCGCTCAGCCTGAGAGCAGGTCAACATAAAGACTTGGCAGCAGAGATGATAGAGACCCACTCTCTTCCTGACACTGTGAGGTCATTTAATCAAAAACCTTGAACCCCTTTCCCGAAGCTGCTTATTTCCTGAATAGTCTTGCCCCATTGAAACTGTTGTCACTGAGAATATTTTACATTTCTACATATCCATATATTGATTCTGTAAGTCAGTAACCCTATGTAGTAGGATATTCATAGTCAATCTCAAATCTTGCCAAAGGGCTAGTAGGTTCCAGCGGTGGACTCAGATCACTGAAGCCACAGTCAGTAAAGCTACTACTGGGCAAAAACCTGGAGGTTGTCAAGGAACAAGCATGGTCTGCTAGGCTAGCCAAGAAATGAGCTCTGACAATGGTAGGCTCCAATTACAGCAGCCAGTCAGGCTCTGTCCTCGCTAGCCAGAGGGATGCTGCAGTGACAGCACATTTAATGCAAAAGGTGACACCTGATATCTCTCATTTCATCACGCTACCTATCAGCAGCCAGGCATCTCTACAAATCAAATTCACGTGACTCAATCCCAAGCAGAGATGCTTCTGATACAGGAAGGATCTCCTCACTGCCTCCTACATGAAGACCACAAATTCCCTGAGGGGTACTTTTGTCTCTTGGCTTTAGTGTAGGGGGTGTGGTCTGCCCTTGAATGCATCACATGGTTACACTGCTTGTTCTGCGAGACCCGTAGTAGATATGACACATATGATTTATAGGCCATTTTGTCAAAAGGTTCTTTCCACTGGTGTGTCCACCCTGCAGTCAGGAAGACCATGATGCAGAGAATGCTGGGGCTTCCAAAGAGTCTTGGAGACTTCTGGAGTCAGGAGTGGAACAAAGAAGTGAAGGATCCCAAGCTGGGAAGGGAACAGAGGTCAGAGTGATGAGGGTATGGAAGAAGGAGTGATCTTGAGATTTTTGCTTAAGAATAACTAGGGTAGTTAGTTGCATGTGTGCTTTCAGAGAGCTGAAACCTCCCAATACCCCGAGACATGAGCTTTGGCAGTATAACCATGAACCTGTGGTAGAGAACAGTGGTGACAGCTTCTTTTTGAGTCCTTGTTCTGTGACAAGATCTTATTTTATGTAGATGACCTTATACTTATCTTCAGGAGAGCCTGTGAAGAAGATACTAGTGAGGAAACAGAATCAGAAGGGTTATGTGAGTTTTGCAAGGTCACCTAGTGATATCCTGGGCTAGAACACAGGTCTTCAGTTTTTAAGCAATAGGCTACTCAGCTGGTCTAGAGTCTAATAGCCAAGCCCTTAGGTGGATATCAGGATAGCGTGCCACTAGGAGCTGTGGGAATGCTATGGAGTTGCATGTCCCACCAGCAGCCAGAGAGAGAGGCTCTTTCTGGAATTTGCTTGTGGAGCTGTTTATTACCTACTGGGCATTTTGCTGAAGGTGCAATTTGCAGAGCCATTAATGGCAATGAAGTTCCAGCGGGTGTCAAGAGACGTGGGGAAAGTGGAGACTGGAGCAGAGGCTGCAGCTATTTCAGCTGCCCTTTGCAAGGACTAATGAAGCCTGTGCACTCCCCTGAACTTGACAGCTTCAGGAAATGTCAGGTGCCACCTAGAAGACCTTGTGAGCTTGTCAGCCTTCCTTTGTGCCAACACCAGTCACTGGAGGAGAAATTGCCATCACATGATGCTGTCCGTCCTTCCAATCTCAGGGTTCTGCAGGATATTCAGAAACAACTTTGGATTCAATTGCTGGACCTCTAACACTGTACGCTAATGGCCGTGTTACTTTGTACAATAAATGTTGAGAATAGCTCGACTCTATAATGAGGAATAACTCGATTCTAGTAATTTAATCTCCATTAAAGTCATCAGGAGCTATTTATTGATGTTTTTAAGAAGAGTGATGTGAAAGAACAGGCACCTCCCACCACACAGCCTTCTATATCATCCTTCACGGTGCCGGCTCTGAGCAGGGATGGAGCCGAGAGACCTGGGGTTCTGCTTTGTCTAGGTGCATTTAATGCAGACGAGTAGAGAAGACGAAAGAGGCAAAGGTCACACTGATGACTCTGGCTTCTGATAAAGCTGTGGGGCTCAGTGTGCTCCGTCCTTTTTGCAGCATCCACACCCTCCCCTGAACAGCTGATCCTCACATAGGGGAGAGTATTGTGTGATGTTAGGACTGAATGTCAGCTCTGCCTGACAGGTTGGTAAACACATGTGTAGGTCAATCTCAGAAGGAGACAGACAACAGTAATGGATAGCAGCAAGGATAGAGAGAAGGGAACAGAGGGAGAAAATCCCCAGAGAGATTTCCTGAAGGAGTGGACTCAGGAAGTGGAGTATGATTCTCCAGGGAGGTGGCAAGGGGCAACAGGCAACAGGGAAATGGGGTTTATGGCTCAGAGCTGGTTCCGATCTCTGAAAGGGACTTTCTGTGAGACCTTGGGCAAGCTAATGAGCTGATTGGAGCTTCAATTTTCTTGTCAATGAAATAAAGATAATGATGCTCATTTTACATAATGTGTGCTAGAACATGCTCCAGGGGCCAGTAAAATGAGAGAAATTCCCAGAACACGGGCTTTTTTCTACATTCTAGAAACAGCGATTGGCTGAGAGGAGCTAGTATGGCTGAAATGTCTGAAAAGTGTTTCTGCCTGGGCGAACTTGTATGTGAAGTGAAGCAAGGATTTTTATCATGGGGTAATGCTATGCCCGACCCCTCTTTTTCAAATAGAACTGTACTTTTCATCTTAATATTTGTCTAAAATGTTGATTACTGATGAATATATATTGGGTGCGTACTGTGTTGAAATTATATCAGAAAAGTTAAGAATATCTAGAAATGGACAGATGGAGAAACAAACTCTGGAAAGCAAGCACTAAATTTATCACATACTGCAGTGGCAAGCATCAGGAGTTGTCTCTGAAGCGGCAAGTATTGGCTCAAGATGCTTAGTGAATTTGTGTATCAACTAAAAGCCCAAGAGCAGTGTTCTCTATTGCTTCCCCCAAAGCAGAGGAGCAGGTCCAGGTGGCCATAGCAGTGTACATTCTCAGGAAATTACCTGATTCTGAAGCATCAAGGTTTCCACACTTAAGGCTTTCCCTGCTGCAGACAAAGCTTCTTTTGCTAGGTCAAGGACTGGAAACAAAAATGTAGTATTCTGAAGGCTTCCTTCTTAGAGCCAATAGGAAACATGCTAACATTTTGCTATGGAGCTATTTGGGGTGGTCCAGATTGAAAGATCATCTGTGGGTGTTACTGGGAAGGCTATTCCCTTCTGGGTAACAAATGTGTATTCCAGAGAGGTTAGTCCTTCTCCAGGTCAATCTGAGGGGCATAGGCATTCTCACATGACATAATCCTAGGGACCCTGCTTCACAACGCCTCCTTCTCTTGCCTGAGCTCTAGCTTATCCTGGACCACTAGACGCTATGCCATAGGGAGTCAATGCACATCCCAAGACTGACCCTGAAAAGCATCAGAAACCAGATCAGGTTATGGAAGGAGTAACATAATTGAGTTCAGTCTAAACTGAAAGGAAACTTGTTTTGATGGGCGCGGAAATCACTTTACCTGAAGAATTTGGTGTATTTTCTTGCTCTAAAGTTGTTTCTGTTCTTACATTAGTAACACTAGTAGTGAGTTAAGATGAAATACACATCAGTAGAGAGGTGAGTAGAGGTAGTCAAGGTCTCAGAGGTGGCAAAGGCCTATGCAAGTCTAATGTCATGGAGTTAAAGGTAATTCCAGAAGGGTGAGATCCGAGGACCTCAAATGCTTGTCTTGGGAGGGGCCTGATATTCAGGAGGACTCACAAAGACTTCTGTGCTTAATGTTAGGATTAAAAAGTGACTTCAGGGTAAGACTGGAGGGAGCTAAATGATGTTGCACAGAGAACAGTCAAGAGGCTGATAAAACTGTCTAGATAAAGACAAACTTGCACTCACCAGTGGTATCTGGAATAGAAGGGCTGCCAAAAAGTACTTGCTGAGTACCAACAGTATGGGAGAGGAGAGTTGGGAAGAGATCCCAGCAATCAGCTAACTTTGTCCAGTATGGTGACCTTGATCCTTCTATCCATCAAGCAGCATGGTCAAGTGAGATGGACACACTGGGAGGGACTCAAGTGTCTGTCTGGTGTGTTCCTTCTAAGACACATGGTGTCTTTGCTGTTTATACTCAGGAGAACGTAAGATGGAGAAAAAGCTGGAATCTTTCTTCAGCTCACTAATTAATATATGGTGGACCCTGTATTCCAGCCTGTATCTTGTTGGTGCAAAATTATTTGATAATATTTGGTAACATGTTCTGTTTGTGACTATGACTGGGGATGGTGCTAAGCTAACTTTCTGAACTATTCTTTGTGAGACATCACAGCCCAAATGATGGAGGAGTTACACTATTCCAGAGAGACTCATCAGCATGGCTTTTAAGCTCCAGGCCCATTGCTGTTTCTGGCCTCTGTGACTACCTGAGTGAAGGCTCACCCTGTGCTGGCTCGGTAACTCTTGTTAATTTCCTGCTGGTGCTTGGTTTCTGGGGTTTATCCCAAAGCCCTCTCCAAGGATATTTCATAGCAGGGTTCTCTGTCCTAGAATAATGCTGAGGATATGGGTCCTCTAAGACTCCCATCTCCCTACAGCAGATCTCCCAGTGAGTGGTCCCTCATGAAGGCCTTTTCTGCCTTCTCTGTCTCCCAGGCATCTGATGAGAGTATCAAGACTCTATTTTCTCTACCTTATGATAGCGTGTCACCTTATAGCAGGCTTCTTCTGGAGTGGGAGAAGTTCCTGGGTTCAGAGAAATTGCCTGGGCACAGAGAAGAATGACTGTCCTTCTTCCATATGGCTAGCTGCCTGGCTATTGCCATAGCATCTGCTCTAGGCAGCCCACAATGCTTTGTCAGCTGTGACCCACAGATTGCAAGCCCACTGTGGCCTTGTCTTCCTCTGTCCCAGCCTTGCTCTAGGCTAGGATGACTGCCTGTGCAGAATGTCTTAGAACTCTTTTCTTGGTCCAGCTCATCTTGTTCTTCACAGGCTGTCCCCACAGCTCTCTACTCAGGAAAAGCTACTCTTTGTAGCTGCCTGAACCATGGAGCTGTTCATGGTACCTCCCAGACTCATTCTCCCAGCAGCAGCATCTTGGACATGCCTCTGGAGCCACTTCTCATTCCTTCTACATTCGCTTGCTCTTACCGTCTGCTTTTTCTCACCCATGTGCTTACCAACGGTGTTCTCCTTTGGGATCTCCACCATGTCTCCTGCAACCAGAGAACCATTTGAAAACACTTCAGACTTAAAAGGGTCATTGCCACAAAATCAAATAACAAATGCTGGCAAGGATATGGAGAAGGAACACTCAGATACTGCCTTTGGGAATAGAAAACCTGTTCAGCCACCAGGGAAATCACCAAGGACTCAAAACCTAAAAACAGAATGCTTTGATCCCTGTTCAGTTATGCTCTTTCTAAATATACAGCCATAGGAACAGAAGTTAGCATGGCACAGAGGGTCTAGTTTAATAGCTAAATATAGAAGCAGTCTAGATGCCCATTATAGGATGGATGATGGATGGATGGATAAAGAAAACATGGTGTATATATGTACACTGGAGTATTATTCAGCTATAAAGAACGAAAGTCTGACATTTGAAAGAAAATGGATGGAAGTGAAATCACCATATAAAATGAAATAAGCCATACTCAGAAAGACAAATATCAAATACCAAATGTGGAGAGAAGAGTAAATTAAGGTAATAAAGACATATGGACATGATTAAAAGATATGCACATATGAAAACATTGTGGAAAGTCAGTATTGTCTATCATTGATACTCAAGAACAATACTTTATAAAATATCCCAGATGAGCTGTCTGTGTTCACAACTTTCTGGTAGCTTCCCTGTGACTTTGAGTTAAATATCTAACAGTGACTTTCACAGCCTCATCCTCCTGACATCTGCTGCTCCCCTATTCTAGTCTACCACCCAGCCTTATTCTCCTTGAACCTGCTTGCCATATCTGTGCCCCAGGGCATTTGTACATGCTGCTGTTTCTGACTGGAACACACTTCCTCTGTCTGTGTGGTTGATACTTCACTTTCCTTAGCTTTTTACCCATTAGGATTGTCTGAGACAGCACAGTGTTGAAGCAAGCATCCCAACCTCCAGTACAGGATGCGACACTCTTAGGCCAGGGAGGTAGATTTTCAGATGCTCAAGGGAACCCACACCCTGCAGTCAGCACAGAGGTGGCAGCCACCATTTACTGTAATGGCTGTCTATGAGTGAGAGTGTATGTTCCATTCATGCATCTCTGATCAATGTCATTTCATTCTGGCTCTGAGCTCACCTGGGCACTATTCACTACCCTACCACAAGTTGAGAAGGAGTCAGAGCTGAGACTCTTTCAAGTTCTTGCTGGATTTTCCTGTTCCTCAACACTGTGCAATAGTCCATGCAGCATAGAAACCCCTTGCCTGAGAACCCCTCAAAGCAAAGCAACCTTCTCATAATACCTGTCTGCTCAGAAACCCCTCTTTGTGTGACAGAACAACCTCTTTTTTCACAACCCCTCACACCCAACTAATGACAATCCCACAGGGCAAAGCAACCCCTTCCTTGATACCTCATAGATAATTTTAGCAACATATCCCAAAGACCTTCTTCTCCTTGACCCCAGGAGTACAGTGTCACCTTTTCTAGCAACTGTAGGTCACACAGCAAGCCCTCCCCATGGCTTTTGCAGCTGATGTTCTTTTCCTATTTCTAGCTACTTCCTTTCTCCCGTTCCCCTCTTGAATCATTCTCCAGCAGACTCACAGCTCTCTGAAATACAATACATTGATGTACTCATTATCCTACCAAGCCTGGGCTGCTGGGGCAGCACACGATTGACTGGATGTCTGAAATAACAAACCTCAAGTTCTTTTCATTCTGGAGGTTGGAAGGCCAAGGTCGGATGTTGGCAGATCTGGTGTCCAGTAAGAGCTACTTTCTGCTTTGCAAACATCTCTCACCACCATTCCTAGGAGGGATGCTGTGTCCCTTGCTCTCATTGTATGGGTTCTATCTACATCTTTACCTGGAAAACGTCCAAGTCCTCACTTCTAGCTCCCCTACACTGGTCTCAGGGTTGCACATGAGTCTGGGGGCTGGGAACTTTTGTCTGCTCTTTCCCTTCATTATTTTCCCTTTCATTATGGTTTCTAGGCTAAGATTTCTCCTCTTTTAAAAGATTCATTTATTTTTATTCTATGCATACATGTTTATAGTTGCATACACATTTGAGTACCATGTGTGTACCCACAGAGTCAGGAAGAGTGCATCGGATTTTCAGGAACTTGAATTGCAGTTATGAGTGGATTGTCAGTATGAGTGTGAGTGCTGGGAAGTGAACTCAGGTCTTCTGCAGAAGTAACAAATGATCTTAACCCCTGAGACATCTTTTCACCCCCAATTTCTCCCTTTGTAACCAACACATGCTATTTGCAACAACCAAAAGGCTTCATTGTGACACTTTCTCATGTACATAATCTATTTTGATCATATTAACCCTACATACATTCTCTTGTGCCTCTTTCCACTGCTTCCCTTGAGGGATCTGTGCATATGTGTATGTATATATATGCGTGAGTGCAGTGTATGACTGCAAGATGGGATTTGTTGGGCAGAGTTTACCATTTCTGGTGTTATCTACTCCTTACCTCGTTTTTTAAGGGTTACAAAGGTGGAAGATTCATTTTATCCTCTGCATTTGTTATGTGGGAGATGGGTCCTAGGCCTAGGTAGATGGGGCATTCTGTTTACTCCTAGGTCACATAGAATCTATAGCTCACTAGGACTGTGAAAGGGGAAAATAGCAGGCCCTGTAGTGAAATGCTTTTGAGAAGCACAGTTTAGCCAGATGAGACTCCATAAGAGCATCACTTCATTTTTTTAATGAAGAAGAGAACAATCTAGCTGCAGTGAAGGACAATATCTATCTCACTATTCCTCTCTGCATGGTGTGTGTGCATCTCTGTGTGCCCTGAATAGAGTGTGTGCAGTGTGTACTCCTAGGTACTTGCCCTGCACACATTGGTGTGTGTGCCATGCATCTTTTCAATGCAGTCACATCTACAGAAAGCCTGCTTCCCACACATGGTAGTGCATGCAAAGCATATTTTCCCAACCCACATATTAGGAATAGGCTTCTACATGCAAGACTCAGCAAGGTAGTTGGGGGAAACCAACAAATTTTTCTGGTCTTAATTGTCCTTTTAGTCTACAGAAGAAAATAACAATGAGCAACTACAGACTGGGTGAAAAGTAGTGGTAGTGAGATTTTTCTCACTGTGTACTTTTGTCTATCTGTAGATATATACTTGAAGGTAGCATTTGCACATCAAGGGGCAATGTTCCTATGTCAGTGCTGTTATGTGTGCTTGATTACATCTTGTAATTAAAGAAGATGCATAGAATAAAGCTGGGCATGAAAGATGACTGGATAGAAGAGTGTGAAGAGATGGAGAGTTGGAAGAGGGACAGGAATATGACCTAGCAAGTGGACTCAAAGATGGGCAGTCATCCTCACTGTATCTCTGACCAGTAGTATGACTTCAGGCCTTTGTCTTGTTTATATAATCAATATCCTGGGATAATCAACCTGAAAGTACCATTAAGCCTTGGTATTTAATGTATCTCCACATGAGCTCTAGCTTTATGGAGTAGATTAAATGACTGAGAATAAAAGACATAGTAAACATACAACCACACATTAATGAATATGTGTACAGCATGCTAATAGAAGGCTGGGTCAGGGAAGTTCAAATATATCACCCATCAGAGGAATCCTTGTGGAGGCTCTAAACAAAAACTGGAGTGATTAATAATAGCAAAGAAAGGAAGGAAATGTCAAAGGTGAGGACGAGGTTACAGCAGCATGGCATGATGGGGAGCAGCTGAACATGAGGCACTGGGGGAGCCCGGCACTTACTTCTTGAACAGAGCAGCAACTTCTGAAGCATGTGAGTTGGTCATAACAAAAGAGGCAACTTGTTTAACAAATGGATTCTTTAATTATTCTTGGAGCTAGAACTCTAAGATAAAGATCTCAGCAGAGTTGACTTCCCCTGGTGCCCTCTTCTGTGACTCAAAGACTGCATCTTCTCTCTGTCTTCACAAGGTCATCCCTCTGTGTGCCTGCGACTGTGTCTTGATCCCCTCTTGTCTAAGGATGTCAGCTGTGTTGCATAAGGGTGTGTGCATTTCCATGACATCTGTTTACGCTAATTGCCTCCTATCTTTAAATGTAGTCACATTTGGAAGCATCGAGTATAAGGATTTTAGTATATAAACCCTGGGGGACACAATTTACTGCATAAACAAGAGGACAGAGAAGTTTCCTCTACTAAGATTAGACACAGAGAGGACACCAGTCACAAGAAACAAAGATGCTTGGGCATTCAGAACACACCAGGGGAGGTATATGTGATCAAGGACAAGTCACCAAGTCCCTCTGAACTTACAGGAATGAGGATTTGCACACTGCTCTGGAGAGGAATGGGACAAGAGGCATATAAAATTGAGAAGGTTTACTAAGATGACAGGGAAGGATAAGCCACACAAGTAACTAACTGATTTCCAACCATGTGTTAAGAGCTGTGTGGATTTCACCTGGTGGCTTTGAATTCTATTTTTTTTTTTTAAACAAAGGCTTGAATGCAAAGGGAACCAGCTCTGGAAAGAGACAGAGACCAACACACTTAAACTTTTAAAAAAATATATTTTTATTACTTGAGAATTTTATACATGTATAGAATGTGTTTGTATCCAAACTGTCCATACTCCTCCCCTTCCAACTCACTACTTTTTAATTTAAATTTAATTAGAATTTCAAATGCAAGCACTACATTTCTAGCATTTCTACCATTCCTTCTTCCTCCTCCAACTCTTTTCCTACTCTCCTCTCAAATTCATGACCTCTTTTTCTTTAATTGTTATTGTTACATATAAAGCCAATGGAGTCCATTTCATATTGACTGCATGTACATGTGTTTAGGGCTGACCCCTTGAGACTTGATAACCTATCAGAGAAGTCATCCCTGGAGAAAAGAGATTCTTCTTCTTAGCAGCCATTGATTGCCTGTAGCTCTCCGTTTAGGGGTTAGGCCTTGTGAGATTCTCCCCATTCATGCTGGCTTGTCAATTGGTGTTCTCATGTGCAGATCTTATTAAGATTTTCTTGGTGCAACTTCCCTATCGTATTTAGGTGATGCTATCATGCAGCAGGTATCTTGCTTCTCTAGATCTTCTACTCTTTCTGCTTCCAAGTCTGTGATTTTCCCCTGAGCATTAGGTGATATTTGGGATGGGAACCTCATCGTCCCCTGTTCTCTGCATTTTGACCAGTTATGGATCTCTGTCATAGTCATCATCTGCTGTAAACAACAAGCTTCTATGATGAGGAATGAGAGCTATGCTTATCTGCAGACATAAGAATAAGTACTTATAATAGAGTTGAGAATTATATCAGTTTAGGAAAATTTTTCGCCAGCCAGTCATGAGTAGTTGGCTAGATTTGTAGTACCAGGAATAAGTTCTCCTCTATTTAGCAGGCCTTAAGTCCAATTATTTAGTTATTGGTTACCCCAAAACAAATTACCAGTATGGTTCCATTGTAGACATCATGCTAGATCAAGACCTTCACTCTTTTAATAGGATAGTGTGGCTGCCTTAAGTAAGGCTGAGTGTATTTACAGTTCTCAGCTAGTCTCAGCACTACAGGCTTGTACATTTGCCTGCATTTCAGTGGGCTACACTTGGCATTCATTTTAGAGGTTCTTCAAAGATTCAGTTATTTTCTAGTTGCTAGATGAGCAGATGGAAGCAGATACAGAAAGTACAGAGAGGACGCTGTAGCTGTTGGGACAGAATATAGCCATGGTGATTTCCTTTGGCACCAGTATTTATTCATCATAAACCCATAATGATGAAATTCTGGACTTTGGCATAGCTTTAAGGGAGAAATTTGGGACATATTGTGAGGGGAGTTCCTTGGTATCTTGTAACTATCTTACTTGAGGGTCAAACTTTACGGAAGTGACCTACCACTCACATTGCTTGTGAGCCTAGAGATGGTTTTCTGTCCAGAGAGTAAAAGATGCGATGCCCCATCCTAACTGGACAACTGTATTTTGTGTGAACTAAGCAACCCTGCTATTTTTGTCTCTTGCTTTTTATCAGCCTAAGAAACATCCGTCTAATTTTCCCAGCAAACAGGGTAGTTGTTTTTCTGCTTATAAATAGGGGGAGGAAAGTTTCACCAGAAAGCAAGGCGTTAATGCCGAGCTGTTTTAAGCTCCCCTCACAGCATGCTTTAACAGTTTGTTGCACAAATCACTCACTAGAGTGGCTTTCAATGCAGGCTGAAGCTGTGCCATCTGAACCAACCACTACTGCTTTCTCTTTCTTCTCATGTGTCTCCCGCCACTAAGCCCAGCACTGCTGTGCACCTGTTAATTGTGCAAGGTACACAGGGCCTTATTTTTTTTTTTTGACAGAGTCGAAGGCTGAGTGGCTAAGTGTTGTAAGCATTCAGGAAGTGGGTGGCTCCAGGGTAGTGGTTGCCAGTGATGGAGAAGGTGGGAATCTGCCACTGTAAGAAAGACTGTACTGAGTAGGGTGGGCAGATGACAGGAGGAGTGGCTGCGGTTTCTTCAGATCCTATGATGGGCTTGAATCTCAACCTGAAAGCTGGACTTAGACACCAAAATATAGGCAGAGGCAGCACAGGTTAGGGCAGCTCCTCCTCTCAGATTTTCATGATGGTGAGCTAAACAGGCAATCATCCAGGCATGGCCATGCTATTAATGTGTGTTATCTTAAACAGGAGCCTTTTGTTTTCTTGCTGTAAAGGAGTGACCTTAGTGCAGTAGTGCTGTCATGGGAAGTATGTGACATGATGGGTGTACAGAGCCAGGTGTCAAAGATGGCTACTGCTGTGACTCCCTCTTTGAGAATGTGGCTTAGAGAAGTGTTTGACCTTCAAAACACAGGAATTCACTCCATGTCCTGAGATTGGAGTGGAGTCTGAACCTCTGCTCCTCCTGCCTTAACCCCTTGGTCCTTCTTCCCCTTTATCCATGGTTCACTTTCCATCCTTTTTACTTCTGAATCTTGTAATGGCATCATCTGACATCTCTGTGGCTAATGCACTGGATCCAGTAAGCGCCCAGTGGGATGAAGCTCTGTTGTAAGGCTTGATCTCTGCATAACAGAAAATCAAAATGCTCTTCCACCTCCAACAGCCCCACTCACCTGCCCCACCAGCATTCCTTAAAGAAAATCACCTTAGGGAAAGTGAAGCTGTTTTAATAAAATGGAGGGGCACAGTAGGGCCTTATTAAAATACAGAGAGATTAGCAAGGCCTCTTTCCCCTCAATTATTAACAATGTACTTGTTCTTCGGAAAAGTACCCATGAAAATTTAAAACAGATGAAAATGGTTGTTCTCTTAAAACGGCTCCGTTAATCTGTGAGGAATGTTTTATTCAGTGCATTAAATGAACACGAAGGTTGGACACCTGCTGATCTATCTCCCCAGGGTACCACAGGAACAGGGATGGAGAGAGATGAGGGAACACACACCAAGGGACAGCCAAGGGCCAAACCTGAGTTTTCTACTTACATTTACCATCCAGTGCCAGATCAGGAGGAGTACATGAGAGGGTGAAGAGGAGATGCAACACGATAGCAGGGAAGATGGTGCCAGGGTGGGGAAGAGGTGGTACCTCTGGTCAGTGTCCTCAGTGGCCTTTGCTTTGTTGCCTAGCACTGCTTTGCCCTCACTGCTGTGTCTAGTCCTCTCACAGTTGTAAGAGGCACCCAAGAACTTTCCACCTCCAGGTGCAGAGAGAGGGTGAAGTATCTAGATGCTTTTGACCAGTCTGGAAGTCAGAGAAAATGGGCCAACTTGACAGAGAAGGCGCGGTTTCTTCAGATGGAGACCAGGTAGGTTTTATGGGGCAATGGGCACCCAGTGCTCATGAGGGGAACTGTGGAGGTTACATCGGTTAGCTGTGTTTTTTGATGCTGATGCCTGTTGCTTAGTGATCTCTTCCCATTGCCATTAATGATACTGGTCATCATAGACAGTGGATCAATGTTTGTCAAGTAAATTAATGGGTGGGGGATAAATCAATGAGGAATTGAAGTAGGGTGTAAACTCTCAGGAACTCACACAAGCCTACTTTATTGCAGGGCATTGGGGTGTGGTGTTAAATTCCGGGATATCATCCTGAGAACCGAATAGTTTCATCCTTCTTAGATCTTTCTTATGCTTCTTAGAGGACCATGAAGCTCTGGTATGTTTGAAGACATAGCCCTTGAGTGCCATACAATGGCTCTACTACTTTTAACCAAAGCTGCCTTGACTGAAGTGCCATAAAGTAGTTTTGAGAATGCTGTCTAGTGCTAGACCTGTAAGCTGAGCTCTGGTTCCCTGTACAGTAGATTTCTCTTTAGATTATGCCCTTTCCCTCCAGGCATCCTTGATAACTGAAAACAGATGTGAAGACAGGTTGGAAAGGTTTGAGGGACACGGAGTGAGCACACGGAGGTGCAGACCACAGATGAACCCAGTATCTAAAGTCAACTATGAGTCTGTGTGCTGAGTGGGTTTAGGGAAAGGAGTCAGGCTCACCTGTCTCAGTGACTCAGAAAGCTCAGTCATTAGTGACTCAGAAAGGGTGTGTGTAACATGAACGACCTCTTGAGGATGTCTTCCTAGGGATGGGGGTTGGGGGGACAATGGAGATTGTGGAGTGTCAACTCAGAAGCACAAATTTTAGACTTGTTCAAATAAACAGTAGCTGCTGAGGTGTCTTGGCCTTGTGGAGATGACAATGACAGTTGTTGTTGAAGACTAAAACCATGAGCACACAGCCACATGTATGTTTAGGGATAAAAAAAATATGGGGCTATGGATGGCAAGAAAGGCATAGAAGCTTGAGGTCTGTAGTCACGAGGGCTAGTTGTAGGACATTGGGTACAGATAGCCTGCCTTCCATGAGGTCTGGGGAGAGCTTGGACTTGATGCAGACATGGAGAATTTTCAGTGATCTGGACCATGTTAGTTGTGGAACATGAGTCTTGGTGAAATAGGCCACAGCAGTCCACAGCAGACACAGGGAAAGTATTTGGGCTACAGCAGGGATAGGGGAGATGATATAGTGATGGTATTACAGCCAGATCAGAAACCAGTTCTAAATGCCTTGGTCATGGCTAAGGATGTTGCCCAGAGCTAGAGCAGTGCAGGATGCAGAAGACCTTGTGCTCCAAAATTGTCAATGGCCAGGACAAGATGGGGAGGACCTTCAACACATGGATCACAAGAAGGCAACAATTAGAAGAATACAGGAGAAAAAGATCAGTCAAGAAGTGTTGTCAAAGATATACCTTATTCTCAAAGGAATCTCATGAATGGAGATGTCATTGAATGAAATAATAGACCCTATTTTGAGTCCTGTGCCTTAGGAGGAAGGATAAGTAACTATGCAGTCCAGGAAGCAAATGGAGGCTGGATGTTTGTTTGTTTTTGTTTTTCTTTTGCTGTTATTAATGTATTAACTGCATACCTTTCTGAGCATTTAAACCTATGGATTTTGTCAAATATACATTCTGTGACATTGTGGTTATTTCCCCTGTTTCTTCTATAGTCATGGGAAATTTATGCTCCTATGGCCTGCATTTTCCAGACATATTACACAGACACACACACTGAGTAGATCTGGTTTGGGGAACCAACTTTTTTTGTTTAGCATGATTCACTCAGATGAATTTCATCTTGCAGGAGTTCATTTCATTGTATGGCTATACCAGTATGTGTTTGTCAATTTACCTTTAGAACTTTTGGAATTTCCTCCTCATAGATGTTTTTGTCATTTATGAATAAAGCTATTTTAAGAAATCATATAGAAATGTTAGTGGTCACATATGTTTCTGCTGAGTTAGGGTTAAGTGTGTGTTTTATTTTATATGAAACTGACAAGCTGTTTCCCAACGTGTTTGCATCATTTTGCATTCTTGTCACAGCTTGTGAGAGCTGCAGCTGCTCAGTAGCCTTGCATGCACTTGGTGTGCTAGTTTCAAAGTACCAGGCAATTCTGAGCTGTGTAGAGCTAAACACTTAAATTTGAAGAGTGTTGATAAGTACATACACACTCATGGGACTGTTTGTACCCCAAAGAAAGTTGGATTAGCTTTTGTATTACTACAGTGAAAATGCCTAAGACACCAAAAAATATAAAGAGAAAACACTTACTTAACATAAAGTTTAGCAGTTTGAGGGCATGATACCTGCATTAGCTCAGTCCTGGCAGTGAAGGTAGCAGATGGTGGTGTATCATCTCATGAGATTTTATGGAGCAAAACAATCACATGTTGAATTAGTGTGTGTGTGTGTGTGTGTGTGTGTGTGTGTGTATCCACACAGAGGGGAGAGAGGAGGAGAAAGAGAGAGAGAGAGAGAGAAAGAGAGAGAGAGAGAGAGAGAGAGAGAGAGAGAGAGAGAGAGAGAGAGAGAGATTTTCCCAGAACTCCTTGAAGAGTATCTCTGGTACCCTAACTGGCTTCCACAAGGCACTAGGTCCTTCTTCTAAGTTTTTAATCTCCTCCTAATTGTGTCATTCTGAGAGCAAGCTTTTATCCATACTTTAGCAGGTTTGATTAAACAGAGCATCTAGAGGATGTAAGAGCCAAGAGAAATGGGACGGAACAGCTGATCAGGTCAAAGGAAAGAAACACAAGTGTCCTAGACCATACCACAGAAAGCTTTGCAAAGGATATCTGACAATTGGCCACGTGCTGTTGAGGTGTTGTAATGGTGTGCCAACATCCAACTCTGGTTGGTCAATTTGGAAAGGTAGTAGTCAGTAGCAGTTTCAGAGGTGTGGTGGTAGCAAGACACAGGTGAGAGAGTGCCAAAGAAGTCTAGACCTGGAGAGCAGGAGAAGGCTCTTATTTTTTTATTACAGGGAACAGAGTCTCTAGCCTGCTTTTTCAGTTCCCTTCCATCTTCTCAGTAAGAACAATCTGATTTTAGCATGGTGTGCCCAGCTGAAATGACCACATTTTCCAGCTCTCTGGAAGACTGTACTTTTGCTATGCTAGTGACACTTGGTAAGTGGATTTCCAAGAAATCTTCAAAGAGGGGGTGGAGAATGGGGGCGGCAAGTGACTGGCACAGGGCCACTTTGCCTTTACTGTCTTCCTTACTGGAATAGGGACATCAGGGGTATAGATCAGCTATCATGTTGCACATTTTGGATGAGGTGACCCAGAGAATGGGAGCCAGCTCCAAGAAGGGTAGAAGGAGAAGGACAGAAACCACTTAGACCCACATGGTTCTAGTGTGCTGCCAGCTAGCTCAGTCTGCTGCTCATCAGAGCTGCCTGTGGAAAAGCCCAGGCACCGCAAGCTCCACCACAGGGCACTTTTCCTAATGACTACAGAGTAAGCCCTAATATGAAGTTGTAGGTTGTCTCTTGTTGACCTCTTTGATCTCAAATGGATTAACAAAATGGCATGTTTCGAGATTCGATGTGAAAAATTAGCTAAGATTCACATGGAAAAATAAACAAGTGTCGATAGCTCAGGAAATCTGAAAACAGATGTGCGCTGGCAGGTGGTAAGGACTGCACTTGAAGTTTAAGGCTGTAAGAAATAGCAGGTGTGGTGTGGGTGCCTGGATAGGAAGTCTGATCAATGGCACAGGATGTAAAGTCTCAAAATAGCACCAGATGCATGGGAGAAATTTAGAGCGACATGAAGGAACTTTCCCCACTATCTTTAAATTAGTGAGAAAAGGATGGTTTATTGAGTAAATGGTGTTGGCATAATAATGCAACTGACTGAGAAAATTGCTGTTGAAGCTGACAAGCAGGATATTAATAGATGTCTCAATACACATTCCAAGTGGATCAACATTTTGAAGGTTAAAATATGAAACCATATAATTATAAGAAAAATTAAAACATGGGTAATTATTTACAGTCTCCGGACCGGCAGGACTTTCTAAGGATGACAGTCAACAAACAAATAAAAGCTAGAAATCGTTAGTCTTGGCAATTTTAATTATGTAATTACCAGCAAAATTCCTACAAAGTAAATCCTACCAAAACCAAATCCAAACAACAAAATTGGGGATGATATTTGGAATTCTGATGGCAGATGAATGTCAAAGTCTCCAAAAAGAGTCTCATAAATAAAAGAAGAAACATCCAAGAAGAAAATATCCGAGGGAACAAAGAGATAATTCTCAAGAAATGAAGCAGGAACCACTCTGAAATATAGCAGATGTCAGCCTTTACTGTCAGAAATTAAGGCTCTCTTTTCTTAATTTATTTTTTTTTTTTTGAGGCAGGGTCTGTTTATGTAGTCTGAGCTGTCCTGGAACTCCCTATGTAGACAGGCTGGCCTCTAATGCACAGAGATCTTCCTTCCTCTGTCTCCTGAGTGCTGGAATTAGAGGCATGCACCATGCCCAGCCTCTTTTAATATTTTAACACTGCCTACCCTGCCCACATAACTGTCAACAATCTAGATAGGATGCACGTTCCTCTTAGATCGGTTATGAAGATGCCTCTTGCCAATCTCTCCACTTATTCACAACCCCAGTATGGTGTCGTTAGTTGGGTGTGTTGTATCTTACATATTGACGTGTTGATAGATCACTGTTACTGGCCTCTATTCACTTATGAGTTTGTCATATCTCTTGGCTTCATTGTCTGCTCTTTGCAGCCAGGGGCTCAGATGAGACATTATCAGGTACATGTTGGTTTTCTACAGTAGCTTTAGTTTAGTGGGCCACAGGTAAGAAGTGGGACACGCTCACCTGAGTCAAGTCCTAGGGACTGAAGTCTGAAGCTCAGTTTCAGCATGGAGAGACTTGAACTCATCTTGAGTAGTCTACCCCTTAGATAGAATCCTGTTTCACCCATCACTCCCTGGCTGACAATCCACATCGCTGCTTAAACTTCTGAGTGGAAAAATTCTCACCACTTCAGAGTATAATAGTATTTTCTTTTACTGAGTCAATAGCTTATTTCTTAGTCTTTAACCAATTGGCTGCTGTTCTGTCTTCTGGAGCCTTACAGAAAACTGTGAGTTCTGCTTATACAGTCTTCATATACCTAGTGAAACATCAATGGAACATGAGAACAGGGCATTGACTACCATTTATACATGCTGTATATTGTGACTCCATCCTACCTGGATGGTTCTTTTTCATTATTCACTAGTAGGGTATTATCAAGCACCTTCCTCATTCTTACCTGCCCTTCCCTTGGAAGTATACAGCTTCTGGAGAAGCAATGTTTTCTAGTAGCTAGAAGGGCTGGTTCTCTGGAACTGGTGAGCCACCGCAGGGAAGTTTTTGGCTTGCTTTCCTTTCTGAGTGATGAATGGATATGCAGCTCATTCTTCAAGTCTCCTAAAGAGACAGGCAGACACACATTGTCAAGAAAGCAGCTTGTGGAGAATGAAGCAAGCTGAAGAGCCTGCACCAAGCATATGGTGCCTCCTCCATTCCTTCTGGTATCAGGCTCTTTGGGTGGCTGGAAGGAGATTGGCACTCCGTTTTATCGTCTACAGCTCACCCACCTCTGTCTTAAAATGATCACAGTGCCCACAGGTTCAGAAATAAGCCCAGAATCTCAAGGGCATCCCTAAAGATGATGGACAGCTCTTCCCTGCTTGTCCATTTTCATCCTGCCTCTTCTCACTTGAGCCTCGGAAAGTAGAAAGGAAGCATCCAAGGTGGACTGTCAGGGAGCTCCAAGATGGCACATTTTGTCAGGATTTGTTGTCTTTTTTCCACATACCCTAACTGTTCCTCTGAACTGCCAGCCAATGCCCTTCCTGAGTTCCTTTTCACCATTACTCCCTGCTCTCTGGAAAGGAGATGGTGGCCCAGAGCTGTCTGGATGCATATTCCTGTTGCAAAAAACAATCCAAAGGCAAAAGAAGAGGTCTGTGGCAGGTGCTCTGAGAAGTACCCTTACCTCTGGGAGTGTTCAAAGGGCCTAGGAGACAGACCCACTACTGAGACTGGGAAGGCTCCCTGAAATCTGTTCTATGGGCATCCTACTTTGGCCCATCTGAAGGCAATGACCAACAGGGAACCACAGCTTATGGTTTTGGATTCTCCTCAAATGTGTTTTAGAGTGTGCAACCTTGAAAAACGTCATCAGTCCCCAGAGTTCATGAGAAAGCAGGAAATTACCTAACTTTGTTTTCAGTGACTAATGGAATATTATAGGCAGGGTGAATTACGAAGTTTATTTCTCATGATACTGGGTGCTCAAGGTCTAAGATGAAGGTGTTAACATCTGGCAAGTACGTTTTTGCTGCTTTATAACATGGTGGGGGATATTGCATGGTGAGATCAAAACAGTGTGATAGGACAAGTCAACCTTCCTTTTCTGACAAACCCATTAATAGAATGATTAATATGAAGAGAAGACCATCCTGGGAGGCATATCATAACATGGTGGAAACCATCACATGATGAAGCAGGGAAAGAATGAAAGCACAAGTCACCCCTCCTTTTCTGATAAATCCACCAAACCTCCATGGAGGTATGATTCTCATATCCCCATCTAGCCATAACTGCACCCAAAAGGCCACAGCTCCAGATTCCATTAACATATTAATTTGGAGACTATGTTTTGTCTCATGGAGCTGGGGAATGGGAACATTCAAGCCCCGAAGGTTGTAGCATTTAACTGTAGAGCCAACGATATGCTTTGCATGTCTCATGAACATGCTGGGACCATTAGGTGGTCAGAGATTGGAGGGAGTGAGTGAAACTGCCATCCTAGAATCTAGAAGCCTGAGGTTATGATGTCAATACACACAGGAAGTGTGGCAATTAGATCCTGGATTTGAGTTTATACTTGATATTGTGCCTTTCTAGGTGATACCCATGGGGTAGTTTGGAGATTTAAATGAGATAATGCAGGGACAGGGTTTGGAAAGTATGAGGCTATGATGTATTTGTGATAACTCTTAATAATGATTAATACCTTGAAGGGCTGTGTGTGGGTCAAGTGAAACATACCTGAGCTTATTATGATAATGCAATAATCATTCATTTGTGGAAAAGTTGCCAATAGTAGTATTACTGTAGGTGTTAAACCTGGGTTGAATTGACTTTAAATCCCCATCTGTAAAGTGGGAATAGTGCCTTCCATTCCTTTCTTGTACATCTATCTAATATACATGAATACTTTTGGGGAATATGATCTCAGCAACAAGATATTCCCACCCTGTCCTCCTACACCTTTTAAAATAAGACAGAATCATCATTTTGCTTCCATCAGAGAAGCAAAGAAGACAGAAGAGTAAGGCACATTGCCATCTGGAAGGAAGGAATCTTAATTAAGAACAAGAAAGGGAGGGTGGCAGAGAGAACCCAGCTAGGTCCACATGGAAGGAGCCTGTGGGGCCCATGAATTTTGAGAGCACTGGGGCACAGAGCCTGTTTTCCCACCAGATGGCAGTGGGGGCTCCAGGGAGATGGGACCAACCCTCTGGTAATGCGCTGAAACTTTCTGTGGCAACTTCACTGAACTGCTGTGGGGTGTCTTGAGCTCTTTAGTATGGAGATGTGGCATTTGCAGTGGTGACTTTCAGAACAGAGTTCCTGGACCAAGAGCATCAGCACCACCTGGGTACTTATATAAAAAAGATGTGTATCACTGAGACTTATTCCGGATGTCCTGGAGAAGACATTCATTAGGTGGGGCTAGCATTCTGTATCTTATAGCCTCCAAAAAGGTCATCAAGCATGCCAGTGTTTGGGAATCTTTTGATTATAGCAAGAAATGGTTGTGGACATCTTCCAAGTTGTCAGGTGGAGCAGTACTAACATCTGCCTTGTTGCATCTCAGCATGCAAAGAGCTTGAATGTGGGTGCTATACAAGACTAAATTTAAATTCCAACTTAGCTCTTTGCAGCTTGCAGAGTTTAGGGAAGCTTGCTTCTGTTTTCTCATTTCTAAATCTAGGCTATAACACCAACCTGGGGGTCATTGTCACAGTCTGAAGTAACATCAATGATAAAGGTTCCTATTACAAAACAAGAGAGCAAATAAGGAAGCCCTCTATCATCCCAACCTCTTTCCCATGCCTCCTAGAAATTCTCATAATACCTTGCCTATAATAGATGATTTTTCATAAATAACATTAATCTGAAGCATCCTTGGTGTTTGCCATCTGCAGTGGATTTCAAAGGGATCATTCATTGTATTTCTTATGTCTCCCAACAGACACTGAGCACATTAAGAGCTGGCAGTGGGTGTGGAGAACATACTTGAACAAGCAGAAATGAATAACTTGTAAGGCTTCAAGCTTTTTTATCCCCCTCTTTTGCCTTTCAATATACTAATGCAGATTTTCCAAGCAACATCCAACCCGGGATGGTGAGATGGTTCAGTGAGTAAAATAGGGCACCTACTGTACAAGCCTGGTCACATTTCACTTCACTGGAAATCACACAGAAGGAAAAGACTGACTCCTGAAAGTTATCTGGCAATGCTGTGGCATGAGTACCTAACACACACACACACACACCACACCACGCACACGACACACACACACGCACACGCACACTCACACGCACATGCACATGCACAAACGATAAATAACAGTTTCTCCTCTCAAGCAAAGTACATGATAATATGTACTATCTAAAGTTATTCTCACTGTGAAGAGTTCCCCAGCTGCCTACTTCTGGATGGTGTCTGTATAGTGTGCAGAATCATTGATAAACCACGCCCCAGTTTTCTCTTCCTCAGATCATAGGACACAATCTATGAGGCCACTAATTCATGCTTAGGAACGGAAAGCACTGTAACAGGAGTAGAAACCTCAGAAAGCACATGAGCAACTTCTTCATGAAACTTGCTTGTGTCCTCAGAACCTGCTTGGACACAATCAAGTATATACTAATTTTCTTTATACTTGATTGCGTCTGTGCACATCATACTTCATGGCTTTGGTGCCTTGATAACATGCAGATGATGGGAGAAACAGAAAGGAGAGAGCCAACTCCTGAAAGTTGTCCTTTGACATTCATAGGCATGTTATGTCTATAAACATGCACACATACACACACCCCAACACACACACACACAGGCATGATCGAGAGAGTGAGAAATAACATGGCTTCTGGAGAAAAGAAAGTCAGGTTTCCTTAAGGTTGTAGGCCTTGATAATTTATTTCACAGTACTCCAGAAGACACTCCCATGCAAAAATATATCATTTAAAAATGTGGACTTATGGGTAAGTCTTAAAAAAATAGAGAGTATACAATGTTGGGAAGAGTTTGTGGATAATCTTTGTAGGAGTTAGGGAGAGCAATAGGGGGTGAATATATTCAAATTACACTGTATGCATGCATGAAATTCTCAAAGAAAAACCAAAAATATTGTATTTGAAATTAAACTAAACTAAAACCTTCCAACCCAGACATATGTTAAGTAGATATTTGAGTTTTCTTTCATCAGTTTCTTTACTATGTAAAATAACACTGGTTGAGATAGTATCAGTGGTTAAGCTTTCTAAATTTATATTACCATATTTAAGTTATAAGACCCTAAGAGGGAAATAATTCATAAAATGGACTGTGAAACATATTCTTTTTAAAAAGATGGGATAGTTTGTATCATGTTAAAATAATGTTGACCTTGTTACTGTGTTCATCTGGAAATTAAGTGTGCCATAAGGAAATGTGATTGATGTCAATTTGAAGAGGGGCTAACTTGTGAAGGCTAATTTTGGTTGACAACTTAAGTTGATATGAAAACAACCACAGTACTAGTCACTGTGCCCTCTAATGAAAGGTTTTCTTAATCAGATTATTGGAAGTGGGAGACTCATCCCAAGTGTGGGACACACCTTTTGGTGACAGAACAGATGAAAAGACATGGAAGAAGTAAACTACTTTATGCTGCTTCCTTCACTCTTGCTGCAAAATTCATCTATCCTGTCACTGCTATTAGAGCTAACGTCTTCAGGCTTTTTGAAGAACAGAAGCTCTCCAGGGATCTCCCAGGCCTTCAGCACCTGATTTGGTCTGATAGATTCAGGCCCATGTGCTGGAAAACTACTAGATTCTCAAACTCTCTAAATTAGTCGGTAATTGTTGACTACTCAGATAATATCATGTAGGTCAATCTAATAAATCTCCATTTAACATATAGATTTATTCTATCAGTTCTGATCCTTTAAGGAACCACAAATAATATATCAACTCAAATTTTATTAGCTCAATTAACCAAACATGCACACATACACACACCAACACACACACACATACAAGAGAGAGAGAGAGAGAGAGAGAGAGAGAAGAGAGAGAGAGGAGGGAGAGGAAAGAGGGAGAGAGAGAGAGACACAGAGAGAGAGAGAGACAGAGAGAGAGAGACAGAGAGAGAGACAGAGAGAGAGACTGCAGAGGGAGAGAGACAGAGAGAGACAGAGGGAGAGAGAGAGAGACAGAGAGAGAGAGAGACAGAGGGAGAGAGAGAGAGAGAGAGAGAGCAGAGAGAGAGAGAGAGACAGAGAGAGAGAGAGAGAGACAGAGAGGAGAGAGAGAGAGGCACACAACATGCTAAGGAAGGCACTGTTCTCTCCTAGGTTCTATACAGGATGACTGGTCCCCAGAATCTGCATAGGATGGTTTTGGTTGTGTTTCTATGAGCCAATCAGGGTCCCCCCAGAGGAGCCCTTTCCGTTTGTTCTTAAGTGGAATTTCCTTTGAGTTCAGGCAAGAGGCAAGCGCTGATGGGGTGCACTTAGCTCCCACACCTTGCCCTGAGAAGGAGTCAAAGGATTGTCTACTAGAAGAACCAGGGGAACTTTTGTTTCTATTTTCAGATCCACATTCGGTTCAAAATGCCAAGTGGACAAAAGACCATCACTATATGCCAAGCTGAGTGGGAGTGTGCAGCTCACTTAGCTGCCTTGACATCGATTTCCACCTGCTATTGTTGATGAAGCTGCATTCGTAAGTAGTGATAAATCCATTAGACAAACATGGCACTCCATTATTCACAGTGTCTACAGCAGGCAGGCACAATATGGGATGTTTTGCTTCAGGCTGGAGAGTCTGGCTTAGCTCGGGGCAGAGGAGTGAACAGAGCCTTTCTGAGACTGGCTTGTCAGTAAGAAGAAAAGAACCCAGAAAGTCTCACAAGGCACAGTTTTGTGTGTTTTGTGGTAGGTTGGTCTTGTGACCTTTATGAGTGTCTGGTCTTATTTATGTCTAAGGGGTTAGGAATAATGCTTAGGGTGGGATCTGGGCAGAAAGCACTTTCTTTGTAGCAAGATATCCTGTCCCATTTAAGATATAGATTGCTAACTTCAGAAAAGGGAAATATTTTTATCTGGGGTTTCACAAAACTAGCAGAATAGGGACTAGAATTCAGGAACTCTGAACTTCATCCTGCTCCAAATCTGCCTCTCACAGCATATGGCTTCAGAGTTCCTTATGATAGCACATTGGCCTTTGTTCATTCCTTGGAATAGAGTCGAACTGAGAAGCATGTGAGCTCCAGGTGGGGATTTGGAGTCTCCTGGCATAGAATGACTGAGGATGCCTGAGTATCTAGGGACAGTGGCCACATGGACACAAGTGTCCAGTAAGGTGAGTTTGGACTTCCACTGAGGAAGGTACCTTATGGTTCTACATCAGCAGGGTTGGCCTTGAATCAGACAAATGGACAGCCTCCATCAGGTTGCTGAGACAAATGTCTTCCTTTATCCTGATAACATTTCACTTATCCATAGACCAACCCAAGCCTCAGGCATGTCCCAAATGGGTGAGTCTGGAGAACAGTCCGTGGGTGAATCTGGAGTTAACTCCATATCTACACTGTCTTCTCCCATCCCTCAACTACTATGTCCAACAATGGCAGAGGGAGCTAGAAGGGAGGCTGTAACACAGCTTGGATTGGTGATTTGACTCTCATGTTGGAGTACTCATGAAGGGTCTAAAGAGCTGGGCAGACGGGTGTTCTACATGCCTCCAAAATGCAGAAGCAAGAGTAGAATCAGACTGAAAGCAAGTAAGCAGCACAGTCTGGGAATTTCAGGTTTTCTCTGAAGGCTGTTTTTCCTACCAAGCACTTCTCTGTTTTACTCTTCATAGTTTGTGGCTGCTGACTAAGACTGACTTGATGGCTTCTATAATGACTCTCCTCAGCAGGAATGTTATTGCGCCAGTGTAGAGATGAGGGATCACTGAGCTTTCTTACCTCCAGCTTCTCACTCAGACCTCTGTTTACAGGAGATCTGCATAAATGTTCACAGTCGATTCATCATCTTATTGACACTTATACCTGGGACCTCAGAAGTTGACTTTATTCAGGAGCTGCAAACAAGGACTCATGGCAAAGAAGAAAGCAGTGGCCATATTGAATGTGTTCTTCTGGTTTATATGACTTCTTTGTGATGACAATAGCTGCTTGGCATACTTCTCTGAGGTTCCCCAAGTCCATCATAAGGGTCATGTGTATATACAGGCATGGCTCCTCAGTTGTTTGGGCTCTGGTCTACAAAGTTCCGGATAAAGGAGATACCTTGATTGCTAATGTCCAGCTTATACTTTGGGTGTTAGGGTCAGGAAGGGCCTGCTGATGCCCTTTTCTCATGGGCCAAGTAACTAGGCTGAGATTCCCCTGGCCAGGTCCATTTCTACACAGTAATTATGCCCTTTGAAGCCAGCCAGCTAATTGCTTTTGCTATTTCTGGACTTGCCTCTCCTGCTCTGTCCTCCTGCTGGAGACAGAAATAACCTGGCACTTGGTGGGTAATTATTGCATAGCATTTTCAGCGTCAGCAGACATTGAGAAGCAGATGCAGATCCCTGACTCAGCATGGGGGATTTGGCCAGGATCACTGGCCTGCCAGCCCCTGGTTGAACAGTGTACTTTAGTGCTCCTTGTCGCTCAAGGAGAGTGTTCTCATTCTTGGGTTTGTTGTGTTAGAGTCCCTTCTCTCTTGGTTCTCTTGACCTCATTTGTTCTTAGTTCTCCTTTTTTACCTTTCGCCCTATTCTTGGAACAGGGGCATGATAAAAGAGAGGAGAGAAACTCATAGTTAAAAATTTTATGTTAAGGTTTTTTTTTTTTTTTTTCTGGACTGGAGAGAGATGGCCCAACAGTGAAGAACACTAGTTGTATTCCTACAGGATCTGGGTTCCATTCCTAGAATGCACATGGGTGGCTCACAACCATGTAACTCCAGTTTCAGGGTATCTTATGCCCTCTTCTGGCCTCTGTGGACACCAGGCAATCACATGATGCACAGACACAAAGATGAGCCAAAAACCCTCATACAGAAAATAATATGTATTTTTTTTCTTTCTAAGAGGAAGATCACCTTTGGAGATGATGTAGAAGACCAAACAATATAGTTACTATTTGTAAGACTTCTTTACTTTTAGGATACATGGATGATTACTTGGTGTCTGTACTGTAAGCTCTAAGCAAGTGTCCCAGAGCTTTCTGAAGTAGGTGAGGCTTGGATTTCCACCCTGGAGACAAGAACATTGTTATGATAGTATAGAGGCACTGGCTAGGAAAGTGGCTTAGCGAACATAGGCCTGCAAGCTTCTGAAGCACAACACTGTTGACAGATGCAGAACCTTCTCCTTCTCTGAGGAAGGCTCTTCCTTATCCTTCACTTCTGGAGCACCAACTTCACAATGAGACATGTTAGGAGAGAAGAGTGGTTTGATATTGCTCCTGTTGGGGGCCCAGATTTTTTTAAAGATATATTTATTTATTTTATTGACCTCATTTGTATATTATATGAGTACACTATAGCTGTCTTCAGACATACCGGAAGAGGGCATGGGATTCTATTACAGTTGTTTGTGAGCTATAATGTGGTTACTGGGAACTGAACTCAAGACCTCTGGAGATCAGTCAGTGCTCTTAACTACTGAGCCTTTTCTATAGTCACAGGGGCCCAGATTTAACCCTTCTTCCCCAGGTTAGTTCTTAATGATGCCACATCTAAGAAGAGAACATGCCTTTAGTTCAGCAAGTAGGAAATCTGAGTGAATTGTCCTTGAAATAACCAGGCAGGGTACTTAGTTCTTGGTTTAACAGCACTTGAATTTGTGTTGCTGCTTTGCAGCTTGAATCAGTCGGAGCATGTGCACCTGCTCTCTGGGCTTTATAGTTTCTCAAACAGCAGTTTCTCCCAGTCTATGTCAGCTATTACAGTGAAGAACATGGACTTCACACCTGGTGCCATGTTTTAAAAAGTGTGGCTCTGTTCATTCATGGTCATCTATTGAGCACTGTATATAGGTGAGAGTAAGATTTGGAGAGAGAGGTGGGGGAGGGAAAGAATGTTTTAATAGGAGAGATGCCACTTTACCTCAGGCTAGGTTGATTCTCTAATGAGCTCAGGCTCACTAATGAGTGAGGCTCTGGGCTCACTTTCTATCCATCATACAAGTAAGCAGAAACATCATACAGAGAGAACCAGAAACTCCTCAAGGCCAAGCATGACCACCAAAGAGACTAGGTTTATAACTGGGGTTGTAACTTCAAGGCCAGACCCATATTTACTCACCTATGCAGTGAGTCACCCAACTGGGGCAGACCCGTCAGGATCCAAAGCATCTCTGTTCATCTCAGCCTTCTGCTAAGGAGATGCAGGGAGGAGCCCCACAGATCTGGGGTCTGGAAGGAATAGTTTGCAAGTCAAACCTGATCTGTTTGTAGGCAAAGTACTGGAGAGGGTCAGTGCTTACTCCATACTGCTCTCTGCAACATTGACACAGACTGAGCTCAAATACAAACTATGCAAGCAAAGGCTGCATGAGTGCTTGTTCAGTAGGGATCCCCACCTGACCCAAATTCTTTCTTAAGTCTATTCTCACACACCTTGAAGCAAAAGTCTAAGGCTAGATGAAAACTCACAGCTTAATTGGAAGAATGCCAGTTGGCCAATCTTCATCACTGAGGCAGGGAGAGCCAACCTGTCATTCTGGGCCAGGGTCTATCTCCTAGGGTGGGCTTATTTTCCCATTTAAAACTGGCAGGCACTGCATCCCAAGCCTATGTAAGTTAAGCTAGAGACAGGGGGACCACAACTGGGAGACGATGAGATGTTTTTCTTGTTTGAAAGACAGTAATTGCAAATTTGTCACCAGCAGTGACATGGTGGTGAGCAATTAATTGTTGGGGACTCCCTGCCTGTCACTCCACTGGCTGCAGTTATAGCAGTCCTCCTTGTATAAAAGCCTAACCCCACTACCAGTAGACAAGCTAATTTGTTTTAGACCCAGATCCATGAAGACAAAAGAGGCCCTCACAGCTGAGGATCTAATTTTGAGGTAGTGCCTTGCCAGGTAAAGAGAGATACAGAGAGAGTGCCAACAATAGTTTACATTGTCAGTATGTGCTAGGTCCACCATGCTGCCAATATGTTCAGTTGTGGCAACACCCTATTGGGCGAAGGAATCACCATTTTTCTACTTTAGAGGTGAGAAAAATGAAAGTGTAGAGAGGTTAATTATTTGATCAACAGTCCCAAACCCCAAACTGGTAGAGCAAGATTAAAATCAGCCAGCCTGGAACTTGTGGCCCTTACCACAGCTCTTTACAACCTTCTTTTGGGGGTCCTAAAACATTGAATGAGTGAACTGGTACAAAGCCATCTTTGCCCTCCTAGGATCTGCACCCTTGGGCAAATTATTTGTTTTTCTTAAGCTCATTTTTTTTAACTTGGGAAATTGGGGCACCAGTACCTATTGCTGTGTTAAGCATGTAGACAAAGTGACAAGATTTGTGATATGTCCATATTTTTCATCCTGGTCTGCTCTCCCAGAATTCCTACTTGCTTCTCTCCCCTTTACAGAATGATAAGCTTCAACGGAGCCCCATTCAGTCATTGCTGAGTCCAAAGTTATTGCTAAGAGTGATGTTGATTTCCAATGCAAAAGTGACCAAACAGTGAAGGTTAAAGTCCATTGGCATAGCCAGGAGACAAGAGTAATTCAAGTATATTGCTTACATCAAAAAGGAGTGTACTGGGATAATTCCAAAGGCAGTGATGCATGAGGCACACGATATTATTGGGAAGAGTCTTAGTCACAGACAGGAGACCGGGGCACATTCCTGGAAAGCTCAGTATAGAAGCCATGCTTATTCAGGCATCACATGTTCCAAAATGGTTGACAATAACACCGTGTGGAGACATTTGGCACTTGTAATTTTGCCTTATAACAACCACTAAAATGGATTATAATGAGCGAAGTTCACTTTAGGTCACCCAGCAGAATGACTCTGATCTTTGGTGATTTATATGGCTTCCCTGTAGTTTTCTGTAAAGGGACTCTTCTGGCTCTGAAGACATGTTGGCAGCAATTAAAGGTGAGTGGCCTTTTCCTTTGAAGCACAGGTATAACTCACCTAGCCAGAGGAGAACAAACTGTAAACTCTTGTGTCTCTCACTTTGGCCATCAGAGTATTGAAACAATGGTCCCAAGACAGTGGATCTCCCTCAGGAATCCTATGCTGGGAGAAGTGGAAGCCTTAATCTATGTTAGCTAGAAGGGAAACTTTTCTCCAGGAAATAGATTTACAACTAGTAGACCTCCCCTTCAGAAGAGTTAATGACAGGTTAGTTTTGGAGAGGACCACAACTTTACAAGGGCTTCTTAGATATATAAAACTTAGGCCCCTGATCAAACCTTAACCTTATGTAAGATCCTAAAGATGAAATTGAGGGGTAGGAGCCAGTCCATCTCTTTCAGTCTTCCAAGTGTGACCCAGATCAAACCTCCTTTTTTCTACTTTTGCCAGTATTAATTTGTTATTGTAATTGGATTATCTACAGTGGTTCTCAACCTTCCTAATGCTGCAACCATTTAATACAGTTCTTCAGGTTGTTGACCCCCACAACCATAAAATTATTTCATTGCTACTTCATTGACTGTAATTTTGCTACAGTTATGAATCATAATGTAAATATCTGCTATGCAGGACATCTGATATGTGGCTCCTTGTGAAAGGGTCGTTTGACCCCGTCTTAGTCAAGGTTTGTATACCTGCACAAAACAAGAGGCAAGCTGGGGAGCAAAGAGTTCATTCAGCTTATACTTCCATATTGCTGTTCATCACCAAAGAAAGTCAGGACAACAACTCACACAGGGCAGGAACTTGAAGGCAGGAGCTTATGCAGAGGCCATGGAGGGGTGCTGCTTACCGGATTGCTTCCCCTGGCTTGCTCAGCTTGCTTTCCTATAGAGAGAACCCAGGACTACTAGCCCAGGGATGGCACCACCTACAATTGTCTGGGCTCTTCCCCCTTGACCACTAATTGAGAAAATGACTTTCAGCTAGATCTCATGGAGGCAATTTCCTCAAGGGAAGTGCGTTTCTCTGTGATAACTCCAGCTTGTGTAAAGATGACACATGAAATCAGCCAGTACAACCCTCAAGGGGTTTCAAGGAAGAAGGAGGAAGGTCATACATCCACCACCAGGATCAGCTAGAGCCAGCAATCCAAGGAGCGGCTGGAAAATGCTTGATATATTGGATTTGAAGAGGATTTACTTCTCTATTGATAATATTTTAAAGCTCACATTAAAGTAAATTCTGAGGTCTTGTGCAAATAGCTCAGGGATGAATGAATAGTGAAGACACGAGACAGGAGAGACAGTTGGTAGAGTATAACCCAGTCCTTGCTGGGGATTCTGGGGCAAGGGTTACATTTTTCACCCTGAATAAATAGTTTGATAAGATTATCTTTGGCAAGTTATTTCAGCCCTCCAAGCCTCACTTTAACACCTAGAGCATTGATCCCTGGTGCTAAGATTTTGGCTATCTTCTTGATCTTACCTTCTCCACCTATTATACTCTTACCAGAGGCTTAACAGTAAGTTGATCAGCACCACTGGCAGCAGAAGAGGGAAGCCAGCAGTGCTTGGAATAGGACATCTTCTAAGACAAGAATTCAGGTATATGAGAGGCTGTAAAGCTGGTATAGTCTTCCCAGGCCTGTCCCTGACAGCTGCTGACCAGGATGAAGCACTGGTATGCTGTTTTAAGGTCATCTTTTGCTCCTCTGGTTTCTTTCAGGTGGCTGAAGCTAGCTGAGGAAGAGTTTGTCTGGTTTCTTGCCTGAGTTTCCTTCCCTGCTTCTGAGGCAGTACCTGGCATCAGGATCTATCTAGCTAAAGTAAGCCCCACTGAGAGTTAAAGGAGATTCTCTTTGAAGTTGGCAAAGCTGAGGGTTTGGCAGTGCATCCTTTTGATCACATGCTGCTGTGAGCTTCTGGGAATCACTGGTCTCTCTGGCCTTGCAGAACTCAGGTTGACCCAGAGTCTTTCTGTGTGGATGCCTAGGACTGGAAGATTTCTATGGCGTTTGGAGGGTTAACTGGGAGTCAGGTCAGTATGGCTGCTGTGCTACTCTGCATCTGTCATTTTCTAGTACTTGTTCATCTCCAGTTCTGTGCCCAAGGAGAGGGGACAATAAAACAGAGAAGCCTCTTCTCACAGACCCTGTGAAAAGATAGGATGCTGGGCATACCTCCTTACAGACTTGTGAGGGTGAAAGAGAGGAGGGGTGTGTCTGTGTCATCTGCCTCTTTCTCACCTTGCCTGCTGCTTCACCAGTCAACCACCTCCAGTTGCTTGCTTATTCCCATGATATTTCAAAAAGCATCTCCCTTAAACTCATATCCATGCCTAGTTTCACTTTCTCATTAATTTCTTACATTTCCATTGATTTTATTACTTTTAGTCTAGTTATTTTCTTGATTAAATCTCTAAAATTAATTCTTAATCCAACACTTATCTATTCATGAACTCTAAATCTATTTATTATCTATCATTTATTATGTATTTCTCATTAATATGTATCACTGACTCATCTATCTACAAATTATATATTTATTAAATGTCTGTTTCTTATGTTGTGCATTACCATTTATCATCTATCTTATTTATTATCAATCTATCTATCTATCTATCTATCTATCTATCTATCTCTATTTATCATCTATCTACCATCTATTTATCATCTATCATCTATTTATCATCTACCATCTATCTACTTATACCTATCTATATATCTATCAATCATCTATTATCATCAATCTATTATCTATTATCTGTTTGTCTATTATGTATCAATCATCTATCTATCTTCATCTATCTATTGATAATCTATCTGTCATCTGTCTACTGATCATCTATCATTATCATCATCTATCAATCATCTACCCATCTATACCTGTCAATTAACTGGGTTTATTTATAGGAGAACACATACATTTGAAGTAGATCCTGTCCGAGTGCAGATGAAATGTCACTTCAAAGGAGCATTCCAGCAGGGATACCATGGGCAGGATAGCTACCTAGTGAGGGCCAGCAGAAACAGCTGCTTGGATACACTAAGCTTTTGAGCCAGAATAACACAGCGAGTCTGCAGAATACAGTCCCTGAAAGAAGCAGGCTTCTGACTTCCTGGAAACTGGAGGTTATTCATAAGGGTGAGTCCACTGGAGAATCCTTACTCTTTAGGGAGGGCAGACCATCCCTTCTTCAGGTGGAAACACCATCTGTTCACCATTTCCTGGAATTGTGATGATGCTGTGAAGCCAAAAGCCCTGTGCAGGACAGTGCCCTGTGGCACTGTGGATAGATGTCACCTATAACCTTTCTGTAGTAAGTGGCACATTCCTCCCAGACTTCTACATGTTGCTGTTGTGACCAAAATGTTCCTGTTTTTTGCTTACCTTGTCTTTTTCTCTCTATCCACATTTTTTTTTTTTTAGATTTCTCAACATATTTAATGATCACTCTTTTGAAGTGTTGGTCTGGAAGTTCTTTCAGGTTGTCTCTTAGGTGCCATTATTGTGCGACCTAGTGATTTCTATACAGACAAGTCTTGATGTTTCATATGATTTCTGACTGGGCTGGGACTTGTAGACCTGCTGTTAGTTTGCTGGTTGGGCCTTCCCCTTTAAGTTTCAAGTCACCCTTTTTTTTCAGTGGTGGCATTTGTCATGGCTAGTGAAGGGCTGTGTTGTAGTAGGGTTGAGGTGTCCACTGGTACTTAGGACCAGCGGCTCTATTTCAGATCTTCCTTTGAGGGTCAGGTTTAGTCCCATGTCAGCTCTTAACTCCTGCTGTTGTACCATGTTCTCTCTGAGTTGTGGGACTCCTCACATGTCTGTGTGCCTTACCAAAGTCAGATCTAGTTCCTACACCGGGTTTCAGCTTCCACTGGAGCTGCTACAAGATGAGGAACTCTCCAAACACTGGGTTCAGAAATTGTCTTCATCCCAAGTTTATAGTTTCTGCAAAGCCACTGGAAGATGAAGAATCTCCTAAGCTCCTAACAAAACCTTCCATTCTACACTGCCTTCCCAAGTCTGCTTTACCTCCCCATCAACATAAATGAATGGAGTGATTGACAGAGGAGGCCTGATACTGCTCAGATCTGAACACTTCAATAATTTCTTCTGAGTTCTGGTTCAGGCTCAGGCTTATTTTGGGGTAATAAAATCCCAAGTCCTTAAAGGTAATGTCTCCATAGATGGGTGTATAGTGACTTGTAGGGTTGTGGTTGTTGGGGCCATGTCCTTAGACCACTGTTCTAGATGAACATGACATAGCAGACTGTGAATGTCAGTTAGCACATAGAATATTCCATGTAATGCTGTGGGCTTCACCTTGTGGTGTAGTATCAGAAAGCCACTTGTTACCTACTGCTATTCATATTTCCAAATTTTTGTGGGAATCTTATAGATGAGTCCAGTTCCAACATGAATAACATAAGACAAATGCTTTGCTGGAATCAGCAATACTTCTAAAAAGCACTTTCTTCTTCTTCTTCTTCTTCTTCTTCTTTCCCCCCCCCTTTCCCTCTCTCTGAGGCAGCTCATTTCTTCTAAGACCCCAGCTTAAAAGATTACATTGCAGTCTGCCTTTCATCTAGAAAAATAGCACCAATTACATGTTTATCATTATCTACATATTCAATGGACATCAGCTGCTTTAACAAGAGTGTAGAAGCAAGGTCAGACAAGACCACACTATCTAGAGCCTATAGACAGACACACTGGAGACAGACAGAGCCCTTTTCATGGAGCTGCACATAGATGACAGGAGGAATGTCCCTCATCAGCCTTCAGACTGGGGATGCTCAAATTTGTCAAGGACCTACTCCACCCCCACTGGCTGGTTCATCTGAGTCTTTTGTTGTGAACATTATGAATGTCCTTGGAGATAAGATTGGATCAGGAGTTCTGTAACCTCAACAATGGATAGATTCAGTGATGGGTTAATATCTTGGTGGACTATTGGGAGATTGAGGCCTAGGTGAAGAGTCCTTGGGGTGTATACTTGGCCTATGTCTCATCTTAGTTTTCTTCCTTTCCCTCTGTATCTTGTGCTGCACATATCAGGAAGTGAGCTGTTTTACTCTGCTCTGCACAGTTGGCCATGGTGTTTAGCCTCACCTTGGACCCAGAAGCAATCAAGCTAGCTGAGCATGGGATCCTCCAAAATCATGACCCAAGCTGTGTCTTTCTTCGTTTGTTTCCTCAAATATTTTGTCATGGTAATGGATAGCAAACTATCAAACTCTGGAGGTGGATTGGGAAGGGTCTTTAGTGATGAAACAGATTCATGCCTGCACAGAAGTGGAAAGGCCAAGACTAAAAGAAAGGAAGGGAGGATGTGTCTTGGACCACAGGACTCTGCCTTGGAGCACCTGTGAGAGAGGCCATGGGGATATGGATAAAAGCACAGCTTGGAAAAGGTTTCCTCTATCAGACTTACTTTAGAAGCTCAAGCCTCTCGAGCCTGTTCCAGGTTGCTGATCCTCAGGGTGATTGGCACAATCGCACAATGATGCTGCAGAAGAGTGGAACATGGGCCTGGGATTAGAAAAATCTGGATTCAAATCTCAGCCCTGGATTTCCTGGTCTGTGGGTTTGGATAAGACGGTCAAGGTCTGAGTGTCCTTCTCTGTATCTTGAAAGCAGTGAGACTCTCTTCACAGAAGCTTGGTGAGGACAGAGGGGTAAACACACACTGATCTGACCATGCAGTATGTTTCCCAAGACAAACAGGCTCTGTCAAAGCAGCATCGCTGCCCTTGCCTGCTCCTGCCTCCTGCAGCCGCTCTGACACAGCCTTGAAGGTGAAGGGGAGATTTGTCGTCTCCTATGCTGTACAAGTCTGTGTCTGTCCTTTCTTTAGATCATGGTGCAGTCCTCCAGCTGACAGCTCCAACTACTCCATTTGTTGGGGAAGAACATCTCCATAGCAACCAATTCCTGGCTCTATCCTTCCTTCTTTCCCCAGGCTAAGACCTCAGGGCCCCCTTTACCTATCCTGCTGCTGTTTCCAGGGTACAGGCCAGTCCTGGGAGATGGCAGCCACCTGAGCTACAGGGTTGTGTAACTCAGGTGGTTCAATCAAAGTAACTGGGGTAACCTGAATTTCTCCCCAGCATGCTACCAGAAATAAGTTTGCTGTGCTCTTTGTAAACTAGGGGGGTTAACAGAGGGGTGAATGAATGTCTGCAGCTTTTGGCTGCTGGGAGGAGGTGAAGTGACACTGTTGGTGGGTGGCTGTGCAGGAGCTAGTGACAGAGAAAGATGCAGACTGATCCTCTGTTAGCTGCCTGTGTCTTTTCTAAGGAAACAGGAAATGCTGCAGGGAGGGAAAAAAAAAAAAACCAGAGTTAGCTACCAACAAGACATGCAGCTCTCAATTTGGGCCAAATTTAAGGCTGTTATGAATAATTCAATCAGCTTTGGAGGCGTTGAAGTCCTCGGGGGGAATTAATAAGGACAAGCTTCTTTTTTTCCCACTGCACCCTTCCCACCTCCCACCACTGGGCTGATATCACACCTTTGGCAAAGGAGCATACAGGTGGAGGAAGGGACAAAGAAGTGCAAAGACAGGGAAGGCAGAGAATGGGGCAGGTGTGCCTCTTCCTGCTTCTCAGAACAAGTGATAGACATGGCTTCTGCTGCGCAGCATGGATGTGCATGTCTTGTGGAGCTGCAAGCTGGCAAATGGCTGTTGGTGGGCTGCCCTGAGGTGCTCAGTGGGTCCAGGAGGTTAGTCCTAGGGAGTTTCAGGGCTGGTCTAAGCTAGTTCAGAGTCTCTTCCCCATGTTGTGTCAAGCAGCTGATACAACAGAGACCCATGCTCAATCCTTTAGGTCAGGGTGGAGGAGATGACCATCCTCTTGGCATGACTGGGCTGCCATCAGGTCAGTTGGGTTGACATTCATGCAGGAAGTGAGATGGTGACTTTGGGAAGTGGCCCAACCTTGGGAACAGATTCTATGTCTCCAGGAGCAGGTGAGTTTTAGGTCATGAGGGCAGTCTTACAGAGGACACTGCAGTATTTCACAGACAGTTCAGCCTCACCTGGCTGGCCAGGGACTATTCCATGCTTCTGCTGGTGGCAGAGTATCTTCACTCTGCTACTCTGCAATAGGAGACCGGGGCCAGACGAGTACTGCAGCTACACTATCCCCAGCCTTAAGGACCCAGCAGTGGAAATGCAAGTAGGTTCTAGACTGGCTCCTATGTCTGAGGTTAGGTCAGAGAAGAGTCTAGGGGGTAATAAGAGTTCCTCTTTATAGTCATCTCAGGTTCTAGTACCCCAATTTCCCAGATATTGTGGGGGAATACACGATGTTCCTGTTCTTTGGCTTGTAGTATAAATTCTAACTGCTGTTCATCAATCCAAGATGCCAGACCTAATGCATGGCTACTAGGCTGGGGCTTCAGGGAATGTCATGGGAAGCCTTTAGGCCAATACTGAAAATGGAAGTTGCACATTATGTATCCTGTCCTCCTCTTCTTTTAACATGGGAGAAACTCTGAAATCAAGTGTCTTCCAGGAAACATCAGATGAAAAAGAGGGATGGACTCCAGGGAGTCATTGTCCTACTTTGTGACCTTCTGAGGGAGGAACAAGTCATATGTGTCCACAGGACACAGTCTCATTCAGGTAATGGCATTATGGAAAGGCTTGTTTTTTTCCCCATACAACCTGTCAGGTTTGATGATAAGTGAGGAAAACACATGTTTTAAATGTACATTTGCACACACACACACATACACACACACACACTAAGAGACTGAACTGTTACACTGCAGGTGGTAGAAAGGCATTAGAAGCAAGCACTATAGGAATGAGATTAACAATGACATTCATGAGTTTATTTATGCATGTGGGTGAATATGTACTTGTATGTATATGCATGTGTGAGTATGCATTTGGACACATGTACTTGCTTAGGTGTAGACTTGTAAAGGAATTACCAACATAAAACAAGACTCTCAAAGAACTGAGTAAAAAAGCCTGCCAATGCTAAGGGGGCAGGGAAGAAAGCAGCTCAGCCTGTAATTCTGGGTGGAAATCCTTTCCATGATGATAGGTGTCCTGAACCTCTGCCATGCCTGTGCTTGGAGTGAGAATGGATTCTTCTTCCTCCATGGATCTGGGAGTTTCAAGCTAAATCAACCCAACATATGGATACTCCAATGTGCCAGGAAGAAGTAGACAAAATGTGTGAGATACAAAGAAAAAGATCTGCTGGTTTCCAGCCTACAGAAACAGCATCAAACATAGTCTATCAACTACATGTATTAGCACAAGGCACTACGGGTATTGGAAGTTTGGGCTCTGAAGTTAGTATCTCAATGCTGAAACATTAGTGGTAACTATTGAGGAGCAGAATGACACATAGGCCAAAGGAGGGACAAGGCAGGGTGACAAGATAAGTGAGGAGGGGGAAGGAGAGGGAAGAGTGGAGGAGGGGGGAGAAGAAAAGAGAGGGGAAGGAGAGGGAAGAGGAGAGGGAAGAGGAAGGGGAACCTTGAGATAATGAACTTCTAAAATGAATATGGGCAATGCTATGCTTAGAACACTAATGGGCAACTTAAATTGCTGACTTAAGGCAGTGAAGAAGGTTTTCTCACTCGGATGAGAGTGAGAGAAGGTATACACCAGAGGAGGTAGATGACATCCAGGAAGCATGAGATGGTTTCTCAGTCAGTAGGAGGTTGGAAGGTGAGTTGGAAGAGGTGGTTTCCAGTGGTGCAATTGCTTCAGAATTAAAATTGGTGAGGATGTGGTCACTCCATGGCTAAGTAAGTACCAAAGAATCACTGCATCCCAAGCTGGGGCCATTGATCTGCGGAGACAGTGCACTGGAACAGTTTCAGGCCCTGGGCTTCTTGTGTATTTAGCAGCCCTCCTTTCTCTAGGTTCACTTTCTATAGTTACCCAAGGTCAGAAAGTTACCAACAATTGAATAGCTTATAACAACTTTCATTAATGTTATTTAATCATTATATTTTATTATTGCCATTTGCTAGCAATCTCTTTCTGTGCTTAATATTTATACACAAAGGTTCAGAACTATCATTAGTTTTGGGTGACCAGAGATGGACTGTGGATGGGATGTCACCATGGAGAATGGTGTCTATCATTCTGATTCCACCTAGTCCCTGCACAGATGTTGGGAGTAGGTCTAGCACTGAGGAAAAGATGACTTCTCTGTGGTCCTCTGTTGGTAAGTGCATGGCTGAGCTGAGGCCACTCTCCGTATTCTTACTCACTATACCACTTTCTTACTGAGAGGCCTGGAAGACAGATACAGGCTGAAAAAGGGAGATGGAGGCTCTCTGTACTTCACTGTACCTGCCCCCGCCTCACAGCCCCTTCCTTCTCTGAGACTTTCTCATTGATTCTGACAAGTCCTGGATCTGCTATTTGGCTAGAGAGTGACCCATGTCCTAGCAGGCCCAGAGCTCTGGGGTTCTCTTCTCTGGGCTCTTTAGATCATGCCTTCTCTTTCCTGTTGAGATTTTTCAAAAGCTTGGAATACCTTGGCAACACAGGCATTCCTTGAAATATCTTTTTGTACTCCAACTGCTGGGCACAGAAGTATTTGTATAGAGAAGGCTTTTGGGAAATTCAGGCTTCCCAGGTAAAGATAGGTCACTAATAACAACATATCCATTCTTAAAATTAGTATAAGTATCTTCTTAACCTTGCCAGACATGCTCTGTCTGGCTACATGTCCAAAACAGGATGGAGTCTGGCTAGCTCTGGCTCAGCTCTCAGCATATAGAAGTGTGGACAGAGGGTTCACTAACATAGGCCAGAAAGGTGTAGGTTGCCAAGGAGCCCCTATGGGGTCATAGCATTCTCAAGTGTCTCTTTCCCTTATTTCTGCTTCTGCCTCAGTGTTTCTCCATCTGCCTTCAGAGATGTTCATGTTCTTACAGGGAAGCCTGGGACATGAAAAGTTGCTGGACTGGGCTTTGAGTTAGAGTTCTTTGCCAGCCTGCCAGGCTCTTGCTGCCTGAATGGAGCTTCCTTTGGATGAAGAATCAACTGTTTATGCAAAAACTTTCCTTTAGTTTCACCTCACTAGCCTGCGCTTCATTGCAGGAAAGCATCAAGGACAAAATCTCATAGCAAAATTTCTCTTTGGAAGAAGTTCCATCCATTAATCTCAGTGGTGGCTCTGTATGGCATGGTCATGGCTTCCAGGTGGGTCAGTTGCCTATTTGTTAAAGAGAGGAAGAGGGACCTTTTACTGGAGTGAGATAAGAGAAATACTTTCCTAAATGGTCTTAGTTGTTCATCACTGTGTGGCTAGGACAGGATGACCTCTGTCACAGAAGTCACAGCACTCTAGGCAGGTGACACCTTCCTTGCAAGGACCTCAGTTGCTCAGGTAGATTTGAGCTCAGGCCCAGACATACCTGGCAAAAGGGAAAGGAGAAAACCCAGAGCACGATGGAATCAGAGAAGGCCCAAAAGAGACCTAGCACTCTGGACATAGGCAACAGGGGCTTGATACCATTGGCCAAGAAGGTACCATGAAACCATGTAAACATGGTTTTGTGTTTTAATAGTTCCTGTGAGCACTCACTGAGATTCACATGGCATATGCTGTCCTGGCCATTACCCCATATATATGCCCATTTTACCCTTACAACAGCTCTATCAGTATTAACTTGTCTTACCAGAAAGACAAAATATACCACTTGAAGTGAAGTGTGACTGGTAATTATACTGGGGCACTGATGTTTCTCACGACCAATCAAGGGAAGCTGAGCATCCTCATCCAGTAAAATGGACTCAGAGGCATTGATTAATTTTGTCTGAAGTCAGTGCTCATTTTGACAGCAAATTTAGACCTTGCAATGATAAGATTTTTAGGTGTCCTCAGGTCTCTCACAATCTGGACCTACAACTCCAGCAAATAGCCTAGAAAAGTATCAACCTCAAGTCACCTGGGGAAGTACAGCTCCCCTCCCATTCTATGTAGAGAAACCTTATAGGTCTGAGCAGCCACAGAGATCTGGTTCTATGTGTTAATTCGGAATTCATTGTTGATTAGCCCCACCCACCTCACGGGACAAGGCTAATCAGGGTGGGGAGACTGTAATCCTTCCCTGCTATGGATTTCAAGGCTTGTTGTCTCTTTAGGAACCTCTTAAACAGCCCAAATTATCTTCAGATATTCAGACTACAAGGCTGGACAGCATTCTCTAGCATGGTCTTTGAAGTTCCATCTGTGGATAGCCTGTCTTTTCTAAGCATGTGACATCCTTTTTCTTCCTCGAATGTTTTTCACTTACTAAAAGGGTAAACTTTCCATTCTGTGACTCCCCACCTCAACCCACATATATGGGCATACATCTTTATGTGTGTATGTGCATAAACTTTTGTTTCTTACTGGCTTTATTGTAGACAGACGGACAGTAACATTTCTGCTTTTACACATTCCTTTATTTTACTTATTCATCGAAAATCTGTCATGTTCCTGACATTGGTTGACATTCTAGAGATACAGTTGAGGGGAGATTTTAGACAGAATTAATTCAGATATTGTATTAGGCTCGTTGGCAAAGGCAGTCTTTAACTACGCTCACGTACTGTAATGTAGTATTGTGGTCCATGGTGGACAACATGTATAATGGTGGCTTCATAAAGAGTATAGTGGAGCTGAGAAATTCCTACCACCCAGTGACGTTGCAGCCATCTTAACTCTGTGAGGCCACAGTTCATTGAATTACTCACATGTCTAAAAACTCCTGATGTAAACAAACTGTGCTGCCAGTTGCATAAAAACACAGCACATACACTTACATATAATATAGAGTATTGTAATAAGCCACCATGTTGATGTATTCACTAGACTATACTTTTATCCTTATTTTATAGTATACATTTTATACTTGTATAAAAACTATTAGCATAAAACAACCTTAGTCAGACCACTTAGAAGGAGACTAGAAGAGATCTTGCTAGCATAGGTAATTCCAGTTGCATGCATATATGTCATTTCATCTCAAAAAGAAAACCTTTAAGTGGGGCAAGAAAGGACAGAAGAATGTAGTGGTACTAATTTTCTGACTCTGTGTAGCACAGATTGGGTCTTAGTTTTTTCACCTCTTAGTTATCTTGGAGGGACAAGAAGAATGCCTGGGACCAGGGCAAGGGACATCCTCTTCTCCTCTGTCCCTGCTCCATGAGAAGATCTTGTGCAAAACACCCAGGTGTAATTCTAGACTATGAGCTCAGGTGCTGGCCTCTTCAAGACTTGCCTTTTCAATAGAGGCTTTCCTGAAAGAGGGTCACCCAATCAGGATACCCCACCTCCCACCCCAACAGATATCCTAGGATGGAAAGATGTGTTCTCACTGGTGGGAACACAGTGGATGCTCACTAACTGAGTGTGAGCATCTTACTATATCGTAGTAAGTGTTTTGAAAAAAAAAAAATCTGTCCCATTAAATATTCACAAATACCTTAAGGAGTATATAGATTACTGTATTTTCCTGTTTTGTTTTTAAATCAGGAAAGCTGTGGTCCAAGGAGTAGGTGGATGCTACATTGTCACACAATTATTACTAGAAACTATGCATACCAGGAGTGTGACCTCTTATTCTGGTAGCTGCAGAGATCAATAGGAGGGATGAAGGGTGGAGGACCTTCACATCCACGGAGTGAAGGCCTGGAGGCTTTCCTCCATTTCTGTTGGTTCCTCTTCCTGGGTTCTGGAAAGAGCAAGCTACAGGGGGGAACATTTCACACTGAATTATGGAATTATGCCTTGAAGCAAACAACACTCAGTACAGTTGGTTGCAATGAAATGGAGTTTGTGTTGGAATCTATTATGGTCCCAACATAAATTAATTATAGCGCTTCTGCTGCAGGGAACCTTCATGCATAATTAACATTTACTGAAGGAGGATGGGACAGGGAAGAGGAAGGGAATTGCTGCCTTATTATATGATGGGCAAGCTTGGGAGAGACTGGGAAAATTTTCTGTCGGAGCTCAGAAAGACCCCAGTGGTCAACCTCCATGCTAGCTCTAGTAATAGTATCTAGTAATGTACCATTTTAGGCACACTATATATAATTTACTCTTTAAAACACCCCTGAAATATCATTATAAGGCCAGTTTAAAGATGAAGAAATTGAGGCTAATATACTTGCATAAAATAAAACAGTAAGGATAACATGTTTGTTCTCCTACCACCTATATAGACAGTTAAGGGATGTGTGAGTCAGAACTGGCACACACTATGGATGGGCAGGATCTTCAGGTTATTGGCATCATATGGCTCTGGAGACTTGACTTCTACTCCTGCGTTTAGTGACTGAGGATGTGTAGCAATAACCATGGATACCAACTCTTGGCCAGCATCTGTGTCAGGAGTTGTGCTAAATGTTTTGAGAGTGACTTTATTCCCGAGTCTCTTGGGTTTGGGGGATGACAAGAGCACACTTACTGAAGAACTTAAATGGAGATGATAAGTAAGATGTTTTAAATGTACATGCCATTCAAAGATTCCTATGCTAGGAACTTTGTCCATTTGGCAGTGGAACCTTGAAAGGGTGGGGCCTTGTGGAAGGTAATTGGTTCAGGGAGGCCTCCTCCTTGGAAGGGATTAATGCAGGTTTCATGGCATTTGGTCTTGTTTTGAGAATAGGTGATGTAAAGGAGGCAAGTGTCTCTCCTGAGTCCCTCTTCTGCATGATCTCTGCACTGGGATGCAGTTGGCCATGATGGTCTTGGAGCTAAGGAGATACTGGTGCTATGCTCTTAACTCTTCAGAGATGTGCATGAAATAAACCTCTCTATATATCACCCAGAGTTGTAGCTGGGATCTGGAATGTTTTTCAGAGACTCATATATTAAAGACTGATTGCCTTTTGGTGGCACTGACAGAAACTGAAAGAAACATTAGGACTGAGGGCACAGTTGGAAGAAATGGGCCAATGAGGTTATGTCTATGAATCCTATGTGTTGTGTTTCACTTCACCTTATTCCTCTTGCTGTTTCTTGGCCATTCAGAGATGAGCAGTCTTCCCCACATCACATGCCCTCCATCATGCCATTTTGCTTCAGCAAAAGCCATGGGACAACACATCCAAGTGACCTTGAACTCTAACCTCTGAAATTATGAGCTGAAATGCCTCTTCTCTTTTAAGCGATTTCTTTTCTCTTTTACCATATTGTATTTTTATTATACTGATACAACATTGACTAACATATCCAGCTTCAAGAGTTTTGTACAGCAACACAAGACATTTATATAAGGAACTAATCTAAGCCACATAACACATGCATAATATAGTATAGATCTGGCTTCAGGCTTCTCTTGACTGAGGGTTTTCTAAGTTTTCATCAAATTATAACCTTACAATCTCATGGATATCCATCTAGGTTCTTGATCAGACCATGATATTGTAACATTGTGAACAAGACAGTGGGAGATGGTCTTTTCTTTCAGAGGGAGTCTCTCTTTGCAGTCTCTTCTTTTCCAGAAAACAAACAAACAAACAAACAAACAAACATGGTTTTCTTCTGACTTTACCCAGGAATCACATTCAGAAACTGAATAGAGCTGAGTAGGCCTGCTGTATACAACTTTCCCATTCTTTTGGCCTCATCTATGACTGAAAACAACCTCAACAACTAAGAATCCATAGGCCTTTCACATGCAACCCATCTATCAATGCCAGGTGCTCGTTAGAGGTTTGCAGGTAATCCTTACACGGTAACAGAAGAGGCAGAATGTGACTTGAGTCAATGAGTAAATGCTGCATACATGGTGATGATAAGGAGCCAGCATAGAGACTATGTGCACACATGTCGGTACACGTCTGTAGTCTTGAGTGCATATGTGTATATATGTCTATGAGCTACATAATGTACATACATGCATACATTCTTAGGAAGCAGAACTGAATGATGAGAGGAAGGTCTTTTCATGAGGAAATTGGGGAGGAGGTAGGAAAGATTTTGATCCCCAGGAAATATGTTGGAAAGGAGCCCAAGGCTTCCTTATACAGGAATACTAGCTGCCCCATGAACTGAAGCCAGCAGTCTGCACCTTTTCCTGGCTCTCAAATGGAGGGACACTGATTTCAATATAGAAAGTTCAACTTCTGGAAAACTGTCATCCTTCTCTGACCACTTTCTCATTACCTGGGACTGCTCTGGGTCCCAAATACAACCCATGGTGAAACTTGCAAGCCTAGAAATCCTACACAGGTATCTGTGTGGACCAATTGCAAATACTCTGTGTCTCAAAGCTATCTATAACTGGATAATATTTGCCTGTACTTTGCTCTGGAAGACAGCAGTTTCATCAAGTTCTCCAGAGCCTAAGCTGTGCACCCACAGACTGAAGTCTGACCTACTTCTCTCACAGCATCTGCGCTGCTTCTGTCCTCCCAGCTCCCAGGCTGTTCCTCTCTCCTTGGACAGGTACTGGAGTCATTCATTGCTCATTCCCAGCTGCCTTGCCTTTCTAGATGCTAGCCCTCCTATCCTTTCTCTATATATAAATACAACCTTCTTTAGAGATGTAGAAAGTTGGGCCTATGGGATTGTTTGATGGCTCCAAACAAATCATGAAAATTTTCCAAGGCTGCCCTGATTCTGTCAACCAGCTGTTTGGAGACACAGAGGATACGATTGGGAATCTGACCCTGCATTGAGGAAAGTTTATTGAAACACAATCACTGAAGGTGGATGGGAGAGCTGAAAGTGAGGCACCTTAGGTGCTCTTCATCACCTAGCCTTGACCTTTCACATGCTCACCTTTCTGTGTCTCAGCTGGACAGAGGCCTCCATGTGGGCCAGATTTCAGTTGAAAATTATCTCGAAAAATACTCCCTTTGTTCTAAAGAGTGGAAAGAACAATGATGTGTGCTTTGTAGCTGGTCAGGCCATCAGCTCAGCACAGACACAGATGGGTGTTGCTGAGATGATGCTGTACCCTGGATAGAGTAGAAGGAGAATGGTGCCTACTACTGTGGCACTCCTCTTACCAAAGCTCATCACCTGGACAAGCCATCACAACCACATCAGAGAAACCCCCATGCAATCAAACACCAGAGTCTGATTCCTTAAAAGCTATCAAAAGCAAAAAAGATCTAGGAAATTGCCATAGACAAGAACATTCAAAAGAGATATGAAGACAAAATGTAGTATATTATACTGGATGGGATCCTTGGACAGAAAAGTATATTATGGAGAATTGAGGAATTATGAGTTAACTACAGACTTTGATTAATAGTAATGCATTGGTATTGGGTCATTTGTGTGTCATTCAAACCATAGTAAAGGCTGATAATATCAAGGAGGACATCAGGGGTATAAGGTATATGAAAACTTATTGCATAGTTTTCTTGGTTCATCTGCATGTGCAAATTCATCTACAATAAAAGATTTATTAAACAGTTTTCAGATTTTTTTTTCTCATAGGTAATGAGCTGGAAAATCATCAGTCTCTCCTAACAAGAACACAGTTGACCGTTTGGTCAACTACAAATCTACAACTCTTGTTAGGTCCAACAAAAAATTGAAGACACAGACAAAGTTGTGTTCCCAGATTAGCGAGATAGGCTCTTCCAGAGCAGAAGTCTCTGTGGAAACCAGAAAACTCAGTTACACTGACAATTGCTGGTGTCCAGTGTGGTCACTGTCCAAGGACATGTCTCCACCACTAGGGAATAGTTGTAGGGAAATTACTTACTTTCTTTGGCTTCAAAAGCCCATTAAATTCTTAGGGTAAAGATAGAAGAAAAGTCCATTTACATTTCTAGCAGAAGGAGGGGAAAAGCTGTTTTAATTATTCCCAAGGCATCTGGCTATTGTGATAATACTCTGATAGGTAACTTAAGGGAGGAAGAGTTTGATTTTGGTGATGGTTCCAGGTTCAGTCCATCATGGTGGGATTGCCACAGTCGTAGGAGCTTGAGGGAGATGGTGATATCTCGTCTATAATCAGGAAGAGAGGAAATGAGAAAGGCATGCTGCTGTTCAGTTTCCTTTCTCCATGGAATCCAGGATCTCAGACAAGGAATGTTACTGACTGCAGTGGGTGGGTCTTCCCATGGCAGGTAATGTAATGAAGACATGCTCAGTCACACATTTGCCAACTGATCAGGATATATCAAGTTGGCAGCAATAGCCATCACAATTTATCTTCAGAAACCATGTTAAGAAGATGAGGTTGGGAAAATATATTTAAGACACTGAATGAAAAGCACCTATCTAGAATCCTGGATCCAGCAAAAATTACTTCAAAAGAGAAAGGACAGAAATCCTCAAAGAAAAAAATTGAAGGAAGCTTTTATTACTAAATTGTCTTGTATAGAATGTTGAATGAAAAGTTTCAGAAAGAATGAAAACAATGTCAGAGAGCTTGATCTACATAAATGATGTATGTGTAATAAAATCCTTTTGTTCTCCTAGATGTAGTCAATGAAATAAATAGCACTTTGGGCAAACTAATGGTAGCTACGGATGTATTTGATAATTATAGCTCTGAATAAGGGAAATGCATAAGATCAATGTGTGGCAGTTACATCTTCATTGTCAATCTGGCTGGATTTAAGCCCAGGATGTACGAGATATAGGGCTATGGTGAATTTTCTAAACATAAGTAACTGAGGGGAGCTTAACCACCTGAATGTCTGTGACACCATCCCTGTGGCTGCAATGTGATCTCATACTCTGACCTTCATGCCCTCCTCATTGTAATAAATGGTAGCCCCTTTTATATATGAAGCAAAATAAGTCCTTGTTCCTTAACTTGCTTCTGTCAAGTACTTTGTCACAGGAATGACAGAAGTGAGCAATGCACAATCAGATAAGGGATAGGATGCCTGTAGGAGTTGGGAATGTTCTGTATAATGTTCCTGCACAACTTGTGCAGTGGCATAAGTTGAAAAAGGGGTATCACTAGCTAGAAATGCATAATGGAGACTCAAAAAAAAATCATATGTCTAAAATAAGATGATAAAAAGTTTGAAAGTATAATTAATGGTTTAAGAGAAAAAAATGTAACCATACAGAATGTACTATCACATCTAAAAAGGGTATAAAAAGAGAATAAGATGACTCATGCCTATAATCCCAGTCTCAGGAGGTTGAGGCAGGAGGACTGCTTTGGGTATGAGGACAGTCTGTGCTACAGTGTAGACCTTCCATCAAAAAATAAAACAAACCAAAATAAACAAACAAAAAAGCCCCCGGTCTGTGAGATGTCTTGGCTGACAAGTGCTTGAGCTGAAAGGATGATGGCCGAGCACAATCCATAGAAGCCATGTAGAAAATCAGTACAGTAGCTCAAGCACCTATACTCTTAGTGTGCTCTTATAGGAGAAGGGAGGTAGAGACAGGAGCATCAGCCAGATTATGGGCCAGGTACCCTTGAGTACCACATGTTACAGAAACAAGAGATATTCAGCCTGAACAAGGTAGAAAGTGACTATTGAAAGGGTCTCTTGTCCTCTATATACCTGTTACATTCTCATGTCTGCACAGTTCCATGCTGCCCCATTAATACATAAAACATAAGCTTTAAACAAACCTACTTTTGGCATCCAAGACTCAGAGAATCAATCTATCTATCTATCTATCTATCTATCTATCTATCTATCTATCTATCTATCTATCTACCTATCTAATCTATCTGTCTATCTAATCTATCTCTCTTGTTTTTTTTTTTTTTTTTTGTTTGTTGTTTGTTTGGTTTTATTTTGGTTTTGGGTTGGGTTTTTTTTTGTTTTTGTTTTTTTGAGACATGATTCCTCTGTATAGCTCTGGCTGTCCCGGAATTCACTCTATAGGCCATGGTGACCTCTAACTCACAGAAATATCACTTGCCTTTGACTTTCTAGTGCTGGAATTAAAGGCATGTGCTACCACCTCATGGCTAAATATTTAAGAGAGAGAAGAATTAAAGTTCTGAAACAGGCAAATGTATTGAATAAATGGATTATTTGCAAGAAATCACCCCAAACTAATGAAAATAAGCAAGGGAAAAGATGAATAATACCTCATATTGGCTCTGAATTTTCTAAATTCCACCTTATAGTGCTCAGATAGCAGGCATACAAGATCATGTCTAGAGCAGATATCTTAGTACTTAATAAAAATCTCAGGAAGCATTTTGAACATTAATGTCCTAACTGCACCATTAAAGGACAAAGACTGCCAAGGTGGATAAAAATAGTATAAGGTCCAAGTAGATACATTGTCTATGACATACGGTTTAGCTATAAAGACACAGAGAAATTAAAAATAAAGGAATGGAGATATGTGTTGACATTAATCTGAAGAAGGCTTCTAACTAACATTGTTATATACTGAAAAGCAAACTGCAGAGAAAGCAAAGCGATGGGGATAGAAGCGTTCATCAATAATGATAAAAGGGTTGATTCTCTTAGGGGACATAAAACTTATTAATGTCTGTGCCTAACAATAGTGACAAAATGAGATAAAACTTGATAGAAGTGCAAGGGGAAATGGTTGAATCCAGCACTATGTCTGCATTTCTGGATCATCAATGGACACATCTAATAGCAGGAGACAAGTGAGAATGTGGAGACAACACCACTGGCTAAGTAGATATCAGGAGATGACATCAAGAGATGGGCTGACATCAGGAGATGATTTCAATAAACACATACATTGGGTACTGGAATGAGTACCCAGATAGAAAATACTGTGGACTTTCAAATGCATCTCAATAAATCTAAAAAATACCAAACCATGCAAAGCATGACCTCAGACAATCAAACAAACAAGAACTAGAAATGTCAAAAGGTAGCCTGGCTCATCATCAATACTTGGACATTAAAAAACATGCACCGAAGCAATACAGGATTCAAGGAGAAAGTCTCCAAGGGATATTGTGATGAAAATTAAAACCATTCCTCAAAACCTGTGGGATCCAGTGGGATTAATGGCAAGAGAGTTATTTTAAGTACAGAATGCATGAGTTCAAAAGAAAAGTTCAAGGTTAATAAGTTTGACATCTACCTTAGGAAGCTACAATAAATAGGAAAAAATTCAAAGTAAATTAACAGCAAAGAGTAAACAGTAAAGCAGGAATCTGTGATTTTTAAAGTGGGAAATCAATAGAGACAACCAACAGGACCAAAGACAGCTCTTTGAAAACATCAATAAAATTGATAAATACACTCCTAGCTTAACTAAGAGAAACAGAATACTTACAAATCTCTCATATCAGATACGAGCAGGAAGCCATTTGTATGGATTCCTGAAAATTTAAAGGTTAATAGATAATCAAATTTGAAAAGGCACATAAGACTGAAGAAGTCATTGAAATACAAAGTTTACTCAAAATCATGAAGAAATAGATGGTTTAACTAGGTAAATGTCTATTAAAACTGAACAGTTATATCTTTTGCCCCAAATAGAAATCACAAAGCCAGGAGTGTTTGCTGGGAAACTTACAAAATATTTAAGAGAAAAATCAACTAGGTCTTTGCAATATTTTCTAGGAAATAAGTCTGATGCCTGTTCTATTGAGTTAGTGGTGGTTCTAGGACCCCTCCAGACATGGATACACACACACACACACACACACACACACACACACACCACATGCACACACATGTTTCATGTATATGGATTCAGCTGAACTTGACACAAATATGCATTTATATTGAATACATACCCTATTTAGTAGAGTATTACAACTATTTAAATGGTTGAGATGTTATTTGTCCTTTACATTAATGTTGGAAGCTTGATCTTGGCTTTGGTTATTAGAGGAGCCATGTGGTCACTGTGAATGCTATTCTTAGAAAGGATTTAGGTAGTTATCATGAAAGGAAGTGACTTTATGGATGCTCACACACATTATATAGAACACTACAATAATTTACATAACCTACATCTCTTTATACACTTCAGAATATCTATAGATCACTTATAATATCAAGTATCACATATATGATGGCTAATCTTGATTGTCAACTTGATTGTATCTGGAATCAACTAAAACCCAAGGTGCTGGCCACTCCTCCAAATATTTCCTTATTCATATTTTTTGAGGCATGAAAGCCTATCCTAAGTGTGGATGCCACCTTACGATTGCAGTACAGATAAAATGGAACACAAGAAGGAAACTTTGTTTTTTGCCTACATGTCCTCACCTTAGGGATTTCAACACAGACTGAAGATCTCCACATCTCTTCAAGTGCCAGGCTGGGAATACTGAGACATCCAGTTTTTTTTTTAATTGAAAATATATTTTCTTCATACAGCATATTCTGAATAGAGTTCCTGATGCTCCTACTCCTCTCATCTGTGTCTGTACCCATTCCATGTCTTATTAGAAAACAAAGAAGCATCCAAGGAATAATAATAAAATGAATCAAAGACAAACAGACTGAAATAGGATAAAACAACCAAAGAACAAGCAGAGCCAAAACAACAGCAAATGCACAAAAGACACATAGATGCAGAGACACACACATTTGCACAAACGTACATCTCATAAAAACACAAAACCAGAAACCATGATATATACTCAGCGCCCTGACTTAATTATGAGACAAAAATTCTCTAAAGACACTGTTGAGTGTTGGCCATCTACTGCTGGGTGTGCAGCTTAGCCTTAAGAGTGCTTTGTTTCCCCATGGAGACTCCCTTGGAGAAGACTAATTTTTTCATTTGCAAGTGGCTATCTATTGGTCATAGCTTCTGGGCATGTGTCCACTTCTTTTAGCTCTAGGATCTCATCTGGTACAGACCAATGCAGGGCCCTGCATGCTGTTACAGTCATCATGAGGTCATATGTTCATCAGTCCTGCTGGATTTAGAAGGCGTTTATTCCCTGGTGTCTGTTATTCCCTCTGGCTCTTATACTCTTTGAGTCTCCTCTTCCACAAAATTCCCTGAACCCTGAGGGGAGGGATTTAATGCAAATATCCCATTTTGGAATGAGTATCCCAAGGTTTCTCACTATCAGCATATAGTCTGGCTGTGGGTCTCTATATTTGTTCCCATCTTTGCAGGAGGAAGCTTCTCTGATAATAGCTGAGCAAAGGACTGACCTATGAATATAGCAGAATGTCATCAGGAGTAGTTTTATGGCTATGTTTCTTTAGCAAAACAGTCACGTTTGGTTTTTCCCCCTGTCCTATCTTGTCTTAGATTCTTGGACACCCAAGCAGCATTGACTATGGTTTCTTTCTCATGGAGTGAGCCTTAACACAAATCAGATATTTATTGGTCACTCCACAAGCTTTAGCCACCATTGCACTGACATATCTTACAGTCAGGTCACTGCTGTAGATCACAGGGTGTATAGCCTGGTTGGCATTTACCTTTCTCCTTTGGTAGCATGCAGAGTACCTATCAATACTATGAACTGGTCAGTAGGGGTGAAGGCTCTAGGTTTGCACCAGCTTGACTTCTCTGTGTTCAGTGAGTTGTGTAGGTGTTGTCTACAGCAATAAGGCCTTACTATCAGTTTTTGAAGAGCTTTCAATAGCCTGGGCAATAGCTTGGGTTATTTGGGGGTTCACATGAGATCCCTTTGGCTATAAACTTGATTAGATGTAACCCATTCCTGGTAGTGGAAGCTTCATTTTTGTACTGAAAGATGTCTAGTTGTGGATATGTTTACCATATTATTTGACAATTTTTTTAGGTAGTCTTCATAAATGTATATATTTTATGAAGCTTCTACTTTATTAGGTTTTGATATGATCCATCAAATGTCCTTTAGTTTTAGCTATCCCTCTCTTCTTTTCCCTCTTTCCTCCCCTTCCTTATCTGATCCTCCAATTCCAGGCCCTTGCTCCAAATCCATTCATTAACTATCTATTATATTTCCCCTTCCCAGAGACATCCATCCCTCCCACCTAGTCTCTAACTCTACCTAACCTCTGTAGTTATACAGATTATAGCTTGCTTATCAGTGACTTAATAGGTAAGACTTGCATATAAGTGAAAATGTATCATTTTTCTTTCTGGGTCTGAGTTACCCCACTCAGGATGATTTTTTGCTAGTTCTATTCATTTACCTGTGAATTTCATTATTTATTTTTTAACTGATAAGTAATGTTCCATTATGTAAATATAGCACATTTTTCTTATTTATCTATTGACCAATATGTAGGATATTTCCAATTTCTGACTATTATGAATAGAATAGCAGTGAACATGGTGGCAAAAGTGTTTTTACAGTAGAATGAAGGATCCTTTGGTATAGGACCAAGAATGGTACATATAATTGGATCTTGAGATAGATTGATTCCCATCTTCATGAGGAACCACCACACTGATTTCCATGGTGGTTGTACCAATTTTCACTCCTTCTAGCAATGGATGAGTGTTCCCCTTATCCACACTCATGAGGACATCCATCCTTGTGAACTGAAAAACTATTGAATTCTTGGCTTTTCTGTCATGAGCAAACCATTACTGGACTACCTGTACCATACTCTATAAGCCAGTCTAATAATAAATCCCCCTTTTAATATATATTTGATTTTCCTCTAAGTACCTGGAGCATTAGTCTTAGGTTTTACAGTCAGCATACCACACAAATATATAAGCAAAAATTCTCACTATATTCTACTATAAAGATTGTGTGTGTGTGTGTGTGTGTGTGTGTGTTGCTTTAAAGAACCCTTTCAAATGCAGGATATATTATTTTGGTGTAATAAAACGCCCATGAATGGATGGCTCACAAAGAAAAGAGTTCTATCTAGCTCAAAGTTTTAGTGACTAAATGGTTTTAAAAGGCATGGTAGTACTTTTAGTAAGGGTTTCCTTGGTTTTTTCTCATGTCAGGTTATATCATGGTAACTGTTCATATGAAAACAAGATCACATGGTGACAAGGAGAGCCAGGTAGTGTGATTAGCTAGGATAGCTACTTTGTAACAGCTCACTTCCTCTTATGATAACTTCCAAGGGCAGTGTCTTCCTCAATGACCACAGGGATCCTTTCAATATTCAGGACCATGTTACCAACACATGAGCCTTAGAGGACAAACTAAAACAAAAGGAAAGCATAACAGAATGCCATGTACTGTGATATTTAGAATAATGACAAGAAATATACCTGTACATGCTCAGTAGGAATGCTATTTGTTTCATTTTTTATTTTTTATACTTATTTTATTTTCTGTGCATGAGTGTTTGGCCTATATGTATGTATATAATGTATGATGTATATGCCTAGTAATTGCAGAAGTCACAGGAAGGCCTTAGATCCCTCAGAGCTTGAGTTCTAGCTGGTTGTTAGCTACTATATAGGTATTAGGTATGGAGCCTGGATCTTTTGCAAGAGAAACAAGAAGTGATCTAAACCATTAACCTATTTCTCTAGCTCGTTTCATATATTTCTGATACAAGGCCAGTTTAATGCAAACACATGGAATCAACAAACATGAAGGCTGAATACTTCTAACTTATTGTACAATGAGGGCATCGTATTAATATTCAATGTGATAAATATATTACTACAGATCAAGATAAAGATTTCATATAAAGAAATTACTACAGATCAGCACACCTCATAAATATACATGTAAAAATTCTCAAAAGATTAATGAATTCAATACAGCAATATATAAGAAAAATATATACCATGACCAATTTGAACATATTTCATACATGCAAGACTGGTTCAACATGTGACAATAATGGATGCTATTCATCATGTCAGTGCTAAAGAAGAAAATTCATGTGATTATGTTAATATTCAAGCAAAAGAATTTAACAAAATCTAATATCTCATCATAATAAAAATCTTCAAACAAATAAAGAATAGTGAGAACTTCCTAAACATGGTCAAGAACACTACACAAAACCTACTGCCAACGTTACATGCAATGGTGAGAAATTTGAAGCCTTTTTACTGATCCCAGGGGTAGAAGCAATATGTCTCTTCCACTACTGCTTTTCAAACTGTACTGGAGCCAACAGATCTCTAAATAGATTTAAGAAATCTCACTAACTAATCACTGCTAGTGAAATCATGATTATTGGAAGATAATCTACAACCACTAATTCACTAATTCACTAAACCAGCATAATCCTTAAGAAGAATTGATAAAGATTTGTCCTTATACATATGTCCTTATACATATACAAATGCAGTCATCATCTCTCATCAAGGAATCTTCTCTTAGCAACAGAGAAGACTACAAAAATCTAAAACTAACCAACCAATATGCAGAATTATGGAGTGCAGTCCCAATATGTATAGCTACAGAACACTCTCTCCACCTAAGGCTCAGGGAAAATCGAAGAAGAGTGATGGAAAGATTGTAAGGGCCAGAGGATCAGGGATTTTGTTATGATATTGTGTCTCCCGGAAACATCAGAAACTGTACCTATAATGTCTACCAACATGACCAAACAAATGTGAGCTGAATAAAGAGAAGACAATTATGCCATACTTTAAAGCCCACAAGGCTTCAGCCCTACACAAAGAATTTCAGACAATTGAGTAGAGCTAAGATGGGAGAGATGATCCTCCCTAGGGAAGATCATATCAATTGGATTTCCAGTGCCAAAGAGTTTGCTATGAGAACATAGATACAAGTAACATTATGTAACTCAACAGGTTATATTTGGGGATATGGATGTAAATCCAAATACTTATATATAACAATATGGGAATGTTTGGAGGGAGGAAAGGGAAAGAAGAAATAGAATTAAAAGTTCAATCTCAAAAATAACAATCAGCTGCATTGGGAATCTCAATGCAATTAAACCAGGAAAGCATATAGAAAGCATACATATTTGTAAGAAATGAAACTTCATCCACAGTTAACATGATTATGATTATCTATGTAGAAAATTACAAGGAATGAATAACCACAAAGTCTTGAAACTAAGAAATGGTTATAGAAAGTTTATAAGACAGCAGGTTAACACAAGAAATCTAAATACATCTTTATATAAAAGTGAAGAGCAACTAGAGTTCTCAATAAAAACTGCAATGTCATTTGCATGGCACCAGAAATGACCAGTTAGGTAAGAAATCAATCACAACCTGTGGGAAATCTGTGTGAGAAAACTACAATAGTCTCATGAAAGGAATAAAAGATATAAAAAATACATATGGTGCACACACAGAGACATATCTGATATTATTAAGATATCAGCTCATTTCAACTTGGTGTACAGTCTCACTTACAATGTCAATCATAGGTATAGCAAGTAATAACACTACTACCTGGGTGTTTTTTGTTTTTTTTTTTTTTTTTTTTTTTTTTTTTTAATTTTAATAAAGGATATTCCTATGTAGTCCTGGGCAGCCTGGAATTTGAAGTGAAAATTTCTGGTTTCTTTGGAAACTCAGTTGTGTCATGTGATGTTTGTCTGAGAGGATGTTTTGCTGAAGCAGATGCTTGAGAGGGTGCTATGTTTGGAAAGAGTATAAGTAGAACCTCACAGACAATGAAAGGACACTCTTGCATTGCTATGTCTTGCAACACTTTGATGGAATTCTCTAGCCATGCAGCACTTCACTGGTCTTCGATGGTCTTGGAACTCTTCTTTGCTGGTCTTTGCAGGTCTTTGCTGGTGTTCAGTTCATAAAGCGAAATTCGTCAAGGAACTTCTCATGGTATTCTGGCTGATTTTTGCCACTTCCTTTGATTTGTGCTGATTCAGCTGGATCAAGTCACTGCTACTGATTCCTGTTTGGTGTTTGCCATTGGAATGGACTGCTGATATCCTGACAATGAAGACTGAAATTGCCCCCAAAGAACTACTTCTAAACAGGTCCAAAGCTCTCTTTTCCTATAAACCATTTTTTCCCCTACCTCTAGTTGGTAGGATAGAAGGGAGGTTGAATCATTCAAGAACTTAATAAAGTAGGTTTAGAGAAAAATCCAAACCTCCAGGAATACATGAGGCTGGCTTTAGATTCACAAAGATCTACCTGTCTCTTTGTCTGAGTGCTAGGATTAAATGTATGTAGCAACAAGCCTGGCAACACTATCTAGTTTTGAAATGCACACTGTCAGACTGACAAGAATAGAACAGTGAATCAATACAATAGGATAGACAGTCCCACTATAGATCTACCCAAACACAGTAGGTAAGTCTTTGTTAAGAGAAAAAGCAATTGAATGTAGAATGACACCTTTTGGAACAAGCAGTGCTAGAACACATGAATATTCATAAACAAAATTCACAAAACTGAACTAAAAATCAATAACTTGTATTCATACTGAAAGAATATAACGAATATGAAGCAGAGAAGACAACCTAAGTGACCTGTTATTTGGTGATGGCTACCCACAATGCCCAAAACATGATACATGAAGGAACATACTAATAAATTCACCATGATACACATAAAAAAAGTTCTGCTCTGTGAAAGACACAGACTAATGAACACAAGGGTCATGAACTGGGAGAAAATCTTTGTAAAACTCTTATCAGACTCAGGGCTCACATATGAAATGTTTGAAAACTCTTGTCAATGATAAGGAAACAAGCAAGCTAAGCATAGCATGGTCAGGAGACTACAACAGAACTCACCAACAAGCTATGTGCACAGATGGAGCTAAGATCATGAATGGATTCTAGGCATCACACATCATCACAGCACTGCTAGCAGAACACAGCCACATGGTAACTCACTAAAAAGAATTTAAGAACCATAATAGTGACCAACGTTGACAAGATGTGGAGCAACCAGCGTGCTCCTACTGGTGGAGTCACTGGTATAGCTACTTTGGAAGATAGTTTCATAGTTGTATTCAAAACCACAGATTTATGAACTGGCAAGCATGTCTTCAGTATTCAACCCAAAGGAGTTGAGAACTCTGTCAGCAAAAGTCCTGTGTGTGATTTCAGTGGAAGCTTTATTCATAATTAAGTAAAGTTGGAAACAACCAATTTGCTCTTCAACAAGTAAAAGGATAAATTGTGTTATTAGAAATCTTATTCAGTGATTTAATTTTAAAAAGAGATATCAAGTCGCAAAAAGATAAGTGGGGAATTTTGTCAAATAATGGAAAGGGCCATTATCTAAAGTATGGAGTTTTGGTAAATAACAACATATCAGTATAGACTTGCTGATTATGATAAGAGGAAGACAAAATATTCTGAATCAAGAAGACTTATAGAACATAAATAAGAAGTTTGCATAAAGTTCAAATTTTAGGCACCCCCAAAGTCATATTAATTAAAAAGGGAGTAAGACAGAACATTTATTTTAAAAAACAAACAAACAAACAAACAAACAAACTAACTAACTAACTAACTAACAAACAAACCCAACAGGCTGGAGAGACTGCTCTCTTGGTGCTGTTCCAGAGGACTGGAGTTTGCTTCCCAGCACTCATGTTGGGTGGCTCACAGAAGGTTACAACTTCAGCTCCAGGGAATCTGATACCCTTGCTGGTCTCCGAGGATACCCATGGACACGACATGCATGCAGGTGGACACACATATACATAAATAAAATAAAATAAAATAAAATAAAATAAAATAAAATAAAATAAAATATAAAATAAAATAAAATAAAATAAAATAAAATAAAATAAATCTTTAAACCAAAGAAACTAGAACAGCAAGATACTTTGTGTTATTTTCTTTGTTGCTTTGCTCAAACTCTAGACAGATTCAGGTCATGGGAGGGCTTATTTGGGTTCACAAGGGTTTATTTGGGTTCACAATGTAAGTGTGCTGTTCACCATGGTGGATGACAACAGGAGGGTAAGGCAGCTCAGCTGGTCACATTGTGTCCAGAGATCCACACTTGTACTCATCTGCTTCTTCCATGCAGGAAACTCCAATCTATGCAATGATGCCTCCCACAATTACAAATGTTCTTCGTTCCTCAACCTAGCACTAGAGGCACATTTCCATAGCAATTCTACATCCCATCTGGTTGGGAAGAATGGCCCCTCGCCCCTCTGTGTGCTCTTCTCCTCTACATGGTGTCTAACAGTAGACACTCCCCAGCTGCTGGAGTGACCCTCTCATCTCCCAGCCCAGGGGTGAAGGGGGGATGCCTGGGTTGCCCTGGTGGATGCTCAGAGGTGAGCATCCATAGTAGGTTCTGGCACTAAGACCGGGGATTGAAAATTGTAGTCTTGTGTTTCTCATTGGAGGGGAGTTTTTATTAACTTGGGATTGATGTTTATGTGTAGTCATAATGAGGGCAGGAGTCCTAAGACATAGGTTTCTACTTTGAAAGTAAAAAAAATAATTAAAAAAACATAAAACAAAAACAGAACTTCCAGATACATGTTTAAAGCATCCAAGTACACTGACATTTCTGCTTTAAATGCCTCAGGGACTGGAGACAAAGCCTGCAAAGCCACTTTTACTGTGGTCCAATATTTACTGTTACACCCTCTTCCATTTTCCTTCTGCTATCCTTTTCCTTACAAGGTGGATTTACAGCTTACTCATCCACACGATGCACACTGTGTTCTGTTCTGTGCACCCAATTTTGTGTTCAGTAGTTCAGGATCTGGAGCCATCTACTGTGCTTTTCCCTGCAAGTCTAACCACAGAAATGCTTCCAGTGGGAAACCCCAGAATACCCATCACAGATCCTGTACTCTGCCTTTCTATCCACAGACCATATTAGTTCCCGTTTTAGCTCCCAGCTGTTCTGCATTAACCAGGGACTCTAACTCAGTTCCTGGCATCATTCTGCCTGCAGAGGCTGAACATGTAAAGTTGATAAGACAGAGATTTAGCAAGCCTTCAGGCCACTGTGCAGCTTAAAAGTTTTAGAGATCAATAGAAATTGCAGATATTTGTGATGGCTTGGTGCATATAAAAGTAATATTGACTCCTAAAGCGATAATTTCCCATCTTGTTACTAGTTCACTGTGAACCATGTTTAATCCAAACAAATGAGGCCTCTGAGACTATCTCATGCCACTTCTTTCTCTTATAGATGAAGAAACCACAACCCACAGCCCTCGAAGGGCTGTCCTCAGTATCACACAGGAAAAATAGAGACCATGGTTATGTTTTAGACCTCTGAATTACATTCTCCTATCCCTCAGGGCCCTCAGTGCACTGCAGTGTCTTGGGGGGAAAGGAAAGACCAGAGTTTAGCTAATGGGTTGAGGTATAGTTTGCCATTCGATGTAGTTAGCTGTCCCCAGGCCAGGGCTAAGTAACTATGAAGAAAGATGTATTATAACTTATGCTGCCATGGTAAGTTAATACTGGGTGAAGGTTGCTGTGGTAGAGGACGGAAACTGTAGCTTAGGGACATAAGCTATGGCCCAACGACTTTGGCATTTACTGCTCTGAAAACTAGTCAATATTGATGACACCTTGGACACAGTCACATAACACCAACTCTATAGACTCTGCACAATTCATAGATGATGTTTTACAAACTAGAGACACAAACATCAGCACTCTTTGTTTCTGTTTGTTTGTTTGATTGGTTGGTTGAGAATGGGTTTCTCTGTCTCTTCCTGGCTATCCTAGAACTCACTCTGTAGACCAGGCTGGCCTCAAACATCACAGATCTGCCTGCCTTTGCATCCCCAGTGCTGGGACTAAAGACCCATCATACCAACTTGCTTATTTAAACAGCAAATGTTGGTGCTGGAAATATTCTTTGTGGGCATATTCCCAATTTGCAAGTCGGCATATCAACAATCATCAACTGACTTCCACACAAATGTGCTCAGTTCTTATGTAGTGTATCTCTCTACCATGTATAGCTGTTGAACATTGGACCTATTGCAGGTGTGGCCCTGACAGCAGCCTATTCCTGATACCTACACCAGATAGGAGATCTTCCCAGAGCAGAAGGCTCCATTCTCTTGCTGAACTCCACTAGGAGCTGTCTTCCTTGCTTCAAATTGTTAGAGAACCCAGGATTTCTATGTCACCAGGACCTAGGCAGAGAGGGCTAAAAGTGAGGTAAGAACAATGTAGTGTCCCTGCCAGCCAGGTATTGAAAGCAGCCTGGCTATCTTCCTGTCTCAGAAACCACTTATTAACCAGTTCTTGTACTCAGAGTGTGCCAATTGTCCTACAGTCGTGTATGCCCTGCTTCCCTCTTATCTCCCATGGCACAGGTCACCTTTTAACTAAGTCTGCATCCTTACTGTACAAGACTTCCTGTTTCTTCAGAGACCTTTAAAAGTAGATACTCTGATTTGTTTCTAAGGTCTCAAACTCCCCCGTGTGATGCAGAGTTAAGATGTCAATAAATCTCTTGTCCAAACTTTGACTCAGCATTTCTCACTCCACTCCCTTTTCTTTCCCTCCTTAAAATTTACCATGAATGTGCTGAGAATTGTATTGAGTCTAGTGGAGACACTGAGTTCTCTCCTGCTCCTCTTCTTTATACCATCATGGGTTCTTAGCTACCCACCAGCTTCAGAGGCTAAGTACTTGCTGACTTATTGATTCAGAGCTACAGTACCCTTTTTGATTGTAATCCTGTTAAGGCCAGGTAGTTATTCTTTTAAGTTTTTAAAAACAAACAACAAAAATAATGATTCCAAGACATGAAGTCTAGAGATAAACAGGTTGGACTTGTAGTAGGTCTCAGGTATTGGCATGGGAAGGTTCTCTTGTAATACCAATGGATATCTAAGATGGAAAGACATCATACTCAAAGGATGGTAAAAATGGGGCTTTCTGCTAAATTGAATGGACATTTACTCTTCTGTATGTTAGGAGGTCTTATGTGTGAGTAAATTTCTACCCAAGTCCACTTAATAATCCCTAGGCTTATGGAGCTGGGCATGAAGATAGCCAGCCTAGAGAGCATCAGCATTTGGTGTGGTATGCAAAATGAATCATTCTGGAGCTATAATCATACAACCCTGCCTGGCTGGCTGAGGAGACTGCCTTGCTCACAAATCCTCATGTGCCTAGCTTGATATAGTTTTCATCTATCTTTCCTAAGCCATCAATGCCCTATGTTTTCACCACTTGCACTGATAATTTTATGCATCATGTACATCTTCTGCTATGGTCCTTTACCCCAGCTAGCAGGTGGGTGAGTGACCCAGGAATGCAAAGAGTAGAAAGGAAAGACTGAAGGGTTGATGAGTGCTCACCTGTGATGCTTTAGCAAGCCATATAAGGCCAGACCATTTACAAAGCAAAGATTATTTCTCTTACAGGGTGCATGGGGGTTCAAATAGCATGGTGCCCTGGTCTTGGCAAGGGCCATTTGTCTGTGTGCCAGCATTGTGGAAAATGGAAAGAGAAACATTAATGAACCAAAGAAACTAGCACATCAGCATATAGGGTTGACACCTTCCTATGAAGCCACTCAGCTGTCACTGGAAGAGGTTACACTGTTTCTGGCAGTGATGCCCATCTGTATGTAAGATGCCCTGAGGATAACCCTTTCCTGGCAAGATCACGGACAGAGGTATGAATACTTAGTTTTGGCAGTGTGTCTACAGAGGTTTGACATTGTCTCAATACCCATGATGCATTTCTCTCTGGGCTGGCTCAGATACTTCTCCATGGAGAGTGATTGTGAAGGAGAATTTACTACAATATACATTGTTTGAAAATGCTGTAATGATATTTTTTCCTCTGTGTGCTAATTAAAATATTTTTAATGTGCTTTTCTGGGTCCTCACAGAGACAGCGACCAAGCCAACTTCACCCTCTCTTACTGTATCCCTATTCTCTGGAGTCTTGTACTCTATTGCCAATGTTGCTACTTTACAAATGACTTGGGTCCCACCTGATGGTCCATACCACGTGAGGTCCAGCTTTAGGTCCACTTTCTCCTTCTTCATTTAAGTCAGTCTGGTTAAGAGAGTGATGACTGGCCCACAACAGATGTTATCAGTTTTCTTCTTCATTATCCTTCCCACCTTCATACTTGCCCTCCCAAGTACTCTGTCTTTCCCTGTCTCTCTCAAAGAGCAAGGGAAAGAGAAAACAAGGAACCACAGCCACAGCTTCCCCAGCTACACTTTCTCTGCCACTTAGGGGCATATAACAATAAAAATATATAAATAAAAGACTAACCTTCTGGCCAATCGCAGTTTAGCTACCCTGCAATTAAACAAATCCACAAACCGCAACACATATTTACATCTCATTAGCAGAAGCCAAATGCAACAACGGCATTAAAATTAAGAAATTAGACACAATTATCCTGTCGGCAGCAGTAGGGGAAGCTGTCAAGGGCTGGTTTATTCATCAGTTTGTGCAGAGGTTCTGCAGCACCCTAATTGTGTGCTGCTATTTTTCACCCCCTCCTTCTCTTGCCTAAAAAAATATAAGTCTTTGGAAGTTCCACTTCTCTGCAATGCTGCTGCCTTTAAATGGACAGGCTCTATGAAGTAACCCAGGAAGATTCTTCTCTTCTGTGGACTATGTCTCCAAATACCAGCCAGGCTCACAGAGCCATGCTGACTGGAAGTTAGGTAGGTCTGGGTGATCCTTGGATGGTCATAGGTCCACAGGCTCCCTCTGAATACCCAGGAGGCTTCTCTATCACTGAGGGCACTCCCGCCCACTCATCAGCATCATAGCCAGCCCATATGGATGGCTCTACTGGTGCCAACTACATTTTGGGAGTGCAATTTCCAACACTTCTGTAGGTGGCTGTTCCTGGAAATGACATCTGGGGATTCCAGGCTTGGTTGTCGAGTAGATGACTGAATGCCTTCTTGTCAAAGCCCTTTGCTGTGATGTTGAGAAGATTCATGGTGTCCATGTTGTGTCTTGCAGTCTGATGATGGTTAGGGCACTGGTTCAGACACATGCTGTTCTGAAGCACTATTCTGTCTGCGTACTCTTGCCTGTCTCCCTATCCCTCATTGGCATCTTTCTTCTGTTTCCTCCCTTGATCTTGTGTGTTGGAATTACCCAAAATGGACTTTATCTAGTCTTGGACCCATGGATCCTAAAGTAATGAGTTAATGGCTCAAAAACTGTGTGTCCCTATGGTTTCTACATGAGGTGATAGTACTATCCCCAACTCTGCACTCTGTTTCTGCTAGATGCTAGAAGCTATTTTGCCAACATTAGCCTATAGAGTTCTATCCTTAGATGATGATAGAAAGAAAAAGAAGAGAAAGGCTTTCTGGACTTTTCATTACTTGATGGGACACTGACATCATTGTCAGGAAATCTCCCTCACCTAGATTCCTCTCCAGCTGTGTTCTAGCTGAGAAGAAGCCTTGGCCCAGGATTAGAAGATGTTGCTAGTTTAATGGCTGGCACTTAAATTAGACATATTGTTGATTTGGGGATGTGTGGTAGAGAATGATGCTTGTACCCTCTTTCTCAGAGTTGAATTGAGACTGTGTTTCACAGGTATGTGGGAATCAAGTGATCACTGCCTACTGGCTCCCCATTGGAAAGTGGCTTATCTACAAGGCAGACTTTTCAGTTCAGACCCTACCACTGGAGTCACTGTGGCTAGTGGCCTTGGGTGCTTTGCTTGTTGCTGTTCAAAGTCTTTCACCCTTCTACCCGTCTAAGCAGTGAATTGCCCTAGAGTTTCTTCACACCCTGGCTCAATGGGTCATAAAGGATCTGGTAAATATTCTACCTCCTTTAGTAATTTGTGTTCAATCAATACTCACAAACACATTTTAAACCAAAGCAGAAACGAAGTAAGGTATCCATCAAGAAAACATCCAATTTAGCATGTTTTAATGGTGGTTTAGAAGTTGGAAGTGGACCTTTCTTATATAACTGCTAATGCTCCTCATAGACGCATGCTGCAACTTGAATGGCCACTGAATCAGCATGCCACACAAGTATTTTCTGTTATAACCCCGTCTCTCATCTTACCATGAAATTATTCAATAGCTTTTGATAATAGTAATGAATGATGTTCATGGCATTTTACAGAGGATATCGAGACTTCTAACACAATACAAAAGCCCTCTCTATGTCAGAGAGCACCCTGGTATGGCATTATCTTCACAAAAAATTCACAACTCTTTAGCTGAGGTTCCCACAGTCCTATCTACTTGTCTGCAAAGCCACTGTCCATCCATGGGCAGAGACAGTCTGATACAGGAGATCCATTCAGATTGTGATAAAACCAGGAGCCAGAGTCAGGTGGATAAGCATCGAAATTTTAGTAAATACTTGAAACTAGACTTTGGATAAGCTTTCTGACATAAAGTTCATTTTATTCAGAAAAATTGAGTTGATTAAGACACCTGCATTGTGGGGTTGATGTAAGCATTAAATGAGATTAGCAACTTAAGGCATTTAATGTGATAATTTTAAATACTTATAGTAAAAATGAAATTCGGAGAGTTTTGTGCAAAGATCAAAAAAATGGGGGTGGAGCAGAGCTCCATGCAGTCTTCTCAGGAGACACTTGTACCTGGTCTTTTGGGAAGAGGAAGAAGCCAGCATTCTATGAATACAGAGTGCAAACTGAAGCTTACGGAAGACTGTAGTATCTCTTCTTTAAGTGTTGAGGGAAAAGACTATATGGCTATACACATGGGAAGGACACAGGGAGAGATGCAAGTGATGTCATTAGAGAACTAGACCTAATAAGCCTATCTGACTTGCAAGATGACAGATCTTTACTTAGTCAGCTATGTGAGACACTCAGGATTGAAAAATTGGAGGTGGTGTGGTGAGATTCGAAATTCCTGGACTTAATGGCAGATAAGTATATTCTAAGAGGGAGATAAAAGCCAGTGTAGTAATAGGTTGACTATGATGATCATGATAATGAAGTTGTGAGGAAGCAGAAACAGGATCTAAATGACTTAAAATATGTCTGTAGAACTATGGTCTTGGTTGGAAAGCTTACATGAAGGATGTGTGTGTGGGGTATGTGTGTTTGTGTGTGTGTGTGTGTGTGTGTGTGTGGTATAAAGGCTGATATTAAAGTCTCTAGTTTGGTTAAATGGTGGATAAGACAGCAAAGAAGAACCCCTTTCATGATGCTAAGTCTAATTCTTGTTTTGTTTCCTTCAGTTCATACATAAGATGCCTAAGTGGCATATTCACAGTTCATCTCCTCATCTTCTTACCTCATCTAAGTGTTCAAAGTGACCGAAGTTTACTAATAAGAGCTTTGAGAAGACATGGGATAAAAGTGATGCAGAAGCATATTGTTGGAATGCTAAAAAAATAAACACAAATAAAAAATGATAATATATTTGGTAAGCTCCATCCTTAAACCTGCATTTCAACATCAACTGATCCTTCACATATGTGGTTTCTACATTTACAGAGTCAGCAAAGGCTGAATCTAAAGTATTTTTCAGTTGTGTGTGAATTAAATATGTACAGATGTCTTCTTGTCATTTGCTCCTAAGGAACACAGTGTAACAACTGTTGGCACCGCATTTACAGAGTATGAGATATTATAGGCAGCACAGAGATGATTTAAAGTGCACAGAAGAGCGTGCAATGGCTATGAGCAAATACTAGCTATTTTAGATAAGACATCTGAGCATCTGAAGATTTGGTTACCAGAGGGTACTAAGTGACGATAACTGCATAGCTTTCAAGAATATTCAAAAAAGGCACATGAAGTTAAAAGGAAAAGCGGTGGGGGAATAGGAAAGGGGTGGAATGGAAAGCAAATGCAGGCAGATTTGATCAAAACAGATAATATGCAGTGTAAATATTAAACAGAACAGTATAAAATAATGCATAGAATTCCTCAAAAATATTTTTAAATGGTTTTCAAAATACTAGAAAATTTAAATCAAAGAATAAGCAGGTCTTGGGCATATCTTCCTGACTCAGCATACTGGATGATAAGACCTCAGACAGAAGAGCTTTGTCAGAGCACTCTGATTTTGTGTTGTTGACTTGGGTAGTTTGTAGCTACTTCAGTTTCTCTTGGACCAAATCTTCATGTTCATCCTCTCCTACTGCCACTTGAATTCTTTTGGATTGGACAGATTGCTTGGTTTTTATTATATTTCCCTTTGTGTAAGCATATTAATTTGATTTTGTAATTACTATACATCACATACCATTTATCTTTAGACTTCTGCCATGGCATATTGGTTTTAGAATTTTGTGGTGCTTCCTGTCAGTTCTGTGGATTATTCCTGCCTTGGTTTGTTATTATTATTTATTTAAATACTACATATGTAGAAAGGCTACAAGCCATTTCTGTTGTTTAAATCTACAGCTGATGTTTATTATTATTTGTTGAAATGGACCCTCTTTTTTGTAATCATCATTTATTCCAGCAATTTGACATTTCTGTCTAGAGTATTTTTGTCCAGATTGAGTAATTCTCTTTGTTATCTATTATAGTTTAGGTTTCCTTTTATTCCCCCCCCCCTCCACTGATATTTGCTTCTATTTTGTTATTCAAAAACTTATTTTTAAAAATCTCAAAGGATTTAAAAAAAATCTTTATTCATATAAGATTTGCATTAAAATCTCTTAACACTTCAAAAATAGACTATCTTTTGGATTTAATCCTTTCTTGAGACGGCCACTCTTACTGTTCTGTTAAGGTAATTTTTGTTCTCTCTCTCTCTCTCTCCTCTCTCTCTCTCTCTCTCTCTCTCTCTCTCTCACACACACACACACACACACACAAATGTGTGTGCATTTAAGACAGGGTTTCTTTATATAGTGCATGCTAGTTTTGAACTCATGATCCTCCTTCATCCAACATTGACCTCCTAGTGAACCAATATGATCAATGAAGGTACTTTTCTTAAACCACTGTCTGCTTGGCAGAGGAATAATAGAAGATTAATGGTTAAATGGGGGTCAGGAACAGATGAGCAGGGTAGAAGAGGGAATAAGGAGAGGAATAATTACACTAGAGACCTTTTGAAAAGTCATATGGAAACTTACTGCTGCAGAAATACTCTCAAATATATACATACATAAACACATATAAAAAAGAGTCTAAGCAGAGTTATGCTATATTGGGTCAATGTTGTTTTTGTTAGATAATATAGACTAACAAATAGAAAGTCTACTATTAGGAACTGGTCTCCTCTATTTGAATTGTTGACTATCAAGATCCCATAGCTCCTCCCACATTGCGCTATTGTCCTTGTTCTTGTTTCCCTCATGGGAAGACCCTGTTGCTGAAGACAGCACTTACTGAGTCATAGAACATAGAGAAATCAAGCTAGTCTGCATCTGTAAACTTCATTCACGAGTTCCTAAGGGCAGAAGATGTTATTCATTTTCACTGGAGGAGAAAAGTAATCTTATCTAGTGTGAACTCTGTGTGCTACAGTAACAATTGGCTTGGTAAGAAGTGATCCCTGGTGCAGTAATGACACACATGTAAAGGAAGAAACCAACCACTTTCTGATTGATTTAAGGCCCACTTTAAAACCATATTTAGCAATGTTACTGGGGCTAAGAACTTGTGACTAGTGTATTCTACAACCTTTTCAAGGAATTATTAAAAAAAGAAAATAAATTTCTTTTTCAAAATAATTTACCAAAATATGTTTGCCAGGAGGCTGTGTCCTAGTTATCCTATTCTTGGTTCACTGAGATTCTTAAGTTTGTGCTGTTGTTTTTGATGGGCTCCTACTCCCTTGACTGTTGTTTCCTACAAGAACAGGACAACTCCTGTCATCCTGGGGATCTAATTAAACACATTTTGGACCCAGTGAATATGACCTATACAGTCCAGATACCCGCAAGCATTCTACTTTCTCCTTGTTGGATTTAAGGGTTTCCACTTGTGAGGTGGGGTCTTAATACAAACAGAAACTCCAATTTCTGCCAATTTACAACTAAAATTACCTTAATAATTGACTGAGCTTTTTACTCCTATATATGTCACATTTTCCATATTTCCATCTGTACTGGTAATCTTTCAAAGGATTATTGGTCTGCATTATGGAAGTTTTTCCTGGTGACTTTACATTTAAAATTATTGGTCTTTTTTTCTTTCCTCATAATTAGTTATCCTTTTTTTTTTTTGGTGATATACCAAAAAATCCACTTTAAGATGGTCCAGAAACATCTGGGTGTAACAAAACAAAATCTTAAAATGATTATTGCAAATATGTTGAAGGACTTTAAAAAAATTTAATCTCATTTTTTATTTATGTGTACCAGTGTTGGTGCAGGTGACCGCAGAGGCCAAAGGTGGGTGTTGGATCCCCTGATGTTGCAGTTACAGGCAGCAGTGAGGTGCTTGATGTGGGTTTTAGGAACCAAACTTGGGTCCTCTGGAAGAACAGCCCACATCCCTAACCACAGAGCCATCTCTCTAGCTCCAGTGACAGGACTTTTAATAATTCAAAAAAGAAAGCAGATAGGAACCGTCATCAAAATAAGTGGAACCTGTAAACAAGGACCAAAAAGGAATTCAGGACTAAATGTTTGATAATTTAAATAAAGACGTGTTTAATGAGCTAAACTACAGAGTAAAAACAGATAAAACAAAGAATAAATTTAGAAAAGAGGTGAATGAAAATGATTTTTAAAAAGACACCATTGGAAGAGCACAGAGGAAAAACAAATGAAAATTTAAAAAGAGGCTGACATGTGAGTCCCAGAAGAAATCATAACACATCCCATGGAAGCCACTGCTGCATGCCTGCAAGCAGAAGCCATATGTGAAGTCTCAGAAATAGTGGTCTGCCCTCCTCCCATCTGCCCCAACCCAGGCCTGCAATGGAAGGAAGACTGAGAATCTTCCTGATGAGTGGAATGGAGGCCATAAGGCAATATATTTCAGTAACATTGAAAGAACTGAAAGGCAAAGGGCGAATGAAACCAGCCCAGATCTTAACATTCAACAGAGATATTCCCCAGAAAGTACTACAAAAATAAAGACATTTTTCTGAAAGACATAAAACACCTCTACCAAAAGAAATGCTTGAGGATTGGCTTCAGACTGAAAAGAATTCCAGGCCATATAAAAATGGAAATCCACAGGGGAATAAAGCAATGAGTAATAAACATGTAGAATGTGAAGGTCAATATAAAAACTGTTTTAGTAATTTTCTTGTAGACAGATGACTTGTTCAAAGCACAAATAATATTGTAAGGTAGAGGATTTAATGCATTGAGGTAAAAAGTATAAATCATGAGCACAACACATGGACCCTCCCAAGCAAAATGCCACCCAGTGAAATATAAAGTATTAAGGGTGAAGTTCCCAGTGTGAGTGACGTAATAGTATTTCAATGTTTCTAACTCAATCTCTTGAGTAACTACCAGTATTATTTCCATTGTTTCCATTGTAGCAATAATTCTTTATCTGAAGTTCTTGGGATCAAAAATACTTTGGATTTCAAAGTTTTTAGTTTGGTACATTTGCATATGTATGAGATGTCTTGTGGATAGGACCCAAATACAAATATGAAATGAATTATATTTCATATGTGCCTTATAAATAGAGCCTGGAGACAAATTTATATGCTATTTTAGTTTGCCTGTGTTTTGACCGCAGCTCAACATATGAAATCACATGTGGGATTTTTTACTTAGTATATGATGGTGCTACCAAATACGTTGGATTTTGTAGCATTTTGGAGTTAGATTTTCAACAACTACAACTACAACAGCAATAACAGCAGCAGCAGCAACAACAACAACAATAATGCCTAGTTTTAAACCCCCTAGAACAGTTGTTCTTAACCTGTGTGTCTTGACCACATAGAGGTTATCAGATGTCCTGCAAATCAGATATTTAGATTACGATTAGTAACTATAGCAGAATTACAGTCATCAAGTAGCAACAAAATAATTTTGTAGTAGTGGTCATCACAAGAAGAACTGTATTAAAGGGTTGTAGCATTAGGAAGATTGAGACCCACTGACTTAGGAGAAATAGAATAGAATGCTGAGAGAAATCAGTTCACCTAAAATAATGCAGTAAAGGAGGCTAGCAAGAGCTAGCATCAGGGGACAAACAGAAGGTTTTAGACCTAACTCTGAGCTGACAGTCAATGTAAATAGACCATTGTAGTTAGAACAGAGGTCATACTGAATATAACACAAGACTCTCTAAAATCTACCCAGGAAACACGAATTTTAAGTGTATGGAAGCAGAGAGCCAAAGAAGGAAAATCTGAAGTCAGCATTTTTTTTTCTTTTACTGTGTTCATCTGCTTCGTCTTACAAGGCTAGGGTGCTCATGGTTGTCCTTTAGAATCTTGACATTCACAGGCTTGGGATGCTGAGGCTCTACAGTCAGTGGGTATCCACCTGGGGAAGCTGCTGACAGTGCTCCTAAGGCAGGCTCCTTTTACTTCTGTGTGTTTTCTGTTGAACACAGGATACCCTGTCCTTTTAGAAGCTTTAGGCCATGCCCTGAGCCATATTCACATCTCTAATCTCAGCCTGTAGCCATTAATGGAAGCCAGCTGTTTGGCCGAGGTTCCTCAAACATGTAGCATCTGTCTTGCTGTGGTAGTGGACGGTGGTTTCTAGTGGCCTTTTCTTCCAGCTGGGTTGTGGTATACATCTAAGACCAGAAATAAATATTCTGTAGCCTCAACTCACCTGTTATTTTCTCTCTGGAAATTTAGAGACTTTAAAAACCTGATTTTTGTCATTTGCCCAGCTGTTATGGCCTCCTGTACAGAGTGGATGTTCATGGCATCTGGTTCCTGGAGAAGAGTTTTCCCTTTGCTTCTTTGTGGGAATAATGGACAGAACAGCTGGCCTGGCCACTGTGTGGGGTTCTTTGATAAATGGTGTGTCCCATGGGGTACAAAGTGATGGATGGGGAGTGGTAAGGATGAGGGCTAGATGTTTTCACCTTCTGAGTACAAGGTGAAAACTATAAGAATGGGTGCATAAGACCTTTCCTAAAACCCCCAGCACTGATTCCAGTTGCCACAGTTCACAAGCTATCCACAGAGCCAGGCTGCCTGCATGCCTCCTCCCATTGCTACTCTCCTTTCCACCAATTTTGAGCTATCCTCTCACTTCCCACTTCACTGCTCCAATGGGGTCTAATTTGTGCTCCACCTACTCTTGAGAGTAGGTCCTGCCCTGGCATGTTCAGTCTACCAGGGGCTTGCATCGTCGAAGAAAACTGATTCATCCTTTTCCAATAGTCATCAAATGCCAATTGCTCAGCTAGTCACAGGAATTTATATCCACCTTCTGCTTTCTATGCTAGGATTTTGTCTGGCAGGAGCTTATATAGATCTTATGCATTCTGTGAGTTCATAGGTGAATTCAGCCTATTGTGTTTCGGGCAGACCATTTTGTTGTCTAACACCTCAGATTCGACTGTTTGGAAACTTTCCCAGTAGGGCAGCCTTCATTGTGTCCATAGATTTTGGTTTATTGTGTTTTCATTTTCATTCAGTTCTACAAAGTTTTTAATTTTCCTGATTTCTTCTTGACCCAATTATCTATCATCCAATAGTGAGCTGTTTAGTTCTGTGCGTTTGTATGCTTTCTGTAGTTGTATTGTTGTTGGTCTCTAGCTTTATCCCATTGTATTCAGATAGAATGTAGGATGTGCTCTTCAATTCCCTATACTTGTTAAGACTTGCTTTATGTCCTAATATGTGGTCAACTTTGGAGAAACTTCCATGGGCTTCTGAGAAGAATGTATACTCTTTATTGTGCAGGTAGAAAGCTCTGTAGATGTTTTGTTACATATGTTTGATTTATGACATAACTCTAGGGTTTTGCTGTTTAGCTTTTTTCTTCCCAAATGACCTGTCAATTTTGGTTTTAGATCTGAAAAACAAAACAAAACAAAACAAACAAACAAAAAAAAAAACAGTATTTTTTTTGGCACAGAATTGGGTGTCCCTTGTGTGTTCAGTGCATGTATATTTAAGCTTGTAATATTCATATCCACTTCTCCCTGAGAGGCTCAAGGATCATTGTAACAGAGGGCTCAGAAAGATCCTAAAAGCCAAAGGAGGTGAAACCTGTGTTCTGGACACAGAAGGACATTTGCATATATGAACTCACAGTGGTTGTAATATCTTATACATGCCCTGAGCAAGCTCAAGCTAGACAAAATCAATCAATCAATCAATCATCAATCATCACACATGGAGAAGGAAAGTGGGCATAAAGCCCCACTGAAACTCTGAGTTACTATTGACAATTCATAACTGATGAGAATCAGTTTCCTTTAACAGTGACCCACACAGTCAAGAATATATGAAGAGCACAAATAGAAAATAGTCAAAAGAATAAACAAACAACAGAACAGAATTCCAAAACCAGGACTTTGAGTTGTAAGAATTTTCAAGAAAACAATAAAAGTCCCTGAGGTTTGATGGAGAGTGCTTTGGGGAAACAGAGTCACTGAGGACTCTGTGAAGTCAGCTTTCTGTAGCATTGATCTGATTCAGACATCTATGAGGACTGCCCATTGTTCCAGAGCATTTTCTTGCTCTCCTGATAGGAGGAATAGTGGGAAGGTGTTGGCCTGCAGCCTGAATCAGAGATGCAGTAGTCTATGGGTTTGCTGATGAGGTTATTGTTTATTACGTAAGTCAAATTTTAGGAAGCTGTTCCCATCCCAGTCACTAGCTGGACTTATTTTTTTCCAAAGATTGTTTTGCAGATCGTGGGTGGGGCATCTTAAATGTTGTCTCAGGTAGCTTTGCCACTGTTTCGGCTTAGCCATCATTCCTATGGGGCTGTGAGAGGCAATTCAGGGCAGTTGGATGGGAGGCTTATTGGCTCTGCCAGACAGCAGGTTTTGCCAGATGTTTCCCTGCCTGGCTCAACAGGAGGTCTGACCATGAATGAGATGGGGCTGTGGACAAAGCATCAACGTTTTCTTCAGTTTCTGAACTCAAGGCAGGACAGAGGATAGGCAGCTGCACCTGCCAAGTGCTTGTCTGACACTGCTCTGGCCATATTCCTCACTGACGTTTTTTGGTTAGATAGTGGCCAACATGACTGTGGGTTTTCTTGCTGGTAATAATTTCAGCTGATACCTGTGTTCTCTGTTCCTCTCTCGCTGAAGATCCCACTGACCACCCTTCTCTAGAACCCTGATCGAGACTGAGGCCTGGGATTTGATACTCTTATCCATGTCTGCCTTGGATCTTGCACACAGCTAGAGCCTGAGCTATGAATGGATGAGAGTGTTTTACCATCTGTTGTCTGAGGGAGATTAGCTCTGGGACCGAAGCCTCAAGAATATCAACATCTGTAAATGTTCAAGTGTTGTGAAATTTACATCTAACTGTGTTTATTAGTTGTGGGTTCTTTTATGTTGCTGTTTTTTTTTTTAATTATTTTATTTGTCAACTTGAAATATGCTAGCATCATCCAGGAAGAGGGAACCTCAATTGAGAAAATTCCTCCATCACATTGGCCTGTGGGCATGTCTATGGGACTGTTTCCAGATTAATGATTGATGTTAGTGCTTTGGGCAATGTCATTCTTGGACAGGTGGTCCTGGGTTGAGTAAAAAATCGTGGGAAGCAAACAAAGTAAGTCATCCCCATGGTCTTTGCTTTAGTTTCTACTTCCAGCTTCCTCATTTGGTTTTCTTGGTGACAGACTGTAATCTGCAAGCCAAACAAACCCTTTCCACTCTTAAGCTAGTTTTGGTCAGTGACAGAGACCAACTGAAACATTGTGGAGAGCTGGTGTCACAAGATGACGGCTGCAATCTGCCAGCCCTAGCTTGGGCATTTGCGTGCCTATCAGGGCACGTAGATCTGGCATTACTGCTCGTGCATATGCTTGTACATAAGATCAGGCCATGCGATGTATGGGCAGATGGCTTCTGATTGGAGGAGACAGAGATTTAAGGGCAGGGAACGACGGTTGGGGCCTTTCGTACGTTAAGGGTTCCCTGAATAAACGGTGCTGAGAAGAAGTTCCCCTGTCCGTTGTCTTCTATCCGCTGGTCAGATCGAGAAGCGACTATGTGGCCTGTACGGGGATCTTCAGAACTCTTCACCGTCAGGGTAGCTAGCTGTTAAGTTCCAGGTAAATGGGACAAGGGCAAGTTCTCGGTAAGAGACAATAATGTTCCCGGCTTAGGGATAAGTTTCAAGTTCCCAGGTTAAGTGGGACAAGGGAAAGTTCTCAGAAGAGACTATAAAGTTCCTGAGGATCAGGACAAGTTTCACCAAGCACTATGGGGAATTCCACCTCCTCTAATTCAGTTAGTCAGGCACCCCTAGGGTTGCTGAAAGCAAAGGAGTGGGTCTGAAGACAGTCAAGAAATTTATGAATGAAGATCAGTGAAGGATATAAATGGACAGTCTCTGAACTCTGGATAAGGGCTTTGGGTCGACAGGGGCCTCTGCTGTATTTTGCTCTTTAGATCTTGAGTCAAGACCATTATTATCTTTTATGGTTGAGGGGAAAAATATTTCTGGGCTTTTAGATACTGGTGCTGATCAAAGTATTATCAGTGTTAAAGATTGGCCAAAGGGGTGGCCCAGACAAAAATCAGTACAACTCCTTAGGGGTTTGGGGTATGCTAAAGAACCTGAAATGAGCTCTCTTTTGTGATGCAAAGATGAAGGCATGAAGGGACCTTTCAGCCTTATATTTTAGAGGTTCCTGTGTCCCTTTGGGGTAGAGATCTCATGAAAGAGATGGGATATACCCTAACTAATGAAAAAGATTATAGCCCTCAGGCATATAGGATGATGTCTGATATGGGATATATCCGGGAGAGGACTTGGAAGAGGATTACAAGGCAGGACTCTGCCTGTGCCCACTGTTCCAAAGAATGATAGGACTGGAGTGGATTTTTCCTAGGGGCCACTGTGGAGGCAATTCCCATATCTTGGAAGTCTGAGGAACCATGTGGGTTCCCAGTGGGCACTTCCCTCAGAAAAATTACAAGCAGTGCATTCTTTAGTTGCAGAACAATTAGAATTAGGACATTTGCAGCCATCTACATCTCCTTGGAATACTCCAATTTTTGTTATTAAGAAAAAAAAATCAGGAAAGTGGAGATTATTACATGATTTGAGAGAAATTAATAAGCAGATGGTGATTATGGGTCCTGTCCAGAGAGGTCTTCCATTATCCTCTGCACTGCCCAAGAATTGGCCTGTGATTGTATTAGATATCAAGGACTGTTTTTTCTCCATTCCCCTATATGAAAAGGACACTGTTAGCTTTGCCTTCACTGTTCCTTCTTTAAACCATTGTGAACCTGATAAGAGATTTGAATGGGTCTCATACCTCAGGTATGGCCAATAGTCCTACTATGTGTCAGCTATATGTTGATGCGGCATTAAAAGAAGTTAGACAAAAATTTTTAAAAGTGAAGATATATCATTATATGGATGATATTCTTATTGCTGTACCAACTGATTAACAGCTAGATGATGCCTATCTTGCTATTATTTTAACCCTTAAAAGGATGCATTTGATAATTGCCCCAGAGAAGGTACAAAAGGATTTGGTTGTTAATTATTTAGGGACAAAGATATCTCCAGAGACTGTTACCACCCAAAAGGTGCAAATCCACACAGATGGTTTGTGTTCTTTAAACGATTTTCAGAAGTTGTTAGGAGATATTCAGTGGCTGAGACCTTATTTGCATTATATAATAAACAGCTGTAGCCCCTATATGATATTCTTCCTGGTGAGCCTGTTTAAATTCACTAGACAACTTACAGAAGAAGCTCGAGATGTATTAGTATTAGTGGAAAAGAGCTTACAAGATGCAGTCTTGAGGGCAGAGAGGAGACTCAAGCTATATTACTTGCATTTTGCCCACCGAGAGTCAACCTACAGGGTGGTTTGGCAAGGACTCCATTATTGTGGGTACATCCTAGAATTTCTCCGGCTAAGACACTTTCCCATTATCCTACGGCAGTTGCACAACTTGCCCTGCAGGGACTTCAGCAGTGTGTTCAGTATTTTGGATGCCAACCAGAGAAATTAATTATACTTATATGGCTGAACAATTTGAAGTGTTAACAGTTACAGTAGATGAGTGGGCTGTGTTAAGATGCGTTTTTAATGGCTACATAGATAACCATTTACCTAAGGATTCCTATTTTACAACTGGTTACTATGCATCCTATAATTTTTCCAAAAGTTACCAAACAGATTCCATTACAGAATTGCCCTCTTATTTTTACTGATGGTTCTAAGAATGGATGTGAAGTCCTTTTTGGTTTATGGTCATCATCCAGTGGTGATCCAGTTTCCATCAGCCTCCCCCCAAGTAATTGAGTTACAGATTGTTATAAAAGTATTTGAACAGTTTATGGGCCCCTTCAATTTGCTATCAGATAGTCAATATGTAGTGAATATTTTAAAGTCCTTGGAAGTGGTTGGAAAAATAAAGTTGATATCAGTTATCAGTAATTTGTTAGTGCAATTACAAAATCTGACGGCTCCCTTTTTTGTTCAACACATTAGAGGACATACTGGATTGCCAGTACCTCTAGCTGAAGGGAATGATGCATGGATAAAGCCTGCAAAGCTTGTTCAGGTTTTTCACCCTCTCTTCCTTGAGTTGGCTGCCATTTTCATAAACAATTTCATGTTAATTCTAAGACTTTGTCCTCTAGGTTTGGCATTTCCCTGGCAGATGCCATGGATATAGTAAAATCGTGTGAAACCTGTGCTCCGTTATTGCCGCAAATTAGCATAGGGATTAATTCCCGGGGGTTACACTCACTCCATTTGTGGCAAATGAATGTTACTCATTTTTCTGAATTTGGAAAGTTAAAGTATATACATGTTTCCATTGATACTGCGTCAGGAGTAATGTATGCCTCCCTGCAATTAGGGGAAAAGGCCGCCATGTTATTGCCCATTGCTTTGAGGCCTGGGCAGCATGGGGCATGTCGAAAGGCTTAAAGACTGTAATGGACCAGCATACACCTCTACCTCTTTTACAAGTTTTTGCAAAATGATGGTATCCACTTAAATCATGGATTGCCATATAACCCTCAAGGACAAGGCATTATTGAGCGTGCTCATCGCACCTTGAAAGAATGTCTTATTAAACAAAAAGGGGGAATAGCTTCTGGGCGTTCTCCCCAAGAGAGATTGGCCATAGCTCTTTTTACTTTAATTTTTTGACTGAAGATAAGCAGGGGCACACTGCTGCTGATCGGCATGTTAACCCTTGATTCTTCATATAAAGGTGTGTGATGTGGAAAGATATTCTGACAGGAAAGTGGAATGGCCCTGATCTGGTATTGGTGTGGCGAGAGGCTCTGTTTGTGTGTTTCCACAGAAAAATCAACAACCGATTTGGATTCCAGAACGCTTGACCTGACGAGTGAAAGATCCTTTAGAAGAAAAGGAAGATGAAGGGCATGATCCTGGTTGTGATGATCCTCATGAGAATGCCTTTGGGTGAAGGACAAGATCTACTGTTGGGGCATTTTGTCAGTTTTTCCTGCATAATGGTGCCATCATTACAGCAATTACAGTGGTGGCTGGGGCGGTTACCATGGCAGCGATTTCTTTATCTACCACTGTTCAAACCGCTGGGTTGTCAACAATATGTCTGCCACCATGGCTCAAGCCTTGAATATTCAAAGTAATATTAATAGCCAGCTGAGAGCTGGAATTTTGTTGCTGATGGAAATAGCCCAGCTTGGCTATCAGTGGAAGTATACAGGGTTATGTGTCACCTTGGTACCTTTTAAGAATGCTAGTTATGCTGCACAGTTGTCACAAAATCTCAGTATCATATCTTACAGGAAACTGGTCTCACAGATTAGACATGCTGCTTCGGAGCTGAGACAGTCCATCATTGACATCAATTCCACCCGTATGGATGTTTCCTTAGCCAGTGGAATAGCAGATTGGGTTCTTCAAGCAGCTTCCCATTTGAAGGAATGGGTGGGATTGGGAGGTTTGGCTCTGTGTCTCTCCTTATCAGTTGCCTAGCATTCTGGTGCTTGTGCTGCATGAGAAATCGTCATGCTCATGATCAGGCTCTGATTATACAAGTATTTGAAGCATAGAAATTGGACAATCCCTTCAGGTGTGGCTTGGCATGCTAGAAAAGTAGTCAATAATGGGTAAGACTCTTTGGACATGTTACCAACCTAAGACAGGGATTGAACCAAAGCTGTTTGTACCCCAAAGAGGGGTAAGGAACATTGTTGCAAGGGGCAACCTAATACAGGCATTCTCTCTGCCAAGATTTAATAAATAAGGGGAACTGTGGAGAGCTGGTGTCACAAGATGACGGCTGGCAATCTGCCAGCCCTAGCTTGGGCATTGCTGCGCCATGATCAGGGCACGTAGATCTGGCATTACTGCTGTGCATATTGCTTGTACATAAGATCAGGCTGTGTGACATATGAGCGGAGCACCAATCGGAATGGCTTCTGATTGGAGGAGACAGAGATTTAAGGGCGGGGAATGATGGTTGGTGGGCTTTTTCATATGTTAAGGGTTCCTGAATAAAGGTGCTGAGAAGTTCCCCTGTCCGTTGTCTTCTGTCCGCTGGTCGGATTGAGAAGCGACAAAACATTACCTAAATACACCCCCCCCCCAGACTTTAACTCATTTCTATGTGACTTTAAAAAAAATACATTTATTTATTTATTTATTTATTTACACCTGCATGCCAGGAGAAGGCATTCATTTTGCTATAGATAGTTGTGAGCCACCCTGTGGTTGCTGGGAATTGAACTCAGGACCTCTGGAAGAGCAGCCAGCACTCTTAACCACTGAGTATTCTCACCAGCCCTGTTGTATGTGACTTTTAATATCTAATTTCATTTCAAACTATGCATACATAGTGGTTGTACAATTTTATACAGGAATGAAAGGCAAGGAATGAATGTCTATATATGTTCAGTACAGACACAGTCTCTTCTGACTCATAGTAGGTTGACGCTGAGACTATGGCACCCAGGGAAAAAGGCTGGCAGTGCCAATAAGTAGTTAATGGCTGATTTGCAGCCTTTATGTTGAATTAGCTGCAGTCTCTGAAGCATGAGTTTGATTTCATTTACAAAACGTGTTAACTGGCTTTGATCCAAGGCTACATCATATTGGCTCCTGCCTTCATCAGCCCATCAAAGTTCATGTTGTAGGAAACCCAAAGATGACCATCCTGTGCTACAATCAGAACATGATGGAGGCCATATTGGGAGCTGATACTGTTTCTTGGGAGGGAGAGAACTTGCTTTTCAGCAGTATCTGAGCTTGGGCCTGCAACAAAAGACTGAAAACCTCCCAAAGCAGCTTCCTAAGGGTGCACAGTGCAGAGGTACAAGAGGTTTTCTGGGAAGAGACCTCCCCTCTAGACATTTTGTTCTGTTTCTCTCTGGTGAAACCTTCTCTTTATTCACATCTGCTGGTTGTTTTCTCTAAATTTTCTTTCCTGTTAATTGCCCAGAGAACATTTAATTCTACACAGCATGTCTTAATAAATGTCTGTCTACATTTTGCATCCTGCATTAGAAACCAAACCTGGAGTGGTGGAGAAGAGCAGTGAAGCCCTGCTGAAGGGAGTCATGCTGCCCTCAGGCACACAGCACGAGGAGCCTCAGTGCAGTGAGCTTCTGTTCCATTTGGTTTAGAGTGTAAGTCTCTGGCATGTTGCTGGATAGCCCTTGGCTCTGCTTGGTGCTTCTGGTGTACTTGAGTGCTGGGGATTTTATACTCCTAATCCCCCAAAGTCTGATGTGGATTTTGTACTTCTCCGCATTCCTTCTGGGCCAGTTATATGGCCAGGAACTTCACTTTCCAGCTTGATAATGTTTGAAAACTCTCTGTGCCTTCATTTCTTCATCTACTTATGGTGACAGTGCTAAGGGCTGTTCAGGTCATGAAATGACATGGTGCCTGTGGTCTTCTTCTCTGGCATAGTGTGTCCTGAGCACACATTCTTCAACCTTATCTGTAAAATATGCCTGTTGTTATTGTAGCAGCCAACTATGAAAGGAGAGTTCCAGTCTCCCAAACTTCTTACATTTAAATCCAGTGGTGATAAGAAGTTCAGCCTAACGGCCTGCATGCACATCGCTGTATCCGGCCTGATAGGGCCTGCGCCGCCGTGTTCGATCCTTCCTGCCTTCAGTGGGAAAAAAAAAAAAAAAAAAAAAAAAAGCTTCAGCCTATAGGAGGTGTTAAGTCATAAGCATGAAGAATTGGCACCTTATGAAACATGGTCCCAGATAACTTCCTAGCCCCTTGCATTGAAGGAGGACACAGATATATAGCCATCTGTGAAGCAGAGGGTGGACCCTCACCAGTCCTCAGATCATGAACACCATGAACTTGGGCTTTTCCACCTCCCAGAACAATGAGAAATAAAGTCTAGCTGTTTACCATCCACTCAGTATCCAGTTCAGTTTTTCATTGTAGTCCAGATGACCCATGGCAGTGCCTGACAAGTGTCCTCTGAGGTTGGCAAAACAGGTGTCATCTCTCTGTCACGGAAGAGCTAATTGAGACTCTGGAATAAAGTGACTTGTCAAAATTAATAGAGGACCTGAAGCTCTCCCATTAACAGAGATAAATCAATTGTGTCATGCCCATAGAATAGCATTCCTTGCACTAATATGCAAGAAGGTGACCAACCCTGACAGAGGGATGAGGCCCAAGTGTGAGGATACTATGGTTTCTATTGAGCATGCCCACCTTCCCCAACACTGAGTATGCCCAGCAGCTGTGGGGCTTTGGCCAGGCCTCCTCAGATCCTGGATGAGGAACTGTTTCAAGGGATATTGGCTCAGAAGAAAGGAGGGTGGCCAGCTCTGCTGGGAAAAGGGGGACCAGTATTGAGGACAACAAATTAAACCTAATTCAATCTATGGAAATATTTGATTACACCAAATGCAATTTATTATGCAAAGTTGCCCTTTCCAACAAATGGAAGTCGCTTGGATAAGCATGGATGGTAACAGAAGGTCTTTCAATAGGCAAACAAACCCAGCAGGGAGCCTACTCACAGGGACAGTGCTACCCTGAAAGTCAGAACACAGAGGGTGTCCTTCCCCATCCCTGTGTCAGCCCATCCAGCTCCCAAATAAGAATAATCATTCCTCTTAACCCAGAATTCTAACACACACAAATTTCACATCCAGTTCTTCTATGGCTCTCAAATACGAGATTTGAATAATTCTAAGGGTGAACAGATCTTCCCTCTAGGCTTGTGTTTGTGGTTGTGAAGGCTTTTCACATCACTACTCCTGAAGGATCCTCAGAGCATGGCTGAGAAATTAGGAGGTAGTGCCAGCACATGTTCTGGTTCTTGACGGATGAGAACAAAAGACAATGTCCTGCCCAAGTCAGTCAAAGATGAAACTGACACTTGAACTCAGTCCTTCAGCTATGATGCAGTGGATCTCTCTGCTTGTCCAGTCTGCATCACTGCCCTTCAGCACTGCAACTCCTGCGAGTCTCTGGTTTCCTCACTTATGTGGCAGGAAGAAAGGAGCACTTCTTTCTGGAAACAACAGATTAGAGTCAGATGAAAGCAGGTCTCGAAGCAGGAAACTCAGAGCCTGTCATTCACCCATTATGAGACCCAAGGTAATTCAAATATCCTTCACAAGCTGGGAATGGTGATGCATGTCTGCATTCTTAACACTTGGGAGACTGAGATATGGAGTCCTTGTCTCAAAAATAAGGGTATCTGCCTAATATGCATAAAACTATGGGTTTTGTCTCTAAGCATTGCATAAATCCAGGCATGGCAGCTCATACACTGATCTGTCACTCAGGAGGCAGAGGCAGGAGGATAAGGAATTCCAGGCCATCTTGAGCAATATAGTGAGTTCAAAACCAGCCAGGGACACATGAAACTCCTTCTCAAAACAAACAAACAAACAAACAAACAAACAAGCCAAAAGCAGATAAGCAAACAAGCAACATTTCCCAACGAGTATCTACCCATTATTTTTGAACAGCTACCAAGAGTCCAGTACTATACATATTTTATAATACAGCCTTATAAAAACTCTGTAGGCCATTGCTTAAAGTCTGATATATAGGTCAGGAACTCTGACTTCTGTCTGCGAGGGGCTGGGAGCAGCACCAAGTCAGAAAATATGCTATTTTCTGGGCGGGTTCCTCATTTAAACACAAGTGGCTGGTGCTAGGCATTCTGGGAAGGGTTCTCAGACTCTTATAGATTCTGTCATATTCTTTCCCATAGAGAGCTGAAACAGGGTCCCAAGATTTACAGCAGTTACAAGGGGAGGGACAGCATGGAGGAAAGGAAGGAGGAGGACCCACTTTGAGAAAGTTCAGGTTATGAGCTTTGCTGAGGATGATCTGAGCAGGCTAGTCTCTTCTGTAAGATTTTGTCAGGTTGGTCTCTTCAGCTGAGGAAGTATGATGCCCTCCTGGGCCACCTGGTCCTGAGTACCACCTTCAGAGATCATCTAGAGAAGTCTTTTTATTTATTAATTTAAAACAAATTTGAAGATCAGAGAGGTTTGTTAACTTGGACAGGTCACAGAGCAGTTTAATACAGAATCCTTAAGTAAGGGTCTCAACACTGGTCAAGTGCCTCAAAGCCTCCTCCCTCATCCCAGCATGAGATATCTTATCGCTGCAAGGAGTGAGCCATGAAATTATTAGAACAACTCCACTAAAGCAGCAGTGTCAGACCTGGAGTCTTTGGAGGGTTTCATGGGTAGTGCTCTACAAGGTCAAGTTCAGTGCCAGACCTCAACATTTCTCATCTCTTCTACCCAGCCTTCTATGATGAACACAATACTTACAAAAGTCTCACTCCCTGGGACAAGTCTAGCCCCAAGTCTAAACCGTGAGAGTAAAGCAGCTCCCCCAGAAATAGAGTTGAGCTAAGTTAGTCAGAGAAAGGAAGGGAGGGAGGGCTCCTGTTCAGTTGGGAACCTGTTTCTGTCCACTGACTCAGTATCTGTTCTGCATCTCCATGACTGATGCTTATTGATTGGTTTGTCATCTGATGTCACTCCCTCTAATTTTTGTTATTATTTCCTTTCTGTATTCCACTCAGGTAGTCAGGCTGCATTCTCAGTGCATGGAAGTAGTGATCTGCATTTTCACAGAAGTTGGTTATTTCAAGCGTTTAAGCGAGATGACTCAAAGCCATTGTCTAGATGTCCTGGTATCGCATGTCTATTGGCTCTTCTAGCTGAGGGTTCTATGGCGTCTTGTTTGTAGGATCCCAGAAAACAAGAGAGGCTGGGGAAAGAGAATGAGCCATACCAAGAGGCCTCTTGTGTCCTAAAGGAATGGAGGTTTGTGGTGGGAAAGGATGTCTATGGTGGGGATGGAGGTCTATGGTGGGGATGGAGGTCTGTGGTAAGGATGGAGGTCTGTGAGGGGAATGGAGGTCTGTGGTAAGGATGGAGGGTGTGGTCATGATGGAAGTCTATGGTGGGAATGGAGGTCTGTGGTGGGAATGGAGGTTTGTGTGAGGATGGAGGTCTGTGGTGAGGGTGGAAGTCTGTGGTGAGGGTGGAAGTCTGTGGTGGGAATGGAAGTGAATTGATTAGGTAGGCAACCACAGCTAATGTTGCTGGTGATGGAGAATTTGGGACAGTGGTTTCAGATGCAGCATGCTTAGTGATAACATCTGAGTGACCAGACATGCAAGAATGTCAGATGGTCTGTGGCTTGGACAAGGGAGGCCATCTTCCTCAGTTTGAATGGTGTGGGTCCTAGTGTACCTACAAGCAAATCGGAAGACCTATTTTAAACTAGGACTTTTCAGAAAATCAGGCCAGGCTGATGCTATTCTTAGACAGTCTCTTGGGTTTCTGCAGGGATCACAAAGTGGGAGGGAATTCTATGGATGCAGCTGAGTTTCTGGCATCATTTGTCATGCATAGGCTGTGTGACATTCTCCAAAGCTGTCCACCTCTCTGAACCTGCATTATTATTTATCACAGAGTTCTTGATGTCTCAGATAACTGTGAAGATCAGACGGACTCAGGTGCTGAAAGCTAATGAACCCAGTTGGGAGCTAACCTTAATATCCGAACTGAATTTTTCAAAGGATCAACCGAAAAGGTAATTCTTTGGTTTCATCTATTAAAAACATCTGCACTTTCAGTACTTACCCTCTGAAATGTTCTTTCTCTTACTGAGGCCAGGGATTCAGCCTCATGAGCCCAGTCTGTGCAGCCCGTTCACATCCCTTTCATATGGGACATACTCAAACAGGGCTGCTGGCCAGGCACAGGAATGGAGCTGAAGCACAGCACAGCTGCAAAGAGGCCTTCTCATCCCTTTTCCATGATATACACAGTAGACAGACGAAGCCAGGATGGAGCCGAGAGCATCAGCTCAGCCTTCCTCCACATGTAAAGAGGTCACGTATCCCAGCTCAGATGGGAGTCAGGGATGCATGGTGCTTTGCAGAAGAGGAAAAAACATAGGGATAGCTCATTATGTACCTGTCTTGGGCACAGACATTGCACTCACTCACTCACTCACTCACTCACTCACTCACTCATTGCAGAAACTGCTGACCAAGATGTGCTGTGTATAGGGCTGGTTACAGGGAGATGGTACTAGGATAAAACTGGCTACTTTTTTTTTCCTGGTAAAGCTGCTTTTATGTTGAAGAAGTGTACTGTTCAGATATGGAGCAGAGGATACCATCCCCAATCTTATTGGCATGGTGTTACATAAATTTCATCTCCAAAGTCCCAAACTGGTCCCTGTTAAAGATGGCTGAAGAGAACCAGGTGGACCTGGAATGGTTTTTTTGCTGTGACTATGGGCTATGCTATTATTGCACAAAGTGTTTCTGTGAGTAACAGTGTGGTGTCCCTTAGGATGCTGCTGGCTTCCAGCAATTCAAGAAGTCATTCTGCAAGGCCTGAGAGGCTAAGCAGGGACACAAGGAAAAGAAGGCTCTTCAATGAAATTGTGGGTTTCTATTGAGCCTGGTAGCATTTGTTTTTAGCAATCTTGTCTCCAGTAACCACAACTGAAACCCATGCCAGCATGAGGGCTTTATGCCAGCTCCACCCTTGTCCTTGGAAATTCTCATCACAGCAAGGATGCAGATATTAATAGCAATAAGCTGGTCAGATCTTGGTGATGGAGAGGGATGAGGACATTGCTACCCCAGCCCATGGGCATTAATCCTACCTCCCTGCCCAGGGCTTTTTGCTTTACATAGACTGCTATGTAGAGTTAACTGTGACTCTTGCTCAAGTCGCCCATTCTGAAGTAATAGAGATAAACAAGCCTTGATGGGGGTTGGGGGACGGGGACTTAGTGGAATAGAAGCTTTTTTTCACTTCACAGGACTGGAAATGTCAGCTCAGGTGAAGGAATCTGAGAATCTTGTTCACAGTGCTGATGCACACCAGGGAGAGTCAGACAATGATCTAGACATCCAGAGCCTGCATGTCTCACACCACACCAGCTAAGAAGGTAGCCCCCCTTTTCCATTAGTGCTTTTCATTCTACTTATAACTACAAAAAATAGCTAAAACACACACACACACACACACACACACACCATCACACCACACACACACACACACACACACACACATCCAGTCACACCTGCTAGAACAGCTTTGGAACAGCTGGCCAAGCCTCACACATAGATGAATCTCTGAAGCACTAGACAGGGGCTGTGGCTCAGTGGGATGGGCAATATGGAGGAGCATCTTTGTGCTTCTTAAGGTGCGCTCTCCACAACTGCAGAGCAGCCTGCAGGGCAGTGCAGCCTGCAGGGCAGTCCCAGGCATTCCTCATGATGTTGCTTGTTTTCTGGTGCCTGATGAAAGATACAGATGCTGTCATGGACTTTTGTTGTTGGCACTGATGGAGAGTGGACATCAGGAGCATATTCTTGATTCTTGAAGGTTTGAGCCCTATCTCTGCTCTGCTCTGTGCAGTCTAAGCACTAGGGATTTGTCTTGAAATGGGTACAGCTTATAAGCTCATATCCAGAAAGTTCATGAGCACCAGGAAAAACTAGACAGTAGAACTCCTCAAATATACTATGCTAGAGTATCTCATTCTCTGATAAACCACATGGGTATTTGTGATATATGTAGATCCTAGGGCCTCCCAAGACCTTCCCCCTTTCGTCCCACCCACAACTCCATTTCTGCAGGTATTAGCTGACACCTCACACACAGAGTTCTTCAGGTGATTCATCTGCATACAAGGTAGGAAAGCAATGGCCTCCAGCAGTGACTGAGGTACAGTGTCTTAAATATAAGCCCTGGTACCTGTGATTACATGTGTTAAGTAAAAAAGAGACTCTGATGAAGGTTAGTATTTGGGAGGTGGCCATGTACTATTACAATGACCTCGTCTAGTGGTGTTAAGCCTTTAAAATGAGAGAAGTGATTCAAGCTCTGGTTAGAGGGTGCCAAGGGACAGTAGAAGGGTCCCAGCCATGACATGAGAAGAGCCTGACCTGTGTATGGGCTGGTGTGAAGACAGAAGAAGAATAAAGAATTAGATGACAAATCTGCAGTTTCTAGATACTACATATGTGGAAGTTTTCTATAGTAAGGTTAGGAGAAGACAGACCTAAATATGTGTGACCAAAAATATTTTACTTACAAGCTTATTTGTTTCAGGAGCCTTTATTTTGTAGTGTTGTTTTAGGTACACAAAAGAATTGGGTAGAAGGTACAAGATTTCCCATGTGTCCCTGGCCCCACTTACAGAACTCCTCCACCTTCCAGCTCTATCAGCGTGGCTCAGTTATTTCAGTTGAAGAATCTGTTTTGAGTCATTTTCACACAGAGCTGGAAGTTCATTTTAGGACTCACCTTAGGCATGTGCATTTCACGGGTCTGGACAAATGTTTAAAGACTCACGTAGTACTCTCATATTCAATTTTGATGCCATGGTTTCTCTGAGTGCTAGTATAATGGCTAGGTTAGACATTATGAGAACAGCTTCGGTCCACTGAGGAATGGAGGCTCTCACCTGTTTATTCTGTAAACTGGAAGAGCTTTCAAAGTCATGGACACTCATTGTCTTGTTGACCAAGAAAGCTGCAGAGTATCCGTTTCTGTCCTCAAGCACCCAAATAGTCTTCAGTGGTATAAGCATGGCATAAGCGTATTGTAATGTATTCAGTTATTTGCTTGTGGATCTATTCATCAGTGCTACTTGAATGGCTGGGGCTTAGTGTAGGTGAAGGTGTCAATACACAAAAGCAGAGATGTTGTCCCAGAAATTAAGAAGTTCATATTCCAGTAACAGACAAGGAAGCTAGCACAATGTGTTGCACAGATTTGGATCTAATTAAGCAAATATCTCCATGGGGGTGTTGAGGAAGTTCAAAGAGGGGTGAATGGAGCTTCTAGATCAAGTGGGAGTTTGCAAATAAAGAAGTGTATAGAGGCAAACTGAGATGGGTGCTGGTGAGCAGCTTGCCACTCAGACACCAGCTAGAGCTTCCTTCAACCTAGACTCCTGCCAGAGACTAATGGTGGTGAGTAGCCTGCCACCCAATTGTCTAAATGCTTTCTCAAAGTCATCCATCAACCTCCCAAGATGAAATGAGATTTTCACTTGTCTAGTTTCTCTTTGGACTAGGACATCATGGGTTCATGACTCAGCCCTATCAACAGGAATGGCAGGGAAACAGATGGATAGAGAGTTTGGTGGAAGGCATTGCCTTTTGATAAGCCTGTTGTGGGGAAGACATTGTCTTTCTTGAATTCTTGGAATTGAGCACTGTGTGTGTGTGTGTGTGTGTGTGTGTAATTTTATAAATATAAAACTTTATATATATATATATATATATACACACACACACACACACACACACACACACACACACACACACAGTATCTGCCTTCATACATACCAGAAGAAGCCATTGAATCCCATTACAGATGGTTTTGAGTTACCATGTAGTTGCTGGGAATTGAACTCAGGATCTCTGGAGGAGCAGTCAGTGCTCTTAACTGCTGAGCCATCTCTTCAGCTCTGAGCCAGTATGGTTTTTAAGGTGGGAAGGATTTTGGCAAATACCAGGAAAGATGGCTTCCATCTCCTGGGGCTGTGGAGTAGACTGTGGTACAGGATCCTATGCTTCTGCTTGTCTTCTCCATCTACCTGGCCTCAGGCCTGCATTCTGCTTCTGATAACTTAGAGGCAATGACTGTGGATATAGCTTGTGTCACTTTCAGGGTGGCAGGTGGGCAGGTGAAACAATGAAGGGCAGGTGTGTTAGGACTCCATGCTACACACTGGAGTTATATATCATCATCTAACTCATGGGGGTGTTACATGGCTGAAGATGGGGTAGGACTGCAGTCCCCTGCAAAAGCTCTTATCAAGGCCCTGCTTCACGGACAGCCCCTGTGCCTGGTTGGTGAGATTAGATAAAAAAACCACCTTCTTCAGCTTCCCTGCTCCTCCATCCTCACACCATAAGGAAAAGCCAGCAGCGTGAGTGCCTCCAGCCATGAACCAGTCTTCCTGAGTCTCAGGAGATGTGAGCTCATGCTTATCATGTGGTCGAGAAGTGGAGAATTATCTAGTTCAGCAAGGAAATAGTCTGTTTCTGTCTCTGTCCTGTCTCCCTTCACTACTTTTATAGTTTTTCCTTAGTCCCTGAAATAAATATGAGTCAGAGAAGGAAATGACTAGAAATAAATCTTGATTAGGGATAAGGACAATTTGGGGGAATTCTGAGGCTGGCATGTAGGACAATCTCAACCCCAAGTAAAAAAGCCCAACAGAAAGCCTAACAGGGTCCTGCCTCTGTACCCAGCATCCCTTCACTCTATGTTGTGGTTGCTTAAATGGAACATCCACAGGGAAAGTCTGGGAACTCCTGTGTGTTGAATGTGGGAGGACTGAGGATGAGGAGGTGGCCTTCTCCATAGCCTGGACAACACCCACAGTCAGAGAGAAGAGACTGATGTGAGTCAATAATGTCCACAAGCTTAGGACTCCCTCTGTTCTGTTTCCTTCTTAGTTGTATTAGAAGATCTCAAAGCAACCCAGTGATTTCGGCAGCATCCACCAAGAGGCAACTCTGCATCCTGTTGACTCATTCATTCAACGTGTTACTCTTACCTTGGTATCCAGAATTCCCTATGCTATTGCCATTTCCCTCTCTTTAGGTATTTCTCCTAGCTTTCATTCCTCATGAAACAATATATTTCTTTGCTGCCCATGGCTCATGCTTAGAGAACTATTTCTGCTTGCTGTTGTCCCAGTGGTGGTGACTCTACCAGCAGCCACCATTCCTGCAGAACCACCTGACCATAGCCCCAATGGTTAGATGTAGGGCCCTTGGAACTGTTTCTCTGCCTCCCTGGAATCCTTAACATTCCTTGGCTCTCCCGCCTTGACAGTGCTAACTTTGAGGTTCTTAGGCCATATTTTAATTTTCACCCTTGTATGCTTAGGGAAAATCCCATTCACAAGAGTTTCTGGGTGGGATAGGGGAGGGGACTGCAGAGCTAGCTCAGTATCATTGCTTTCTGTTATTTTCCATAGGAATATAGGAAGCATAAGCAGAAAGGAGAGCAGAGCCCCTTTGTGCTTGGAGGACACTTGGATGTCTCCCTGCACTAGAGATTGTTTCAGTGATCAGAATTATTCTGCTCCGACATGGTACACAGACATGGCCACTGATTTTCATAAGACGAAGGCCAGCCAGGTCTATATGGTAAGTAATAGGCCAGCCTGGGAGTAAATCCCTGTCTCAAAAACAGCAAAAGCAAACAAAAAAGACAAGTGGTAATGTCTGAGGATCAGTTACATACTCTGACTTCTGAAGACATGCTCTGATATTCTGGGGCCTGGGAACAGCAGAGAGCTCAGCTTGACAGACGGGTTGAAGGCTTATAGGGTCTAGGGTCGGGAGATCTATGTGCTCTGGACTTGCTTCCTGTCTTCTCTGAACTGTAGTCCTGCCACAGCATAGGAGTACCATTGCAGGAAATAAAAACTCTGTGCCTTTACCTTGGCTTTGTCAAAATTGTGGCCCAGCCTACTCCATTCCATTAGTGAGATGCCTATTGTGTCGAACTGAAGTCTTGGGTAAATGCAGTGGCTAATAGGTACTGACTTGGTCACATTTCCCTATTTAACAATTTGTGCTTGTAATTATGGGCTGGCTCATGGAACCCCAGCTCAGCAGATGAAAGGAAATTTAGATGGAACTAATACTGTCCAAAGAGAGACTGGATGCTCTGAGAGTGCTTTATAATTTCCTCAGAGATGGGCTGCTGTTCTTGGGACTTTTTTGGCTCCCATCAGCTTGAACTACCACCTGGCCTGCTAGGGTTTTGCAAACCAGCCACCTCACCTAGACATCCTGCTGCATTTCTGCATGGACCCAATCACACAAGTGTTTCAATTAGAAGAGAAAGAAAAAGCTATTTAAGTGTGTGTGTGTGTGTGTGTGTGTGTGTGTGTGTTGCATTCATGAGTGTGCTAGAATATACACACAGAGAGATCAGAGTAGAATGTCAGGTATCTTCTAGTGTTTTTGACTTACCATTCTGAGACAGGCCTTTTTAGATTGCCATCTGGCTGGGCTGACCTGAAAGCTCTTGGGATCTGCCTGTGTCTACTCCCCTTTAATCTAGGACTACAGACACATGCAGGCATTTCCAGCTTTTTATGGAGGTGCCATGGATTAGAACCCAGGTCTGTATCTTTGCAGAGGAAGTACTCTTACCAATTGAGCCATTCTCCCAGCCCCTGTATATTTCATTTCTAATGTTCTATTCAAATGATTTTTCATCCTTTTTGATCTACAGTTCCTTAGCTTACAGCAGCTTTGACAGAGTTCACATCCAAATCACATCTGGCCTTGATGATTGTCTCATATTACCTGAAGAGAGAACATGAAGTAAATTCATTAACTCAGAGTATGGCTGGTATCTTTCATATGCATTGTGGGGGGACACAGAGCTTGAGTCCAACTGTGAGCCCCACTGGTTGCTTTATTATGAATCATTCCCTTATTCCCTTGTCTTGGTACTTAGTAGAACAACCTTTTCTAACACTTGTGCTAGGTTCGATCAACCTGACCAATAGCCTGTCTTGGGAACTGAGCAATGATGCTCACAGATCACTGGAATCATGAGGCTTTGAAGTATGCCCCTGACCTGGGGAAGTTCTTCTGTCTATATTGTTTAGTCATGTTCCTTTCTGGTCTCACATTGCCTGTCATCCAGCCACTGCAGGGAGCAGCAGTGGCTTCTCACATGTTCTGAGAAGTAGGAGAAGCCTTGGCCAGCTGAAGTATGCTAGAAAGTGATATTTACTCAGAAGGTAAAAGGCATTACACACAAGGAGTGAAAATAGGTTTTCCCCAGGAAATACAATGGAAGAAGCTAACCTCACCCAGTGTGTGTATGAGTTCTCTAGTCTGTCTCCAGGGCTCAGACAATAAGAACTTGGTCCTGTGATTTCAGAAAGATGGGGGGAGAGCAGGGATGGAGGAAGTCTGTTATGAAGTAGTTCAGGAATGTGGTTTTGGGCATATGCTTCCAAAATATGCATATGTGGTTCAAAATAATTAGGGGGAAAAAGGAAAGAGAAAAAGAGCATTCCGACCTCTTCAGAAAGAATGCCGTGTCTACCTTGATATACATCAGGCTGAGATTTAGAATAAAGAAGAATCGAGTGTCTGAGTCTCATGTCAAGGCCAACCCATGATTCAGGTCTACATCCATGCATTTATCATGGGCTGGGGTAGGAGCTGTGGGAGGTGTTCATAGCTTGTTTCCCTGCCAGCTGCTGCCTCTGGGACATGATGTCACCCTGGAGAGAACATTGACCATTTGTTTGGTGTTCTAAATTCAGAAAGCAAATTCTGCCTCAGTTACCCCAACCTACAGGACCCAGAAAGCTTGTACTCAACATCAAAGAAAGGGTATTTGTGAATTTGCTAAAGCCAAATACAATTCTTTTGTTAGATTCTTAGGCAAGGTCTTGCTATGACACCCAGGCTTTCATCAAACTGGAGAAGCCTGTTGCCTAATTCCTTCATTCACTGGGATATGCCTCCATGCACAGCTTTGCTGAATTCACTCTGTAACCATTTATATCCACTTTCAGGATTTTCTCTGATTGAATCAACACATTATTAGTTTTATATAGTATGTGGTCAAACGGCTCCTTTGTCCATGACTCCCACAGTTCTGATGTTGCTATTGGCAACAGCAGGAAAGAAAACTTGTATTCAATGAGTTGCCAATTGTGGAATTGGAGGAATTTGGGCACATGTGTGTGACAGCATGCTTATCATCAAGATCAGGTGTTCCACATGAGGCACCTTCTGCCCCATGCTGGGGTGTTGTCAATAGGAGCCAGTTTCTTTTCTAAAATTCCTATAAATAGAATCATGCCTTGCCAGTCCTTATGTAGTCTCTACTTTTGCTTTTGGATCCATTCAAGTTGCACATCTCAGTCCTTCATTTCTTTCATCCTATGGCCATTCTCAGCTAGCTATGAGGTGATTCATTCTAAATCTGCACATACAGATATTCTGTACAGCCTTGCTCTTTGTCTGGTTCTGGATGAATCGATTGCTCTAGTGTTCCTTTGTGCTTTCTCATCCCACATCTCATGTTCTGCTTGGGTTTCCACTCCCTTATTTAATCTAACACTAGTTCCCTTCAGACAGAAGAGCAATCTCATGGTTCTTGTGCATCCTCTCAGAACTCAAACCCTCCAAGAGTAGCTATTTCAAAACAATCATTTGACAGTTTGTCCAGTTGTTCACAGGAGACAGTTAAATCTATTTGTCCTCCTTCATCCTTGCCCAAACCCAGAATTGATAAAATTTTCTCAACCAATGTCCTTGTCAGAAATAACAAAGCAACATCCTTGGAAGGCCAAGCAATATTTCCGAGAGCCTGAGGGGAGGGAGCCTTGATACTTCAGGTCTGGCATGATTGTTGCTCAGAACAGGGTAGATGATAAACAAATGATTAATTCCCATAGAGTATTTCTCTCTGGTTTCTCATTGGGAAAATGCTACCTGCCTTGGATACTGAATACAGCAGGAGAGGTGGAGGTGTGCACAATCTCAAAGCATATCCAGAAGGAGTCTTTATTTCCTTACTGTTGGTGTGCTTCATTCATGGTCATTGAACAAGTAAATGGTCAGATGTGTTATGAGCTTGAATCCTTGAGATTTTCATACTCTAGAAAGTTACAGATTATACAGTGACAGGTGGTTTAGGATTGGAAATTTACTATCAGTGATTTCCATGAGAGTTTATTTAGTCTACCTACACCATTTTATAAATAGGGAGATTAAGGGATTTGTCCAAAGTTAAATGATACCTGGGGAGTCAGTACTCACCTGATGGCCTCTGAATATTCCCAACACTACATTAACTCTTAAAAATTTCTCCAGCATTGCAACCTACATGAGACTCACTGGGAAGAGCACTGACTGGAGACCAGCATGCCACCAACCAAGGTCTGCTTTCTCTTGGTCATAGCACTACTTCTGTTCCATAGAGAGTAGTTGTTTCCTTGTCCTGCCTCCTCTGGTGACAAAACCAAATCATCATCGCTGTAGTGAGAGCTCCTAGACAACACCTTTCCTGTTTTCCATCTCTGCTCTTTCCCTGCCTCTGCCTTTATTTCTTTTGTAATAAGTAGTGGTGGCCTTCTATAGCTGTTGAGAGAAGAAAAGGGGAGAGGTCACTGCTGCAAAGCCTCCTCCTTGTTCCTTGACCCCTATGCTCAAGGGTAGGGATCCTCTGACTTGTAAGACAGTGCAGCTTTCTGGTACAGACTGTACACTAGATGGGTCTGTATTGGGGTGGGGTATGTCTTAATTAAGAAGCCAGACAACAAAGGTGTATTGCCAACCTTAGTTTGATCACCTTAAGGCTTTTATTATTTTCTGAGTAAGGGACCCATGAGCATGTAAGACACATGCTATTCTATCTAAGTCATTCTAACAGCTGCCTCTTGAAGGTGTTTCCACTCCTGTTTTCACTCACTATCTCTAACAAACACAATATGAATAAGTAGCTAAGCCAGAAATTAAAATAAAAAATATAGGTAAGATTTGAATCCCAGGTTTCCTATGGACCTAGGATGGATGAGTTTTGTTAGATTTCATTAATTTTTCTTCATCATGTGATAGAATAGCTGACTCCTTGGGCTCCATTGGCTCATTGTGCTGATAGTTTCAGAGGTGTCATCTCATCCTTCCAAGAAGAATTTTGTAGGGAATGGCAGTTTACCTCACAGTGGCCAGGAAACAGGGAATGGGGTGCTGATGCTCCAATAATCGTTTCCTGTTCCCCTTTTCCATTCAGGCCCCTAGCCCACAAAATGGTGCTCCCATCAAGATAATCTTTTCTGGAAACACCCCCACAAACATACCCCATGATGTGTGCCCAACAATTTCCTAGATAAGTCTCAATCCAGTCAAGTAAATAGTGAAGATTAACCATCCCCCCACTTGGGTTTTGTCTTGTCCAGAATGGCCATAACCCTTCTGAAAAACTTTTGGGAAGGGATCAGCAGGTGTTCAGGTTTTACAGTTTGACTTAGGTTTAGGGCAAAGAGATCATGCAGGTAATATCACATTGCCCACCAGAGAGGGGGCTTGCAAAGGATGTAGTAGCTGAAATACAAATACCCTGAGATTGTTTTTTACCTTCATCTGACACTTTAGTTATAACTCTGATGTCCTTAGTATGTTAGCATAGAAGAATCAGGAAGGAAGCAGGAAAAGATGAAGATAAACTGCTTGTGACTGAGAGGGCCATCTCAGTGAAGGAATGGATGGACAAGTTGGGTGGATTATGGCAGTGACAGCCAAGGCCCCAGAGGATATTTCTCATCACCATTATGTGCACATAGAGTATGGCCTGGCAAACAGTCATTTTTTAGGCAAACCAGTTAGTGACTTTGAATATTGTTTGTTTTAACTCCATGCCCAATAGAACTGTGTCTTAGAAAGCTAGTCTTTGCCGGGCAGTGGTGGTGCATGCCTTTAATCCCAGCACTTGGGAGGCAGAGGCAGGCGGATTTCTGAGTTCGAGGCCAGCCTGGTCTACAGAGTGAGTTCCAGGACAGCCAGGGCTACACAGAGAAACCCTGTCTTGAAAAACCTATAAAGAAAAAAAAAAAAAAAAAAAAAGAAAAGAAAGCTAGTCTTTGATCCTTTGGAAACAATCAATCAATCAAACAAAAATCTTCTTGAAATAATTCAGATTCCTTAGATTACCCTGTTCTAGCTCCTAATAACTTTTCTTCTCTGTCATTTTGTATTATATGTATGTGTGCATGGGCACACACTCATGTGTGTACTTGCTTTTTATTCATAAAACAGGGTTTTAAAAATAACTTTATATGAACTTCATGAGTGCTAATGCTTATTTTTTAAGTTATTTTATTTATTTGCATTCCAGTTGTTGCCCCCTTCAGCCTCCCCTGACAGTTCCTTATCCCATTCCTCCTCCCCTTTGCTTCCAAGAGGGTGCTTCCTCTGCCAGACCTCCCCCTTCCCTGGGGCCTCAACTTAAGTACATCATTTCCCACTGAGGCCAGACCAGATAGACCTCTGCTATACCTGTGCCAGAGACCTCAGACCAGTCCATGAATTCTCCTAGTTGGTGGCTCAGTCTCTGGGAGCTCCCTGGGTTAATTGAGTCTGCTGGTCTTCCTATGGGGTTGTTCTCTCTTTCAGATTCTTCAGTCCTTCCCTAATTCAACTTTAACTGGTTAAGCAGTGTTAAGAGGAAAATTCACAGCACTAAGTACCTTCATAAAGAATTTGGAGAGATCCCACAAGCAACTTAACAGCATACCTGAAAGCTCTAGAACAAAAAGAAGCAAGCACACCCAAGAGAAGTAGACTGCAGGAAGTAGTCAAACTCCTGGCTGAAATCAACCAGTTAGAAACAAAGAGAACTATACAAAGAATCAAAAAAATCAAAAGCTGGTTCTTTGAGAAAATCAACAAGATAGACAAACCCTTAGCCAAATTAACTAAAAAGCACAGAGACACTATCCAAATTAACAAAATCAGAAATGAAAAGGGTGCTATAACAACAGAAAGTGTGGAAATTCAAACCCTCATCAGAACCTACTACAGAAACTGGTACTCAACTAAACTTGAAAATCTAGATGAAATGGATGACTTTCTAGACAGATACCAGGTACCAAAGTTAAATCAGGAGCAGATAAACTATCTTAACAATCCCATAACCCCTAAGGGAATAGAAATAGTCATCAAAAAGGTTCCAACCAAACCAAACCAAACCAAACCAAACCAAACCCAACCCAACCCAACCCAACCCAACCCAACCCAACCCAACCAACCCAACCAAACCAAACCAAACCAAACCAAACCAAATCAACTAACCAAACAAACAAAACACACCAGGACCAGATTGTTTTAGTGAAGAATTCTACCAGACCTTCAAAGAAGAGCTAATACCAAGATTCATTAAACTATTTCACAAGATAGAAACAGAAGGAACACTACCTAATTCATTCTATGATGCCACAGTTACTCAGATACCTAAACCACAGAAAGACCCAACAAAGAAAGAGAACTTCAGATCAATCTTGCTCATGAATATCAATGCAAAAATACTCAATAAAATTCTCACAAATCAAATTCAAGCACACATCAAAACCATCATTCACCACAATCAAGTAGGCTCCATCCCAGGGATGCAGGGATGGTTCAATATATGAATATCCATCAATATAATATACTATATAAGAAACTCAAGGGAAAAAAACACATGATCATCTCATTAAATGCTAAAAAATCTTCGACAAAATACAATATTTTTTTCATGTTAAAAGTCATGGAAAGATCAGGAATTCATGGCACATACCTAAACATAAGAAAAGCAACATACAGCAAACCAACAGCCAACATCAGATTAAAGAGAAACTAGAAGCAATCCCATTAAAATTTGGGACAAGACAAGATTGCCTACTCTCTCCCTATCTATTCAATATAGTACTTGAAGTTCTAGCTAGAGCAATTAGACAACAAAAGGAGATCAAGGGAATACAAATTCGAAAGGAAGAAGTCAAAGTATTGCTATTTGTAGATGCTATGATTGCATATATAAGCTACCCCCAACATTCCACCAGAGAACTACTACAGCTGATAAACAACTTCAGCAAAGTGGCAGGATATAAAATTAACTTAAACAAATCAGTAGCCTTTCTATATACAAATGATAAACAGACTAATATTTATTTTAACTAGAAATGTCCATTTTAACCAGAAATGCCCATTTTAACTAGAAATGGGAACTGTGTAGCCTCTTTGTCCTGCATTCACCCCAACCAGGGGTGGGTGGTCAGTGTACCAGGATTAAAATCTGCTTAGATCTTTTGCCTGTTTATTAAAAATAGATGTTCTTTTATATAATATATTCTGATTATGTTTTACTCTTCTCCAACTCATCCCAGATCATCCTCACTTCCCTACCCACTCAAATATCCCCCTTTTCTCTCATTGGAAAATAAAAAGGCATTTATAATAATAAATAAATAAATATAGACAAACCAGAATGTGGCAATGCAAACAAACAAAAACCAAAAAAGAACCAAAGGAAAAACACAAGATGCAATACAGGAGCTGAGACACACACATGCATATACACAGAAAACGCATAAACACAAAATTTGCAACCATTATAGATAAACAAAATACCTGTAAGGTTAAGAATGACCCTGATGAAGCATTATGAGACAAAAAAAATCTCTAAAACTATCATTATGTTTGTTTTGTGTTGGCCATCTATGCTGGGTATGGGGCCTGATCTGAAGGGTGGCTTGTACGCCAGGTAAGATTCTGTTGCAGAAGACAAATTTTTCCTCTGAGAATAGTTATCAATTGGAGCTAGTTTCTGAGTTAAGAATGGGGCTTCTGTCTCCTTCCCTCTCAGTACTGTGACCTAGTCTGGCTTTGACCTTTGCAGACCCTGTTCACAGTCTCTGTGACTTCATGTGTGTGTCAATCCAATTGTGTCTAAAAGGCCTTGCTTCCATAGTATCTTCCATCCTTATTGGCTGTTTACCTGACCCTTGTCTTTCACAATAATTAGATGAAGTAGGCTTTCTTCCATTACTATCATTTTGGCATCAGTAAGAGCGATGGAAAGCTTCTCTAGCCCATCCATTGTGTTAAATATTAGGTACTCTGCATGCTAACTTAATCTGTGACAAGATATAGGAAATGAAGATCCACGTTCTTAGGATTTATGGGACTAAAGAAGTGTCTCAGAAGCAGGAGAACTGGATCAGCACCACACCATCCTGTCCATATAGCCCACCTGCCCTAAAGACAGGAGACTGAGAAGACTCACACCTACCTGTATGAGCCGCCACCAAATCAGCTTCCAGAAAGTGACAGAAGTCTCAGTTTTAACCCTCCCCTGGCTTTCTGAGTAAGGTCTTCTTGCCTCAGAATCTTGCTTCAACCTGTCAGCAGGTGAACAATGACACTTGGGTCTGGAATACTGCATGTGTCGAAGGCATGGGAGATGTTCTGTTGGCTCCTCTGCATTCATTGTTTGCAGTACTTTGCTCTGTTCTGTGCAACAAGAAAGGGAGTCATTTGAAGACAATGATGATGGTGAATTCCGACCAAGGCTTCTAAACAGGTTTGAGGACAGGATTTCCACATAAATCCTCTGTAAGAAGGTTAGTGGATGAAAAGGAAAGGTTAAAGTGCTGCTACTTCAGTCCTGACAGTGCCCCTTCCCTTCTGATATTACCATAGCTCCTTTCACATTGATAGCACTGTGGAGCTTGGTCTACTGAAATTCTCCTTATGATAATACTAGAGAACTCTTTGTTCCATGAGTGCACCTGACTGACCTTGGCATGTCTCAGAGGCCTGAGAAGTACTTCCGAGGTTTTCTCTACTGACTGGAATGTGAGAAGATGTAGAGGACTTGTCCTATGATAGTAAAGGAAGCTTCCTTAAATGCAGAAAGATTGGTGTCCTTAAACATATTGACAGGAAATGAGTCCCCAAAGTCTCTCAGAATTTAGTACAAGTGGCTTCTGAGCAATTATGCTGCTTCTATTTCTAATAAGTTGAGATGAGAAATACACTCATAAATGAGGCTTATTTTCAAAAGATCTACAACTTAGGGCAGAATACTAGCCTAGCATGGAGACAGCCTTTGGTTTGATCCCAAATACCCCAACTTACAAATTAAAGGAACCATCCACTCTCTTTTCACACCTCAGCAGCTACACATACATTTTTCTTATTCTCAAAGCCTCAGACGTAGATGTTCTCTTCTGGATGTTTAGGGAGCTGAACTAATATGTGTGTGTCCCCATACCCACAATAAGTGGCCAAAAGCAAACAATGGCCACCTTGAGTAGCTGAGACGGCTTGGGTTTACTTGGCTCCAATTTATAGTCTTATATAATGTCTTCTGGCTTGAACAGTTCGAGAAACCGAAACTGATAATTAAACCTATAGGTGTTCTGTGAGGTGGAGGATACAGAGAGATAGGAGAAGAGGCCAGGTCCTGTGGAGTAAGACAAGGTCAATGGAAGCAAATAACAGAAGTGCCAGATAATGGTGGCAGAGAAGCTGTGTTGGGGGGTTTCCAGGAAATGCTGAGCCATTATTTGCTGGCTTCACTGAGGCAACCAAGCAGACAGCATTTGCTTGAACCTGGTAAAGCTCTCTCTTCTGATTTCTTTTCCTTCTAACATATACATGGAAAATACTGCCATATAAAAATAAGCCTTGGAAAAGGGTTACTGCAGAATCCACATGCAGTGGGCTTTGGGTCAATATACAGTTTACTTTTACTGAATATATTTTAGTTGTATAGGATGTTTGTTATACATGTATACAGTGAGACAAATTAACAAACTGATTGCCTTCCATAGTTACTTCCTATGATAAAGTCAATGAAATCTAGTCTCTGTGCATTTTAAAATAATTCTATGATGCTCACACTGTACTTACAGCTCTAAGCTTTTTAAATCTTAAGTGTGAAGTTGTACACTCTGACTGATTTCCTCCTCTCTCTACCCTCAATGGTCTGTGACCTATTCTGTGGTATTTGACTTTTGCTTCTTTAGCAACGTGCTCCCATATTTACTACATGACAGAAAAACAGCCTTGGTGCTCCAAACCCAACCACCTGCAAGACCTGAATACAGCATGATCATAATCCCTCCAACAAGGAACAATTCAAACATCCATTAGCGATCAAATACATTGTGGAACATTTGTCCATATTGTGGAGTCCCATACAGTAGAGTCAACACAGTGCCACAACATGTAATGGCACACACAGTCAAGAGTAGCAAGAATTTATAGTATTAGATTAGTGTTTGCTTTGGAGAGACTGGAAAGAACTTCAGGAGCAGGGTGGGGGCAGGTGTGTTCATTATTGAAGACATGGTTACATGGCTATGCTTCCTTTTATGATACCAGTATTTATGGAAGAAATTTTGTGTAGGTATGTGTATCTGTTACTTCTCTACTGCCATAGCAGATTTGACAAAATAAGCTCATAAAGATAAAAGGTTTACTTTGGATTCTCTTTTCATAGGTTTCAGCCAATAGCTTCTGATCATTTTGTACACCATAGTGTCTGCATGTGGCTGAGCCAAGCAATAGAAAAACAGGCCTAGTGGTTGAAAAGCAAAAACAGGATTACTCAGGGAAGAGGTCAGAATTTTAGAATATCCCTAGAGGCATGTCTCCAGTGCTCTAAAATTATCCCATTAAACCTTGCCTCTTACAGGATTTAGCTGCTCTCAGCAATGCTAGTTTAGGGGTCAGGTCTTTGAGGAACATTTAACTATACTGCCTCATTATGTTATTAGTCAATTTAAAATTTACTCAAGACCAGGCATGGTGGCATATCTCTGCAATCCAAACACTTGGGAGGTTAAACCAGGAGAATCTTGCATTTGAGGCCAACTAGGGCTACATAATGACAAAGACCCTGTCTCAACACATGCATACACATTCACATGCACGGGCACAGTATTCATTTGTACACTGTAGAGAATGATTTCCCATCCCAAAAATATTTTGTCACATTTTTCAAGCTAGTTATCCAGAGAAAGTACAGACTTCTGTAGACATCTGAAAGCCATGCCTTTCTAAAGATCTATCTCTATCTCTATCTTATCTATCTATCTATCTATCTATCTATCTATCTATCTATCTATCTACTAAAGCAAGTAAGAGTATATAAGGAAGCCTCCTTTCTGTGATGTGCTCCCCTTTCTACCTAGGAGGCACATTTTCATAGGAAAGAAGCAATTGAGAATCTGACATTTGGTTCAGAAAGGAGTGACTATATGTGGTGGTGACTAGAGACACTTCACCTCAGTGAATTCACCTCAGAAGGCAAAGCTGGCTTGTTGTGCATGTCTTCCTCCCAAACTCCACCTACTGGGTCACCACTAGTCCTAGAAACCCAAGCACCTTCTCTTTAAGCCCTACATAAAGATTAGCTATCTTGACTCATTTTGAGTCCAATATGCCCAACTCTCAAACATCCACTTTCTGTGTCATTTCCCGTGTATGTGTTTGTGTGTGTGTATGTGTGTGAGCATGTGTGTGTATGTATGTGAGCTTGTACTATAGACTAAAATCATTGAGCTTTGAGAGGATGAAAAGCACAGTTAAGACTTTTGACCAGTAAGCATGCCTGTAATACTTACCCTGCATCTGCAATTGCACTTCTCTGTTAAAATTAGACTTTTCTCATACTCTGCTGTCTGATCCATGCAGTCAAACAGATGATACTTCCCTTTTCAAAGACCAAACCCAAACAGCTCTATTAGGATTCTGTTATCAGCCTCATTAGCATTTAAGCATGCATTAGTCAGGTACCCATTAAGAGAACTTTGAGATGAAAATTTCAAGGTGTTAATTGATCCCTCAGGAGCATTTGAAATTTACTTTCCATTTGTAATTTCTTTGGAGAGGTGGTTGGCTTCAACAAAGTGACAACTGGTTATGTAAGATGCACCGATGATATGATTGATTGACTGCATAAACGATATCAGAAAATATGCCCAAAATGATATTTTCATGGGTTTATAGTTTTCTTCTTTCTATAATTTTTTTTTAATGTTCTGAAGTTTCTTCCTGGGTTTGGGTTATATAGTGGCCAAAGTTTTAAGAGGACTTAAAAGCTGTCACTCACCTCGTATTCATGTCAGGGGTGAGTGTCCAACCCGTTTGGAGGTATAACTTGAGCTTTACGGTAAAAGTCTGGGTGACCTGTTCCAAAGAGCCAATTAAAGAGACAATGTGTACTGTGAAAATTAGAGAAGAGGGGTAAGCAGTGTGCATCAAGAAGAGTAATAAATGGCCCCAGGAACCCCAAATCTTTCTCTGAGGTGGAAACATAAACTTTAGGTTTGGACAGGGAAAGAGGATTGCAAACTTAACCAGTCAGCAGTCCTTGGTGGGACAGGCTCATTTTCTGATTATCACTCATACTCCTGAGAGCATCCCGGTCACTGGGATAGTTATGTGCATCCAGAGGTGATCTGTTCTGCCTAGGCTCACCGTTCCCACAATCCAAAGTGGTTCCAGGTTAAGAGAGGGCTAGAGATTTGGGGTCCGGAACAAGATACTGTAAAAGGCTGACAACCAGATACCTTATTTCTTGTGAGACAGGCTAGGTTTCACTGGAGTGATTAATGTGCCCACATGCAATGGTAAGCAGCTGATCTAAAGTAAAGGAGACAGATAAGAGATGAAGACTAAGGTATGCTAAGTTCAAAAATCGAAATAAAGTCAGCTCTCACCTCCAAGGGAAGAAGAGACGGTTTATTATGGAGCTAACTATTAGCGATCATGGCACAGAAACACACATTTAGGTCAGTTTTCAGTGTGATCTGAAACACGCTAAACATTTCATGATTTTTTTAAATAGTAAAAGAACAAAGAAATCCATAAATCAAGCTATTTTTAAAGTACACTGGTACAATATCAATAGGGAAGGCTACTACAAAGTGGAGAAACCTACACTAAAAGTAAGCCTTAGATGCTAACTGGTGACATTCTTAGTCTTTTGGGTTAGTGGGAGTTAAGGGGAGGGTCTGCTTACACAGTTGGTAAAAGGGTATTACAAGGATGTTAAGTCATATACAGAGGTGTACAGTAAATGGCTATGAAGGGGCTAAAGGTAGCCCAAGATGATTTGCCTCATCTCTCTTCACAACCAACCCCTGCCTTGGAGAATCTTAAAGCAGCTGTGCTTTCCTCACTCTGCTCTTCTGTTCCCAAGTGACTTCCTTTCAGCCTGCATTTAGTTACCCAGCTGCTTTTTAACCAAAGCAGTTGCTAAGCTCCTGTTTGGTAGCAGAGTGGTCCCAGGTGCTAATGCATTTGGATGTGAGGAAGTGAGGTGAGAACAGAGCTGGATTGGTGTTACTGCAGGTCTTGAGAGCCTGTAAACATGAGAGCCAGTGTGGAGATCAGAAAATGATACCTCCAAGCGTGGAGATTTGGCAAGCAGAGAGGCCCCAGAGGGACTGCCTTGGAGTCAAGATTGAATCTAGGCTTCCCTTGCTGCTGAGTTGGGGAGAGGTTCTCTGGTGTTCCTTCATATGCATTAGACTCACAGAAAGGTGCCCAGCTACCTTTCATATCTACTCTGAACCTCAACATGATACCACAAAAGACTGATGTCAGGAAATGATGGCACAGACTTCTCCCAGCCCTTGGGAAGCAAGGGTAAAAAGATCATTTAGGCTATGCAAAAAAAGACCCTCTTCTAAGGGAGAGAGAGAGAGAGAGAGAGAGAGAGAGAGAGAGAGAGAGAGAGAGAGAGAGAGAGAGAGAGAGGAGAGAGAGAGAGAGAAGAGAAAAGCAGCAGCACAAAATAAAAACAGAATCTTGATGGGTGTTTTTTGGCATAATCTAAATTCAAAATGCAAAATAAAATAGCATTTCAACTTATTCAATTACCAATTCCATATACTACCCTAATAATCACTACACCCTCTGTCTCCTCCAGCTGTGAAGAAGGGTCCTGTGGTCCCACAGCCCCATGTATTAAAGGCTTGGTCCTGAGGATGTCATCCTTGGTTGGTGCTATGGACCTTCGAGAGGCAAGGCTGTGGGAAGTCTTTAGACGTTGAAGTTATATCATCAGAAAAGATTATGGAACCTTGCTCTGTGTTTTTTTCTCTCTGATGTCTGAGTCATATGTGAGTGGTTCTGCCTCATGCTCTCTGCCATGACTGACTAGTGTCCCAAGTCAAGACTCACAGAAGTTGAATTTCCCATTTGAACTGAAACATCCATATCTAAGAGCTCAATAAAACATTTTTCTTTATAAGTTAATTGCTTTGGTATTTTGATGTAGTAACAGGAAGCTAATGTGACATTTATAAGTGTCACTTATCTATATCCTTCCTTTGAGTCTCTTGCTTTGTTTATCACTGTAATATTTTTTCTGAGCACATCAATAAAGACATATGTGTTAATCTATCAATACTCCATTCATCCCAGTGAACTGAAAGACCCTGCAAGGGGAGACCCTCACTCAAGTCACGAGAGATTACAGACACCCAGAAACTCATGAGAGACCAAAATTACTGTAAACCGCAAAAGGCTTTATTTCAGGATCAGATGAACCGGTTGAGGTCAAGACTTATAAGAGAAGTGTTGACCTCAAGCCAGAGGGAGAAGGATATTTAAAGAAAGAACCACAATCCAGGGATGTGAGAGGGAATCATAAAACATCATGGACAGTATCATAAAAACAGTGGAAGGTTCCCAGCCCATTATTCATTTGATCATTGGGAAATACCCTGTGTACTTATTTGTTCAAGAATTTAATCTTATCTAATCATCTATCATGTGGCTAGCCAGTCCCCAGAGCCCAGAAGCCTAAGAACCAAATGACCTGCATTCTTGGTTCTGCCCTTTTGTGGTCGGCTAAATTCCTGGAACATAGATGGCCTGGCTTCAGCCTCTATATGTTTAGTAGGGTCTCAAAAAAGTTTATTCTTATCAGAAACCATTTGCTGAGGGGAAATATTCCTTTTATTGCTCCTGTAGTGACTTCAGTATTTTCAGCTCTGGGGCAAAGTTATAGGCTGTACAAGTCAATCATCACAAATGCTTGCTTTGCCTCTTTTATAAGTCATCCTTTGACGTTGGAGTTGCCCAAATGGACTGTTCCTTCACAAAATGGACTCATCATAGTGTGAAGGAAGAATGGCTAATGAGCTGTCTACTGGACCTGCTCAGGATGGAGGCAACCAGACCTGTTTCAGCTTGGAAATGCTTACACACATCTTCTTGTTCCAAGCCCTGCTGTCAGCGTGTTTACAGGGCTTTTGTCTTTGCTCCTCATTTCTTACTCACTGTATTGTGTTTGTCTAGTCTTATAACAGCTAGAACCACTGCAGGTACAACATTAAATAGAAGAAATTAAAGTAGGCATTTTTTCTTGACTCCGTCCATAAACCATTGAATCATACTTTTCTAGGGTGTTTCATAGAATGAAACACAAGAATAAATATTTGACATCATTCAACATAATAGATGCAATACATGACATTACTTATATCTCCTTCTAAATTAACTTGCTTCTTCACTGCTCACATCTTGGATTAGAGTTATGCATCTGTTGCAACTGATGGCCGTTGTTGCCTAAAAGCTGAACTTCACATGGAGTGAGTGTAGCATTCTCTCTTCTCCCTCCCTCCCTTCCTCCATCCCTCCCTCCATCCTCCCTCCCTCCCTCTCTCCCTCCCTCCCTCCTCCCCCACTCTGTATTTGCCATTGTCTCTTGTGTCTATGAGTATTGACAGTTGCATGGTATCATCAGTTCAACACTGTTGTACAGGCTGTCTTACAAGCCTACAAACTATAGTGTTCAGTACCTCTCTCCCACTAAATTCAAGAAACCACACACACGTTGACTTTTGCTTTTGTGGTGATGTTTCTTTTACCCAGGACAGCACATAGATGGAATTAAATGTGCACACTTTACTGCACGTTGTACACTTATGTTTTGTCTATCTGGTTGTGGCTTGAGAGCTCTTTTTAGTACTGAACAATATGTCATTATGTAGATTTTTTAATTTAGTTACTTACTGAAGGACATCTTGGTTGCTTCCAAGTGTTTCCAATTGCAAATAGAAGAGTGGGCTTGTGACATGGCTTAGCCAATAAGGGTGCTTGTCAACAGGATAGAGGACCTGAGTTTGATCTCAGGAACCTACATGATAAAAGGAGAGGACTTCCATCAGCTATGTTATTACTTCCACATGGGTGATGTGAAGCACATGTTCTCTCTTTCCTAAATAAATGTAATCAATTAAAAACTGAAAGTGCCACACACATCTATGCCCATGATTTGGTGTGCACATGATTTTTCAAATCATTTGGGTAAGTGTAAAGGAGTGTGATTACTGGGTGACATAGTAAGAATGTGATTAGCTTTTTTAAGACTGCCAAGCTGTCTTCCAAAGTGTCTGCGCCACTTTGCATTCCCCACAGGGGAGAAGTGAGAGTTCCTGTGGTGTCTCTTCCTCACCAGCAGCAGGGGTCCGCCTTTTAGGTTTTAGTGCTCTGATAGGCATGTAATGGTATCTGTCTGGCTGTTGCTCTAGTTTGTAACTCTATACCACTAAGTGTGGCAGATCAATTTTTTCATTTGCTTACTTTACTCATGTGCATCTTCTTTCCCGATGTGTCTGTTTAGATTTCTTTGCTCATTTTGAAAATTGGGCTATCTGTGTTTTAGCTGCTCAGTTAAAAACATTCCTTTAATGTATAAGTACCCTATGAAGCAGATGTTTTGAAAATATTTTATTCCAGTTAGTGACATTATTTTCCTTTTGAATTTTAGGGGCAGAGAGAGTCTCAGTATTAGCCAAGGCCTCTGGAATAATGGGACTTTAAATGTGTACTACTCTGTTTTTAACAAAAACAAACAAACAAACAAAAACAAAAAACAAAAAAACGTCATTAATTTTAATGACGTTGATTTGAGTTATTCTTTCCTAGATTATGCTTTGATGCTATAGTCAACTGGATTGTTTTCTATAATGTCTTCTAGAGGTTTTAAGATATTTTATTTGGAATTTTTAACTATAATCCATTTGTAAGATCTCTTTTTCTATGTCTTTGTCTCTCTCCCTCTCATGAAAGAGAATCTAAGCCTTTCATCCCTTTTTCTTCCTGGTATATGGCTTCCCCATGTTCCAGTACCATTTGTTTAAATAAAAGCCATCTTTTTCTCTTGAGACCCTTCATTCCTTCTTACTGAGTAGATTCTTGTTCAGCTCTCAGGCTAGTTCAGATGTATGAATTAGTTGTGTAGCTTGTGTGGTTCTACCAGAACTTGACAGTGGAGTTCAGGAAGCTGAGACTCCTTGTGTGTCCACCTTTGTCTTCACATGCTCAGGTTCTTCTAATGAGACTCTTCAGGGTTCTCTGAAAAGTCTGAGCAGAAGTTGCTCTTTGGTTCCACTCTTTCCTTTTGAGCAGGGCATCCTGACTCCCTAGCTGTTATTACAATGAACAGGCGGAGGAATTTTGAATCTGCATTTCTAAGTTGTTTTAAAACACATACCATGCTACAAATTTCCTCAGCCTGGAGAAACTAAAGTTTACTATTGTTTTTCAGTTAGAGGAAAGAACCTGTCATAAAATAGGTATCATCATGTTTGTCCTGTCCTCCATGTTTGGCAATGGTTCTCCTACCCCACTGTGTGGAACATGTTCAAATTCAGGGGGATATAGAGGCTGCACCATCTCTGCTCTTCTTGACTGGGGTTTTCTTGTGTTTGTGCAGATTTGATTAATTTATCACAAACTTGCTGTTATAATTTGAATTGAAATGCCCCCAAAGCTAGTGTTTGAACTCATTTTTCAATTGTGGCTATCTTAGGAACTGCATTGGGAGGTGGGGTCAGGCTAGCAGAAATAGATAACTGTTGGACCTTTAATAGTTATACCCTTTGGTTTCAGTTTGTTTCCTTGGTTTCCACCCTGAAACCCAGGTTGCGCTTCAATTTCCTTTACCATGACATGACAGACTGTAACCTCTCTGAAGTCATTAGTCAAAATGAACTTTCATTCCCTTAAGTTGACTCTGTCAAGACTGTTGTCACAGTGATTAGAGAAATAAACCAATATGCCTACTCTCTATATAACAATACATAACAGTACTCAAGATTTATCCAAATGTACAGCTGAGCCTTTACCTGCTTGGGAATATGAGGATTTGGATCCTGATGCTAAGAACACTGAAACCCAAAAACTATATAGTTGAACATGGAGTGCCAGGGAAGTGTAGTAATCTCCCCAAAACAGACAGGAGCTGATCCAATGCAATCACAGTAGGGCCTTTTTATTTGAGCTAGCTCTGGCCCCTCAGTGCACAGCCATCATGCATAATGGTTTTGGTAATGAGGGGCCCTAAATATCTATTGGGGCAAGGCTTTATAGTAAGCAACAAACTGGAGTAAGTGTGTAAGCATCTAATTGGAATTACTATGACCTTTAACATAATTGGCTGGTGCTGGGAGTCATACCCATAAACTTAATTTCAGCTTCCTTCTGCATTGGTGGTCATTAGTCAGGGGGCGAGCCTTGTAACCTGAGGGTACAGGTGTGTTGGGGGAATAACCTAGAGATGCAGGTCTTGTTGAGAGTTAGCCTAGAGACTGGAGCTAGGCTCAGGTTTTGTTGTGGGGTGGGTAGGAGGTAACTTGGAAACTAATGCTAGGTACTATCTTGTTAGTTTGCCTGAATTTAAACTTAGGTCAGGTTCTCTATGGGCCTTGGCTACTACCCAAGAGCATCCCTTTAAGATGGAGTATCAAAGAGTAATGCATATATGTCCTGGTATAATCTTGTTGGGTTTTTGTTCCAAGGTCCTGGGACTTAGTGCTGCCTCCCTAGACTCAGCCATTGCCCTGTCTTGGTTGTGGGGATTGCCAATGTTCTGATACTTTCCCAGGGTCAATGGGCATCCAACAGACCAACCATCCTGCTGGTAGCACTATATCTTAGTTATTTTCCTGTTGCTTTGATAAAATTGTCTAGTAAAAACAACTTAAAGGAGAAAGGGATTACTTGCTCACAATTCTAGGTTATAATCTGTCTTAGTTACTTTTCTATTGCTAAGAAGAGACACCATGACCAAGGTGACATATGGAAGAGTTTATTGTTTATAGGGTAGGTGATTAAAGCACACATTGTACTCTATATTCCATTTTCATGTGACACTGATGTAACTGAGCTACATTTTCTGACCCTTGCTAAGTGTCAGACACTGCTTTGCACAATGCATACACCTTGTCTGGTCACATGTTCACTATGCCTTTGATAACAGGTACAGTCCAAAACTTACAAGTTTAAACAATAACAATTGGAGCTGAGAGTGGCTAAGTACCTTACCCAGGTTTGTTCAGCTGGTGGGTGGTGAGAGACAAGTCCTATGCACAACTCTTATTCATTTCTGGGTTCTCTAACTTCATTGAGAGGCCAAATTCATACAATGTTCACTTACAAGAGAAAGCTATATAGCTTCAGTTACGTTTACTTGCCCATGGACGTCTTCACACCAAAGTGAAGTCTAGCCATATTTTCTAGACAAAGAGCAATAAATTGTGGAAGGGATGATAGGACAGATAGACTTTAGAATTTCTGGTGTGGTTTATTTCCTGCCATGTCTCCGTCATATCTAACCTGTGGCAGCTCCCATTCTTTCCACCTGCTGCAGCCTCATAAACCCTTTGGGGGCCTTTCTGCGCCACTTAGTAAATCCATGTCTTTAACCACATGAGTGTCAGTGCTGTAATTAAGCAAAGCTGTCTCGGGGCTGCTACTGTGCCCCAGGTGCAGCATTCTGACTTCCCATCAATCAGGCCAAAGCTTCCTCTCCTAAGGTATGGCTTATTCTTCTTATGTCTCTTCTTCAGATGCTTTAGCCCAGGTGTGTGATTTTTCTTATTATTTTCCCCTTTATATCTGATGCCATTACTTTCAATTACCCATATAGCCCATGCTTGTTCCTGTTGTCTCAGAGTTTGAATGCTGGGATTAAAGGCACTACTGTATCAGGCTTCCATGTTCTTGTTTACATACTCATTATTTGCATTCTTGTGTGTGTATGTATGTATATAGGTGTGAGTGTGGTATATGTGCATGCAAGGTGGTGTATTCATATACCTATGTGGGTGAGTGTACTTGAGCACATGCATGAAGGCCAGAGGAAGATGTTGGGTGTCTGCTCAATGACTCTCCACCTTACTCCTTTGAAACAGACTCTCTCAGTGAACCTGGAGCTAGGATGGTGAATAGCAAGTCATGGAATACTCCTGGCTCTGTCCCACCCAATGCTGGAATTACTTACTGGTACAGTATGGCCACCTGGTTTTTTTTTTTACATGAATTCTTGTTTGGAGCCAGAACAACCCAGGGCTTTCTCAGAGGCCTAATGAAAGGACAAGAGTAACTTTAGTTCTGTTTTCTTTTCCAGGAGTAGACTTGGCAAGGCCAGTCTAGGACTGGAGGCAATGTCTCACAGGAGTCACGTTTGTGGTTTCTGGAGATTCAGTTTTGAGCCTTGGGCTATTGTTATTATTTCTTAGGCAGCTTGTCTGAGATATCCTGTGTTTTTCTTGCCAACATTATCTGATTAGGTCTCTGATGACCTTTACTGTTCCTTCCCGCTACACCTCCCCGCCCCCATATACTGTGTATGATGCTGTAATTCTTAAAAACCTGCTTGGCATAAGTCATCAGTTTATGCAAGACTTCCTGGACCCAGCTATTGCATTTGTCTGCTTTATTTCTTATACCTGGTCTTCTCATTCAACACTTCCTTGTTTGGGACCCTTCACCCTGTGGGTTCAGGACAGGCCCTGATAAATAAATTCAGTTTTTATGCCTTTGTGGTCAGTGCTGCTATGCACTGAGCCATCTCTCCAGTGCCTACTTATTTACTATGTTCTCTATGCAACAGAAGATGATTTCTACCAGTATGGAGACTTTGTCTCTCTGGGCCATTGATGCTTAGATAGCCATTCTCATAGTTCTATGATTGCACTCAGTATAGAGTGAAATACGTCTACTTGCAGCTTAGAACAGACCACACCAGACCAAATGGTTCCAAGTGGGTTTTGTTCAGGAGATAAGGCAAAGATGAGGGGGAGAAGAAGAGAAGAAGATGGAAGAAGAGAGAGAGGTCAGGGGATTCTGCCTATTTATATGGGTGGTGATGTAGCCTCTCCCAGGTAAAGGTAGAAGGTAGCCAGGTGGATTCTGGGAGTGTATGGTGGTTGCCTTGGCAATGATGTGGGGGTCGCCTAGATGTGATGTCACTGGGTTCAGAGCGTGATACCAACATAGAGGGTCTAGGTATACCTTTGATGTTGTAAAAAAAAAAAAATAACATATAATCACCTGTTTCTCTCTGGTTTAGAGTAACACTGGCCAAATCTCTCATATGGTAGCTTTCTGACCAGGCAGTCTACATAATTTTTAGGGTCCTGTTTAACATGAAATTGCAAAGTCTTGCTTTAAAAGTGATTAAGAGCTCCCAGTTATTGTTAGCAAATCCTTAAACCAAGCATAGCACCACATACCCAGGATGTCAGCATCACTGTCATTTCTCCTGTAGGCTAACTTCCTGATTTTTCTTTTAGGATATGGTTCTTCTATGGCTTAGATATGGTTTGAGTATGCTCCTTGACAGACTCATGTGTTGGACACTCTAGAGTGTTGTGTAGTTCATTTTTTTGTCAACTATACACAAACTAGAACCATCTGGGAGTAGTGAACCTAGACTGAGAAAATTACTTCATGAGATTGGTCTGTAGAAATTGACCCAAGTCTATGGGACAATTTCTAGATTAATTATTGATGTGGGAGAGATCAGATTAATGTGCATAGTGCCACCCGGCAGTGGCCTGGGTTATATATAAAAACAAGCTGCATGAGTCTTGGAGAGCAATCTGCTAAGCAGCACTCTTCCATAGCCTTTGCTTTAGTGCCTGACTCCAGCTTCCTGCTTGCGTCCTTGTTCCAACTTCCTTTAGTGATGGAATGTGATGTTAATGTGTAAACCAAATAAATCTGTTTATCCCGAGTTGCTTTTGGTCATAGTGTTTATCACAACAATGGAAAGCAAACTATTAGGACAGGTACCAAGAATGGGGGTGATGGGACCTTTAAGAGGCAGGCTTACTGAGATCTTGAGGTCATGAGTATGGGCAAGAGGTCTTTGACTGCACAAGTAAGCACTGGAGAAGCCAGTAAGGTAAATATGCAGGCTTGTCTCTTTAAAGATAGGTCCATGGCTCCAGCTACAAATGAAGAAGAGGATTGCCTTATCTGGCATTAATGGGAGGGGAGGCCCTTGGTCCTGTGGAGGCTTGATGCCCCAGCATAGGGGATGCTAGATCGTAGGAGTGGGTGGGTTGGTGGAGGAACACCCTCTTAGAGACAAAAGGAGGGGAAGGGGAAAACATTTGAAATGTAAATAAATAAAATAACCAACTAAAAAAAGGAAGATGTTTCCCTATCTTCCTCCAGGATGCTGGGAAAAAGATGTAGTTGCCGACCTCCTGATCTTTTGCTACGTATAGGACCAGACTTCACCTGTATCCTCCAGAATATTATATTTGTTTATCCCAGACTCCCAATGTTAGCATTTTGTCTAAACTCTGCCCCACAGTTACATGGCAACAGCCAGGTATGCCCAACTCACTATAAAAGGAGCTGCTTGCCCCTCCTCTCTCTTTTGCTTTTGCCTTCCTGATCCTGCTCTGTCCTCTGATCCCTTCCCTCCTCTCTCTCCATATGCTTATGGCTGTCCGGCCTCTACTTCTCTCTCTCTCCTTCTGCTCTCTCTTTCTCTCTCTCTCTCCCTCTTTCTCTGTCTCTCTTTCTCTCTCTTTGTCTCTCTGTCTCTGTCTTTCTCTGTCTCTGTCTCTCTCTCTTCTCTCTGTCTCTCTCTCTCTCTCCTGTCTCTCCTTCTTCTCTGCCTCTGCTACTACCCTTTTAACTCCCCTCCCCATGCCCTGAATAAATTCTATTCTATACTATACCATCCGTGTGGCTGGGCCCTCATGGGGAAGGGATGCCTTAGCATGGACCTACAGAGGCATCCCCTTCACCACACCTCACCACACATCCACCAAAACATATCCCCTCTCTCTTTATCTTTTTATAAACACATCACCCCCCCAACCCAAATCTTGAGCATTGCTTCTTAGTACATAAACCCATCCTTATGAGAGATGTCCCTTGCACTTAACAACAGCTTAAGTAACTTCTGTGTTATTATAGGGCCAGGACAATACTGACACCCATAGACATTATATTTACCTCAGTCATTGTCTCTAGACCTTTATCTTGAGTATTGTTTCTAAATCAATAGAACTCATCTTTATGGAAGGATCCATGTTGTGGATTGCTGTTTGTATGTTCTGCTCCTTCAAGAGTGCCCGAAATTCAGGTGTAGCAGGTGCAATCTTAATTAGTCAGATAAGGCTAGAGCCTGTGATTGGGCAGTGGAAGGGAAGTCAGAGCTGAAAGATTTAGAGAGGGAACAGAGAGAGACAGAGGGAGAGAGACAGAGATGAGGAGACAAGATGGAACCTATGGGAGAGGATGATGAGCTGGAATCACATGGTCCTAGGAGCTATAAGTAATGGGGATTTCTTAGATGATTAAATAATGTAGGGTACATCTGTCCAATCTAGGTGTGCAGCTTGTATCAATATCAATTAAGTTTTGAGTTCTTTGTGCAGGCATTTTGGGGTTGAAAATTTACTGTTATAAATCTGGCTGATAAATTCCAAGCCTCTGGAGTTTCATTTACTGGGTTATGGGGATTTGTGACAGCTAGCCACAGGGGGCGGTTGTCCTGGGAAGATATTGGCAGCCAGCAGCTGGCTAGCATTGGGAGCCCTGGGGGAGGGGTGTAGAGAAGAGGATTCAATATAACTGGAGTTGAGGTTGGAACCTTAAATTTCAAGAGCCGTGAGCTAAATACATTTTTTGATTGCTTGTTTTTGTTTTTAAATAAAGTTAGTCTGTCAATCACCTTGAATCTTGAATGTCCCTTGAAGTCCATGTATTAAAAGTCCATGTTGCAAGTTTATGTCCTTAGAAGATGGTGGGACCTTTAAAAAATGTGTATGTGTATGGGGAGTGTTGGCATATCAGGGTGTGCCCTTCTGGGGTACCCTGGGACTCTAGCCTCTTCTTTTGTGTATTCTTTGGCTCACAATACAAATGATTTCGATCTGTCACTTGCTCCCACTACAATGTGCTGGAGGGCAAGAGCAAGAGTGAGGGCCATGGGAAGAAGACTTGGCAGAGATGGGAGTCTTGTGTAAAGGTTGGTGGTGTCAGGCTGGGCCATATCTGCACTGAAAATGTCTACAGGATGAGTCTCCTAATCTTATCCTGAATACTTGGGAGTAGCAGAGCACATGCTGGGTTAGGTGAGAAGAGGAAGGAAGGTACATGGCAAATACATAGGTGCAAATACTTATCCCCATGTTTTCAGGCTGCTCAAAGTTGTGTGTGTGTTTATGTGAGCATGTGTGTGTGTATGTGTGTGTGTGTGTGAGAGAGAGTATGTATGTATGTAGTGCGTGTGAGAGCATGTGTGTATATGTGTGTGTGTGATGTGTACATGTGTGTGAGCATGTATGTGTATATGTGTACATACATGTATGGGTGTATGTGTATGTGTGTGCATATGTGGATGGGTATGTGTGTGTGTGTGTACGTGTGCGTGTGTGCCCACATGTGCATGCATGAGCTCACCTGGGAGCAGTCTTCCTTGGATCTTCTCTCCCCTTTCTGTCACTTTGTGCTTTTGGGATCCTCTCCAAGTTCTGCAGCTGACAGAGGAATTTTCATGCCCTAAGGAGCAGAATGTCAGGAACAGCAGCCTTGGCACTGCCTGCAGATTGTCTGGGGCTGAATTCCAGGCTGGGAGAGCCTGTGAAGCTACACAGCTGCATCCCTTGGAAACCCCACTGCTTCCCAGAACTGCTCTCTGCCCTGTCACCCCCTCCAGCCTTCCTAAATTCCTTAGAGTACCATTAGTACAGAGAGCTCCAGCTGGGAGCTCCTTGACAAGGGGTTATTGCTTCCCTGAGCTCTCCTGAGACTGAAATCAGCCTCAGGCTCCTTCCTTAACACCTTGCTGTCTTAGAGCAATCACACTCGGCCTACCATCTATATCTGATGAGGGATGGTGCTCTGCAGGGCTGATGTGACTGTTCTTTAAGGCCACACTGTGACCTTCCATTTCTGGCAGTTGTTGCGGAAGATGGAGCCCAGGTTGGTCGGCTGTGAGTTCCTGGAGAACAGCCAGCCAGACAGCAGCAGAAACCTATTTTCTACAAATATGCATTTGTGTGCTGTCTGAGCAGCCTCCAGGGCCAGCTGTCTCAACATCCTAGAATATGTGCTGTTATAGAAGGCAAGGCTGCTGCTCTGGCATGTATGCCTAGAGGCTGCTGCACACAAGGCCATGCATGATTAGCATCCTGAGGGGTAGGCAAAGGTACTGGAAAATCCACAGCAAGTTTTGGGTTGGGATCACGTGATCTGTGGTTTCTGTTTGTTGAGAACCTAATGCTTTTCAGATCTTTTGCAGGCATTTTCTTGTCCTTTCTTGGGAAACTTCCAGAAGCCCTTGAGTCTGGCCCAGGATCCATATGCCCTATTCTCTGAAACTCACTGTAGTTTTCTGTGTCACAGTCTTGGCGAGTTGTTTGCCTCCTCTACTGTCTTATCACTGTTCTGATGGCATTGAGCATAAGAACTGGCTCATTCCTATGCTGGAAGAGATTATGTATAAACCTTGGTGCATAATAAATCTTTATAGCAGCTTACTCCTAGATGTGATTAGTACTTTCCCCCTCTCTTCTCACTTTGCTTTCTGTGTCCTTTGCTTTCAAACGATTGAAGATAGGAACTTTGTCTCTTTCTGTGTTGTATATGATATATGTGTATATATGCCTATACATATGTGTGAACATATGGTAGAGTCCAGAGACTGGTATTTGGTATCTCTCCTACACCCTTATTTCTGGGACACAGGCTTTCATGGTACCAGAAGCCCTGTTTGGCTAGGCTAGCTGGCCTTCAGCTCTAGGCATCTGCCTGTCTCTGTTCTCTGCACCAAGTGTTGGGGTTTACAGCCATGTGCCCCTATTTCTGTTTTTATTTTAGTCATACATGTTAGGGATCTAAACTCAGGTTCTCATGCTTGCATGATTGGTAAGCATTCTACTGATGGGCATGTCTCATCAGTCACAGGAACTTAACTTCTAGATGATTCAAATGCTCAGGCATTTTAATCTGACCCATTGCAACCTTCAGTTTGGGACAGGTTTGGCCTATTCTGGCCATTGCATCTTCAGGAGCAATGCTATGCCATGCTGCCTAGACATTCTTAGGACTGTCATACTCCTTCCAGCTTCAGAAGGGTTGGTGCTACTATCTCACTATTGAGCTCATACTAAGGGAGGTGCCCCTCAAAGTTATCTGTCACCCCCTCCCTGCTTCTGGGACCAGCTGCATCCTGTACTTGGCTCTGACATTTCCTCAAGATTATTTTCTCCCCAACCCAAAGGACAACTGTGACACATGCTTGGTGAATTTAGTAATGCAAAAGCCTGGCCCCCTTGCTGCTAAGGATGCCTTTAAGCACTATCTGAAATGGACATCAATAACCAAAGGCAGTTTGAAAACTAGAGTATCTTCAGTACTGGGTATAGGAACTTTCTTCACTTCAAGTGCACAGGAGATGCTGAAGACCAAGGGTTTTCTATGAACAATAGAGTCTAGAAAGATCAGTATTCTAAATCCTGATGATTATTTTTGCCATGTGCAGGACCTGATTTAGAAAGGGATGAATCCCTTAAACTGTGAGAGAATCGAGACCAGTTCCCTCGAAGTACTGAATACCAGATTCCTCAGAATCCCCTGGACCTATGATAATCAGGATCTTTTTAGCATTTGAGGACACCATTAACCCTGCTGCACTGCAGGACTGGGAATATACTATTGCTCTTGACCACCTCTTTTCCTGGTCATTAATCTAATAGAAGATTTGTGTCAGAATATGTACACCTGGTATCTAACAAAGGAAAGGAAAAAAATCCCTGATACAGTAGCTTTTGTGTCTAGTCATCATATACCAGCAGATACTGAGCCTTCTGTGTCTGAATATGATTACATCAAATCAGGAAGGATTAAAGACAAAACTGGCTAAAGACAAGCACACTGGTGGAAAAGCAAACTCCCTGATACAGAGTTTAATATTAGGAACAAGACACTAGGAGGGGGTGCTAATAGGCAGATTGTCTAGAAGATCAGAAAAATGAGCATCTATTTTAAAAGAAGCAGAAATGGAAGAACTTCCAAGATAGATAAAAAAGTAGATAAAAGAAAAGTAGAAAGATTTGGATAAATTCATATGGTAAATGATACAAAGAAAATTCCAAAATCCCTTTCACTGACTATTTGTGAGGGGCACTCAGAGGATTCTTTTTTCAAACAAGATGCAAATTACTGGTGATGATAGATGCTGAGTACCAGAGAGGCATCATAGGAGGGGCTGGAGGACTTTGACAGGAAGAGCATCCTCTCCAAACCCCAAGAATAAAGAGATGGACCTTGTCTTCTCATCAGCAAGAAGGGACCATCCTGGGAGGCGTCTTTGGGCTCTGAGGCTGTATTGTCCACACCTAGGAATCTTGTCTCTCTCTACTACTGTGTGTGGTCATAGGGAAGACAGTATTATGTAGTATTATGTAGTTCATATAAGCCCCAATGAAGAATCATAATGGAAACACATGGGGTTTGGGAACAGAGCATTGTTTACACATTTTAAAAAGGGTTCTTGGATTGGTGCTGGGATCTGGTTGAAATGATGCACCTACCTGTGGAGTGACAAATGAGCATGTGAACACCTACCAGGAGCAGGTATTTTGTTTTTTTTGTTTGTTTTTTTCAGGATACTAAGTCTTGGTGTCATGCAGGTCTGGTAACAATCCACTGTGAGATATCTTATAAGGGTACAAGTACTATTTGTCTATGATTAGCCAGGAATGGTGCCAGAGAGAAGCAAACTTCTCTGTGAGCAGGAGCATACCCACATCTTCTGCCAGCATGCAGTAATATCTCTTTACTTTATATATCCATCATTCAGTGAATAGTTCAGTGCAGTCACCCAGTAGGATTTGAAAAAAGAGCTGGTGTGTAATGGCAAATAAAAATGAGCAGTGAACCAGTGGAGCACTTGGTATGACTTCCCTGATCACACTGTGTGTGGATTGGTGTGAGAGCAAGAATCTAAGTGAGTTTATGCTGAGTAACTTGGCTGATTACTTAGGAGCCCTTAAGGGAAACTATTGTGAGATTAGAACAGGAAACCCAAGGAAGCCTCATCCAGACTTATGATAGTAATCATGGAGTTAACCTGCCATCCTTTGCCAAGGAGCATCCAGCAAAGAAGAGGCACAAATGATCAAGGAGATAAAATGGACTCTCCAGTTGACTTTAGTCAGTTTCAAGGCCACCTTTGGGTTGGAGAGTGGATGGCTAAGTAGCATAGTGTATTGACAAGGGATAGAGGCTATACCAGATATGTCAGCATAGGCTCTACTTTCAGAGTAATGCAGCTACAGCATCTGGAGTACTTCCCACTGGGAGCAACAGAAACCAGCTGAGTCCATTGGTCTTGATACACTATAATTAATTAAGAGGGCTTCACACCCCATTGATGACTTGAAACATTGCACCCCTCTTCTCTTAGTGAAGGCAGAAATTACTCTTGAGTGAGTTGATGTATTCTGAGCAAGTGCTATAGTTTAAACAGTTGTGTTCCTTCACAATTATTTACACATTCGCTTCTCACAAATTAAATCCAGATGTCCACTATAGTAGTTTTAGGAGTAGAAGTTATTGCAGATGAATACATCATGAACACTGAGCCTTTGTAAATGGGTTTGGTAACTTTATAGAGAAGTCCCAAAGAGCTACTTCATTCTTTCCACTATTAGAGGATACAACCTGAAATTAACACCCATAAACCAGAGAGTAGATGCTCATCAAATACTGAATCTGCTGATGCCTTTGATCTTAGACTTCCAGCTCAAGAAATGTTTGTAAGCCATTCTATAGTTGATACTGTGTTGTAGCAGTCCAATGAGACTAGGATATGAGGCTTACTAGTAAAAGCCAGCTCCACTAAACAATGTTCAGTCTGCCTATATCGAATACTACATCATCATATGAGCCCCATTTAGATTGTGTCGTATTAAGAAATGACACAAAATGACACCATACTGACTGTGATAACAACCAGTGGGCTGCTATACAGTAGAAACAGCAAGGAGCACACTTGACTCCATGTGATTAGTTAGGGCATGTCTTAAGGTCACCCCTGCCACTGTCAATGGTAGCTAGGCAAAGGTAGTCAAGGATGAGAATAGTGACCAGTAGGTTGGAACCTTCAGGAATGTGTCTGTGTTGTTCACAATGTATGACTTTAGGAATAGCCAAATGTGTTACTAGTGAAGGGTACTAGCGGCTCTGAGGACTAGCACTGCTGAGCTTGAAGAGTAGCCCCTTCTACTGGGTTTAATGGTCCCTGGGAAATTCACTGGGCTTGGTTGGAACGCAGTTGAGATGAGCTTTTTCGGCTGCCCAATCCTGTTTCTCCATGAAGACACTGCCCCCAGGATACCTCTTAAATAAGGGAATCTCATTTTAAAATCTTTCTCCCAGAACAGATAACTCTCTTATTAATCAAGCAGTCTCACTCCTCAGATAGGTTCTGGGCCAGGGAGACCCCTATAAAAAGTTCCAGCTCAGAGAGCAATGAACACCCTTGCCAGGACTGGTAACATTTTGAGTGGTTTGTTTTTAGGACCTAAATGGATTGTACTCCTTTCCTCTGGTGTCAAATTGTGCTCTCCCTGCCATGAGTTCTCTTTCCCTCTTCCTCTCCTTCCCCCTCTCTGCTACTCTCCACACACCCTATGTGTAGGCTCGAGAGAGCAGGGATGGAGTGTGTAATGGCCTGAAATGGCATTCATTTATCTGATGTCAGAGATTTTCTGCAGAGAAAAGATGGATCTGACTACCTCCAGAGATCTTTGGGGCATCATTATAAGAGTGGCTTTTGTCTTCTTCAGGTTGTGTTCATTGTAGCCAAGACACACCTGGACCAGAACCAAGCCAGAAATGTCAATGTAAGGAACAGAAGGAGGTAGAGAGGGTCTTTTTATGACCATAAGGCCCTGTAGTGAACCAAGAATGGAAGATTGAAGGAGAGCTTGTAGCAGGACAGTGGACAGCTACTGCTGTGAAGGGAGCTTCTGAGAGGAGCAGTTAGGTCCCATAAGTACTTCCACTCTATGATGTGTGTACCTAACAGAGAGAAAAAACATATACCTCTACTGCTGTCCTATCTGTTTATCAAACTTCACTAATTGCAATTACAATTACTTTCGAATTGCAATGTCTCTCACGGGTTTCAAGTTTTGAATGCTTAGTCCTAGCTGGTGGGACTATTTTGGGAGCTCATGGAACCTTTTGAAGGTAAGGCCTAACTGAAGGATGTGCATTCCAGGGATAGTCAATGAATAAGAAATGTAATTACCTTCAGAAATTATTGAGAAAGCAATAATGACTGGATGAAAATCCAGGGAGCAAAAAGTAAATATTTTTGTATCAACTTCTCTGTTTCTCTTCTCTCTCTCTCTCTCTCTCTCTCTCTCTCTCTCTCTCTCTCTCTCTCTCTCTCACACACACACACACACACACACACACACACACACACACACACACACCTTTCACATTAACATTTATTATCTTTAGAAGATCCAAGATTCCAGTAGAGACTCTAGTGGAAAGCCAGTGACTACGAAGCCCTTCATCTCAGATGAAACTAAAAGAAAGGAAGATGTTGTCATAACTTGACTGCTGTCTTAGGGCAGAAGACTGTTGAAGAGATCCGGCCCTGATGCCTTTAGAGGTGGAGTTGGGAATCAACCTTGAGACAATTACATTGCTCTTAATACGGAAGAATTTTTAAGTGCTGGTCTGACTGAGGATCAGGGCAAGAGGAATGAGACTCTCAGGATGGCACTGCTTGCCTAGAAGAGACTTGTGCAACCTTGAAGTGCTAGGTCATTTTGAATTGGGGAGAAAACAACTGCAAGGAGCTGCTGTTATTGTTTTAAACCGTTGTCCTCAGAGTGGGTAGACATCTCCTTCCTGCCATCTTTATGGTACCCCTGCCACCTTTATGGCACCCTTCATAAAGGATGTGCTACTTTCTAATGCTTCTCTGCGGAGGTGGGTATGCTGTGAGAGGATCTGCAATGTTGTTGACTCTGTGCTTAAGTGGCTGCAAGTTAAACATAAAGTATATGGAGGCTGGGAAGTAAAGAAGCAGGAAGTTCTAAGAGCAGCAAGAATTAGCAAAATCCAGGAGATTTTTAGGTTTTTGATATTATAAAGTTGATGCGGGTCAAGGTCAAGGTATCCAAGGACCAAAGGTGAATCCTAGTAGTCTCTAGTGACATGTGGGAAAATGTATACAGCAAATGTGATATGCTGTAAAGCTAGACTGGGCAGAGTAAGACAGCAAGCTCTGGGCCATCGAAACCAGGCAGATTGAAAACCAAAATTACCCAGGCCGAGGAGGGAGTTTTTGCTGTGGGTGACCCCTCCTCTTAATGACCCATGAGAAGGTCTTGTGACTGTTCAGTGTGACACAGCACTGGAGCTGCAGGCAAGGGCATTCCTTCCCAATACCCCAAGGTTGTATCCCAACATTGGAAGCAGCAATAGTCCTCAGATGAAGGAGAAAAAAATCTGTTTGTGAGCCAACCAGGTCCCAAACCAACCTGCAGCTTGACTGCATGTAAGATTTATCTATTTTGTATTTGCTGTGGATGTGTGGGCCTCTGTTGGTTTCTTTACTCTCTCCAGAGAATCCTGCATGCCTGAATTCAGAGATATCTTTGGTCTCCAGTGTGTCATTCTGTTTTCCTGTATCTTAGTTTATTCTGACTTACTATTTTTCCACATTGAGACTCCCATGGCATGAACTTACAGTGAAGATTAAAGCTCTGATGTTTGTAAGGGGACTGACCTCATACTGGGAAGTCTCTGTGTGCTATGCCAATTTGCAGCTGAGATGGGTAGTCAACCCATGTCTAGGAAGCATGTTGGATGGGCCATGATTTGCAGTGGGGGCAGGCATTCTATCTGAACCTCACAGATTCTTGTGGGTAAACTCCAAAGGCCTGTGGCCCAGTGGTCTAGAGAGAAGGATTAAAGAATGGTGTATTGTTAGGGTCCAGAAATAGCTACACAAACCAATCAGACACCAATCTCAGTCAGGTACTGATGGTTTATTGAACTCACACTCTAAGACTGATTGATCAGGAACACAGCCAGGAATCCGGATCCAAAACTGTGATACCACACAGTCCTCAGAACTAGTTCTTATATGGGAAAAACAACAATCAGGTGCATTTGTAACGTTTACAACGTTGCAACATATAGGCTACCTAGACAGAGCAGTTCTGTCTGACCTTTAAGCTGTTATGCTGGGTCTAGAATCAAGGAGGTTAAGGGATCTTCAAAGTCCAAAGTCTAACAAGTTTGTTTTTGTCAGGGAAAGGAAGAATAGGTCAAGTTAAGGTTGTGAGCTACAAAACAAAGGTTGAGAGGATATGGAGGAGCTATTGTGAGGTTTTAATATTTAATAGTATGACTAAAGGAGAGAGTGTTCCAATTTTTCATCAGCAACTTAGTTTTCCTATGTCTAGTTTCCTCTGGTTGACTTTATTTTGAGAACAATGCTAGCTTCTGGGAGTAGAACCTTCTCCCCGTAGTCTGAGATTTTTTGGGGTGAAAGTAAAAGGCAATTGAGGTGCTAGCATCTGTCAGGGGTGAATTGGGAGGCATTCTGATAACCTGGGTATATAGTGCCTGCTGATGCCACTATCCTTGCTTAGGCAGAGAGCCCCCTAAGGACTGCCATAGGAAAGCTTTCTTTATTTTAGTTTTCAAAGAAGAAAATAGAAAGTATAATTCATCAATTTAAAAAAATGAATAATGAGGAAAGAGCAGAGAGCTCCATGCTTTCAAAGTGTATTTTGCACTTTGGTATAGTAATCATGAATAATGAATTTCTACAGCTTGCCCAGAAAAGCAGGGTGACAACTGGGTCCCAACCTTTCATTCTTTACTGCCTTTCAGCACAGAAGCAAGGTTAGTGACATCAGCAGGCACTATACACCCAGGTTATCAGAACTCCTTCCAATTCACCCCGACAGATGCTAGTACCTCAATTGCCTTTTACTTTCACCCCAGCAGTTTTTCCTCCACCTTGCCAATTTTTGTCCTTACTAAAAATTCCCAGTATGATCACCATCAAATGGATCCTGGTCCAGAGAGCTCATCTTTAAACACTGTTGGTGGACCTCTTCTGTACTACCTTAGTTAGATATAAGCACCCTGATTTCTCCTGAAAGCAGGTTTTTAACAGGTTGGCATCCACATCCTTATATTGTGTTCTCCAGCAAGAATATCTTTTTCTGTATTCTACTTGGACCATTCTCTAGAGAAAGCTACTAAGTCTGTGAAGCCTAGTAGAATTTCCCTTTTTGGCCCTGATGTTTCAAGGCACCTGAAAAGATGGGTCATGAAGAGAATACATTTTCTGATGTGGTTGCAGAAGGAAGATGAGTCATTTCTTAAACAGTAGATGCCGAGCCATGAAGAAGCTTCTCTGAGCCTTTACAGCCTATTGATAAATAGAAGTTCTTCTTGCGCATGGAAAGTGTGTAGGAACCCATTTGTCTTGTTATATATAAAAGAGGTCTCTATCAGGCCCTTGAATGTGTAAAATACCATCAACCATGGCTGCATTTCCAGGTTTTTTTTTTTTTTTTTTTTTTTTTTTTTATTTCTCCCCGACTCTTAGCTTGGGGAGAGATGCCACAACTGAAGTTTTCTAAAGTCTTAGAGGAAATACTCAATGGGAATGAGATGGAAAGTTGAACCATAAAAAACTCAGTGCCCACCTAGATGCTTCTTCCCCAGAGCATTTGGTGATGAAGACACAGAACAGAGACACCATCTCCCTCTGTTATTGTTCATATTCTCATGAACAATAAACCCATTCTCCTCTAAGTTGCTTTAGTTCATGGTATTTTATCACACTAGTAGAAAGGTCACAGTTCCAGAGGGGATACAATCCATCATGGTGGGGAAGGCACGGCAGTAGGAACATGACATTAGCCTGGTAGTAAGGCAGCAAGGAGATCACATTTCCTTTGCACACAGGAAACAGAGAAAGCACAGTAAGAAGTGGGCCAGGCTCAAAGCCTGTACAGAGTAACATGTTTTCTCCAGCGAGCTTCCATCTGTTACATGTTCCATGACCTTCACAAGCAGCACACCAACAGGGGACCACAGTCCAAATACATGAGCCTATGGGAAACACCTCTCTTTCAAAACAATACTCCTCACTTCTGGTATTAACAAACCAGACAGAATGGTGTAGGCTGGCCTTATTGGGGGCTAATAGGATCAGCGTAGATATTGCTACAGTTAAACAATGATGGTATAAGGTGAAGTCCCTGGAGATTTTAACAAGCAAGAGTCATGTGCTGGGATGGGGACATTACAGTGTTGGGAGTGGAAGGTGAGAACTCCTCTCAGAGACGGAAGCTGAGGATGAAGACCCCACTGTCTTTTATCAAATCTAGGTGTTTCTTGAGAATCAGTGATCCTGGAAGTTCCCTCCAAAGTAATGGAACTTTGAGGGTTTTCAGAAACACAGATGCTAAGAATGTTGGCAGTTTAAGATCCAGGAGGCTGTTCCTGAAAACTGCCATTAACATCAGCCTGGAGCATATATTTGAAGTGTGGTTGCAACAGCGTAATCACGGCAGTGTCACAGAAGTGTCCCTGATTCAGATGGCTTCACGTTCTGAAAGGCTCACGTTTCATCCCCATCCCCTCAAGTGTTCACACAGGAGGTCTGCTGTTTCTGGCTTTCCAAAGTTCTTCACATTCCCATGAAAGATGCAAAAGCCCTTGAACTCCAGGGCTTAGGTAATTTAGAAAAAGGATAATGTGTATTCCAGTGGATTCACTTTAGAAGCAATGTGAAAAAAAAATCAGTGAGGCTTCCTAAAAAATTTAGTAAGAGCTACTGAGTTATTCTGCATGTTATTTAAACAAGGATCATGTCTTACTGATTAGAAAATGAAGCTTTGCTGTATATGTCAGGTTCTGCCTGGTCCTCAGAGATGTGGCTATAGGCACAATGCAAGGTTGTGGCCAGGACATGCAGTCCCAGCAGAGCAGAAAGCTGCTGTTCCTATGATGGTTGGCCCCTCTGGCCTCAGGTCAAACAGGTCCATGAATGCTATAGCTGGGGAGAACAGCCTGAGGCACATTCATTCCAGATATGGATGATCCACAGTAATACAGTCTATAATAGCAGAAGCTATGCACAGGTAATAAAACTGCACAAATAAAAATCATGAAGGTATACATGTATTTGAATTTATATAATCTAGCTGATTTAAATATGTGTTCCAGAAAACACATATTTATAATGAGCCTAGCAATATTGACAAGGAAAAATCAATATTATAATTAATTAAGCAGTCTTTGTGAGGAAGACATGATATTTTTATTTCTGTTCTCTTGCACAATGTTTAAAAATTTATCAGACATGTTTGCATCTCATAGGCTATGTTATTGTGTATTCTTACACTAACCAATGTAAGAAGGTTAAAGACAGTATAAGCATAATACTTCTATTTAAGGAGATATTAAACCTAGCTCATATTAAATATTTAAAAGATAATATTTAAACAATGACTTTCCCCCATGATACAGTATGATAGTTTCAGGCATTCTGTGCTTTTTCAGTACTTTCTGGGCTAAAGTTCTTACAATGTCCTTCCTTTATGAAGTGATGAAGTGGAGTGCTGTTGCTGTGTTGTGCTGTTCACCAAGCTTAGCTGCCAGTGCAGGCAGCCTCTACACTTGGAGAGATGAGGGTTTGTTCTAAAGCCCTTGCTGGTCCCTTTGTACACATGCACTTGCTTTGTTCTGTCTGGTCCTCTGAATTCTGAATTGGTTCCTCAAGCTCCATGTAGGAAGTGCCCTCTTTTTCCACTCCAAAGTGCAGCAGCCATTACCCGGAGGTTGATTTGTCTGTCTCAGGGAAAATCCTTCTAAAGCGTAAAGTAAAACTCTGTACAGTCAAATTGGGATCCAGAATAAAAGTTTTCGTAAAGAATTGAGGAAATTGTGATGAACCAGGCTTCCATTTTCATGTGAAACTATTTTTAACCAAAAAAACAAAAACAAAAACAAACAAACAAAAAACCCTTATATACAATGATGACATTGGTCACTTTGGGTGACGTTTCTTAACTCTGAATCAACTGCTTCAGCAGGTTCTGTCCACGGGCTCAGGTCTCTTCAGCCATCTCTAAGTAGTTTCAGGGAAGAAACATGCATATTTCTTTTTGGTGTCTTCCTCTATTTTTTCTCTCCCATCCATTACAGGCTACTCCCAAATAAGAAAAGGAAATTCTCCTTGTTCTGCTGACAGTGAATAGGACTTGCCATCAGAAAACACATAGACAACAATGTCAGACAGCTTGTGAGCTTGTGTCTAAAGGAGCTGCCAGCTCCCAATTCTAAGTCAAGAATCTCATTAAGTGATTCTGCAGGTTAATGAGAAACTAAAACGTTTTAAAAATAAAAACCCTTTTACTGGTGAGGGCTTCAGTGTAACAGGTAAGAAAACTGCACACTTCGTACTGTAGGAGAGTTGTGTACGAGACACGTGGTATGTTTGGCAGGTGACATTACTATTTTGGTGATAAGATACATGAAATTGAATTTGTCCAAATCTGCATTTGTACTATTGTCAGATATACAGCTACATAAGCAGAGTTTACATTGCATTTGTATTAGATGGCAATAAACATGTTTTATTATCTGTCTGCCTCATTAATAATCTTTACAGAGATTAAGATCATTAGTATTTTTCTTTCAAACCAAAATGTCTAGAGCAAGGAGAAGAGTTGGTTGTTGTGATGCTCACTATCGAAGAAAAGAAAATTTTGACCAAAACAGCTCTGGACAGCAGATGGCCCACACCTGTCAGAAATTCCCTTTCCTTTGTCCACAGGGTATTTACGCATAATTTCTGAACAACTTAGCTTCAGAGAGCAATCAAGAGAATTATGTCATAATGCAAATTGGTATACTCTGTAAGGGGTAAGCTGATTGGACAAGTGAGCTTGGTGTCATTCAGGAGTCGAACATCTTTGGGTTGGTTTAGGTAGGCTTGTGTGTCTCTTCCAGGATTCCTGAGACCCAGCCTCTACATAGACATCCAACCACTTCATCTACCATGCCAACCTTATTTCCTGAATATTCTTCAGTGGATTCTGTTTGGTTATTTTTCTCCTAGTCCAGTTCCTTAGTCATTAAAGTAAGAAAAATATTTTAACATCAGGGCATGTCTGTTTCATCTGGTGTTGCATTGGTAATTGTTTTCTTTTTGTGTCTTCTTGGAAAGACATAGCCATGGTGTTTACATTGTGACAGGAAACTAGTCCTCTCCAGGTGCAAATTGCACATTGTCCCCTGGAAGCTGCTTGCCATCACAACATGGCTGCACATTAAAACATTTCCCTCCAAAAGATGGTGAAATGATGGGAATTCTTTACTGTCACCTGCAAATTTTTGAGCAGCAACAGCAACTTGAGAGACAGTGACTCGAGCCCACCATGGGACCCACACCAGAAGTTCCAGCACTTAGATTGAAGCAGGAAGATCAGGAGGCCAGCCTGGGCTACAAGTGTGTTTGACACTAGGCTGGAGTAAAAAGAAGAGACCTTGTTACTTTCAGTCAAACAAATGAACACACACACACACACACACACACACACACACACACACACAATGATGCAAAGAAAAAGCAAGACTACAAATCTGTACTGTTTGATATTAACGAAATTTTTCCTTCAACCTTGAATTTTGGAGGAAAGTATTATATGGTTTTTATACCCACCTCTCAATATCCACATACTACTCCCAAGTGAGGAGAACTCAGGACACAGAAGATTCAGGATAGCGTGGTACTTACGAAAGTGATAGTCACCTTGGTGGGCCCCACCGAGACCTGCCTTCCTTAATACTGCAGCTCCCCAGAAGCTCATGTCCTGGAAAAGGACTTAGAACTGTTTTTGCAAGCTGCTGGCTCAGGGCTCATCCACAAAGTGTCTCCGTCTCCAGCATTTGACTGCAGGAGCTTTTGGAAGGTAAGTATGTTTTTATTGAAACATCACTGCCCTCTTACATGCTTATTCTATTCTGCTTCATTTTGCAGGAGTGCTTTCTTGTATTGCTGCTGCTGAGTGTAAGAAGGTCTTTGGAAAGAGTTTTCTTTTTCTTTTCAATCACAAAGGGCTAGCAGGCTGGCTGGGCCTTGCAAATGGGCAGAGCAGAGTCAGCATGGCGTGTGCAGCAACAGCCCAGGCTTTGCCAGCTTCCTCCTCAAAGATGAGCAAATCATTCTCTAGCTCTCAGTTACTTCCACTCCCAATAAACAGACTGAAAAATGAGCAAAGCATTTGAATAGACCTTCCTCTAACAGCGGTATGAAGGGAGATTTCTTGTCGTTCCTGTGAGGATCACAGTAGTCATTGCAAAACCTCAAATCACAAACAAATACACAAAAGGAAAGTGTCAGGGAGACTAAGGAGAAGTATAACCGTTATGACTTGGAAGAAATGTATAGTGGTTCAGCCTTTGTGAAACTAGTATAGATACTTCTGGAAAAAAAGAACTATCAGATCACTCAGTAATTCTGCTTTTGTGTGTCTATCCAAAAATTTTAAGTCAGGATCTCAGCAATATCTATGCTCCAATGTTCACTGCATCTCTATCCATAACTGAGATATAAAGCAATATAAATTTCTACGGGGGGAACAAACATGTAAGGAAATGAGATGTTTGTGTGCAGATATACACTATATATGTACATCACACACACACAACACACACACACACACACACACACACACACACACACACACAGGAGTATTCTTCAGTCTTAGAAGAAAATCCTGTATTTTGAAGTTCCTAGGTGCCAATAAGCCAGACACAAAAGGTCAGATAATGCATAAGCTCACTTGGGAGGCACCTAAAACAGTCATATTCACAGAAGAAGCTGTGATAGCTACTAAGGGTTTGGAGGGGGGCAAGATGAGATATTCTTTAAATAAGTATAAAGCCTCAATTATGAAAGATGGAAAGGGTGTGTACATATCCAGCGCAATAGTCTACCGTTAACAATACTTTGTGTCCTTAAATTTTTCCCCCAGAGATTTCATGTTAAATGCTCTTCCCACCACCACCATATCAGAAAACATGGTTCCCCTGCTACCCTGTCAAGTGTTGCAGGTGATGCAGTATCTGGTAAGGGCCTTTTTGTTAGCGCCATCTTCTCGCTGTATCTTCATTTGATGGTACGGTGAGGAGTTTCTCTGGGTCCTTTTTAAAGACTGTCCCTCATGACTAAAGCACCTCATGTGCTGGGTGTTTTTTGTGAAGAGAGACTCTTCATTGAGAAATTGCCTCTGTGAGATTAGCCTGTAGGCAAGTCTGGTGTGGGGGTACTACTTTGATTAATGATTGATGTGGGAGGGCCCAGATCACTGTGGGTGGTATCACCCCTGGGAGGGGGTCCTGGGTGCTGTAAGGAAGCTTGCCGAGCAGACTACAGAGAGCAAGTCAGTAAGCAGTGCTAGTCCAGTGCTTGCCTTGAGTAACCTCATGCTGACTACAGCTGTAAACTGAAATGCTCAGGTGCTGCTTTTGGTAGTGTTGTTTTATTACAGCAATGGAAACCTAGTTACCAACCTTACAAAGACAGCCCTGCCACATGCTAACCACATAGCTAAGAATTTAGTAAACTGTAGAATACAGCGCATGCTCAAAAATCTATTAATACTGTTTGAAAATAAACTGTTTTAATAACCTGCTTCTTTTATCATCAAGTCTGCCTTATGGTTTGCTCCTACTTTTGTATATTTTATGGGCTTGAGGAAATTTATGATGACATATTTCTGACTAATGACCACACAGAGTAGTTTTAATGGTCTAAGACCCTGACAACTGAGCATGTTATCTCATAGTTTTGCCTTTTCTTGAATGTCAAAGAATTAGAGTCAGATCTCATATAACCTTTCATCCTGGCTTCTATCACTTAGCCTTGTACATCTAGGCTTCTTCCAGGACATTTCCTGGCTTGTTGTGGAATTGCTTCTCCATATTTAATGCCATTCCATTGTCTCCAGACTTCTCCGTTTATTTACCCCTTTGCTCACTGGCTGAAGAAATAAATCAGCTGGGAGTATCTATACATATATTTCTTGTGGAGCTATAAGTGTTCAGCTCCTTTGGGTAAATATCAAGAAGTGATGAGATGCATCTTTAATGACACGATTTTCTCTTATTACAGAACAAAGATGATTTTCAAACTTATTTGAAAAACAATTGACCTGTTAATTAATAACTATCTTTTTCTGCTTTTGATCAGAGTTATTGGTTCAGAAACCCACTTGTTCATTAATTCAGCTGATATTTACAAAGCTTCTCAGGGGATATTGAAAATGGAGTCATGGATAAAGAGATAAGGCAGCAGCCATCTTTATCTCCATATGAGTCCAGAGCATGGACAAGGCAGCAGCAGAATGATGTACAAGGCCAGTCCCACAGAGAAACACACAGGAATAGACAGGTATTTTTAGAGCATGGAGATTAGTTTTACATGGTAACATTACTTTAGGAAAGAAAGGGCTTAAGCCAGAGGCAAAACGGGAAATCAACTCTATTTCGATGCTACTTCCAGTCCCTCTAATTCCATCTTTCTGACAACCAGGCACTGATGAATGTGTGCAATAAATAGCTATTCTTGAGCCTGGGCTCATACAAGAACTGAACGACAACAGGAAACAAACTGGCAGGGTAAGAGACATTTTCCATATAGGATCAGTTAGCATTAATAACTATAAAAACACAGTGGTAAAATTAATAAACATGGGAGCATTCCTGGAGTATGCCTGAGATACATGTGTATCAGTGTGTGAACATACCAACTCACACTTGGCACACTGTACTTTGGTTTCATCAACATTCCCTTCACCAAGGGAGCAATTATGATTGCATGACTCTTCATGTGGTGTCAGGAAGGTGATGTTCTGGAGGTTAGCACTATGCTCTCCAACATGCCGATTATGGTGGTCTCTGTGTGGTGCTAGAACAAACTCAGTATCCCATGAGTAATCTTCCTCTCTGGTTTTTCTCAGGCACCTCCCATATTTCCCTATTGCTCTCCATTTTGAAAGAGCAGCAGGCTGAGTCAAGTGTCCCTGCCTCTAGACACTTGCTGGAATCATGTTTCTCTTTTCTCCGCTTCTCCTGAAATGGAACCTGCTGATTTCATGGATGGTCTGGTTGGGCATGGTCCCGATTCACAGCTCTATTCACAGCTGGCTTGTGACTCCTCTCCACAAATGTGCTGATTATTTAATGGAGTCTCCAAGTCTCAACGCTTAGAGAAGGCTTCAGATGCAAAATTGTTTCCAGATTCAACCTTTTTTGAATCAGAGTCTGATTTGCATAAATTCATGAGTATTGAAAGGTAAGCATAGGTCTCATTAACACTCAAGCTTCCTCTCTGATGATACAAGTTTGCTGGAGCTTCCAGGATCCAGAGAATGGAGCCTAGATGGCTTTTCACTTTGGGCTCATCCATACTATGTTAAGGAGACAACCCTCTGGGTAACATCACTGTATTTACTACTCACCAACTTTTGGCACTCTATGTGGTATCACTACCTGGTATTCATGACCCAGTACAAGACTGTAAAGAGAGTTCATGGTCACAGTTAGATGAAGATGCAGAGCTCTTGCTTCTCTGTGGCTCATGGGGAAGCAGTCATTGCCACATGATCTTCAATGACCATGACCTTGAATAGTCATGTACTTTCACTGATACTGCTAGTGACCTGGAAGCCAATATAGAAAAAAATGGAGCTGAGGGCCAAGAGGGAAGTAGAAATTGTTCCAAGAGCACCCTTCTCTGGCAATTAATTCTAACCTCAAAGAGGATATTGGGGCATAGCTCTCCTATGTACCATGATTCTGGCCAGTCCAGCTAGGGACTTAGTGTAGGTGACCTTAGATGACATCTGACTTACATAAGAGTCTTATCAATACTCAGGGAAAATTGACATTTCTGGCTCTTGAATCCTGATTTCCTATGATTTAATGACTCTCTACTGTTCTAGACCATGTTCCAGAACTATGAATGACTCTACCGCAGCCTAGATTTTAGGACATTTTTCACATTTTCCCAAAAGCCTTTTCTGTGGCATGTTCCAGAACTCCTCCAGAACTTCTGAGGGAGAACCTGGCTGTGTAATCACCCTCTTTTGTTAGGACTGGAGATATCACAACAACTACATTTCACAGGCTAACTGTGAAGCTAACACACAGTGGTGGGAGTGAGAGCCTGAAACTGAGAGGCCTGGATCAGTATTATTGTCACTGTCATTGACAAAACAATGATAGTGTGATCCCCTTTAGTAAAAGCTGTGTAAGTCTGTCATTGCTCCTGGGTTTACCTTTGGTCAACACCACCCCTTGGCTGCAAACCAAGGAAGTGGCATTGGAGCGGATATTTCAGACTGGATAGGAAAATAAAAGTTCTCTTCAGATATTTCCTAAAAGGTTGGCCCCAGCATTGACATGTTTAAGCAACCAACTAAGAAAACCACTGTAGGCTTGGTGGTGGTGGAGGAGGCCTAGTTCTACCAGCAGGTACTGAGCTGTACAGTCTGATTTCTCCTGCAAATACCTTTTCCTAGAGTCTTCTCTGATCCTTTTTCTGCAGTTGACTAGATAGCAGGGCAGGTAATATTAGGAAAAGTTCAATAGAAGGAGACCTTTGGACTAAGTACAGATCAGCCGACTATTGGACACCTAATACATTCCTCCAGCGTTCTTGTTGCCTATTGGCCCTTGAATGACAGAACGGCTAAAGGCTCTTTCTGTCATTTCTAAGAATCTAATTTTCTAATTATTCTCTGTTGCTATGTCTTCACACTAATATAGCTAGTTCAAAGGTGAAGCTTCCAGAGCTTCCTGCTACTTTCCATTTTGAATACTCCATTCCCTGAAATGCTTGCTGGCTTCTTAGTGTTTTCATTGTGGGTTTTCTTTCTTTCTTGTTTTTTTTTTTTTTTTTTTTTTTTTTTTTGGTCCAGGTGAAGAAGAAAACCTTTCACTCAAATATTTAGTGATATGTGTTTTCTTCCTTGAAATATTCTGATCCTTGCAAGGCTAAGGAGGGTTTCACCCTTGCACCTTCCTTTCTCTACCAGGAACTGAATTGAAAGGACTCGGCATTTCCAGGTCTCTAAGGGCATTGATTTGTCTGTGTGGTACTGACCTTTATCCTAGTTTTATGTGTCTTATTTAAATTTCCTCCAAATACCTCGTGTGCACTTTCAAATTCAGTTGAACATCACACTTTTACCCCGCCCCATTCTTAGCATGGTGCAGCATATCTGAGATGTCCTATAAGTGTGACTCAGTGATTTCTACAGTTCTCTCTTCATGGAAGCAAGAAATCCAAAGATTTTAAATGACCATTATAAGGTTAGTGATAAAGATTAGATACATTTCCGGCTCTTCTGATAATTTTTCTAGAGGAGAATGTAGTAAGAGCAATAACTATTTGAGGGCATGGTGAAGGTTCCCATCTATTTTAGTCATTGGACAATATGGTCTTTCCCAGGATGAGTTTGTTCATCTATTCTAGCTACAATGCTATGGGTACTGGGCCAAATCACTAAGTCAAAACCAGAATTTCATGGCAAATATGCAATGCCATCTACTGTTTTGATGAGATCACAAATGGGCTGAGTTATGGACTCCTTGTTTCTACAGAGTAGGGCTTTGGGATGAACATGAGCCCCCATGATGACCATGGTTAGCAGATGGTAGGAGGAATATTGATATATCCTAGCATGCCTTGGTGAATAAACAATGGCACCAGAGTCCAAGAATGTATGGCACAAAATAGGATAGGTAAGTCAATACCTTCAGAACCTAAACTAGACCAACTCTGTATGTCTGCAAAAACACAGGCACTCACACATGCATGCAGGCACCAGCTACTCCTTAAAACAGCTCCAGCCTTCAGAACAACATTGCTACAGAGACTATATCAAATTTCTGTTGTATCCATCAGAGCACAGCTGTGAGATTCTCTCTCTAGATTTCTTAGCAAAATCTTCCTCCTTATCTACTTTCTGTTCATCAGAGTCACTGTATGGAGCAGCTTCTCACAATTCAGTCAAATACCACACAGGGAGTCAGAACCAAAGAGCAACTGCTATGAAACCATTAGAAGTTCAAATTCTAGCATTTTGCTTCTTAGTTGTGTGCCTTGAAGTCTAAGGGCTCACTTATTTAGTCTATACTGATCATCTTCCTCCTCCTTAAAATGAAAATTGAGTAAAGGCATTATGGTATTCATATAAAGCATAACTCTCTCTTCCAAAAGATTAAGAGATCATTTATTCTGAGCCAAATATTAATGATAGTGGTCTGGAAATATGGATTCATGCTTTCATACCATGTTTCACTGTAGGGTAGTTACACAAATTTTGTATAGTTACAGAACAAAAGAAAACCATAAATCATTATATTAATCAAATACACTGGTGGGGGCATTAGATTACAGAAAATTCAATAAAATACTGCTATAGACTTCAGATGCTATCTGACACCATTCCTAGCTTCTGGATTGGTGAGGCTAATGGTTTGCTAAGTTAATAAATCCCAAAGAGTAGAAAGTATATTAAGTCAGACACAGAGGTAGGTAATAAGTAGCTGTATTGAGCCTATGAAGACAATCCAAGATTACTGGGGCTCTGGATATGTAACTTTCCAAGTCTCTATAATCATGAAGTTCAAATCAGTTAATCAACCTTCAGAGTCTTCATCATAGCTTTGGTGATTGGAAAGAATTTTAGCTCATAATAATAAACATTCAGCAAATTCCTGAGGTCAGATTAATCATTTGATAAATAGTGAATATGGTATCATGGCCATCGTTAGGATCTATGTCCAGAATTTGCCATCACTTTATCTTCTATTCATTTAGAAAACACATTGGACCTCCTTCTTGGCAAAATCAGATGCAATATGTCAGGGACATGATGCCTTCTATGAAATAGTACAGCCAACTAGTGAGCCAGCATCTCCTCTACCTGAATACCTTGATGACCATGAAGTTATGTATTCTATCTAGCTGAATCCACAGTGTGGAAAACTTTAAAGACACAAAACAGATGGCATAATAAAGCAATAATGACAATGTTTAAGCCTATGGACCTCATTTAAAACATGGCAGGTTAAGAAGTTCTAGGACAGACTTCTTTCTTTTTCTTGAGAAAGTCAAGACATTAAAATAGAAATCAAATATTAGTTAGATTGTTATGAATTTTGCTAGGTATAATTTTAAGATTGAAGTTTTTGGCTAAAATTATTTGTTTACTAAAATAATAAGGATGATGTATGTCCTGGTATGATCCATAAGAGTAGCTACAATGCATTATGCACATGTATGAAATTGTCAAAGAAGACACTTAATAAAGTTACATAAACTATTTAAAGAACTTTCTTATAAGGTTACAATGCCTCCTTTACAGTGTGGAGGGTGGAAAGATAAAGAAGATAGGTGGATGGAATAAGAAAATGTGAGTAGAGTATTTTGAACATGAGAGATGAGTATGTAAAAGTTTAATGTTTCTCATTATTTTCTCTACTTTTATGTATGTGTGTATTTTTCCAGATAAAATAAGTACAAGGGCAAACAGAAGCTATTATCAACACAGATTTAATTGTATTCTCCAACTGTACTTCAGCTGCTTACACTCTTGGAGGAGTCTTTTTCCAGGGCAAGGGGTCAGACGTAGTTAGGTACCTCTTATCCCCAATTCTCTAAACCCAAAGCAGTGTCTGACACCATATTACTAGGCTTCAACCTTTCTCCCCTGTCAGCCTCTATCAATCTCAGTCATGGTCTGGCCATACATGACCTTGTGCAGGTGATGTGACCTCTCTATGCTTCAGAACCTTATCTTAGGGTAGAAGTATTGGGTCTTGTTTAAGCCTGATGTACATAAGAACTCAGAAAAGCTGTTTTTCCTTGCCCTCACTCTTGGGCTTCTCCTGGTATAATTATTCTTTCCTGGCTACCAGAGCACTCTGTGAGCTGTCAGGATTGCTGACTGTATACCTGAAGCAAGGTTAAAGTCCTGCTATGTAATGTGGAGCTCAGGGTCAGACGCCTCCTCCCTTCTGTGCATTTTTGATATTCAAGGCTTCCAGATACCAATACAAAGTACATCCTTCACTGTCAAGAAGAGTTCTTGGCTATAGAAGTGTGATGTCTTGGCCCAGAAGTGGGAAATCTGAGCCAACTTAATATCTTCCTTTAAAAATCTGTTAATTCTGATGCCAAGACTGTTTCACCAGCTGTCTCAAGCTCCATGGAGAAATCAACCAAAGGAGCCCAGGGAAGTGACAGTTACACAGCACATTCACATCTAACCACCAATAGAACCACAGAAGCAGAGAAGTAAGCTTGAGAGTAGGCATTGGTCAGTAGAAGACTGGATACAGACCAACGACAAAGAACTGAAGAAGCTTGGGATAGTTGACCTTGGACATTCTTGGTAATGGTTTGTGTGAATCTGTTGTTTGATGTCAATCACAGGCTACCATAAATTGAGTAAGCTGTAGTGAATAGAAATTTATTTGGGCTCATGATTTTAGTATAAGATTGAGGACTGTTTCTGTTGATAGCCTTCTTGCTGGCAGAGTCCCTTGATGGTGTAGAGAATCATCTGGAAGGGGTAGATAAGTGTGTTTGTCTGTGTTCTTCTTTTTATGGAAGGCACAGGATCAGATCACAGACTCTACCCTAATGAGTTTATCTAATCCTCATTATCTCTTAATACCACAAAGCAAAATATATGAAACTCATACCCTCTTAATAGTTCACAAAGGAATTAAGTTTCAATATGTGAACCCTTAGAGGGCATACTAAACCATATCTAAGAGATGGCAATGAGGCAAGTAGTTTTCAGGTATATCTTAGAAACTCAGGACCATGACAATACATAGTTCTTTCTACAAACAGGCTGACCTATCACTTTGCCCTAATAACTCTTAATAACATTTAACAACCACTCAGTTGTCAAACATATCCTTGAATATATTGTGGATCTAGAGGCAGAAGCAGTCCAGCCCAAACTAGTTTTAGATACATACACAAATAATGCAAACTGTGTTATCTGTATGAACTCTTGTAGGGAAAAGTCTCCTCATGTACTATTTGTGATGGTTATCTTGGTTGCCACCTTGACACACCTGAGTGAAGGGATCCTTAATAAAAGAATTTCTTCCATCAAATTAGCCTGCAGACATGTACTGTGGAGGAAATGTCTTTATTACTAAGTGATGCAGGAGAGCCCAGCCCCCTGTGATCAATACTATCTAATATTCTTCCTTTGCTTTAGTTCCTGCTGGATTTCTGTCCTGACTTCCTTCAGGAAAAGATTGTGACCTGAAGGTATAAGCCAAATACCTCCCTGCCACACACAAAATTGCTATTTGTCAGAGTGTTTTGTTGCAGCAACTGATAAATATGAATATCATTTTATGCCTGCTCATGATTGATTATGTACGTGACTAAAATCAAATGCATCTCTGGAAAGGACATAGGCAAGGGAACACAGGTTTATACAACTCAACCCTATTAATCAAGACAGAAAGTCACGTCTTGTGCTTAGAAACCCTCCTGCACTGGTCAAAGAAAACACTGAGAAGCAACTTGGATCACAAGCATTTTGCTCAAGCCTGCTGCTTCTGCAAAGCAATCTCCTCTGTGCTTTACTTTTGAGTAAACTCCTTTGCAGCTATGCTGTCTATGTCTCTCTATTCAATTCTTTACATAGGATTTCAAGATCATGGAAACACCTGATAAAGAATGACCATCAGTCTCAGCAGTGGGGATTTGGGTGAGTTTATATTAAAAAGAACAGAAGAAGACTTTGAATAGAGTTTGACTTGCTCCAATCAAATGACCAGGACTTAACTTCTTTTAATTAGTTATAATTTAGATCATCATGGAAGTAGCAAAATATTTGCACCGTTATCTGTGTAAGTTAAGACATTAGGCAAGGAAGAATATTGGCCATATTTACATAGAATGCCACTGTGTTGAGGGTTAAGTCCACTCAGGGCTCTGAAGTGGAAGATGCAGACTTCCCTGCTCTGCTCAGCAGGTTATGACTTAGTGCATTTAGACACTGCTCAGAAATCTCATGTTACAGAGCTGAGTAGTTAGCTCAGTCGATAAAGTGTGCTGTGCAAGCATGAGATCCTGACTTCAGGTCCCCTAGCAGACACAAAAAGATAAGATAGGCAAAGCAGAATGTAAGTAGAATGTACCCATAATCTTAGTGCTGATGAGGCAGAGAAAGAGGGACCCCCAAGTGTAATGGCCAGCTGTCTCTCCTAATTCTGAGTAACAGATGTGGTACAATCCTATTTCAAAACTCAAGATAAAACATAAAGAGGAAGACAACTAACATTGATCTTGGGGCTCTATATACACTTGTACATGTGCATAACACACACACACACATTCTCTCTCTCTCTCTCTCTCTCTCTCTCTCTCTTCTCTCTCTCTCTCTTAAAATATTTCTCCTTCTCTCTGTCCCAGGGTCTATGAAATTTGGCTTTGTTTACTCTAGTTTACTCTAGTTGTCTAGTTGTTCCTAATAGTTAACCAGCTAGCATCTGAAGTAGGGTTATACGAAAGACCAGTAGGACCTTACTCCTCATCTCCAAGCTGTGGCAATACTTTATCATGTACCAAATCCTCAGGGTTTAGGGGATAACTATCCCTCCCAAGGCCAGATGGCCCCTATTGATCTGTGAACTCAGACACTACCAGGGTTTATCCTTGGCCTGTATCCTTTATAGTAGGGCCTGCTCACCATCTCTAAGTCTTGGAGGCACCTTCTTCAGTCGAACTCCCTGAAGCTAGCAGTTGTGTGTGTAGAGAGAGAGAGAGAGAGGAGAGAGAATGTGTTTTCACAATGCCCAACATGGGCCCAACCCACATTTACTGTATCACCAGTTAAGAAAATCTCCTTGGCATTCTCAGAGGAAAATATTTTTCATTATAAATTCTTTAAAACGTATTTAGAAACATCAGTATAATTATTACAGTGCTTTATTCAGTTAGTTAAATGTACTTTAGAAAACACCATGAAGCATAGCATCATTTAAAAGCATCTGTTGTTTCTTGGAAGTGATTAGCTGTCAGCGAATCATCAATTTCATTTTGCTGTGTGGCTAAGACTATTTGTTCTAATTAAAGACCATGCATGAGTCTGAACAAATTTGCCTTATCTGTAGAAATGTGACTTGTAGCCTTTCTAAGTATCATGATTCTAAATGTATTGGACAAGCAATTACCTCCAGGTGTTCTAAGCCGTTTCTGGAAGTGGGGGATGGAGACATGACATGAGGTCCTTGGATCAGTGTCACCTTGCTGAGACAATCCAGGTCACACCTCCTATGCCTGAGTCTAGCCCCAACACCAGTCTTCTCCATGGTCCAGCAGCTATGGATCCCCCTTTGGAGGCTGTACAGGGGCCCTGCTAGCTGTCAAGGCTCAGGAGCCTGGGGGTCAGCCGAAGGCTTTGTGTGGATTCCTTATCTTCTGGGCTGAGGAAGCTGCAACTCTGGAGAGTACAGGCCAGAAGGAGGTAATAACAGCTCTCAGGCTGTAGCTGGCTGTGGACAGAAGGGGAGGGGAGACAGCTAAAGGCAGGGGAGAGGCTAGGAGAGAAAGTGAGAGAGACAGTGTGAAGTGTGGTTTATTGGAGCCCGTTATTAAGAGATTAGTGGTATTTACGGAGAGGAAAGAAACAACAACTAAGTGTGAAGATAATGGGCTGAGACAAAAGGTTTTATGGTTTTCCTCTGGCTACATCAAATCTATCAAGCATAAAAGATGGTAAATAAACACAGAAATAGGTTTGATTGGTTATTTTAAACTGAAGAGTCAACTTCCTTGCCCTCTCCTTCTCCCCTCTTCCCCACACCAGGGCTCTTCTGGAGACTTCTGTTCTCACTCCAGTATGCTGTAAGTTCCAGTCTTCTCGTTTTTTCCTCCCATGGCCATACCTTGGTGCTTGAATCTGGTTACCTCTCATTCCCTTAGTAAATTTTTACTCTTTGCTGACAAGCCAGGATTTTCTCTGCCTAAGTTTCAGAACCCAAATAACCTTCTGGAATACAGCTCCTAAGAAGGAATTAGGAACAATTTCATGACGATTCATCTACACTGCTCTACTGGTACCTTGCACCTTTTGTTTTTTCTGGAAACACGTTCTGTGATCCAGGTTGATTTTCAACTCTTGATCCTCTGCTTCCAGTATATGACAATATGCTGTTTCTCTGCCACATCCCACTATGTTTGGGATGGTACCCATGGCCTTTTGTACACAAAGCAAAAAGCCTGTTCTTTTAAATCTCTAACCATGTTCTCATTGTATAGATGTGCCTAGGTTTATTTAACCATTAACTTACTGAAAAACTTTAGGCTGATGGAAGTTTTATTTTTGTTTATTTTGGACATGTATTATTTTATGTATACTTATACTTTTTAACATTTTATTTATTATTTATTAACATTTTATACATTCTGTGTGAACATTACTTTTTGTTTGTTTGTTTTTTTTGAGACAGGGTTTCTCTGTATAGCCCTGGCTGTCCTGGAACTCACTCTGTAGACCAGGCTGGCCTCGAACTCAGAAATCTGCCTGCCTCTGCCTCCCAAGGGCTGTAAACATTACTTCTTAGTACTCTTTAAAAAAAAAAAAAGGCCAGGCATGTAATTTCTGGGCCATGTGGAAGATGTATAGTCAGTTTGCTGAGTTCCTGCCAAGCTCTTCTGTGAGGAGTCAGGTTGTACCGCTTTACTTTCCAGCATCTGAGTGGTTCTCTTTCTCCAGATCTCATTCCATCTCCTGCTGTCACTGTTACCAGTTTAGACATTTGGATGGGTGTGTTCTGATGTCTCATTGGGGCTTTTGTTTTTACTAGAGCAAGTATTGGGAAAGATCTTTCCATTTACTTATTTGTTATTTGTACATTCTGTGTGCGTGTGTGTATGAGAGAGAGGAGAGAAAGAGACAGAGAGAGAGAGAGAGAGAGAGAGAGATGGTACATTTGTATGTTGGTTTGTGGCTGGGTGCATGCATTTGCATAAGTGTGGAAGCCAGAGGTTGGCATCCAGTGTCATTTTCAGTTGATTTCCATCTTATTTTTTGAGTGTCTTTCACTGAGTCTAGATGTGACGAATTCATCTGAACTGGCAGGCCAGAAAGCTCTGGGAGTTGGAATTCTTTTGTCTCTGCCTCCCTAGTCTGTGGTTACCGGAGTGTGCCAGAACTTCCAATTTTTTCAGATGGGTGCCAAAGATTTGAACTCAGGTCTTCCTGCTTGTGTGGCAAATGCTTTACAACTGAGCTATCTCTTCAGCTTCTATCATCAACAGATGATAGTTCTTTTAACTCTCCCTTCAAACCTTTTCCCAATTTAATTTCTTCTGTTGGGGAGGATTGAAACAGGAGTACACCTTCCTATGTAGCCAAGGCTGGTTTACGACTCAGGATCCAGAGTGTTGAGTACAGATTTGCTACAGCATGCTCACTTTCCACTTTCTTACAGGTGGATTACTTCCTAGATCACCATAAATCCTGTCTCTCTGTCTCTGTCTCTGTCTCTGTCTCTCTCTGTATGTGTGTATGAGAGAGAGAGAGAGAAAGAGAGAGAGAGAGAGAGAGAGAGAGAGAGAGAGAGAGAGAGAGAGAGAGAGAGAATAATGGAATAATGTATGGTATAATAAAAGATGGTACTCATCTTTTATCAAGGCCAGCCTGGGACATCTGTTTTAATAAAGTAAAGCTAACACAAACAAAGGGACAATGAAGTGGTTTATCAGATAAAGGAGTTTTCTGAGCCCCTGTTCCCTCTCTCAGACCAATGTGGTGGAAGGAGACAACTGACTCAAAGGATTGTTCTCTGACCTTTGTAAGCATGCTGTGGCACATGCCCAACTCTCCACCATGTAGAATACATAAATACACAAAATAGATGTAAAGAGAAAGCAGACCTAAATCTTAAAAAAGAAAAAAAAGATTGTTTTTCTGTGATAACCAAGATCTCTGTAGCTTTTAGATCTTTGACAGCAATCTACATTGGTATAGGCTTATTTGAAGTTCAAGCTGTTTGGATTCACATTGTCTTCTTACATTTGCATGTCTAATGCATAATGGCAGATTGGGGGAAATCTCATCTATTGTTTCTCAAAATGCCTTTTCAGCCTCTAGCCACTTTTTCTTGGGCTTCTTGTGACACAGAAACAGATATTTTACGTAGGCCCACAGTTCCCTGAATCTTTTTGATGCTTTTATTATTTTTCTTACTGTTCAGATTGAATAGTTTCTATTCAATATTGAAGAGAGATTCTTCTTTTTAATCTCCATCGTCAGGTGGGCCATAAACATGAAGTTTTCCCTCTTGCTTCACTGATTTTATATTTTCTACTTCTCATTCTTCTTATCTATTTCCTTGTTGAGATTTTCCTTCTTTTCTGCTTATTCTTTCCATATATTTTACTTGTTCCAAGCACATTCATCATTGAGCCAATTTTGACAATGGCAACTTTAAAATCTCTATGGATAATTTTAGTAATTCTGACATATCATTGTTGGCATAGTATTGATGTCTTTCTTCATTTAAGCTACATGAAAACTAAAGTTTGAATGTAATCTGGAGATACTGGGTATGGGGGTATGAACTTCTGAATGTTCTTTAAGCTCTATATTTACCCATCCACTGCCATCAAATAGAGCAAGAAAAAAGTTGCACCAGATCTGTTCACAAATAATGGTGACAACTCCTTGTTTCTGCTGACTGTCTATGTGGGGGTTGGTTTCTCATATACTCTCTCCCAACATTGAAGGAGTAGCCAGTCACTCTGGATGGCGGTTACGAGCTTGAGTTTCCACCAATCTTTCAGTGTTCCCAGTCATCAGAGGAAGAGCTTATTCACTACTGAGAAGTGGAAAGGCTAATCTTCCAAATGTTCTCTGTCAACACTGGGCGAACAGGGACAAAGGTCTCAGCTTCCCACTTGAGGCCACTGGCCCACACCCTGGTGGATGTAGCTAGTGCTGCTCTTCATTTTGAGTACGGTGGAAATCAGAGTGCTCGGCTCAATCTTTAGTGGTATTTGTAAGGTGTGAGTACTGCCTTCTCTATGGATTTGTCTAGAGTAGACTAACTACAGTCTAACCTTTCCTATATACCTATGCTGCCTTTGTGGTAGTCAGGAGGCTCCTGTGAAGTCTGGCACACACCTTGGTGGATCCAAATCTGGGACAGTTGGGGGTAAAAATAAACCGGAGCACTGGCATTGCTCCTCGGGTCCCAGCCCCTCTAATTGGCCTGCCCTCTTCCCTCTGCATTCCAGGTTTTTATGGTTTAAAAATATAACATATAGATGTTTTAGTTGCATGTAATAGCAATAAAAGGGGAAAGTAGCTCTTCCATTTCACAGAAGTCAAAGTCTTCTTATGTTTCACAAAGTAGGACATAATTTACTGCCATCTGTCTAAAGTGCTCCAACTTGACTGGTTCCCAGAGTGCCCCTAAAATCAAGTTATCAGAATGAAATGTTCTAGTTTGGTAGTCACTGATCTAAAGACACTAAAACCACACACGGTAAGTGATGGGGTTGTGATAATGCTGGTAGATATTGGCATAGAAGTGAGCTGGTGATAATTCAGAGTGGCATAAAAAAAAAATCAGTCTGATACACAGTGACATAAAACAATACAACTTTTGTACAGGGATGAAATAAAGTTAGAAGTGCATGCTTTGAGAGGAGAATAGCATGCTGCTTGATTTATAAGGATAAAATGATACATTTTTAAAAATATGGTATTGGCTGACATTTATTATGATCCTGGAAGCCTTGATAAAAAAAATAGGCACATAGAATCTAAGTGCTTGTCAAAATGCAAGTCTATCTTTTCCATATTTATCTCCTAAGTGGTAAAGCAGAGTTTGCCAAGTGAATTGTAGGATCTGGCTGCTGAGCAGAAGTAGAAGTTGTGAATACTCATAGTGTTCCAGATGATGATCAGATCCTTAAAAACTGGATGCTTTGATGGGTGAAGATGACATTCTACAGTGGCATACATGCTTAGTGCTGGAATGTTGTCTCTGGATACGAGTAAAATCTCACTTCCCTAACACAAGTAACTTCTGAAACTTTTGTGGAGACCTGAGTGTATCAGAATAACCCAGATCTCATGCAGAAAATGAAGAAGGGATAGTGTGGTTTGTATGGTTTATATGATTTCATAAATCTACTAGTATCACACTCTTTACACACTACCTTTCCACAGAATATGCTAGAATTAGGTCTTCGGAAGCTGTGTGTACAACCTTACGCTGGGTTGGGTATGGTCTATTGATACTTTGAATCAAATTCCTCAATTCAGGCTATATGAGCCCTCAGCAGCCCTTGCCCTGTAGGGAGTCAGAGGAAATGGCAGTTGCCCAGGGTCTTTCCCACATGACTCTTAGTATAGCTATTAATATGGAGGACTGCTTTTTCAGCTATGGAGTTGAGCCCTTCTTCACGGGCCCCTGCCAAACCAAGGTGATTTTTGGTCTAAGAGAGAAGCCACCAGCTTTCACTTTGTGTGTGCAAGAACCAGAAAGACAGTATGGACTGTGCAGTTCATCCCCATGAAGAGCTTTCTGCTTCTCTGCAAAAGCAGATAAGGGAAACGTTGGGAAAGAAGAGAGAAGCAGATAAAAATGCAGAGAAAGGAATGCAGACCAAGATGGGAAGGAGGGAGTCAGAGTAGGAGGAGGAGGAGAAAGAAGAGAGGTAGTGTCCAGAGGTAGTGTTCGTGGTGCCTCTGGTTTCCCTTTACACCTAATCATAGCTCGAATCTTCTTATTCAATATAAGGAGGCTGACCCGCCTGTCTTAGTTAGGGTCTCTATTGCTACAACACCATAACCAAAAGCAAGTTGGGAGGAAAGGATTTATTCAGCTTATACCTCTACATTACTGTTCATTATCAAGGAAGTCAGGATAGGAACTCAAGCAGGGTAGGATCCTAGAGACAGCGTTGATGCAAAAGCCATGGAAAGTGTGGCTTCCTGGCTATTTCCATTGGCTTGCTCAGTATGCTTTCTTATAGAACTCAGATCACCATCCCAGGTTTGGCACCACCCACAATAGGTTGGGCCCTCCCATTGATCACTAATTGAGAAAATGCCTACAGTTGGATCTCACTGAAGCATTTCCTCAACTAAGGTTCCTTCCTTTCTGATGACTTCAGCGTGTGTCAAGTTGACACAAAAGCAGCCAGTATACCACCCTTTTGTACCATGGAGAACAGCACTCTGAGGCTAGGGTAGAAAGTCCTAACAATAAAAACCTTGAACTGCAGTATTATAGCCTAGGGGCTTGTACACCCTAGGACCTGCAAGATGCCCCAGGGAAAGACATGGCAACAATATGCAGGAACATACTTGTGTCTGTGTGCCTGAGTCTAGTCTTCATCTCTTCCTATATCATGCCCCACCATCCCCAGACTGTGTATCAAGGAAGTACCCACAGCACAGAGGGACCAGTACTTGGTCATCAGTAAGAGATCCAATCACTCTTCTGACTTAAGAGCATGCTGGAATGAATCCTGACTCTAATTCCTGGGAAATCAGAATCAGAGAAGGACTGGGCAAGTTCTTGCTTTATGTGGCAGCTGAGAACCCATTTCTGGAAACAGCTGCATTTGGAAGTCTTAAAAGAGTCATGCGAGGCTACAGAACAGATACAGAGCGTCTCTGGATCAGTCTTTGAGTCTGGGCCAGCACTGATGGCCTTGCTCACGTAGCTTCAACTAACTCTCCACTAACGCAAGAATAGGCTAGCCCACCTGCTCCTTTCCTGTGCTAGCCCACACCCATAAATTGGGTACTGAAAATGTAGGGCCCTTAGACTAAGGACAATCAAAGTTGGGATGTGTGAATGTACACACATGTGAGCTCATACCTATGGACTTATCACAGCCAAAGCTAATTTCCCAGAAAAGTATATATTATTTTTTAACTTAAAGCTTTTTCCATTCATTTTGCTTTGCTTTGAATTTGACACTTTTTTCTTCTTTCTCATACATTACATCTTTACCATAGTTTCTCCTCTCTCTACTTTTTCCAGTGTCTCCTCCTGTCCCTCTCTGCCCAAGATCCACCCACTCCTCCACCATTTCCCTTTTTACAAAAGCAATACTCAACTTTAAAAGTGTATTATTTTTGTCATTCTCTATCATGGGTCAACCTGTTAAAAGTGCATACCATTTTAGCGAAATTTCTAATCTGCTCAACATTCTGCTTGGTCTTCAGGGCAATACGTGGTATTGCTTACCCACATGAAGGCAATGGGAGAACAAACGTGATTGAAATGGTGGCACCTATCTTGAAGGGAAACTAATCAGATTGCCATGGAGTGCTGTGGTAAGAGCAAGGACTAGGAAAACGGCTTTATGAGGGTGAATTTTGATTATTTCTGCAGCACATATTAAGTAAACATTGCTGAGTACTTAAACAACAAAAGAAGCTAAACGGTCTGAAGTCTTGGGATAGCATACATTTCTGTGAGCATGGCTAACCTCAGGGGCACTACATAGATAGGTGTTGGGTGGATGTTGACAGGTTCGGTATTCTAGGGGAAGTGGAGCAGGCCTGAGTTGCAAAGTCACCAAGGATCATGCAGGGAGTTGTCACTGCAAGAGCCAAAGGAGTCATGCCTAGATGAGATCTTTGATATTGGGGAAATGACTTCTGGGAAATGCAAAGGCTCTGCATAGAACACTCCAATTGTTTCCAAGTTCCTAGAGGCAGTGACGTGTGGGAAGAGAAGAGGTACTTAAAGGCTGCTTTGCTTAGAAGCACAGCCTGCTTATTTGTGCCTGCTGGGTAATGAAAGCAGAGAGGAGCCTGTCATCTCTGCCTCCATTTTGTGTTGGTCTTCTTTACATTGGGTCAGACTACTGTTCTCTCTGCAGTGTGAGTCTGTATGATAAATAGTAATACTGAACAAAATGTCTGACATCTCATCTCCCAGCAAGGATGAAGGCATAAAGAGCAACTGAGGCATGTGTTTGCCCTTTGAACGTCTTATCTCCATACCTCAAAGATTCCTGAAGGTCTCCGTTCCTTGCCTAAGCCTATTGTCATTTTGGGTTGCTAATATTCCTTCCCAGGTGGGATGTAAGCAACATCTACCCACTGTCTCAAGGTCCTGATGACAAACAGAAGCATGAGTCCACTCAAGTTCACTCTGCAGGAACAATGAGTTTATTGGGCTTCTTCCCAGAGCATAGGTGAGGGATTACTTACAGGGTTTGGATACTCCTCCTTCAACTGTCTGAGACCAACTGAAAGACTTACCCAGGGGTGAGGGCTGCCACATTCATTGAGACCCTGTGCTAGCTTCCCCAGGGCTCTATATACTCTAGCCCTTTCCCCAGGCCACACACAGTTTCCTAGTGGTAGGGAACAGTTAGATACTCAGAGGAGAAACTTGCTTGGATAACCTTTTGCTGTGAGGTCACAGCTTAGTTTTGCTTGGCTCAGAGAACAGTCACTCATAACACCTTGCATTTTAAGACCATTAGACTGATGGGATGGTCACATCATAATGCTATCATTCCAAGCAGGAGCAATTGTCTCATGGGAACCAAATTGTCTCTTTAAGTGGTCAGGACTTCTTCAGTCCACATTACAGAACCAGAATTGAGATAATTGCTTAGCTATCTATACCTCTTGGTCCCTTGTCCAAATTTTTCCTTACTTTAACTTTATGTTGGTACCCTGAAGTTCTACTTGCAATCACTCAACATATAGCCACATTGCTTTAACTTCCACCTTCTGTTCCATCCTACCACCCTTATGCTTGATTTGTTTGTTGGAATGGGTGACCAAGCCCATCATGAGCTCAAGCTTAAATATCCAGCACTATGCTATAAGCTAGTGGTTCTCAACCTTTTTAATGCTGTGACACTTTAATTCAGTTCCTCATGTTGTGGTGACCTAAACCATAAAATTATTTTCATTGCTACTCATAACTGCAATTTTGCTACTGTTGTGAATCATAATGTAAATATCTGTATTTTTTTATGGTCTTAGGCAACCCCTATGGAAGGGCCATTTAACCCCGCAAGGTGCACAACGCACAAGTTGAGAACCATTATTATAGAGGAACCCTCTCTGCTGCCCTCAGACTAAGATCCAAAGAGACTGCCTGGGTTTGTGAGAGTAAGGACACAGAGGACATATTTCCTTTCCTTTTTCCCTCTCCTAGTCACCAGTTGTAACCATAAGCTAAGATAGGATAATTGAGTCTCATCCTGATTTTCCATAAGCTCACCAAAGGGTTGGGGGGCACAGGATTTTGAAAATGGTGGCATATAGGCCATGTTTGTAGTTTGTTCCAGAGTTGAAAGCTGTATAGTCAGCCAAGCTATTAAAAAGAAAGATATAAGTAAGTAGAAGAAAATAGCCTTGTACAGGACCAAGGAGACATGAGACTCTTCTTAGTGATGTATAGAATTTTGAACCTCTCATGGGTCTCAAAAATTTCTTAGTGAGACACTGGACAGAGAGTTCCTTGAGGGGCAGAGCCCTGTAGTTCCTTCTCTTCTGGAAGATCTGAGCCAGACACAATACTTTTATTTCCCATAAGTCAATTCATGTGACACACCCAGGTGTGGCATTGCTGAGGCCTGTCTTTAAAAGGCAGGGCATCACATGAAAGAGAGTTGCCTCTAATGATTTAAGAAGGTGTGGTAACAAGGTAAATCAGGGAGCAAAGATGCTCGGTATACAAGCCAGCTAACCTGAGTTTGATCCCTGGGACCTGTGTGAAGATAGAAAGTAGAAGAATAGAACTTACTCATCATAGATGTGTTCTGAACCCTACACGTACATGGATTGTAGCACACACACACACACACACACACACACACACACACCCCCATAATAAATATTTTTAAAAAGATTTAAGAACACCAGGCACAAAGGTATTCTTCTCTTTTACACAGTGACAGACTCAGGGATTTGACTGAATGGATGGGGGTGGCAGCAGGGAGACAGCCAGCACACAGCTAGAGCTTGGCCTGGTGCCTCACTTCAATTGCTCACCGCTATACAATCCTGATCAAGTAGCTTAGCCTCTCTAAGCACCAGATTCCTTCAAGATAAAATGTGAATCCTACAGAGGTGTGCCAGCTTACAAATGTAAGTCCAGATTGGGGAAGCTGAGGCAGGAGAATTACTCTGATTTTGATCCCAGCCTGGGCTGGACTAAAAAGTGAATTAGAGGATAGCCTAGGCTACAGTGATATACTGGCATAAAAAATTTGATTATAAAAACCTTCTTCCCTGACTTCTTGAAAGATTGTCTGGTGATCATGGGGCTGGAGAGATTACTTCATGGTTAAAAGCACTTGCTGCTTTTATAGAGGACAGAAATTTGGTTCCTGGTACCCATATCTGGCCACTCGCAACTGTCCATAACTCCAGCTTCTAGGGGATCTGATGCCATCTTCTGGCCTCTGTGAATACTAGCATTCACATGTGCAAATGTTTATATGCATACTTACACATACATATAAACATACACATACATATACAGAAACACATACACTTACACACGAAGACATAATAGGGATATAAATTGTTTTAAAAATATTTCTTAGTGATCAAATTGGAAATTAGAAAATTGCCTCACACATTCTGAAAGAAGGCTTGTTTAAGTGCTAATGTTAATCTAAATTCTCCTTACTTTAGCTACAGCTCTTTCAAATTTCCAGATTGGATAAGACTGGATATTTCTTCTTAGCTATTTCAATAAGAAAAAATGTATTTCCCTACTTAATGTAATTTTACAGGATTTGGAGGAATATGAAAAATTACTATGATAGTATGAAGTGTCTTCAATATGTTTGCCTGACTTCCTCTCGTGTTACTCTTCTGTAACAGTATGTTACAGAAAGTATTCTGTCTGTTTCAAATCTTCCAGTGCAGTACTTTGAGCCAAAGCCCAACAGGAACTAAGTCCTAGACTATATTTAAATTTTATCAGTTTTCATGGATATCATTTTTGAATTTAAGAGGCAAACCAGGGTCATACAAGTATTTAGAAGGAATTGAAATTTAAGGGCAAAAGCCTTGCTAAAACCCATAGGCTAGGCTCAGTCCTATGTCCCAGCATACCAAGAAAAACAATGAGAAACAATAACAAATTAAGAGAGAAGACTGGACCAATGCATTGGAACAGATAAGGGTTTCAGTCACGTTAAGTTCATCTTTGGAGTACTGCTATAAGCTTTGAGATTATTTAGAGGAAACAAAGGACACAAGGTCTGCATAACTAAGCAGTGACATTCAGGGTGTGGATAGGATGACCAGCATCACAGTTCTGACTTAGCTCAGTGGTCTCAAGAAGTTCTCCATGCTTGAAGGGCAAGCTCATTCTTAGGAGACAGAATTATGTCTGTTCTGGGGTGCATCCTGGATATTGTGGATAACTCTACACATCTGCAGGATCAGCCTGCACTTGAGAGTCTGTTGTTCCTGCTGTTCAAGGTGACTCTAGGTTTAGAACACTGGCAAGAGAACTTCAGGCACCTTTTAGGGTCCAGAACAGGACAGTGTAAAGAACTGATGGATGCCTCAGTTACAGTTATCTCTCTACTTAGTCCAGAAAGGGGAATGTGATAAGCTAGGTAGCTTACCATTTCTAGACAGACATTCCTTAAGTAATTAATGTGCCTCTATGCAGAGGTAAGCAGGTAAGTAGTCTCATGCAGAATGAAGGCAGAGATGCCAGGTTTTCATCCTGCCTTTTGTGACCAAGTGAGGAGTCAATGCTCTTTGCCAAGGACTGAGAGTAGGAATGTTGAAGATGATCACAAGGGATCAAAGTGGAAGCAGATGTTCATCCCTTGCTTTCAGATATCAGTAGAGATGAAACTTACATTTTTGTTTAGGTTGGTTAGTAAATGCTACATCTTTTATAAGAGCAGTTAAGGACCTTGGGAAGAGGTTGATTAGAAGCAGCTGGTAAAGCTTCTTCCCTAGGAGAACATCTGCATGAGGCAGAGAGCAATGTCCCTAGAGCAAGATATCGGGCAACCAACTGCCTAATGTGTATCTGGGCTTTAGACTCCATAACAATCCAAGAGTCAAAGATTTCGAAAACACAGGTTGAGACAGAGGCTCACTATGTAGCCCAGGCTGGTCTTGAACTTTTCATCTTCCATCCTCCTATTACCATCTCTAAAGCACTGGAATTACAGGGAAACATCATCATGCCTACTTTACAAATCATTTAATGTGTAGACAACCAGTACTATTGAAAAGTCAGCTTTCTCAAAAAGAGAACTTGGGGCTCAACTTTCAGCGAAAAATATGCAGGTTGAAATTGTACGTCTTAAAAATAGATCTTTGACCTGTGGTTCTTTATGAGGTTGAGAAGTGGGGCTGGGGTGGGGAGCCTTGTCTTAACAGGTTGCTCAGTCCTGCAGGGGCAGGGGCTCTGACTGGTGCCATTCTGTTCCCTCTTGCTTATTCAACGTTTCTTGGCAGCTGAGCTGTAGGGAGCTTAGCTCTCAGGTTAACTTCTCCAAAAGTATTTTGCGGAAACCACAAGCTTCTAGATGATTCTCTGATGGCTTGGGGATCAGAGACCCTCATCATGCTTCCATGACTCCATCTCAGAGCCCTGGCTCAAGATGTTCTAGTGGAATCTCCCTGACTGCTAGCTGGGGGCAGGTTTCCTCACTTTCTGTGACTGCACATTGGGAAAGAGCTGTAGGCGACACCCTCTCAAACAAAGCAGGAGCATCAAAGTTTAGTTTTGTCCCAACAGACACTGTACTAGCAGCAACTCAACTGGTGACATCATGGAGGCAGAAGGTAGAAGACCCAGGTGTGGCAGTGGCAGACTCATGTATGTGGCAAGGACAGAGCCTAGAGCTCCTGCTGTGGAGTCTGCTTTCTTTTATTTTTTTTTTTTTCTTTCTTTTTTTTCTTTTTTTTTCAGGTGAGGTACAATTTCAGATGATCAAATAGTTCATTTCAGTGATTCAGCAAAGAGTGGAAGATGAATTGAAGGAAATATTGGAGATGACATTCATGAATTGAATGGAGAAAAGTTTCCCATTCTCTGAGATTCTATAACTGCATGATTTTTGCTCAAATGACAGGAGCTGAAGTAGGTAATTCATACTCGGGGTGTGTCAGGTTCAACCTTGTTTTGTATAGCTCTGTATAGGAACTAAGAAAAATCTTGTCTATTGAACAGCTCCAGGTGCACACAGTCCATTCCTCTGCCCCCCGGAAGTAGCAGAAACAAAGCTCATTGACTTCGTTAGAGACAGTTAACTGTTCCCATGATCTATCTGTTGTGCAAAATCATGGACAAACTTTTGATTGAATATGGACACTGTTACTCATCCCTAGAGATATTGACGGATAGGGAGAGGATCAATAACATAACTACATACATTTCTCTAAAATATCCTAAGCTTGAAGCTTAGGAGCTATTTTGCTATGTAAATTCCTCCTGTTGCAATGCAATGCCATCTGATCCACCAAAGCTGTAGCCAGACTTTCTGAGGATGGTCCTAAGTCTCTGTCACCTCTAGTCTTCTCACCCTTTACCACTCTGTAGCTGCCCAAAGGCAGAGGCCTGAACCTAAGGGAACTTATGGAATAAGAGGATACTGAGCCTCTGTGTGTCATAGACTGGAAGCTGCTGGGGCTGCAGTATTGAGACAACACCAGAGCAGTAAAGGGCTTAGCTGTGCTCTACTCTTGACATTGTTTAATGCAGACCAGAGAAAATGCACTGAGTTAAAGGCTCATATTCCTCAAGGTAAAACCAATATGGTTTGTCTAATACATGTTAGCTTTTTAAGATGATGGACCAGGGTGGGCTGTGTGTGTTATTTCCCTCACTTAAATAAGTCTTCTGATGGACCTAATCATTCTGCCTGTGTGATCTGGGAAGGACTAGATGTAGATTTTCAATTTTTATTTAAGAAAACATCTTTACAGTCATGTAAATTAAAGTGTAGAGAACTACATGCATTAATTTGAGAGACTGGGGGGGAAAAACCAGCTTGATACATCAATTCTGGCAAGTTGTAAATCCAAAGTTAAAGATCTTTTTGGAAAAATACAGAAAACCCATTTAAGAAGGTTCTTTGGGTGTCAAAGTATTCAAATACATGTTCCTGATATGTTTCCAGGAGCTTTGTTTCAAAAAGGGATGTGTACAGACTCAATACTTAGCTCTAATAATTTGAGGAAGCACTTTTTTTTTTTTTGGTTTTAACAGTTCATAAGATTAGCAATCACCTCACCAAAACTAAGATTATGTTTTTCTTTTGTGTGTTTGTCTTTTCAGATGTTATTCCATATTTTATTAATATTCATTGTAGCAAAGGTATGCACTGTCATCCAAGGCTCTGTGAATTGCCATCACAGAGCAAGTTCTGTGACTACTCTGGTCCTTGTGACCTCCGTCACCTATGAGGACATCCACAGCTGGCAGAGTCACTTCCTGCAGCTCCAGCTCTGAGGCTCAAGAATCAGGAACAGGTGTAGAGGTTCAGAGTTTCTGAACTAATCCCAGGGGACTTTTCTCACCACCGTGAGAACACAGCTCATAGTGCTGTACAACATGGTATCTAGAAAGCTCAGTATTTGTTACTTACTTGCTCTAAAATCCAAACTCTGCACCTTCCCCACAATTCTATCTGCCACATCAGGGTCTTCTTATGGGTCACTGCTAGATGGGCTTTCTTCATTCTTCCTCTTCCGAGCCTAGGAAGAACTAGGTATTTCAGGGTGATTGAAGAGGTCTAACATCCTTCATTTTCTCATGTTTTTTTCCTGACTTGTGGGTCTATCCCAACAACTGCTCAGTCTGGGACAGGAGGGAGCCAAAAATGCTTCAAGGTATTAGAAGGTATGGTCTGGTGCCTTCTACAGATTACCAACACATGCCATTTGTGGGTGGTAGAGACATAATATTGCCTGTGAATTGGAGGCATTGAGTTATAGCTTTGCCCATGCCAGCTTGGTAGGTATCATCAGTAAAATGGTTGTGCCAACAACAGCCATTCACTCAATAAACACATTATTGGGTCTATGTCCCAGATATGGAGAGACCACTGTAAAAGGAGGATTTTTATCTCATGCTTCACACAAACACATTACAGTGTACTCCTTGGTCCAGTCACTCACCAATACACACTTATCTAATGATTCACACACATACACACACAGATACACACACACACAACACACACACACCACACACACACACACACACACACACACACAGAGAGAGAGAGAGAGAGAGAGAGAGAGAGAGAGAGAGAGAGAAAGAGAATTACACATTTACATCCACCTAGTGACTCTTTACATGTTTTATATACATCCTGACAAATACATTCAACATAAACTCATTAATATGGTCACACTCAAACAACCACACACCATTAATGCATATTTAGAAACACTCCTATTCACTCATATACATCTCTTATGAATATGCTCATACCCTTACGCACATCTTTAATAAAACACCCATGATCATGCTCCTGCTCACTCTTTCTCTTCCCTGTTTCCAGAGTCTCTGGGGAAGCTGTGGTCAGAACAACAGATAAGCACACACATTTTCATGGCCTCAGGTGAATCAGGGCCCACGTTCTAGAGGTGATACACCATCTACAGGGCTGCCGAGGGTGTAGTAGAGATTTGGTGTAAAAATAGACTCTCGAGTTTTCCTTCGGGATTTGTTTTCCAGCTGCAGCCATGTTTCAAGATGGGTGTACTTTTGCAGATTGTGATGGTATCTTTGGAAGGAAGAAAGGCCTTTCTTCCTCATTCCTGATGGAGTGAAGAGGAACTTTTGAAAGAGGCTGGGAAAGCTGCAGAAAACGAGGGCAGCAAGGGTGTTTTACTGGAACTGAGGGTTTTCTTTGAGTCTTTGGGTCTCGAAGCATGTGGAGTCCCATTGTTGCTCTATCCAGGGAATGAATGAGCAGAGGGAGGCCTTTCTTAGCTGGTCATGACTATGATGGTCAAGCACAGAGACTCTGGGTCTATTTTCTCCTCAGTGGGGACATGGAAGAAGATATCCATATTAAGAAGTATAGGGAGGGGAGAGTTTTCTGTTTAGAACTAATTTGGACAAGGCTTTTTGGCAGCTTGGACTTTTGAGTGGGAGGTAAGTGACCTCTCCCTTCCTTGTGGGGGAGGTGGGGAGGGTGCATGCTGTTGGTTACAGGACATTTTATTTGAAATGTAAGATGGGGTTGGGCCACCAGGGTGATGGTGAACAGGACACCTGTGTCTTGAATGTCAGCTGGTCTCTGAATGGGAAGAAGGGAGCCAGACTGTAAGGTGATTATTGTCTTGTGAATAGGTGAGCCATTGCAGGATCTCAAGGCCAGGGACTGGCAAGCTAGCTAGACAGTATATACTTCTATATATTTAGAGTTGTTGGGTCCCATGTCTCTGAGTAGATATGAGGGTGAGGTTGGTAGAAAGCCTAAAGTCACTCCCTCTTCCTCTTGATGTGCTCACCTCCTGCCTTAGCCAAGGGAGAAGAAAAGTCTTGCCAAAAGCCACCTATGTGGAAAGTTTCATACAAGTGAACCAGTAAGTGACCTTTATGCCCACTTCACAGAGGACAAGATTGAGACCTGGAGTCTCTCTGGGTTCTCGCAGCTACGCAAAGCAGCTGGAACTCAAGCACAATCTTTGCTTTTTGATGAACTCTACTCTGACCAGTGATGATCAACACAGAGAGGAAAAGACCTAGCTGGAGTCCATGCGTGTGCTGTTAGTTCCTCTCAAAGGCTATCTCCTCAGCTGTACTAGCACATGAACCTTCTGTTTCCCCTCAGTGAGGAAGGTGGAAGCTTAACACTGTCTTGAATTTCTGTTATGAGTCACAGACTCACTGAGGTGCTCTGAGGAGATCGTCTTATTTTGGCATCCCAGAGATTCTTTGACTTCATAAAACTGAGGTTTGCTAACCTTAGGCAATTTGTTCTGGATCAAGCATTGGTAATAGGGCAAGGCTCCTAAAATCTTGTGCTCTTTCCACAAGGCTCATGTTTCTGCTGTGACACTATCCCTGACCTCTCTTGCCAGGGAGCAACAACTTTCTCCTTGGCTCCCTGAAGCTTCTTTATGTACTTACTCTTGAGACTTTGGGGTTTCTGACACAGCATTTAGGGACTGTCATGGTGGAGCCTGACCTGGGAGGCTAGGCTGTGTTGAGTGCAAACAATTTAGCAGTTCTAAGTCCTGTGACCTTCGTCTGGACACACTTCGAGGGTGTCTGTAGAGTAGATGAGAGCTTGTCCCTAGTCAGTCGGCTGAAGTTTCATACCGTTATCTTTGTCAGCTGTCCAGCTGTCAGTGGCAAGCCAAGACAGGAGCCATCAGCTCTAAGCATCCAAACTAGATATTCAGCTGCTTGGAGACCTCATTAACCAGTGTTTTCAGAAAATGTTAGATTCTGTGAGCTGCAGGTACACCCAGCAAGCCGTGGCTTGAGGAGAAGGTAGGACCCTCTGTATGAAGCACTGGTCTTTTATCTCTTGTACAAGGCTGTTTGGCTCCTCTAAATGCCAAAGAAGCAGTATGAATTAATCATCCACACATTCATTGGATATCCAAAGGTATTCAGAGATCCTGGATCATATTTTTTACAGGCACCCAGGGGCTTGTAGCCTGCATTTGGTGTTGCACTCATAGGGATTGGAGCAAGGCCCCCCATGAGATCCCAAAGGCCACTCAGACGGGTTGTCCTGGCGGCAACAGCACAGGGGACTTGAGTAGGAATAAAGAGAGAGATGCGAAGTCATTAACATGTGAATGTCAATCAGTAGGGACATAGTTGGGCCTCAAGAACCAAGACTAGGTTCACTGTCTACAGCTCTCATCCAGACAGTATGAGTCACCATCTTTGTTTCATGAGTGCAAAGGATCAAGTGCAATCTTATATGCTAAGGCACTAGGCTGCATTGTGCTGGCAGGAGGTCTTTTCAAGTGTCTAAGGTTTAGATAAACCCCTTTACCCACATGATGGGACTATCACCTTTAAAACAACAAAAGGAGAGAAGAGTTCCCTCTCCATGCTGAGTGAAGGCACAGTGAGAACAGTCACCTGCATGTCAGGCAGAATAAGGAGGGTGATATTTTGATCCTGGACTTCTTGGCTCCTTGAACTGTGAGAAATGAGTTTATTGTGTGAGTCAACCAATAGATGGCAGTTTGTTAGAACCCCCAGAACAGATTAAGCCAATGTATATGGATACTGAACCTGGAGAATAAAAGGTCACAAAGCAGGCTGCTTGTGAGTTCTTGGTCCTTGAGTGTTGTAGCCTGGAAGTCCTGGCTCAGTGCTTGCCTGACATTTGTTTTTGTTTGTTCCTTCTTTCTCCTTATTTTAGTAATAAGTTTCAGCCTGCAATATGTTGGCTTTCAGCAACTTTCAGGAAGAATACTAAATTGACTGAGAGACGGGGAGTTAAGACTTGATGGTGGTGAGTGGGGACCTGAGCTGCTCCTGTGAAAAGCTTAGATTAGCTTGCTTTGGTGACAGTTTCTCAATAGAGCTGAGGTGCCTGGTCAGGAGCCCCGGCTCTCCACTAGTGCAGTGGTATCAGCCTTCTTGTGCCACTGACCTGCAATTATGTGTGTGCCCACCAGGGGATCTGCTCTCTCCCAGTGTGTCTTGTTTTATGATAGCAATCTTTGAATTAATTAATTAATTAACATATCAATTTTATATAAATACATTTATTTTCCTTCTTTTCTCTTCCTTCCTTCCTTCCTTCCTTCCTTCCTTCCTTCCTTCCTTCTTTCTTTCTTTCTTTCTTCTTTCTTTCTTTCTTTCTTCTTTCTTTCTTTCTTTCTTCTTTCTATCTTAGGACTACAGATTCCCCTCCCTCCTCTCCTCCTAGTCCCTCTTGCACATTGCTCCTCTGTCTCCACCCTACCCACTCCTGCTCAGTTTCTTTTCAGTAAAGGGCAAGCTTCCCATGAATATCAACCATCCATGGTATATCTAGTTTCAGTAAGAATAGGTACCTCCTCTTGTATTGAAGCTGGATGAGGCAATCCAGTAGGAGGAAAGGATCCCTAAAGCAGGCAAAAGAGTCAGAGATAGCACCTGCTCCCACTGTTAGGAGTCCCACAAGCAGACTAGCTACACAAGGACCCAGAGGCTGGATAGCCCAGGGACCCAGAATAGAAAATGATTTCTAATGTTATTCTGCTATACACATAGATTGGTATCTAGCCCAGCTGTCATCAGATAGGCTTCTGATGAAACCCAGGAACTGATGGAAACAGTGTAGAGACCCACAGCCAAACATAAGGCACAGTTTGGGGGAGTCTTGCAGAAGAGGAGGATTGTAGGTACAAGAAGGGTCAAGTGGAAGGATTCTGGAGCCAGAGGGGTCAAGGACATCATAAAGATACTCTACAGAATCAACCAACCCTGGTTCATAGTGATTCACAGAGACTGAACTGACAACCTGTGACAAGTGTACCTTTTTACTTTGCACTTTTTTCAGGTATTGGTTCTGGTTTGGGGACAATATTTGTATATAACCAACATAGGCTCCCTCACTCTTTAAATAGGAACTAGATGACATAGGATGTCTGCCACCAGGCAAGATCTGTGCAGTCAAGGCTGTACTGCATTGCTTAGAGCAGTGGTTCTCAACTTTCCTAATGCTGTTGTTGTACCTCGTTTGTGAGCCCCAATCGACCACCCTGGAGCTGATTACGATGTAATCGCACTAGGATCTCTACTTCTAGCTTCAGCTTGGTCTTACTTCCTACTGACCCAGATGCAGCAAGATGGGTTTGTGAAGCAGTCCCAAGCCCTCAATGGGACAAGGTTTTATAGGAAATGGTGAGCAAGTGAGGGGATTTCTAGCTTGCAGATGTCTAATTGTATAACTATTGTAAGCGGTCAGGTAGGTGCTCTGAAGCAAAACCGTGGAAATCACAGTCTGAAAGTACATCTTAAACAATTAGACTAATCTTTGATTAACTGTTGTTAGGAAATAGCTAGGGAGTAAATCTGGAGTATGGGCCAAGAACAAGCCATGGGGTTCTTCCTGGTACTTGGGTGTTTCTTAGGCTCAACTATAGGTCAATTTCTCAATCTCTCTCTCTCTCTCTCTTCTCTCTCTCTCTCTCTCTCTCTCTCTCTCTCTCTCTCTCTCCTCTCTCTGTCTCTTTCATAAGATGGAGGTTGTCCCACGATGGAGTTGGTTTGGCATCTCATTGTGACCTTTTAATACAGTTTCTCATGCTGTGTTGACCCCCAATAAGAGAAGTATTTCATTGCTAGTTCATAACTGTAATTTATTGTTATAAATCATAAGTATCTGATAGTCGGGATATCTGATATATGACCCCTATAAGGGGTTCTGACCCACGGGTTGCAAACTGCTGATTAAAAGAATCATTACTACAAGACACCTGCACATGTTCAGTGAAGATAAGTTTTTTTTTCTTTAAAATATTTTACTTTAATTTATTTTTTAGACAGTCTCTCTATGTAATCCAGGCTACCTTCAAACTCTGAGTTCTCCTGCTTCAACTTTCTAAGTTCTAGGATTACAAGTGTTTATACCACTCCTGGCTTGTTAGACAATTTCTAACCAAAGACCAAATCCATGTAAGTGGAACTTGTAGAAATTGGGGACCAACTATGCTTTCCTACATTAGTCATAGAAGTGGTGAGGCATCAGAGGCCACCGAGAGGTTGTTCTTGTCTTCAACATAATGGAACTGGAGACTATAAGGCTGTCTGCCATGGACAGGGTGAGTACCTGAGGGAAAGCAGAAGGAAGGATGGTCACAGGTAAGGTATGACCCTAGAGACAAAGATGGTTGGCAGACCAACTTCTTTTTTTTTTTTTTTTTTTTGGTTTTTCAAGACAGGGTTTCTCTGTGTAGCCCTGGCTGTCCTGGAACTCACTCTGTAGACCAGGCTGACCTTAAACTCAGAAATCTGCCTGCCTCTGCCTCCCAAGTGGCATGTGCCACCACCGCCCTGTGACAGACCAACTTCTGAAGACCCTATTCTCTGTGAACCCTCTAATACTTATTCTTACAATGGCCTCTGCCTCCAGTGAATCTGTGGAGGCTGCCCTGTGGCTGTGGTGGGGAAATCTATCCTCAGGGAGCCATAGAATCACACTGGGATCAAGCTGAACCTGAGGCCTTGTCCAGCTGCATCCTCCTACCTGCTGCTTTCTCTTTGGTAAAATAAACATCGTAATTTCCACATCTCTTCAAGTGTACAGAGCATCATAATGTTATAGTCTACAGTACCACCATGGCGTCATTTTCTCTGCTGCCCCCAAAATCCCCCAAGGATGGAGAAGCAGGTGGGCAGCCATGGACTTGAGCTGGTAAGGATCTGGCAAACACTTTGTTGTTGTTTCTCTGAGTTTTGTTCTCTGAAACCAGTCAAAGGAAATATATGTTGTGCTTGGTGGAATTTTACAAAGAGGACTTGGGGTAGATACAGGGATCCAGTTCTGTGCTTGCTTGCAAATGTCAACCACACACTAGATTTCTTCATGATGTGTTAGGATGAACAAATCATTCTCTCTGTGTGAACAAGAAGAAATGCTTCAGGCAGAAGATTAAGCTATTCAGACTCTGGGATCAGAAGGAGGCACAGGCCAGGCCAGCAGGGAATGGCTTTTCTTTGCATCCTGAGAACAAAGGCTGCTAGCCCGCCTGAAAAGGCGATGAACAACACACCCAGCTTGTGACTGCTCAGCCCATTTTCTCCTTTTCTTTACCCTGGGGGTGTCCAAGTACTGACTCCAGCATGAGGAGGGCCAGAGAGCAGCCACAAGGACAATCAAGACCAACATAACAGTGCGAACTTCAGCTTTCAACTTCATGCTTGTATGGCATGCTAATGATATGCTTTAATGTTTATGTGGCTCATCATGATGGACTGTCACATCTTCAAGTGCAGTACCAAAGCCCTGGACCACTTGCTTTTTGCATCTAATGCTCTTCCCTCTCTCCATACCCAGCCATACTTGTTAAAGGAGAAAGGAAGGCTGAATTTGAGGTCAAGCAGGGTGAACTGTGCTTAGCGAAGTGTGTCATCCCATACAATTGGGACCCTGATCCACCTAGCTTTGGTTCAACTCCCATAATGGCATTGCTGCCACTGACAGTGTTGTAAATGACAGTCTGAGCTCAGCTCAGGCTGGAATAAGAAGGATGGACAAAAAGTTTACACTTGACATTTCTGCAGAAGTGTCTCTTGCCTAATCTCCCCCTATCTCTGGCAAATGGGGCAACAAGCTCCCTATTATGCTATACCTGTAACACACATCAAGGCTTGCACACCACTGCACTCACCCTGCAGCTACTCGTTCTCTTTAAAATGAGCAGAGCTTTCTCCACTGTTTTGTTATCTTCTCTATCCCCAAAGAGGTAGCAATGACAGCTTTGTACTCTCCCAAATGCCACTGGCTATTCTCTCTCTACTACACAAGAGGAAGCCATGTGGCAGTTTTATATTCCATATAAACCTTTTCCCCATCCATAGAGTGGTCCAGTTTGGAGGTTTCCCTGTGTCCTCACTTACAATCTACTTAACTCTGGATTCAGATCATATGATTTATAGAAGTCCAATTTACTATCCATTGCACAGCAAGGCCTCATATAATCCATACATCGTGTTTTTCAAAAAGAAAACTTCATCTATGACCTATTCCCTGTAAGGAGGACCACATGAGGAAATGATGGAAGAACATTTCTCCCGATTGGAAACCATTGGCTAGGTGGGGGTAGGGTAGCTACTCAGAAAATGACCACACTGACACCTACAGATTGGAAGCTGCTCTAGGTAACTGCAACTCCCTTCCTTCCATCTGGTCTGGCCAGCCAATTCAGCATTGTCCTGCCTTGAAGGACAGGCTCCCTCCCTAAGCAACCTTCTCCCCACCCTCACACCCACCCCACCACACCCATGCCAGCTGTTGAGTGGACCAGTTTGCAAATATCTAAGAATGATGGTATCAGATGCTCCAGAGCAGTGCTCAGACAAAAAGCCACTGGCTCCACAGATGTTTCTAGATACATGGAAGAAGAGGAAAGTATCACTGAGAGTCTCTAGGCCTGAGAAGAGTGTAATGGGTATTCTGGAGGATGTAAGGGCCAAAGTTCTCAGAAATACCGTTACCTCTTTCCATTGGAAAGGGCCAATGTGGCTCAGAGAACTATGGGTTCAGGAGCTCTTAGGCTCAGGGCTAAAGCATAAAACAACCTAATACCTTCACACATCTTGATGTCTTCCTAAGGTGTGAAAAGGAGAAGTTACAGAGTGACTGGCTAGTCTCCTGTCTGGGGAATCTCTTTAACACACCTTTCCAGGGCTGAGAGTAAGATGTGACTATTCAAAGCCTGGATGTCCCAGGCTGTGACAAACACTGTGCCATGCTGGTTTCTCTCCTCCAAAAGATCATAGTTTGCTTAAGGTGGTGGTGTGACATTGATTATATCCCAAGAACCCCAGAGGGTTGTTATATCATAGATCTGGGTGAAACTCTGAACTGAGGTGTGCTCCTGGCATCTGTATCTTTCTTACCCATTGGAGAACATTCTGACTCTACTAGATCAGGAAGTGTTGAATGGTGTGCAAGGACAGGGTCAGGTGACCTTCTGCTGGTCTGCAGCTCCTTGAGGGTCAGCAGTATGGAGAGTCTGTAGCATTCAGGTCTCTCTCTTGAGTAGACCTACTTTTTTTTTTAAACCCCTCAGGGATGTTGATTTTGAAGAACACTGGATATGTACCCTCACTCAAGGTAAGAAGAGGCAGAAACAAGAGTTAGAAGATGCCATTTACTCTTACCCCCAGGTACCAGGGGCAGAGCCTTTCAAAGAGAGAAAGTAAAAATCTCTTGGATGAGAAATAGTGAGTGGCCTTCACAGTGATTGACTGGGAGTAGACTCAGGAGAGAAGTGGGGCATAGGAGAGTAGCAGAGAACCAGCTCACCTGTGACTCATTTCCCCTTCATAAGTCCAGCGACTAGGTAAGATGCTTGGGATAAGAGTTGGTGTCCTCATTCCTCAGTCTCCTTCTTCTCATTGGTCTTAGAAAAGTGCAGTCCATTAGCATTTTCTGTGAGGATGGACATGGTCTATGTGTTGGATGTCTTGTTTACCATCACTAGCCTGTGTAGACACGGGACACTGAAAACATGGCTTAGTGGGCTGAGAGGCTATGCTGTGTTCTTAAATTTAACTAATTGTAATAAATTTAAATACCACAATGGATAGTACCAAGACACATTGGGCAGTACAGATCTAGTCTCTTTCTTTAGAGTAGAATATGGAGGAAACACTAGAATAGTTAGTTCTGTGGCCTTTTTACTTAGTGAGATGATTTAAATACAAATTTCCCCCACAGGCTCAGTGTTTAGATACTTGGTTCTCACTCTTGGTGCTGTTTAGGGAGGTTTAGGAGAAGCTTTAGAGAACAATTAGTGGCTTTCGGTCTAAGAGTGCATAGCCTGGCTCTGTGTCTAGCATCATTTCTTCTTTTGCATTTGCTACTGGAATATGATCTCTCGTTCCTGCCTCTTGCCTCTCAGTCACAGTGGACTCCCATTTCTCTGGAACCATAAGCCCAAATCAATTCTTTCTTCTATCAGCAGTCATGCATTCTTCACTGCAACAGAAAACTAAGTACTACACTCTGTTCAGATCAGCCAGGCCTACCTCACCCTGGCCATAGACACTCTTACTTTCAGAAATTGCTTTAACTCCATACTGCCTCAGTTTTTCTCCATGTGCATGAAGAGATGCTGAGCTCTGACAGACACAGAAGTGTAAATACCTGAATAAACATCACTTAGATCAAAACACAGACATGACTGGAATCTTAACAGCTACTTGTACTTTCTATCATAGCCTCTATTTACGACATAACTCCTACTTTGACTTTCTAACGAATGATGATACATTCAGGGCTGGATTGAGCATCAGTTTTAGGGTACATCCTAGAATGTATGAGGCCCTGGGTTGTTCTATGAATCCCTACAAAACAAAATAACCCCAAACACACACATGAACAAACAAACAACAACTCATAGTTTGGCTCCTGTTTGGAATTAATATAATAAATCATATATTTGGGGCAATATTCCACCTTGGTTATTCCTTCAATATTCTGCTTGTTAGGTTTGTCTACACTGTTATGTGTAATTACAGTTTGTTCATTCTTGTTTCAATTCCTGTGGTTTGTGAATAATTATACTTTGTTTTCTAGATTTTCTGTTGATGTGTATCTGGGAAGTTTCTGGTCAGAGGTGTATGGATGACGTTTCTATAAGTCTTTGCTTACCTCTTCTGGAGAGGAGCCATGCCGGCTGCCGACACAGCAGAGAAGTTACACCAAGGGCAAAGAGATGGTCTTGAGAAGGGAGGGTTAGGAGAAGCAAGATGACAGCTACGAATCTGTCCTTGTGCTTTAGAACTCTCTCCAGGTCTATGAATATGCATGCAGAAGGTATGCAAATGCGTGCTTTCATAAATGCTGCCAAATAATTTCGCAAAATGGCTTTGCTAATTTACACATTCATCAGTAGCATGTGAAGGATCTGGCTGTTCCATTAAACAGCACTGCGTATTTTTGATAATTTTAATTTTAGCAATTCTGAAGCATATATAGATTTAACATATTTTGGGTGCAATTATATATACTCATATATCCATGGTGATGGTATTGGTCAGGGTTTTCAGAGACAGAGAACAAATAGGAAGTGTGAACTATTATGTATCTGTATCTGTTTTTGTATCATCTGTATCTGTATCTATTTGTATCTGTGTCTAAATCTGTATCTGTGTTTGTGTCTGTGAGGGAGAGAGAAGGAGAAAAGAGAAGAGAGGGGAGAGAGACAGAGACAACAGCAGAGACAGAGACAGACAGAGTGAGACAGAGAGACTTAATGGCACTGACATGTATTTGTTAGAACCTCAGACTTGTTTTCCTCTTATAGAATTCAACTTATTGGGCGGGGCTCAGTCATAGTTTGGAAGCTGTTCTACTTTAAACTTTCTGATTTGAACATTAATATCACTAAATCCCTTCACAGGGATATCGAGACTGGTACCAACGAAATCACCTGGGTGACGTGTGAGGCAAGCTCATCCATAAGTTGTACTATCACAATAGAGATGGAGCATCCTGTCATAGAGGAGGAGTCATTAAGATGTCATTTATTCCCTTCTTACATGGCTGTTACTTTTCTGCTTGATTTTGTGTGTTTTTTTTTTTTTAAATTTTTTCTAACTCTTTGGAGACGATGTATTTTCAGTATAGTGTATTTGAAAGATGCATATGTTTCTAGACACTGTCTTCATTCTGTTGGGTAGTTTTTGAATAGAATTTTAAAATGTAAAATAATCACAATTTCATGATTGTGGATTTTTAATTTTTTTCCTGTAATACTTATACTACAAATTCACAAATATCCTAAGTTATACCTCAAAGTCTGTGTTCTTCACTTTGACAATTTTACCTACAATTCAGTTTGGAAAAATCCACCTCTTTAACCCTCCCAGTAGACCTATGTTATCGGCTATTGTTGTTGCCTTTGGATGCCTCTTAGCACTTGCAGTTAAGACCCTATTGCTGAAAACAAAACGCATATTGCACACAGGAGTGGAAGGATTCAAGTTGAAACTGACCTGGAAGCCTCCTCCCATAGGACTAGCTCTCAGATCATATGAAGTTACTGTGTAAGGTGCTAAGGTAGAAAAGAAATTAAATGTCCTACCCATATATAAAGACTGTCAAGAACAACAAATGACCGGTACAGATATATCCATGGATGCAATAATGGTACTTAATAACCCAAGGGCAAACAATAGCCATTTAATTATACTTAATCCTGATGAATAGGAGGGAGTTCAGGTCTTGTACTGTAAACCTAGACACCCACCAATGCCTGGTGAGGTCATGGACCTGAGAGGAGAACTTGTTAATGCCATAGCCTAAATCAGTATAATTCCCAACTGTATTATAAATATCTATCATCATATCCACAGATAAGTGTAGCTCTCCCCATCAAAGATTCCCCTTTCTTTCAGCAGAGAGATCATCATAGAAATTCACAACTAGTAAAAATTGAGGAAACCACGGACTATGGGGTATCTACACTCAATTTATGCATCAACAACTCTCCACCTAAGGCTCAGAGAACATTGTGGAAGAGACGGCAGAAAGATCGAAAGATCCAGAGGACTAGATGTCTGATGCAGGATAATGTCTTCTAGATATGACAGGAAAGATGCATTCAGGATATGTCAACAATATAGTTGCTTAAGTAACACCTGCACAGCACAATGATGTCACCAGAAGACATGACAGAGTCAATGAAGAAATCTCATAAGTCCTCATCCCTAGATGAAGAGCTACAGATAATGGCTGCTAAGAGAAGGGGAATCAATCTTCTCCAAGGATGGTCCCCTGATAGGTACCCATTTGCAAGTGGTTATACTTAAACACATACACATAAAGCAACACTAAATGAACTCATCAGGTTGCATTTGCATATACATATATACATACACACATATGGACCAATAATAATTAAAAAAAAATCATGACTTTGAGGTAGGGAAGGGCATGGAAGGAGTTCGAGTTTGGAGAGTGTGAAGTGGAAATGATTTAAATAAGGTATTCATGCAATAAATTATTACTAATGAATATATAATAAGCATTAAAAATAATTGAAGATGACTTCTCTGTATTTTATGAAAAAGTATGTTTTTGGAGAAAATGACCAGTAGTACCACACGGCTGGGAAGAGAAATTAGTGATTATTGATGTAATTCCTTTTTTAAAAGATCTATTTTATATAGTATGTGTGTCTCTCTCTGTGTGTGTGCTTGCGTGCACCTGCACATATAGTTGAGATACCTGTACTTGAAAGGACAGCAGAGTGTGTTGGATCACCTAGATGGAGATGCAGGTGGTTGTGAGCTACCCAACATGAATGCTAGTCCTCTGTAAGAGCAACACATGCTTTTGATGCTCAGCCGTCTCTCTCCAGCTCCAATGTAGTTATTTTTATTTACATTATTCCATTTAGATTTAAATTTTTATTATATTTGCCTTTCATCCATTAAGAGAATGGATCTCTAAAGAAACTTTTAATAATTTCATGAGAATTTTATGCCATGGAATAAATTCACACATAGTTAATTTCTTTATTGGACAATAGCTTTAAGATCTATATAGTTCCTTTTGCATTTGTGATATTGGACACTTATTTACATGCTATGTTTCCTTTATGCGTCTAGTGTTCACACTTATCTTGGTCATCTCATGCTTATTTTCCTAGTCTTGACTCACTTTTTATCCTTTGAAAATGGGCTTAAAATTGATTTTTATGCTTTTTTAAAAATGTATTTAAAATACAAAAATTTATGGTGATATTTTTCTTATATTGTTCTCTTAGCTATACTTCATAACTGATATGTAATACCTTCATTTCCATCTACTTCATAATTTCAGTCTTTTCTTGTGCTATGTGTCATTTAGAACTATCTACATTTTTCTGCCATTCGATGCATTTGGTTATCTTTCACTATTCAATTCTTTCTTCAGGCTCTTTTCTTGTCTTCTAGCAAACTCTCAGCATCTAGAAGTAGGGGTGTAACTTGTCATCCTGCCTTCTTCTTCTCCAAGAGTTCTGATTTAGCGATTTTGCCTGGGAGTAGGCTAAGTGGTAAAATAGCTCATTTCTTCCCCAGGGAACTGAGCTCAATTCCACAGCAAAGAGACAGAAAGCCTCAAGGCCTCCTGGTGAAAGGCAGCAGGAAGAAGGAGCTTTGATCACTTACTGAGGAAACAGCCTGACTGTGGACCAGTCAGTGTGTGAAGGAGAGCAATGGAGCAAGAATCCTCTGGGCATGAGGAGTGGGGTGAAGGTGGAGGTGAGGGGTGCAGAACTAGCATCAAAGACTGACTTCAGGAACTCTTTCAAAATGACTGTGATTTGATTAGTTTACAAAGCAGTGGGTAAGTAAGCTAGCAGAAGAGGACAATGTGTTTGTGGGTGATTCGGGGAAATTAGTGAAGTTTAACAGTCAGCTGTGGTTGAGCTTTGGGTAAGAGGCAGAGAGAGGAAGAGGGAGAAGGAGGAAGAGTAAGCAGAAGTGAGCCCTTTTCTCCTAATGTCACTGTAGTCTCAGGGTGAGTTCCATCACGCCTGACCTTCTATCTCCTGAATGCCATGAAGAAAGGCTTGAAATCATCCAGGGAAACCACTCACAGTCCAAAGAAATAAAACAAAGGAAACTTCAGACTAGGAGTTGGACTCCCAGTAATGCTAGTCTTCAAAAATGATAAAAAATAAATTATGCTTTAAGAAGCAAAACTTAAAAGACTTGGTACTTGACAAACTCCCATGAAACACCCACCAAAGAATGATATTATGGGTGAAAGGATACTATTCAGGATGCTAATTCACATCTACATTAAATTCAGAGAACAAATGTAAAGATGATGACATAAATAAACACACACACAGACACAGTACACAGCTCTGAACAGTGTATGTGGTTCCATTCATTCTTTTTATCGTTAATTTCAAAACCATTTGTGCCAAAGACTCATTTTACTAGAATCAAGGGTGAAATGATTCTCCATGATAAAAAGAATGCTTTGGCACTTGTGTTTCAAAATAAGCATTTTTGAAAATACAGAACAATTCCTAGATAGAAACACTATCCATATCAATGCCAGAAGAAACAGTCTGAAGAGACATTTAACGAGGGAGTAGACTGAAGCAGAAGTCATCGTTGTCCTCTCATTATCACCATCACCATCACCATCACCAGTATCATAACTATCATCATCATCACCAGCATCATCATCCCTATCACCATCATCACCACCATCATAGTGTACATACAAAAATCCCATGCCCAAATGTCTGGCTACTACTTAAATCTACAAACATTAAAATAAGGATTGTTACCAATTTTCAGATTTTCCTTTAACAAACAGAAGCAAACAGAATAGTTTACAACTTGTGGCCAACAGGAATTTGTCCCAGGTCTGCAAGGTTCACCTATGTCTCCAAACTAGATAAGGGATAAAAACCTAAATCAGATGATCATCTCAATATATTATAAAAAGTACATGAAAAAATGATCACCTTTCATTGTTAAAAACCCCACAGTAAACAAATAAAAACACTAAACTAGAAGTACATGGTGCTTCCTTAACCCATAAAGGGCACAAGCCAAAAGCAAGCAATAGCAAAGCTGCATAAAGAAACGAGCAAAACCCCACAGCAACACTGAGAGGAGTGGGTGATACAGAAGGCCAATCGCTAAAGTCATGCGATTTTTATGATGTAGTTAAAATGTCTGAGAATTGATTTGAGCTATGAGTTTGCATTATTCTGAGTGAAGACACTGGATACTTTAAATGGGTGATTATGTGGAATAAAAGCTGTTTATAAAGAAAGAATATTATTTTGATAGTATTTACTGTCTGATTTTGTCTAGCATGTGTGTGCATGTGTATGAGCGAACGTATAATGTAATATGAGTAATGTAATCTGAGTGTAATATGTGAGTGTGGGTGAATGAGCATGTGTGAGAGCAAGTGGATGTATCTCAGTGTGACGTGTCTCTGTGTGACGTGTCTCAGTGTGACGTGTCTCTGTGTGACGTGTTTCAGTGTGATGTGTCTCAGTGTGAGGTGTCTCAGTGTGATGTGTCTTTGTGTGATGTGTCTCTGTGTGATGTGTCTCTGTGTGATGTGTCTCTGTGTGATGTGTCTCTGTGTGATGTGTCTCTGTGTGATGTGTCTCTGTGTGATGTGTCTCAGTGTGAGGTGTCTCAGTGTGATGTGTCTTTGTGTGATGTATCTCAGTGTGACATGTCTTTGTGTGATGTGTCTCTGTGTGATGTGTCTCTGTGTGATGTGTCTCTGTGTGATGTGTCTCTGTGTGATGTGTCTCTGTGTGACGTGTCTCTGTGTGACGTGTCTTTGTGTGATGTATCTCAGTGTGACATGTCTTTGTGTGATGTGTCTCTGTGTGACGTGTCTTTGTGTGATGTGTCTCTGTGTGATGTGTCTCTGTGTGACATGTCTTTGTGTGATGTGTCTCTGTGTGATGTGTCTCAGTGTGATGTGTCTCTGTGTGATGTGTCTCTGTGTGACGTGTCTCAGTGTGATGTGTCTCTGTGTGACGTGTCTCAGTGTGATGTGTCTCTGTGTGATGTGTCTCTGTGTGACGTGTCTCAGTGTGATGTGTCTCTGTGTGCTGTGTTTCAGTGTGATGTGTCTCTGTGTGATGTGTCTCAGTGTGATGTGTCTCTGTGTGATGTGTGGTTTGTGTGTGACTTCGTGTAAGTGTATTTGTGAGTGTGAATGTGTGATGTGTGTGAGGGCATATGTATGTGTTTGAAGTGTGTGTGTCTCTTGCGTTCCTCTGGCTTTTATTTTCTCCTTGTCTTTAACTGCTCCAGTGTGCATTTTACAAATAAAGTTGCCTCTTGTGTTTTCCTAAACTACTCTGATGTGGTGTGTCAAGTGATGGACTATTCCAGTTACAATTAATCCAATTACTAATGTACTCAGGTTTAATTCTGCCATCTTAACATTTTCTCCAACATATCTCCATCATTCATATTTCTATTTTTCCTACTTCCCTCCTCTTTTTCTGGGGTGAAATAATAATCTCAATTTGTTTCCATTATTGACATTTTAGTTCCATTTTATCACTCCAGTAGGTGAGTTTACATATTCTAATAAAATTGAATTTAGTGCCTTATGTCTTCCTTGCAACTCAAGAAGTCACCAGAGTTTTCTTTTGTATTTACTGTTTTCCCCTGCTTGCTATTTTACCATACTTTTTCTGTTCATATATCAAGGCCTTGTAAGTCAGTATCAGAATAGCTACCTTTAGCATTTTAATAGTTAAAATTTCATATCTAGCAATGTATTTAGCATTACTCTTACTCTCTCCCACAATTATGTGTGCCTATCTGGGACTTTTACTTTTTTTCCATTTGAAACATTTTCTAAAGTTTCCTTCAAAAGGATACTTCAGTGACAAAGCCCAGTTCTTTTTGCCAGGGAGTGTCTCCATTTTCCTCTCATTTTGCAGACTGTACCTGCAGAGCACCCACTTTTATTTGTAGCCCTTTAACTCAGCAGTTCCTTTGTCTCTGGGCTTTCACACTTTCCTTTCAATGTTGTCCTTTATTCTTGAGCTATTATTACTGCTATTCTTCTAAAAGCAATGCGCACCCTGTTGCCTTGGAGATCTGAGCACCCATGGATCTTGTATCCACTTGCAGTTGCTCACATAGATGTCTTTGCATTTTTCCTGCTTCCATTTTGCTAACCTTCTTGACTCTGTAGAGATCTTCTGTCAGTGTTTTAATGTTCTTGATAGTAAGTGTTTCAAGACTTTTCTTTTTTTATTTCTTAGGAGAAAAAACATCTCAAAGTTTCATGGGAAGGGATGGGAGAAGTTAAGGGGGTGAGTATATTCAAAATACATTGTATGAAATTCTGAAAGAATTAATAGAATGTTAATTTTTTCCTTCCTTTCAGTTTTTAATTTTCATTTTCAGAATTTCAATTATCCACATATTAAATCCTTTCACTACAAGTCAGTATGTCAACTGTTACCTTAAACTTAACTTCTAAACTTGAGTTGAAAAAATTCAGTTGCTAAAGAATCCTTTGTCTAACCTGATTTTATATATATATATATATATATATGCCTCTTTTTTTCCTTAGTCCCTCCCTTCTTTCCTCTCTTCTCTCCTCTCCTCTTCTCTTCTCTTCTCTTCTCTTCTCTTCTCTTCTCTTCTCTTCTCTTCTCTTCTCTTCTCTCTCTTCTCTTCCTCTTCTCTTCTCTCCTCTCCTCTCCTCTCCTCTCCTTCCTCTCCTCCTCCTCTCCCCTCTCCTCTCCTCCCTCTCCTCTCCTCTCCCCTTCTCTCCCCTCCCCTCCCCTTCTCTCAACTCCCCCCTCCCCTCCCTTCCCCCCTCCCCTCCCCTCCCCTCCCCTCCTCTCCTCTCCTCTCCTCTCCTCTCCCTTCCCCTCCTCCCTCCCCTCCCCTTTCCTTTTCCTTTCTGTTTTAGACTGGGTCTCATTATGTAGACCAGGCTAGCCTTGATCTCAGAGAGAGCTGTCCATCCTTCTTGCCTCAGTCCTGAGATAAAAGGCTAAGTGTCATTCGTGTCCACTCTTTTTTAATTAATTAATTAATTAATTAGTTAATTAATTATAATCCAAATAAACCATTTCCCCCATATTGAATTTTGTTTGTAGTGTTTCATATTAGTGACAGAAACCCTAACTAAGACAATGTTGGCACCAGGATTGTGGGGTATTTTTGTGACAGACATGACCATGTTGCTTTGAGGAGGATTTTGAAAGGACTTTGGAACATTTGCAAGAAAAGCCATTGGGTGTTCAATATTTGGTGAGCTATTCTGTGGAAGTTTGCAAGATAAGGATGTTAGGAGCAAAACAGAAGATAGAGGCCTGGATTGTGAGCTTGGAAATTAGTGGTGATTAAGAGACCAGCAATTTTGAGATGAAATCTTCCAGAGAGTATTTCCTGAGAGACAGCACACAGAAGCTGTGTTTCAGAGGTGGCCAATGTTGAACCTCAGGTTGGTAGGTGAACTTGAACTTGGTAGTGTAAGAGTCACCCAGGTGGTTCTGGTTTTGGAGGAATGGAGCTGAGGCTTGGCACTCTAAATGCCTAGCAGAGGCCATTGGTGAAGGTGCCGCCTTCATGGCAGTTGAAGGTCCAGGATTAAAGGAATCATGCAGAGAAGTTGGGGCTTGGCTAATGAAGAGAGTCTATGAGAGGGCTCCACTGGTGAAAGGGTAGCCCAATTGCAGCAGATGACTCCAAGATTTTGAAGATGCCAGTGCCATGGGATGAACACAGAGAATAGCAACCTCTGTGGAGTGGAGCCTGCCAGAACCTAGAAGACTTGTGTGTCGCTGAAGTGGAGCCAAAGAAGTGATCCACGCTCCTCGGAGGAACACAGAAAATCATAAGTGAATCCCAGCTACTGGACATTTTGTTATTTATACACTTGGAGTCTGGTTTTGCTATGTTCAGGTTATGACTGTGCCCTAATTCTGTTCTTTCCTATTGTAGTGAGAAAGAATTTACTTTTTTTTTTTTAAATTATTTTATAGGAGCCCACAGTTGAGATACTGAATGCTTAAAGAGATTTTAGTTTTTAAAGAGACTCTGGATTTTTAAAGAGATTGAATCATAAAGTGTTTGAGTTTGTAAAGACTGAGACATTTTAAGTTTGTAAAATATTTTATATTGTGGTGTCAATATTAATGAGTAATCTTGGGGATGAACAAGAAAGGAAAGGTTGTGGCTAAACAATGATTTTTTGTGTGTCAAACTGACAACAAGTCAATTTTGCTTGGTAGTTTGTGTGAATTTGACACAAGCTGTAATCATCTGAGAGGAGGCAATCTCATGTCTCCGTGAGATCCAGTTGTAAAGCATTTTCTTAATAGGTAATTGAGGGGGAAGGGCCCAGTCCACTGTGGGTGAGGCCATCCCTGAGCCGGTGGTCTTGGGTTCTAAAAGAAAGTAGGCTGAGCAAGTCATGAGGATCAAACCAGTAAGCAGCACTCCTGCCTAGCCTCTGCACCAGCTCCTGCCTCCAGATTCCTGCTCCGATTGAGTCCCTGTCCTGACTTCCTTTAATGATGAGCAATAATATAGATGTGTAAGCCAAATGAACACTTTCCTCCCTAGCTTGCTTTTGGTCATAGTGTTTCATCCAGCAACTACAGGTTACTACCTGACTGAGATAAAGGAAGTACAACTCTAGGGCTAAGAACAGAAATGTGACTGTCCATAGACTTTTCCATAAGCCATTCCTGTGGGTGTTGTCCATAACTCTGGGTCATCCAGAATCCCTTTCAGGAGAGCCCTGTAAAGGGAAGGGCTCCAGAACTTTTCTGGTGCTGCAGAGATATCTAGCTTTGACTTACTTCCTGGTGTGAGAAGGTGTGTCCCAACCTCTACTTTCTCTTTGAGTATGGGTTTTGAATAGATGTGGGGGAACCTGCTTGACCTTCTACATCCCTTGCCCTCTGTGGCTTTCCTTTCCAGAAATCTCTTAAGGCATCAGCATGATCCTAAAACCATGCTGTTTCACTACTGTGTGCATCAAGTATAAACACAGATTCTGGAAGATAAGGAAGGAAAGCTATCTCTTAACCCCCGACATGTGCTGTGGCCTCAGTCTGCTGGAGGATAAAAAGGTTTCTTCTTCCTGCTGCAAACAAACAAACAACAAACAAACAGGGTCAGGGACAAGCTTAGGAAAGCTGGTTCCTTGATGCATTGGTTCTTTTCTTCTAAAATCCTGTTATGTAGCACATGGTGGTGTTGGAATGGAGTTTCCATGAACTTTGAGTTTACACAGGAGGCAGAAAATAATGTCATCTATTAGCCTAGATACACAGTGTCTCTTGAAATTCCCCCTGAAACGCTCAGTCTCATGAAAAAGTATTATAATCTAAGCCTATTTAAAACGGGTCTTAGACCACGCCACATATTTTCTTTGCTCACTGATTTATATTTGTAAACACATCTATGAATTATATAAACTTTGTTAGGTTTCTGAATTATAGGAAGAACTCTGTTCGACCCATAGGAGCAAGAGCCTTCCCTCTAATTCATGAGTGTGCCATCTTTAGAACTGAAAGATTAGCACACAACAGGGCTAAGTGAAACACTCTGACCTGGAGTATCAGAGCACTCCCAGAATGGACAACACTTTAAAGGAAGGCATGGAAGGCATCTGAGTAGCCATTAGGACATGCAGGCAAGGTGGTGGAAGTTTGTACAAAAGATTTTATGTGATATTACTGTTCAAATCAGAGGACCAGCTACCAAACTGTGGATAGGCCTCACCCAACCAGTTCCAAAAAATATATGTCAATTCTATTAAATTTCTCTCTCTTCCTTTCTTCCTTTCCTCTCTCCTCACAGAGACACAGACAGAGATGATAGAAAGATAATACATACACAGATTATGTCACACATCCTATTAGTTCTCTGTCCCTGAAACCCCCTGACCAATGTCATCAACATGGATATATGAGCATATATAATTGTCTAATCCAGGGGACAGTGGAAATGTCAGTGTCCGTGAGAACTCACACCATTTACAGTTACAGGAGATGGGATGTGAATCATCTAGTCTGTTAAACTGTTAAGATGAAAGATTAAGGCACAGTGGGGACAGGTCGCTGCCTCAAGGGTCACATGACAAATGCAGCTTAACCTGGGAGGAGGGATGCTGGAGTGTAGGTGGGTGGCAGATTCAGGGAAGGTTCATCTAGCTCCTGCTCACAGTATGCCCATACACCCTGCAGGGAAGACAGAATGGCTGAGGACAGTCACACGGTGTGTGGAGTCCAGCTGCCATGGACTGAGACAGGGATGGGTAGGAGAGAGGAGGCCACATCAATGCCTTTAGCAGGTGTTTTCTGATTCTGGCTGTAAAAAGGAAATGTATGTTGTCTGCACTCAGACACAGGCTCAGGAGCAACCTGCCTGTGACACAGTCAGGTGTCCAGGCAGCACTTGGAGCTGCAACTGAAGCCACTCATGGAGCCTGGAGTGTGGGGAACGTGAGAGTCTTGTCCGGTTCCAACTGAGCTGTTAGGAAATGAGTGTTCACCAAAGGCAGCACCACTGTGCACAGCTGCGAGCATAATAGTAGCCCTTACACTTCCATGGGCCCAGGAGGCTTTAGGCCAAGAACAAAATGTCCACAACTGGATGTCAGGACAGGGGGTTGGCAGGTGTCCTGAGGCCTCTAATGAAGTGGGAAGGTGGCTTCTAAGTAGTTGGCAAGTCTTGAACAACTTGGACAGAGGGATTAAACAGGCACAGCAGCTGCTGCCAGAGGGGAGGAAGGGAGCAGAGTACAGGTAGGAAGGTGAGCACTTCTCTACAGCGCTGGTGATGATTTCAGGGTAAATTTCCTCCCGTGATTGTATTTTATTTCAGAGCCATTAAGATAATATTGCTATTCTTTCCATGTCAGCGATATCGCTACCTTATTTGCATATTCTGTGAATTCCTTTACTCTGTGAAGACACGGTTCTGCGTCCCTAAGTGATGTTTTGAAAGGGATGGGCGCAGAGCCAACTGCCAAGGTCAGGCTGTCAACTTTATTCCTGCCTCTGGGCTGACCAGCCTCTCTCAGGGCTGGAGCTCTTTCCTGAAGTGGAGGGGGTGGCGAATTTGTGCTCCACAGGCTGGGGCCCTAGAAACCACATCACTCACCTTCTGGGAGGAAGGATGTTTTCTTGCCTAATATCCTGTGACCCAGGAGCTGAGGGCAGACAGGCTATAACAACATTCAGGGTGGTGCCACCAGAGCAAAGACAGGACCCAAAGTCTCTAGCATGTGCTGGACAATCTTGTCCTGTACCAATGTGGAGGCTGGTCCTGGAATGACATAGGTCATCTGGAGACTAGAAGCTGTTCTTGCCTCACACCTCATCACCTTTATTTATTGCTATGTTCCCTTTGTGCTCTGAGTTACCAGTAAGTGAAGCAAGAGGCACAATATCCCTTTCCAATATGGTTCTTGTGCACTCTCCTGAGGTTTCCTTAATCCGTGTGTATACCATTGTCTTTCTAAGCTTTTGGGTTTTTTTGTTTGTTTGTTTTTTGTTTGTTTTGTTGTTGTTGTTGTTGTTTTTTTTTTTTTTTTTTTTTTTTTAAAGAAGCTGGTCATGGAAACAGGAGAGGGAGGACTGTAGTCACCTATATCCTCAGAGCTGACTAAATGACCTGGAAGCCAAGAGGCCTCCTCCAAGGTCCCACTTAGCTCTCTGGGAAGCATATGCTCAATGTGTACTGATTTGTCTTTGGAATTTCTGGTTTTGCAGAAATTAAACAAAATCATAATCATGCGGGGTCCAGAGAAGGGATGCCCCACTCCTCTTGGTGTTCTGCTCTGAAAGGAAACCTTTCAAAGCTTGGTAATCACCTGGGAGCAATGACTTGATAAGTGTGGCCACAAACGTGATGCTGGCCTTTGTAGCTTTGCCTCAGCTGGGTTCCCCTAACCCCTAATGTGAGGGGAATCATGTGCTGTGAATTTCTGTCTCTGCTTCTTTCATTTTGCTTCACATTTTAAGGCTAAATTTTGTAGTTTTGACTGAATTTCTATATTTTTCGCTGGTAAATAGTATTCCTAGGGGGCAGTAGCATATATTTTGTACTTTTATTTAAAGGAAGCAAAGAATTTTAAAGTAGCTTTAAGACTTAAAAGTTAGCCGGGCGGTGGTGGCGCACGCCTTTAATCCCAGCACTTGGGAGGCAGAGGCAGGCGGATTTCTGAGTTCGAGGCCAGCCTGGTCTACAGAGTGAGTTCCAGGACAGCCAGGGCTATACAGAGAAACCCTGTCTCGAAAAAACAAACAAACAAAAAAAAAAAAAAAAAAAAGACTTAAAAGTTGAAAACATACAGATAATTTCCATCCAAGTCTTTAAAGCACTGACACACTGCACCAGTTTCATAATTTTGTCACATCTAATGGATTAATATCAATACATTATTCTTAGTTAAAATTTATACTTGTTCAAATTTTGCTGGGTTTTACCTAGCAGCCTTTGCAGTTACAAAATCCCATTCCAAATTCCGCATAGCTGTCAGTCAACATACCTCCTTAAGATCACTTATCTGTGATGGCTTGTCACCGTCCATTACCTTGGATGACTTTGCTTTCAGTGGCATTTGTCACCAGGATGAAATCATGTCAGATTTCTACAGTACAGAGTTGCTCATTCTCTCTTTCTGTACTGGACTCTGTGGAAGAGAAATTTTAGATTGCAGAGAGTCCCCACCCATACCCCCCATTTAAGGGCATAGAAAATCATAAATGTTCAGAATCACTGTATGTGGTATGTTTATCTCTTTCCCCTTAATTGTTTAAAACCTTATAGACATTGGAGTATGTAATGTCCCATGGTTTTGAAAGAATGTATACTGTTAGGTATCCACATTTCAACATTATGAAAAAATAATTTTGTTGTCCCCAAATTCATGATGGTATGCATCTACATTTTGGTATCTAAGTAGTCTCACTTCTCTGAAAAGTCTCCAATGCTTCATACATCCTCATCCTCATTACTAGTATGTGGAGGGTAGCAGCTGATCTGTTTGCCGACTTAGCCTTGTGAGTGTTTTCCCAGGGTGGCAAATATAACAGTGTCCTATCATGGGAAATATTTCCAAGATCCTTGGAATATTTGGATAGGTTATATTCCATTGGAGAATATATATAGGTTGCATATATTTTGTACTTTTATTTAAAGGAAGCAATGAATTTAAAAACCCATTGGACGTTATATAGGGATATTAGATCTAAATATAAGTGTGGAATTTATAGGTCTTCTAAAATAATGTATAATGTACTTGTGACCCTAGAATTAAGGAAATGTTTACTAGAAAAGACAAAGATAATGATAACAAAACAAAAAAGTTAAATGTAGACTTCATTTTATAAAATACATTTTTTCTCAAATGTGTTACTAAAAATAAACAGGCAAGGGCAAGTGTAACAGGTACATATGTGAGATTCATCTTTCATATACAAGTCAACAAATAGATGAAAACATACCAATAAAATGGTTGAAAAGTCAACCATTTCATAAAATAAAATGAATGAATATTCACAAGGAAATACAATAATGAACAGCATCATTATTTACTGAAGCATTCTATACAAAACTCTGATGAGGTAACAACTTGAATAAAGTAATAAATCATTGAAATAAAGAGGTCTTGATGATGCAAATTGGTACCATGCATAAGGGGCTGACAAGAACTTCCATATGTAGCAGAGAAAATGTAGAATGATGTGTGTGTGTGGTGTGTGTGTGTGTCTGTAGCACATGCATGTGTATATGCACGTTCATATGTTTGGGGATGCATAGAAGAGTATTGTGTCTACATGTGTGTAGAGTCCAGAGGTTGGCTTTGGGTGTTTTCTTTAATTGAATCACTTTACCTACTCTACTGATACAGATTTCCCACAAAACCTGAAGCCATGCTTCTGACATCTTAGCTAGCTGACTTGCTCCAGAGACTCAGTCTCATTCTTCTGAGTGGTGGGATTACATGCATTTCATGGAGGTCCTAGGGATCCAAATTTTGGTCTTCGTGCTTGTGATATGGCAAGTGCTTTGGCTACTGAGCAATTCCCCACCTCTAAAACATTCATTTTGTTAAATAACTGAAAACATTTTATGAAGTCAAACTTTCATATGACTAAGTAATTCTAAATATTTAGAAAACAAACTCCTAAGTGTTCACAAAAAGGAATTGTGCAAGAGTTCTTACATAAGTTTATTTAACCCTTTAAAATGATCCAAATAGTCAGCTGAAGAACCAATAGCCAAACCACGGTATACTCCAGTATCAGAATGTTACTGATCAATAAAAAGAAATAGACTATGCATAAAGTGCATAACCATGTCTCTGAAGCATTTATTCATAGTGAAATGAACTGAACTGTATGGAGTACATCCCTTAGCTCTATTTATACAAAATGAAAGAAGCAAAACTCAGAATAGGTTGCTGGTCAGGGTGGACAAACTTCCTGGGGTGATGGAAATGTCATGTCTTAACACTGTTTTGATGAGCTATACAACAATCAAAATTCATATAATACTTAAGCTAAATATGGTCTAATATATGAGCCACCTGCTGTTAAATGATGAGTTTTACCTGATGCTAGCCATTTAGGTTTTTGTGACTCAGATGGAGTGGCAGGGTGGGTAATTACCACTGGCATGGCTTAATTGTTTCCTTCCATGATGCTGCCTGGGCCACTGTTAGCTGACAGGGGCTGGATCTGATCTAAATCATTCAGAAGTGCCTTCAGACACAATCAGTTGTCATCTCTCAAAATAATGAATCCGTCAGCCTGGAGAATCCCAGAAGGTTCTGACAGAATCTTCCTCTTGAATTTCATCTCTAACCTTTCCCTACCCTTGATTCTTTTCAAATCTGACAGTTTTCCTCATTAGCCTCACATACAACACCAAGCCAGAGAGAAAGAGAAACCAAAGAACCATGGCCGGATCTGTTATAAAACCGAAGATAGGATATGACCCCCTGCGAGCACAGAAAACAAGACTGCAAACAAGTGAATCACAAGAGAGAAGAGAACTCAGAGATAGGAGGGCAGAAAAAGAGAAATGAAGAGAAAGCAGAGATTGCATGGGATGGGAAGGGGGAGAGAAAAGAGATAAAAGCAGATTTAAGATGGGGTGGGGAGGGAAGAAGAAAGAATCTTGGGTCATAGAGGAAATAAACAGGGACAGAGAAAGTTCTCATTTGGAAACTGATTGAAGTAAAGATAGGAGATTCTAACCTTGCATAGTATTTCTTGCTACCAAGGAAGTTCGATTGCAGGAGGGAGGCCTTAATGTCAGATTTAGCTTGAATTATTGAGTCTGTATTCTGAGCATGCAGTGTCTTCTGCAATGGACCTAACCCTCAAACCTTGAGAGACAACCAATAACTAAATCTATAATCATCGTCTCAGCAGTCACTTGAACTATCCTAACCAACCATTCAAAAGAAACATTCTTGTGCCTGGTACCAAGTTTTTTGTTAGTCTGTGGTTCATGTGGGGAGCAGTTTCAGATCAAGTGGTTTAATGTGTGTGTGTGTGTGTGTGTGTGTGTGTGTGTGTGTGTAATTTTTGGCAAATATAAAATACTATGATTCCTCAAGGCTTTATCAAACACTATTGATATTATTTGTCCCTCTGCCTTCTGTATTGACCTCTTTCCTTCCTCCCCAGGTGAAGCCATTCCCTATTTTTCCATTTCTACTTCATCTTACTATTTTCGTTCTCATTTCCGCCACATATTTTGCTCTCATTTCTCCAACCCCGTAATTCCTTTATACTTTCCTACTTACTGTGGAGATACTGTGCTGTATTCTCACATCTGAAGATTTGGATCTGGAGACTGCAGATGAGAGAGAAGATGTGACATTTATCTTTGTGGTTCTTGGTTATCTCATTCAAAATAATCTTTACGAGGTCTATCCACTTACCTGCAGTCTATTATATCAGTTTTCTTTACAGACAAATAATACTCCATTGTATAAATGCATTACATTTCCATTAATCATTCATCTGTTGGAAGACAATTAGGTTGTTTCCATTTCCCTACTATTGTTAAAAGGGCATCTAGAAGCACGGCTGAGTAGGATTTCCTGAAGATTCTCCATACTTAGCTCTAGAGTGAATGCACCCATTTTTATTCCCACCAGCAGTGCAGCAGGGTTCCTCTCTCTCCACCTCTCCTGCATTTGTTGTCAGTTGTTTTGATCTTAGCTATTCTGATGGGAGTAGGATGAAATTAAATGCAAATTTTAATTTGCATTTCCCCAAGTGCTAAGGATGATGAACAAGTTTGGAGGTGTTTCTCAGCCATCTTTATTTCTTCTATGGAGAACCCTCTGTTTGGATCTTCTAAGCCATTCCTACGTTGTTTCTCTCCTTGACTTTGTTTTTTTCAGTTCTTTGCATATTCTGGATGTAATCATCTGCCAGATGGCTAGCTAGCAAATATTCTCCCGATTCTGACGGTTTCTTCTTCACTTGTCCCATTATTTCCTTAGCTGTACAGCAGCTTTTAGTTTCACTTTTATAGTTGCCCACTCTGAGCATTATATTCTGGGCAAATGGAGTCCTGTTCAGAAAACTTTTTTTTTTTTTTGGTAGGGTACTGCCCATGTTTTATTACAGGAGTTTTAATGTTTCAGGTTTTGAACTGAGGTCTTCAATCCACATGTATCTAATTTTCCCTACAGTGATAGATAAGGGTTTAATTTCATTCTTCGGTTATGGGAACATTCAGTTTTACCAGGAATATTTGTTGAAGATGCTGGTTTTTTTTTTCCTACAGTATATTGTTTTTGCCTCTTTGTCATATATCAGATGGCTGTAGTTATTAGTATTTTTGCTTTGACCTTCTATTTTATTCCATTGGTTCATATGTCTGTTTTTGTGCCAGTACCTTATTGCTTTTATTAATTTATCTCTATAAAATATCTTGAAGTCTTTCAAGGAACGTAAACAATTAAACAGCCATACCAGTAGCAATATCTATGAGCCATGACAATGACCAACATGATAAGATATCCACAAAAGTGCCATGAGTGACACGCCTATATCACTGGTGACCAACAGTTCTCAAATTTGACTTAAGACCCATTCAACAGGAGAACATCTGATACTAGAAATATAAATATGGTACCAGAAATAAAACCAGGTTTCCAAGGCTAGTAAGGACATGTAGATTAGAAAAAAATTCTACAACCAATTTGTTAGACCGGCATAATTCCTTACTGAATTCTAAATCTCATCCTAATACCTACAGATAAATGTTTTACCACTCCTACACACACACACACACACACACACACACACACACACACACACACACAAACCCTAGCCTTCCTTGCTGGGCCTGCTGGGCAATCCAACTACAGGGAGGTCTGCCATGCCCCTCTCCTCCTGCCCCCATTTCCTGGGCTACAGCTCTGCCTGAATCCATGGCAGAGTGCTACTTCCAGGAAGAGCCAGGTGAGATCACTAAGCCCTAAACACCTACCTTCTGGGTCCCCAGCAAGCCCAGCATTCACAAGGTCTGCCTTGTTCCCTCTGCATTCTATCTTTTGGTCCACACCTCTAACCACAATCCCAGATACCTGCAACCATCAGCAACAAAGGGTAAGACCCTCTTACCCTAATTCCCTGCCAGCCTGGACAAACCCAGAAGGGATGAGCTCTTCCCTGCACCATCTGCATTCCATTTCCCAGGCAGCAACTCCTCCTACATGCCTGGAGGACTGCTTCCCAGGACAAACAGAGCCTATAATCATCAAGAACACCAGCTCTACTGCCTGCATCCCTGGAGTACTGCCCCCACCAGGGACAACCGAAAGCCTGAGGACATCAAGGACTATCAGCTTTACTACCTGCATCTCTGGAAGCCTGCTGCCACTGGGGACAGCCAGCTTTACCTGTAGCCTCAAAGACCTCCTTATATCATGGATTACCAATCTTATAAACACTAGGGACAACAATATGGCTAAAGGATGGTATAAGGACACAAGCAACAAAAACCAGTGCAACATGGCACCAGCAGAAGAACCCAGCTATCCTACTAAACAAGCCTGGGATAACTTAATGCATCTGAATTGGAAGAAAATGACCTTAAATATAATCTTATGAAGATGATAGAGGATTTTAAAGAGGAAATGAATAAATCCCTTAAATAAATATAGGAAAATACATCAAACTGGTGATAAAAATAAATAAAACTGTTCACGACCCCAAAATGGAAATAGAAGCAATAAAAACAAAAACAACAAAAAACACACAATCTGAGGCAATCTTGAAGATGGAATACTTAGAAAAGAGAACAGGAATAAAGGCACAGGTATCACCAACAGAATACAAGAGGTGGAAGAAAGAATCTCAGATATAGAAGATACTAGAGAAGAAATTGATATGTCTGTCAAAGAAAATGTTACACCTTAAAAGTTTATAATAAAAAACGTGCAGGAAATTACACTATAAAAAGACCAAACCTCAGCATAATAGGAATACAAAAAAAGAAAAGACTCCCAACTCAAAGGCCTAGGGAAAAAAAAAAAAAGATGGCCATAAACAGACAAGAAGCTTGCAGAGCACTAAATAGATTGGACCAGAAAGAAAATCTTCCCACCACATAATAATCAGACACTAAATGTACAGAAGAAAGAAAAAATATTAAAAGCAGCAAGGGATAATTTCCAAGTAACATATAACGTCAGATCTATTAGAATTATACCTGGCTTCTTAACAGAGACTTTAAAAGCTAGAAGGGTCTGGTCTGATATCTTATAGTACCTAAGAGATCAAAGATGCTAGTCCAGATTACTATACCCAACAAAATGTTCAATAACTACAAATGGAGAAAACAAGAAATTCCATGACAAAACCAATTTTTAAATATATCTTTCCATTAATCTAGCCCTACAGAGGATACCACAAAACAAACAAACAAACACCTCCAAAAGAAGGAAGGTAACTGCACCCAAGAAAACACAATAAACAATTTCACACCATTGGTAATTAATATCTCTCAACATCAATGATCTCAATTTCCCAATAAAAGTACATAGGCTATCAGAGTGGATGTAAAACAGGATTCTTCATTCTGCAGCATACAAGAACATACCTCAGCAACAAAGGTAGATATTACCTCAGAGTACAGGGCTGGAAAAGGGTTCTCCAAGTGAATGGACTCAAGACTAATGGTGGAGTAGCCATTCTAATATTTAATAAAATAGACTTTCAACAAAAAGTAATCAAAAGATATGCAGAAGGACACTTCATACTCATCAAAGGAAAAATCTTCCAAGATGACATCTCAATCCTGAACATCTATGCCCCAAATGCAAGGACACCTACATTTGTAAAAGAAACATTACTAAAGCTAAGTCACACATTCAAGCCCCCCTCATTAATAAAGGGAGACTGTAACACCCCATAAATTGTTAGGTCATCAAGACAGAAACTAAACAAAAAAATAATGAAAATAACAAAGGTTATGAATGATATGGACCTAATAAATATCTACAGAACAATTTACCTAAACAAAAGGATTATACCTTCTTCTCAGCACATCATGGAACCTTCTCCCAAACTGACCATATACTCATTAACAAAGCAAGCCTAAATAAATACAAGAAAGTTGAAATAACTCCTTTCCTATCAGACCTTCATGGATTAAAACTGGACTTCAACAGCAACAGAAACAACAGAAAGCATTTATGCTCATGAATACTGAACAACTCTCTATTCCCTGGAAGAGGGGAGAAATAGAGAAATTAAAGGCTTTCTAGAATTCAATGAAAGTGAAGGTACAACATACCCAAACTTATGGGACACAATGAAAACAGTGGTAAAAAGAAAGTTCATAGCCTTCATAAAGTGTCTTCATAAAGAAGTTAAATTTCACATACCAGAAATTTAAACATAGCCCTAAAACCTCTAGAAAAAAAGAAGCAAACATATCCAAGAGGCGTATAAGACAGGAAATAATCAAACTCAGGGCTGAAATAAATCAGTTAGAAACAAAAAGAAGAATACAAAGAATCAATAAAATCAAGAGATGGTTCTTTGAGAAAATCCACATGATAGACAAACTCTTAGTCAAATTAACTAAAAGGCAGAGAGATAGTACCCAAATTAACAAAATCAGAAATATGAAGGGAGATGTAACAATGGACAATGAGGAAATTTAAACAATCATTAGGTCTTACTTCCAAAGCCTGTTTTTCACCCAATTGGAAAATGTGAATGAGATGAATGATTTTCTAGACAGATAACACTTACCAAAGTTAAATCAAGATCAGGTAAACTATCTAAATAGTCCTATAACCCCTAAGGAAATAGGAGTAGTCATTGAAAGTCTCCCAATCAAAAACAAAACAAAACAAAAACAAACAAACAAACAAACAAAAAAATCCTCTCAGGGTCAGATGGTTTTAGCAGAGAATTCTACCAGACTTAGAGAGAAAACTTAATACCAATTCTCTTCAAACTATTACACAAAATAGAAAGAAGGAACTTTGCCGAACTTGTTCTATGAAGCCACAGTAATCCTGATGCCTAAACCACACAAAGACTCAACAAAGAGAATTTCAAACCAATCGCTCTTATGAACATTGATGCAAAAAAAAAAAAAAATCAATAAAATACTCCCAAACCAAATTCAGAACATGTCAATGACATCATCCACCATGATCAAGTAGGCTACATCCCAGGTATACAAGGGTTGTTTAATATACAAAAATCCACCAATATAACCCACCATATAATAAAACTGAAAGAAAAAATAACCAGATAATTATTTCATTAGATGCTGAAAAGCCTTTGAAAAAATCCAACACCCTTTTATATTAAAAGACTTGAAGAGATCAGAGATACATGGCACATAAATACACATAATCAAAGCAATATACAGTGAACCAACAGCCAACAACAAATGAATGGAAAGAAATTTAAAGCAATTTCACTAAAACCAGGGATAAGACAAGGCTGCCCTCTCTCTCCCTATCTAGTGTCAGAAGTTGTAAAGATCTCCCAAGCTCATGGAACAGTTGGATTAATATTGTGAAAATGGCCATCTTACCAAAAGCAATCTACAGATTCAATATAATACCCATCAAAATTCCAACAGAAATCTTTACAAACCTTGAAATAGAAATTCTCAACATCACATGGACAAAACAAAAACCCTACAATTAAAGAACTTCAGGAGGTATCACCATTCCTGACTTCAACCTTTACTACAGAGTAATAGTAATAAAAACTGCATTGTATTGGTATAGAAACAGACATGTTGATCAATGGAATTGAATGGAAGACCCAGAAATAAACCCATAAAGCTACAGACACTTGATTTTTGACAACAAAGCCAAAACCATATAATGGAAAATGGAGAGCATGTTCAACAGATGGTGCTGGCAAAACTGTATGTCTGCATGTAGAAGAGTGCAAATTGATTCACATTTATCACTGCACAAAATTCAAGTCCAAGTGGATCAAAGACCTCAACGTAAAACCAGATACAGTGAATCTAATAGAACGGAAAGTAGGGAATAGCCTTAAACTCATTAGTATATGAGACAACTTCCTTAACAACACTGATAGGGCAGATACTAGATCAACAATTCATAAATGGGACCTCATGAAACTGAAATGCTTCTGTAAGGCAAAGGGTACCATCAATAGGACAAAATGACAACCTACAGACAAAAAAAAAAAAAAAAAAAAAAAAAACCCATCTTCATCAACCACCTTCACCTGACAGAGGGCTAATAACCAAAATATATAAAGAGCTCAAGAAGTTAGACACCATAATCAAAGTAGCCCAATTAAAAAATGGGGTGCAGAGCTAAGCAGAGAATTCTTTTTTTTTTTAAGCTTGAAGAGCAGCTCTCCGTATACTTGATTTATTAACATTTAAGTAGTCTGTGTCCCAAGATTTACTTATAGAAGCATATAATATTTGACTATTATTGATCTTAGTGAAGGTAAGATGATATCTTTTTTTCCCTTTTTTTGTATTTTTTTATTGGAAATTTTATTTATATTTCAGTTGTTCTCCCCTTACCCCATTTCCCCCCCTCCCTCCCAGGAACTCCCTATCACATCTCCCCTCCTCCTGTTTCTATGAGGGTGTACCCTCACCTACCCCACCCCCGCACCTCAACATCCCACTCTTAAATTGCCCCCACCCACACGACATCCAGCCTTCATGGAACCAAGCATCTCTTCTCCCACCTATGACACATTGGAGCCATGGGTCCCTCCCTAAGCGCTCCCAGGCTTGTGGTTTAGACCCTGGGGGCTCTGGTTGGTTGGTATTGTTGTTCTCCTCATGGGGTCACAAATCCTTTCAGCTCATTCAGTCTTCACTCTAACTCCTCTATTGGGAACACCATGATCAGTTTAATGGTTAGCTGTGAGCATCTGCCTCTGAATATGTCAGACTCTTGCAGACCTCTAAGGAGACAGCTATATCAGGCTCCTGTCAGCATGTACTTCCTGACATCCACATCAACGTCTACCTTTGGTGACTGCACTTGGGATGGATACCCAGGTGGGCTGGTATGCAGACAGCCTCTCCTTCAGTTTCTGTCCTGCACATTGTATCCATATTTGCTCCCTTGAGTATTTTGTTACTTCTTCTAAGAAGGACTGAAGCCCCCCCGCCACCTTGGTCTTCATTCTTCATGAGCTTTATGTGGTCTATGAGTTGAATCTTGGGTATTTCAAGCTTCTGGGCTAAAATCCAATAATCAGTGAGTGAATACCATGTGTGTTCTTTTGTGATTGGGTTACTTCACTCAGGATGATTTTTTCTAGTTCCATCCATTTACATAAGAATTTATCGAATTCATTATTTTTAATAGCTGAGTAATATTCCATTGTGTAAATGTACCACATTTTTTGTATCCATTCCTCTGTTGAAGGGCATCTGGGTTCTTTCCAACTTCTGGCTATTATAAATAAAGCTGCTATGAACATAGTGGAGCATATGTCCTTGTTATGTGTTAGAGCATCTTCTGGGTATATGCCCAGGAGTGGTATAGCTGGGTCCTCAGGTAGTGATATATCCAATTTTCTGAGGAACTGCCAGACTGTTTTCCATAGTGGTTGCACCATCTTGCAATCCCACCAAACAATGGAGGAGTGTTCCTCTTTCTCCACATCCTTGCCAGCATCTACTATCACCTGAGTTTTTGATCTTAGCCATTCTGACTGGTGTGAGGTGGAATCTCAGGATTGTTTTGATTTGCATTTCCCTGATGACTAAGGATGTTGAACATTCCTTTTTTTATTTTTTATTTCTTTAGGTGCTTCTCGGCCATTCGCATTTCCTCAGTTGAGAATTCTTTGTTTAGTTCGGTACCCCATTTTTAATAGGGTTATTTGGTTGTCTAGAGTCTAATTTCTTGAGTTATTTGTATATATTGAATATTAGTTGCTGTTTTGCCCTATTGACAGTGTCCTTTGCTTACAGAAACTTTGCCTTTTTATGAACTCTCATTTGTCAACTCTTGATCTTAGAGCATAAGCCATTGGTGTTCTGTTCAGGAACTTTTCCCCTGTGCCTAGGTATTCGAGAGTCTTCCCTATCTTCTCTTCTAGTAGTTTCAGTGTGTCTGGTTTTATGTGAAGGTCCTTCATTTACTTGGACTTGAGCTTTGTACAAAGAGATAAGAATGGATCGATTTGCATTCTTCTGCATGTTGTCCTCCAGTTGAACCAGCACCATTTGTTGAAAATGCTGTCCTTGTTCCACTGTGTGGTTTTAGCTCCTTTGTGAAAGATCAAGTGACCATAGGTGTGTGGGTTCATTTCTGGGTCTTCAACTCTATTCCACTGATCTTCCTGCCTGTCTCTGTACGAATACCAGGCAGTTTTTATCACTATTGTTCTGTAGTACAGCTTGAGGTCAGGGATGGCAATTCCTCTAGAAGTTCTTTTATTGTTGAGAATAGTTTTCGCTATCCTGGGTTTTTTGTTATTCCAAATGAATTTGAGAATTTCTCTTTCTAGCTCTGTAAAGAATTGAGTTGGTATTTTAATGGGGATTGCATTGAATCTGTAGATTGCTTTTGGCAAGATGGCCATTTTTACTATATTAATCCTGCTGATCCATGAGCATGGGAGATCTTTCCATTTCCTGAGATCTTCTTCAATTTCTTTCTTCAGAGACTTGAAGTTCTTGTCATACAGAGCTTTCACTTGCTTGATTAGATTCACCCCTAGGTATTTTATATTATTTGTGACTATTGTGAAAGGTGTCATTTCCCTAATTTCTTTTTCAGCCTGTTTATCTTTCACGTAGAGGAAGGCTACTGATTTGTTCGAGTTGATTTTATAACCTGCCACCTTGCTGATGTTGTTTATCAGGTTTAGGAGTTCTCTGGTGGAGTTTTTGAGGTCACTTAAGTATACTATCATATCATCTGCAAATAGTGATATTTTGACTTCTTCCTTTCATATTTGTATTCCTTTGACTTCTTTTTGTTGTCTAATTGCTCTGGCTAGGACTTCCAGTACTATATTGAATAGGTAGGGAGAGAGTGGGCAGCCTTGTCTAGTCCACTATTCCTTAGTGGGAATGCTTCAAGTTTCTCTCCATTTAGTTTGATGTTGGCTACTGATTTGCTGTATATTGCTTTTACTATGTTTAGGTATGGGCCTTGAATTCCTGATCTTTCCAAGACTTTTACCATGAAGGGATGTTGAATTTTGTCAAATGGTTTCTCAGCATCTAGTGAGATTATCATGTGGTTTTTTTCTTTGAGTTTGTTTATATAGTGGGTTACATTGATGGATTTCCAAATATTGAACTATCCCTGCATTCCTGGGATAAAGTCCACTTTATCATGATAGATGATTATTTTGATGTATTCTTGGAGTCGGTTTGCTAGAATTTTTTTGAGCATTTTTGCATCAATATTCATAAGAGAGATTGGTCTGAAGTTCTCTTTCTTTGTTGGGTCTTTGAGAGGTTTAGGTATAAGTGTGATTGTAGCTTCATAGAATGAATTGGGTAGTGTTCCTTCTGTTTCTATTTTGTGGAATAGTTTCAAGAGAATTGGTATTAGGTCTTCCTTGAAGGTCTGATAAAATTCTGCACTAAATCTGTCTGGTTCTGGGCTTTTTTTGGTGGAGAGACTTTTAATGACTGCTGCTATTTCTTTAGGGGTTATGGGACTGTTTAGATGGTTTATTTGCTCCTCATTTGACTTTGGTACCTGGTTTCTGTCTAGAAAATTGTCCATTTAATCCAGATTTTCCAGTTTTGTTGAGTATAGGCCTTTGTAATAGGATCTGATGATTTTTTGAATTTCCTCAGTTTCTGTTGTTATGTCTCCCTTTTCAGTTCTGATTTATTAATTTGGATACTGTCTCTGTTACCTCTGGTTAATCTGGCTAAGGGTTTATCTATCTTGTTGATTTTCTCAAAGAACCAACTCCTGGTTTTGTTGATATTTTGTATAGTTCTTTCTGTTTCTACTTGGTTGATTTCAGCCCTGAGTTTGAGTATTTCCTGACTCCTACTCTTCTTGGGTGTATTTGCTTCTTTTTATTCTAGAGCTTTCAGGTGTGCTGTCAAGTTGTTAATGTGTTCTCTCTCCAATTTCTTTTTGTAGGCACTTAGAGCTATGAGTTTTCCTCTTAACACTGCTTTCATGGAGTCCCACAAGTTCTGGTATGATGTGTCCTCATTTTCGTTAAATTCTAGAAAGTCTTTAATTTCATTCTTTATTTCTTTCTTGACTAAGTCACCACTGAGTAGAGCATTGTTCAGTTTCCACATGCATGTCGTTTTCCATTGGTTATGTCATTATTAAAGACCAGCCTTAGTCCGTGGTGATCTGATAGGATGCAGGGGATTATTTCAATCTTTTTGTATCTGTTGAGGACTGTTTTGTGACCTATTTTGGAGAAGGTACCATGAGGTGCTGAGAAGAAGGTATATTCTTTTGCTTTAAGATGAAATGTTCTATACATATCTGTTAAACCCATTTGGTTCATAACTTCTGTTAATTTCAATGTGTCTTTGTTTAGTTTCTGTTTCCACGATCTGTCCATTGGAGAGAGCAGGCTGTTAAAATCCCCCACTATTATTGTGTGAGGCATAATGTTGCTTTGAGCTTTAGTAGGTTTCCTTTATGTATGTGGGTGCCCTTGCATTTGTAGCGTAGATATTCAGAATTGAGAGTTCATCTTGGTAGATTTTTCCTTTGATGAGTATGACGTGTCCTTCCTTGTGTTTTTTGATTACTTTTGGTTGAAAGTTGATTTTATTTGCTATTATAATGGCTACTCCAGCTTGTTTCTTGGGACCATCTGCTTGGAAAATTGTTTTCCATCCTTTTACTCTGAGGTAATGTCTGTCTTTGTTACTGAGGTGTGTTTCCTGTATGCAGCAAAATTCTGGGTCCTGTTTATGTATCCAGTCTGATGGTCTTTGTCTTTTTATTGGAGAATTGAGTCCATTAATATTGAGAGATATTAAGGAAAAATGATTGTTGCTTCCTATTATTTTTGTTATTAGAGGTAGAATTATGTTTGTGTAGCTATCTTCTTTTGGGGTTGTTGTAAGATTACTTCCATGCTTTTTCTATGTTGTAGTTTCCTTCCTTGTGTTGCTTTTTTCCATCAATTATCCTTTGAAGTGCTGGGTTTGTAGGAAGACATTGTACAAATTTGGTTTTTTCATGGAATAGCTTGGTTTCTCCATCTATAGTGATTGAGAGTTTTGCTGGGTATAGTAGTCTGGGCTGGCATTTGTGTTTCCTTAGGGTCTGTATGATATCAGACCAGGATCTTCTGGCTTTTATAGTCTCTGGTGAAAAGTCTGGTGTAATTCTTATAGGTCTGCCTTTATATGTTACTTGACCTTTTCCCCTTACTGCTTTTAGTATTTTTTCTTTGTTTTGTGCATTTGATGTTTTGATTATTATGTGATGGGAGGTATTTCTTTTCTTGTCTAGTCTGTTTGGTGTTCTGTAGGCTTCTTGTATGTTTATGGGCATCTCGTTCTTTAGGTTAGGGAAATTTTCCTTAATTTTGTTGAAGATATTTACTGGCCCTTTATATTGGGAATCTACACTCTCATCTATACCTATTATCCTTAGGTTTTTTCTTCTCATTGTGTCCTGGATTTCCTGGATGTTCTGGGTTAGGAGCTTTTTGCATTTTGCATTTTCTTTGACAGTTGTGTCAATGTTTTCCATGGTATCTTCTGCACATGAGATTCTCTCTTCTATCTCTTGTTTTCTGTTGGTGATGCTTGGGTCTATGACTCCTGATCTCTTTCCTTGGTTTTCTATCTCCAGGATAGTCTCCCTTTGAGATTTCTTTATTGTTTCTATTTCCATTTTTAGATCCTGGATGGTTTTGTTCAATTCCTTCACCTGTTTGGTTGTGTTTTCTTGCAATTCTTTTTTTTTTTTTATAGCCCTGGCTGTCCTGGAACTCACTCTGTAGACCAGGCTGGCCTGGAACTCAGAAATCCACCTAGCTCTGCCTCCCAAGTGCTGGGATTAAAGGCATGTGCCACCACTGATTTTTGTGTTTCCTCTTTAAGGTCTTCTACCTGTTTACCTGTGTTCTGTATTTCTTTAAGGGAGTTACTTATGTCCTTCTTAAAATCCTCTATCATCATCATGAGAAGTGATTTTAATTCTGAATCCTGTTTTTCCTGTGTGATGGGGTATCCAGGGCTTGCTATGGTGGAAGAACTGGGTTCTGATGATGCCAAATAACTTTGGTTTCTGTTGATTGTGTTCTTGCACTTGACTTTCACCATCTGGTTGACTTTAGTGTTACCTGTGCTCACTGTGTCTGACTGGAGTCTGTCTTTCCTGTTATCTTGCTTGTGTCAGAACTCCTCAGATTCCAGATGTCTCTGTGTTCCTGCGATCTTAAGCTCCTGGATGGAAGAACTCCTGGGGCTCAGGCCTCCTCGGGGATCCTGAAATCCTGCTGCCCTGAGTTCAGCAGCTCCTCTAGGATGGCTCAGGATAAGGTGTCTCCACCGCAACAGACCAGCTAGGTGTTCACTGCTCTCAGTGCAGTGGCTCCTCTAGAATGGCTCAAGGTAAGGTGTCTCCACAGGAGCAGACCAGTTCAGTGTCTGCCCCAGCCACAAAGACGAGGCTCGGGGCAGAAGGGAAGTGGTATTCCTCTGCTCTGAGTGCAGTGGCTCCTCTAGGATGGCTCAGGATCAGGTGTCTCCACAGGAGCAGACCAGCTTGGTGTCTGCCCCAGCCAGAAGGACCAGGCTTGGGGTGTAAGAGAAGTGGTATTCCGGAGGGGCAGGGTTTGGGTGCCTGTTGATTCCTTAACCCCCCTGGCTTCCAGTTGTAACTCTGGGGCATGGGGTAGTGGGCAAGGTGTCTTACCCTCTGCTCTGAATGCAGTGGCTCCTCAAGGATGGCTCAGGATCAGGTGTTTCCACAGGAGCAGACCAGCTAAGTGTCTTCCCCAGCTAAAAGGCCAGAGAATTCTTAACAGAGGAATCACTAATGGCTGAGAAACACTTAAAGAATTGTTTAGCATCTTTAGTCATGATGGAAATGAAAATCAGAAGGACTTTGAGATTCCACCTGATACCCATCAGAATGGCTACCATTAAAAACTCAAGGGACAGCCTGTACTGGTAAGGATATAGAGCAAAGAGAACACCCTTTCATTGCTGGTGGGAGTACAATCTTGTACAACCACTTTGGAAATTAGTACGGTGGTTTCTCAGAAAACTGGTAATAGTCCTACTTCAAGACCCAGCTATACCACTCCTGGGCATATACACAAAAGACACTCCAGCATCCTGTAAGGATAGTTGCTCAATAATGCTTATAGTAGCTTTATTCATAATACCCAGAAAGTAGAAATGACCCAGATGTCCCTCAACTGAAGAATGGATAAAGAAAATGTGGTTTATATCTACACAATGAACACTACTCAACTATTAAGAACAAGGACATCATGAAATTTGCAGGAAAATGTATAAAACTAGAAAATATCACCCGAGTGAAGTAACCCAGACCTAAAAGGACATTCATGGTACATATACACTTATAAGTGGATAATAGCCAGAAAGTACCATATAGCCAGACAACAATTCACAGACCTAGAGAAGCCAAATGGCAAGGAGGGGCCAAGGAAGGATGCTTGAATCTTTCTCAGAAGGGGAAATAAAATAGATATAGATAGGTTAAGGGAACTTGGTGGGAGATGAGATGAGGTTGGGAACTGGGTGCCTGGAATCAAGTGTAGGAAGGGCAGGGAGAGAAAGCAGATATTGATAGTAGGTGGAAAGATGGATGTCTAGGATGTGCCAGAGATCTAGGACAAGTGGAGGCCCCAGGGAGTCTATTGGGGTGTCTCCTAGCAGCAGGGGAATTGATGCTTGAACTGGCCATCTCCAGTAGCTAGGCCAGACTCTCAGTGGAGGGAAAAAGACATCAACCCATCCACAAAACCTTCAACCCAAAATGTATCCTGCCTACAAGATGTGCGAGTATAAAGATGGAGCAGACACAGAGCGAATGGACAATCAATGAGTGATCATAAATGAGACCCATCCCATGGACAAGAATCAATTCTTGACAATATCAATGAAACTCTGTTATGCTTTCAGACAGAAGCCTAGCATAACTGTCCTCTGATAGCTTCATCAAGTTGCTGATTGAACAGATGCAGAGACTCATAGCCAAACATTAGAAAGAACTTGAGGGGTCTTGTGGAGAAGTTGGGAGAAGGATTGAGGGATCCAATGAGGATGAGAACTTCACAGAAAGACCAATGTACTCAACTAGCCTGGACACTTGGGGGATCCCAGAGACTGAACCTCCAACCAAAGAGAGAGCATGGCCTGAACCTAGCCCACACCCCAACCTCCCACATATATGTAGCAGGTATGCAGCTTGGTTTTCATGTGGATCCCTGAACAACTGGAATGGATGCTCTACCTGAATCTGTTGTCTGCCTGTGGATTCTGTTTCTCTAAATAGGCTGCCTTGTCTGGCCTCAGTGGGAGAGGATGTACCTAATCCTGCAGTGACATGATGTGTCAAAGTGGGTTATACCCAAGGTGGCCTGTCTCCTCTCAGAGGGCTATAGTCCAGAGAATAAGAGAATGCAGACTGCTTAGCCCTAAAGGAAACATATGTACCACTCACAAGATACATCATGGAAGAGGGGCCAGAAAAATTATAAGACCCCAAGGTTGTGTATGGATATAAGGAAACATTGTCTTCTAGACACAGCAGTAAAGTTGGAGATACGAAGTCATAGCAGTTATGACAGCATGTACATATCCCATGCAAGCCCAAGATAGACCAAATTTCATCATTCTTAGCCATGGAGCTATTCTCAGTTGTTAGCTGCTGGAGAAGAAGGAGCAATTTTCTCTAAGAATATAGACCCTGGTAAGTCATCTGTTCTCCTCTAGAAGATGATTCATTCAAGAATATCTAGATAGCACAATTTGGACTTGAAGGATTAAACAGAACAAAAAAAAATGTTGGATAGGTATGGGAGGGAGGGATAAACTGGGGAAGAGCTGGGAGAGGGTTGAGTATGATTAAATCATGGTATATAAATACTCAAAGAACTAATGAAAAATAATTGTTGTTACAGGATGTGGGTAGGGTAGAAATAAAAAATAGATTTCATGATCGTGATATGCAAGATGTAGGCTGTTGCCTTGTGATCTACATAGGAAGTAGTTTTAGAATACTGGGCTATTTGTTGCTGCTGGATTTGCCTTTGGTATTTGAAGGCAGCAGAAATGTGGTTACATGTCTAACTTTTACTCTAAGATTATTCTTACTTTGCCCATGGACAGTGAGTGTGATAAGGCACATCACAAAACTTAGGAGGAGAAAAGACATTAGGTTAAATGGTTCCAACTTGACTTCAAAGAATAGAGGAAAAATACCCAGAAACCTATGATGAACATGGTTCTAGAATTCAGATAGATTACCTTCTAAGGTGGCACAGTTTACTTTAAACCATACAATTTTTATGCTGGGATGGAGAGTAGATGAGTATAGAAAACTGCAAGAGAGCATTCTGCTCTACACATCTGTTTCTGAAGAACCAAGGACATATATGCAAAAAGCCCATAACCCTACCATAAGAGGCATCTATTTGAAGGATAATACAAGATTCATAGAGAGGAGACTTGGCTTAATTTTCATACACACTCATCCTATAGCTATCTGCTGCCTTACAGCAAAGTCATGATCAGTACAATTTTTCCCAGCTCTCCAATGTAGAGGATGAAAACCTCAACATGCTTTTTCCTATCGAACTGATCACTAGGTTTGGCTATGTGATGTCAGTCAGGTCAAGAAAATATGTTAGTTTAGAGACTCCTAGGAAGGATTTTTCTTACTAAACATGATCAATTATTTAAAACAATTATTGGTATTTTGTCTTACTATCATGATTTTCAGTATAATGTTTGATGCTACAGTAGCTATTTTATGGTCACAAGACTCAAAGCAAGAAGGAAACTCCAACAGAAGAGCAGCAGCAGTCTTGATAGCAACTGAGTGCATAACTAATGTCTTCTTACCTCCAGACTTTTTATGTTTTTGAAAAGAGTTATTGTTTGAAGCCACTTAAGTGAGTGGTTTTGGTTCCTTGCTGTACAGTACAGGTGAACACACTTCTGAATTTTAGAGCTCTGTTTGTTGCAAGAGACCATTTTACCTCTCTAAGCAGGCAAAGTGTATAAGCTTCTATCTGATACATAGCAGTGTGGAAGGCAGTAGCTGAAGGGCATGCAGAGGGGACCACAGAGGTGACACAGTGTGAATGATCCTCTAACTTATACTCAACCACCACTTCACTTCTTCATGCACTTAATCTTCTTGGCCTGGAGGGTGTGATTCTGATGCTAAGGTCCTGTTCCACAATTGGTTCTTGGTTGATCAATAAAGATGCCAGGGGCCAATTGCTTTTTGGAAGGAAAAAGACAGGACAGTGGGGTCCCCACAGACAGGCTAAGAAATGCAGGAAGGGGGAGTTGGCCATATTTTGGAGGGAGAAAAGGTGACTAGTCATGTGAGATCTCTGGCAGAGCAGCCATAGAGCACTTCCCCAGGTGGGAGATTTAAAACACAACTAAGCTGAGGGCAGTTTTGGGTTGTTGAAGAAGGTAACTAGGAAACTAAGCTAATGGCAGATTGAAAGTATTGGAAAGGGCACTCTAGCTGCAGGAGATTAGAAGCACCCAGCAGTTGAGCCAACAAGGCAGGTTGAAATTGAGCTCTCTCTTTGTGTGTGTGTATGTCTGTGTTTGTGTCTGTGTGTCTGTGTTTTTCACCTGCAGATTCGATATTCTCTGGGTGGGAACTGGTAGCACAGTCTGCCCAGAGCTTACAGCAGGGTAGCAAAAACTACAAGCAACATTGGTTAGTAGCCCTTACACTTCCCCTTTCTTTTATGGAACATTTCTCTCAGTCAGTGTCATTTTATTCCCTGATTGGATGCTAGTAAATGTTTGTACTAGGGACAACAGTGATGAAAGAATGGCAGAGAAGCATATTTTCTGAATCTGTAGGCATAATGCAAAATTAGGAGACATTTGTCTTTACAAAACCCATAACATTTTCTAATCATTTACATTAGGCTTGTGTATGTGTGAATGTGTATTACGTATGTGTGTGTGCATGTGTATTCATATGTCTATGTGTGTTTGTATGTGTATGTATATGTGTGTACATGTGTGTGTATCTGTGTGTTCATAGATATGTGTATATCTATATATGTATATGTGTTTGTGTGCTGATATGAGTGTATGTATATGTGTATGCAAGTGTGTATGGATGTGTATCTATATGTGTGCATATGCATTTGTATATGTACATGCCAAAACAATATAGCACTAACTGAACTGATTTAAGCTATCTAGACTTGTTGTGTTGAAGGTGAGGAGGTAAGATATGAAGTATAAAAAACCACAATCTCTGAAGTGCTTGCGGGGTTAAGTTCTTTCTACAGTAACCAGGAATGAAACTTTGATGGTCCCTCCAGCTTCCCAGGACTCTCATGTGTCCTTTGTTTTACATGTATCAGTTGAATCTTCCAAGTTCACATGGCCCTCTCCTCAATGCCTTTACATCAGTTTCCCTCTGTGCATAAAATTGCCCACAGTTTCTCTGTATTTATGGATACCAGACATGTTGGACTAGTGTTCAACATAATGGCTTTATCTTAATTTGGTTAAAATTGCAGAGGCATTATTCCCAAACAAACCTCTTGAGACTTGTTGGGGCTCAAACATTAAGTACTACATAACCTGACCCAAAGTTCCCCCTCACAGATGATCATATAATTTTTATTTAGCTACATCAGCAATTTCCCTTAGACAAGTAGAAGCTTGTTTTTAGGCAAGTATCACAGCTTTGTCTTAACCCCCATCCTTCCTGCTTTTCAGTTTTATGGTGTGACTATTGTCTTTTCTCCAAGAGTCTTTGGCTTTCAGGAGAAATTACTGAATCTAGAACAATCCAAGTTCCCTGTCACCACTGGAGGCCTAACTGACCAAAATTATTGGCACAAAATCCAGTTCTCTCTAGTTTTTGTTTGTTTATGGAGTTAGGAATTATGCCCATGGATTGTGTCATACCTGGCAAGTTTATCTATGACTAAACTGCACCCCAGCCCAGCCTCTCTGTACTCCTTTACCTACATCCAGTGAGTGCTTATAAACCAGATCAGAATGCTTTTGGAAGGTGCTGGTTATCTTCCTTCCTCCTAATGTCATTATTTTTTTAAAAAATATAATTTTACTTGTTTAAATTCTCTGACTCTCTCCCACAAAGAATAGCAAAAGTGGAACTAAGGGCAAGATTCATTGACTACTGTTCTCCAGGCCACACATACGAAAGCAGGATTATTACTACTGTGTCAATAGCCACCTTCAGCCCTACACTTTGTCTGTCAAGACTGCAGAACAGAGAGGCTTGAAAAGGTCTCCTGAAGATAAGGGTTCACCCCAGTGTGAAGAAAGTAGTAGATAAACTAAACCCAACTTGAGAAAGAAGAATCAGGTTACAACTGGGAAGCTTTTATTGGTGATTACAATTACTGTCCTCTTTCTGTAATAGCTGCATTTTTTCATGCCTGCTTATGACCAGTTATTTAAAAATGCATTGTCACCACATCATTAAAGCATTCTTTATATATTTTGCTCATATCATCATTTTGTTCTGGTAGAGCACAAATTCCCCAGAATTTGTACACATTTGGCATCCTCTGTTTTTCTTCTAATTCCTTTGACTTATCTTTCCCTGATCTCTTCTTGTTCTGTAGTTTAGTTTACTAGAGCACTCACCACTGTAGGAGAAATGGTCCCTTGAGGATAGTTGGAAAGCAGTACCTGGCCATTGTTTGCTTGCTCTTTGCTTGCTGCTGCCTAAACTCTAATTTAATGTTGAAATTGCTTTTGCTCTGGACTTCTTTCACTAAGTGTGTTCAATCTGCTGTAAAATTGTTTTCATGGTTGCAGTCAATGTTATAGTAACTGTTTAACAATGTGCATTTCTTTACTTTGCAAAAGACCTTGGTAGTCTCTATGCAAATTAGCACTTGTCTAATGCCATTAAGCATGGCTCCTGGGAGAGTAGCAACTGGGTTGGCATATGAACTGTGCACACAGTCTGAACAGTGAGGAGTCTGTGGTAAGGAAGCAGAGAATTTATCTCTGATGAACAGAACAGATTTCTTCTAGAGAGATGTCATCTCGACCTTAACCTGTTGCCTCATGCTTTAGATGGGAATAAGGAGATTTCATCAAATCACTGGAGCTCTTGGTCTTCTTATTTGGTACCCAGAATGACAACATAATAGGGTTGGGTTGCTCTAAGCTCCAGAATTTTGATTTAGAGAATTATGACACATTTTTCTACAAAAGAGATTGGGTGCACTGGGAATCATATGAGATTTGGGTTGTATCACTCTTTAGAAGAAGGAAAGGAAAAGTAACATATTATCCAGAAAGTGTGCTAAATGGTATGTATTTCCTTTTCACCCTGGCCATATTCTGTAGAGTTATGTGTTACAGGTTGGGGTACTTGAGAAGCTGATTCTGAAATGGAGTTTGGAAGGCAGAGTGCTTATGAAGAATTAGCATTGGGGTCCAAACTGGTGGGAATAAGGGAATAGAAAGAGAATGTGAGCTGTAACACAGCCCAGAAAGAACTTTGACTGACTCCTAATGGATCATTTGACAAAGGATGTCATCCACATCAGAATAGTCAAGCCGCTATACTTTAATTGTTATAAGTCACTGGATATGACAAAGAGAATGAGGTGACATCTCAGTAATGAACACTAGACTTAGATTCAGTAAATGTATGATCAAGTTATAGTTGTCTTATTTCTTAGTGAGACTGCCTGGCCCAATTTTGCCTCTGCCATCTTCAATTCACATAGTCTGAAAAAATGATCTTTCTCTTTGCTTCTGTTTCTTAATCTCTTAATTGGAACATATAAATACATAAATCAGAAAAATTTCTGAAGCACTAAAAGTAGAGATTTGTTGATTATCTGACACCTATCCACCTATAATCTATGTATGTATGTATGTATGTATGTATGTATCTATCTATCTATCTATCTATCTATCTATCTATCTATATCTATCATCTACCTATCTATCATCTATCATCTATCTAGTATCTATCATCTATATATGTCTGATATATCTATATTTATCATCGCTATCATTTATCTGTCTGTGTAATATTTATTGTCTTCATATTTCTGATATATTCATATCTATCATCTCTACCTATCATCTATCTATAATAGTAATTTCTATCATCTATATACTTCTGATACCTATCATCTATCTATCTATCTATCATTTATCTATCATCTATCTTTCTATCTTTATCATTTATCTAATATCTATCATTTATATATCTCTTATCTATCATACCTATCATCTATCTATTCAACTATTTACCTACCTACTTTTCTAAATATATATAGATTTTATACTTTCATAAATATTTATAGTTACTACCTAAATTGAGACATATATACATGTAGATATTTATATCATCAGATTTGCTATGTTACATATATATATGTATACATATATATTATATATATATGGATATTCATATGTGTTATATGTGTCTACCACATAACATTTGCTGTAGGTCATAATACCATTGTCCTTAGACATTTGCAAGACAGATAGACCATAAGCTACCACATTATATCCTATTGTTTTACCTCCAAGAGCCTGAAGTGCAGTGCTTTCATATAAAGTAGAGGCTGGGATGTCTGCCAAATGTAGTTCTTTATCTCTAGTCTAAATAAATTCAGTACATTGGTCTCTGAGACACAAGTGCATTGCTGTTCTGCCAAAGCAGACGCAATGTAGTGGCCAGAATTAGATTCTGTGCTTTTCTAAAACTTCGCATTAAAAAAAAAAAAATGTTTCCTTTAGTTGATCCTCGCATTGGGGCTCCAGTCACGTTTGGTCTCAGGACACTGGGATCTTTAAACTAGCAAGCAGCTTCTTACTACATTGAGAGCAAATTTGAACTTATGTCTGATCCTTTGAAAATTCAAAGTTTGCTTTCAAACAATCAATAAAAAGTGTCAGAAAGCTCAAATCAATGTAGCAAACAAATGAATTGCTGATACGTAATTTAATAACTAATGTTTAAGAGATAGTTTCCTTTTAACCTTGCAAGGATTTTAAGGCAATTAAACATCAATGTGAAAATTATATTTGTAAAATGAGACAGCAACCTGAATACATTTACATTTTATTAATTGAAAGTGTTTTCTGAAGTTATGATGAAATGAGTTCTAAACATGAAACAGAGAAGCTGTGTAGGGAAAACAGAGGCTTGGAAACTCAGAGAAGCAGGAACACTATTGCGGTTGCCTATAGTAAGGTAAACACACACACACACACACACACACTTTGACACTCTGAGGCTCCTCCTGATGACTTGTAGGTATTCCTGTATGTTGACTTCTAAGACTGTAATCTCTTCTCAATTCATCAAGACATTCCTGCCTCTCATAGTCTCTGACTATATTCCATTCCTTCTCCTTTCTTCTGATCTCTTCTTCTTCTGCATGTTAAACAGGCTTGTAGCTCCTATCCTGGGAATTGATAACTGTAAGAACCAAAGGAAGTATGTATGGTGGTTCACTTCTGTAATTGCAGCACTTGGGAGACTGAGGCAGGAGGATTGCCATTAGATTGAGGTCAGCCTGGACTACAGAATACAAAGGGTTACCAGACATCATAGAAAGAAAGGCTCTGTAATAAAATCAAACCCAAACCAAGCCAGATAAGAGGAAGATGAATTCTGATGGCTCACTCTTACCTGTGGCCTCTTGTGGCGCAAGCTATTTTCCCACAACTACCACTAGCTGAATGAGTGTTTTACCCTCCTCAGGGTTGCTAAAGCTCCGCATCCACTCTCTGAACCCATCTAAAACCTTTTATATCATTTTTTGTTGTTTCTATCTTAAATCCATATAATTCCATCCTTAAACATAATTTCACTCCTCTCACCTGTTAGTGAGTATTTTCTGACATCCCGGAGAGTCCAATCATCTGCTCTCTTCATGACCGACACAGAAACAATAGCTTTGCTGCAGGAAAATAACATTCTGGTTGACCTGGGGCTTTATATTTATGGCCACCTGCTGCTGGATGAACAGGCAAACAGGCTTCTCTCAAATGCACTCACCGACCTGCTTCCTCTAACAATTCTTTCATGTGTCACATTTTATTCATATTCTCACTGTGCCCCCACCTTTCAGTGATATGGTGCTGCTAGCCTGAAATAAAAAGAATAAAACTATGAAGATTTCAGGCAACCTGATGGAACTGTAACAGTGGGGTACCCCAGGCTCAGGAAGTCAAATACTTCATGGTTTCACTCCCATGCAGAACTGATTTCTACTATGTGCGGTTGTGTGGGGATAAGTGCAGAGACGAATCATGAAATCAGAAAGGGGCCCATGACAGAGAGGAAGAGGCTTTAAGGAAAAGGAGTGGGTGGGAGTGTAGTAGAACACAATAGTTTACATGGATGTAAACTATTGAGGGTAGTGGTGAACAAATGGGAAGGGAACCAGTGAAATGAAGGGAGAATGAGAGAGCAAACTCAAGGTAACTATGTACCAGAAACGTATTACTTTCTGTATTAATTAAAAAATAGGCCGGTCAGTGGTGGCGCACGCCTTTAATCCCAGCACTTGGGAGGCAGAGGCAGGTGTATTTCTGAGTTCGAGGCCAGCCTGATCTACAGAGTGAGTTCCCTGCTATACAGAGAAACCCTGTCTCTAAAAACAAAAACAAAAAAATTTGAAAAATAGAAACCACAGCAAGAAAAACTACAAACATTTATGGGAATATGATTAATAATAAAAATTGAATTATTTTCCTCTATAGTTAGGAACAGGAAGAATGCCCCAATGTCAGAAGCCTTTACCACAGTACTGAAAATTCTGTCCATTGAAGGAGGAAGATCTAACAGGGGAAAGGCATGATATTGGGGAAAGACAAAAATAGGAAAAAATAAAATCAGAGGAACTCACTGAATAGTTCATTTTACCCTCCAAATAACATTTTATTGTCTTCCACATAAATAAAAATAATTACCTTGTTCCTTGTTTAAAAGTTTCCAATATGATTTTAAATTTTTCACAAAACTATCTGAGAGGTACCATTACTGTTAATGTATTTTTCTAGGAAAGAAAACTGAAACACAAGTCCAATCATTCTTTCAAGGTTATACAATGTTAACTATTGAATGTGAATGCACCAGTATTCACATTCTTGACCTTGGAGTGCATGGTCAGTCCCTCTCAGGCCCCTCTGCATCTCATCCTATTTTAATTTGACAAAGATTTTGCTTCTTCTGTAATTTCCACATGTTATGGATCCTTTCTCTTTCTCAGTTGCAGCATTCCTGTCAGTATTCAACTTCATTCAAGTAGTTCTTGTCTAAAAGTAGCCAAATTTAACAAAATGAAAAAAATCTACCTACTTCTCTAGTCGAAATAGATTGGTGAGCTTCGTGCCCTTCCTCATAGTTCAATTCAGTTAAAATGTTAGATGACACAGTTAAGGAGATATGTTATGAAGTACCAAGAATACAAGGACATTGGTAATAAGCATTTGTATTAATAGCAGGTCTTCGGAAGGCATTTTTAGGAGCCCATTTACAAAAAGCAGTATGGCAAAGTCCCAGCACAAAGGAGGGAGAAAAGTTTGTCAGCCTGACTTGAAAGGTAAAGAGTGTAATGGAAGAGAGAAGGAGTATTGAGATTGTGTCTCCTGGCACGCATGGCTCACTCCACTTCTTTGGAGATAGAACTTATAGGAGATGCTTTTCTAGATGACTTTATTAAGTGTGCGTGTGTAGGCAAAAAATCATGCTCTTGTAGATGGAGCCCCATGTATCTCTCAGTTCTCTCTCAGTCCTCTCAGTCCTCTCAGTCCTCCTCAGACAGAGACAGAGACAGAGAGACAGAGAGACAAAGACAGACACAGCAAGACACCGAGAGACACGGAGAGACACAGAGACATAGAGAGAGATACACAGAGAGAGACATACACACAGACCATCAGATTGGTTTGTTCTCTTTGCTTTGGTACTTTGCCCCCCTTTACCGTCTAACACTCCTCTTTGTCCTTCACCATCTTGCTTAGAGGAGGCCCAGTCCTGTTTGTTCCAGCCTCCTTATTTCCTTACAAACTGCTGTTTATGTCATTTGCAGCACTTGTCACAATATTGCAATATGTAGCTGATATTTTGATTTGGTTGTCTACTATCCATCTCTTCTTCAGAAACAGGACCATCTGTGTTCTGTTCCACTGTGGCCCCAGCACCTAGAGTGATGATGGAATACATACACAGACAAGAGAAGTATGGAGAGAGAGAGAGAGAGAGAGAGAGAGAGAGAGAGAGAGAGAGAGAGAGAGAGAGAATGAACAATTCAGCTCCACATGGTTCCTATATATTATGAATCATGGATTAACCAGGGAACTAGGTAAAGATTGTCACAGTACTGCCTCTTGTCTGGAAAAAGTGAGAAGAGTGTTGTGTTCAGAGTAAGGGTCAAAGGAAGATACTGGCAGAGTGTAGAGTCAAGGGATCCTGGCTTTATTAAAGGAAATGAAAGTGTCAGGGGAACAGAGTCCTGACAAGAAGATGGAGATCAGATAACAGTGGTGGAGATGAGGTAAGGAATGATTGGGAAACTAGAACAGGGTTGTTGAAAGAGTCAAACAGGCAGTAGCATAGCTCAGTTATCAATCAATACTGTTTTAAAATTAAGCATATTCTATTTTCTAGGTACCAGATGAGGTAATGAAGTAATGGTTTGTAAAATCAATAACTAATTTATGGACAGTAATCAGCTCATGGCTTAAAGCTCCTTAAATACCCTTATGGGGGAAATCAGTGTCCTAAAGTCTAGGAAAAAAGATGTATTCTCAGAAAAACTTAGAAAATGGATCACAATTTTTTATTTTGTCTACTGAAAAGATATATAGTATTTTAATTAATTCATTGAGAATTTTATACAAAACATTTTTTATCATATTCACTCCCCGTTCTTCCCACAAATCTTCCCAAACCCACTATCACTTCTCTACTCCCTTCAACTATCAATATAAAAAAATAATTCATATATTTATCGGTATGTAGCCATTCATGAGGGAGTAGTCACCCTACCAGAGGCCACACCTTTAAAGAAAACTGACTATCTTTCAGTTTCCATCAATTGTCAAGAGCTCCCTAGTTAATGTGCATCAGCAGCTCCCTCCTCAATGATAGAATGTTGGTTGCATTGATCTTGTGCAGGACTTATTTGGGCAATAAAAGCAAGTTCCTGAGTCCAGTTATCCTGTATGTTCAGCAGATACTGTTTTACTCTGGTTCTTCCCATTCCCCACCCGTGACAAGCTTTCCACAACCGCTTCTATGATGTTCTCTATGTCTCGTGATGTTGGGGTATGATATAGACGTCCTGTTGTGGTTGAGCACTCCATTAACACTCTCCAGAGCATTTTGATAAGTTGTGAGTTTATATATTATCCATGCATTGTACAAAGAAACTTTTCTGATAAGGTCTGAGAATAGCACTCTCCTATGGGAATGAGGATAGTTTGATAATGTGTCCATTAACAGAACACAGGCAGTAAGTTTACTTCTAGGATCTGTGAGCTTCTGACAATTGGTTCTTGACTACATTACAATACCAGTTATGTGTTTCCTCCTATGGAATGGACCTAATATCCAATCAGGAAGCAATTGGTTGCCCCTATATCATTTGGACATTATTGTACCCACTCTTGTCACAACAATTATGATTATAGTTCACAGGATTCACAGCTGGGTAATACTGATGACCCCTTCATACTCTACTTAGTACTTCAAAAGCTACCATTGGGGAAGAAGTTTTCTGGTTAGTACCAGCTTGATTTCTCCATTCTCTATCCCTCAAGTTGGTGGTATCTTCAGCAATGAGGTTTTGCCATCAAGTTCTGGAGGTCAATGAACATAGATTGTGTTGTTAGGAGTTCATGAACCATCTTTGACTAGCAACTACAGAGGGTGTATTTATATGTATTGATACTGTATTGTAGCAGGATGGTTTCCTGCTGCTGTCACATTATTTTCAATAGCACGGTGATTGGGTAGGAGCTAATGTGGGAGGAGCAAAGAGAGAGAAGGAGAGGAAGAGGGGAGGAAGAGGAAGAGCTAGGAGGATAGAGGAGAGATGTAGCAGCCATAGACACATGGGTCAAGAACAGTCCTGGGTAACAAATTTTATCTAAGGTTAGGTATTCGGTAACAACTCTAATTGTGTGGGCATCTTGTCAATTGAGCATTACCAAATATATAAAGCCTTTGGATGATCTTTAAGCATGAGAGTCTTCATTCTACCAGGAACCACGGGCATGGCAGGTACTGTCTGGAGTTCAGTCAAGCATTATGGACAGCATGGTGGAGTGACAGATCTAGCCACCATGCTGGCATCTCGTGGATGCCAGGCCAGTGTTTCTGGCTGGCCAGAGCCACAGTCTTGCTGGTCTAGTTGTGGCACATGCGGCCTGAGCTAAGCAGAGCCACCACTTAGATAGTCGGCCCCACGTGGCTGTGTTTTTAAATATTGCCATCAACACTGTATATATTGTATTTATACTGGCACTGAAGTTTTTATTTGGCAGTATTTAGCTTCTGCAACAAGCATCATCCCTTGGTCAAGTAACTTTTGCATTTGAATAATTGGCATTACAGTGTTAGGGAAATAGTTACCGCAAGCCAACCACTGGCATTGTTTGGGAATCCAGCTATTTCCTCCTACTAGAAAGAAATTGTAATAGAAATTTTAATAGTAGCTATTTCCTCAGCAGGAAGTGAAATTTTTGTATTGGTATTCTATAACCATGTGGCTGGCTGATCGTGGCAGCAACCCTCATTCACATGTTGAGAAGCAATAACCTAAAGGAGGTCTCTTTAACTATGAATGGTTTTTATTACTTTCCTCTTCATAAAAGTTCAGCACAGGTGAAAATGCAAGATACTTGGGTGGTAAGGGTAGATGAGGCCTGGCCAGAGTGGATGATGAGAACATTTTTGGGGGTTCATGCTACCTAGAGGCAACTCTGAAAGTTAGTACTAGACATTTTGAGTGTGTGTGGTAGGAGCAGAGGAGGGGGATAGAACTTCGATCTGACTTACAAAGCCAGTTTGCTATGCTGCCTATTGTAGTTGCTAGAACACCTGAAAGAGACAATGAGGTTTGACTACCCTCTTGTTCACTTTGGTTGCAGTTGAGAGAGAAGGATACTGAGTATATTATATATGGCCATGAACAAGGCATAAATATCCTAGGATTTCTTGGCTTCCTGTTTTCTTCAGCCAGAATGTCTCACAAGGTTTTTATCTTTTCTCCAATAGAATACATCAATGACTATAATGCTTCTGAAAGAATGTCCTTTTTTTTTTCTCATGTGGCAGAGTACTTCTTGTAACATAGTCTAGCCACTATCTGTACTTCTGCCTTTTGTCTTGTGGTGCTCCTAGAACATGTTTCACCCTTCCATGTAGAACTGGAAATAAGCTCGTTCAGAGTAGGCATTGTGTCTGTCTTGAATCATAGTCCATAAACTGTGCTGAGTACCTAGGACTTGTGGACTGAAAGAAATTTCCAGTTTTTCAAACCTAGCTTAGTTGGTATGCCTGTACTCTGAAGTCCCTCTACCATGTTTATCAACTTCCTGTGTTCTATGGTACAGGCAATGCTTATATGTCAATACTTCTGATGCTACCTGATTGAAACTTATATGCCATCTGTATGTGGTTTTATGAGTCAAATCTAGGAATCGAGTCCTCAGTTGTGTTCTTAGTACTTCCAAATGTCCTAGCATCTTTAAATAGTAAGTAGCTCAGTTTCTACATTTTGAATGTTTAATGTGAATCAGAGGGTTGCCATAGATGGGAATCAGATGCCATAGATGCTGATGATGTCTGTTAAGACAACCTGTGTATTTGGTTGCTGGCTCACAGCAGTCCTTATCTCCTTTAGCCTCTCGGATCAGGTAGGGGACCCTTAAGGTGGCATCCTGATTCTGACTAATATACGTGATACACCCAGTGAAGGGTCATTTTGCTCTACTTTATCATTAGTGCACTGTCTGGCAACACTTGCCCTACAAAATGGGCATGTATAGGAGACTCTCAAATAGCTCTCTGGGTGTTGATACAGCTACTGGCTTTGTCAAGATAACACGTGCTAGGCTTATTCTCTTGGCTAGGAATATACTCTATTATTTTAGTCTAATGGGGTTGGACATTTTATCCTCACGTCTAGGTAATATTTATACCTGATTTATTTCCTGCCTGCCAGCTGGCTGATTTGTCAGGTCCATGTAATCAACCCTGGGGTATTCTCAACAAGGGAGCTGAGCTGCTTTTTGCTTTTCCATGTTCTATCAGAGATACTAAATATTATGAGCATTAAGTGGGTACCAGTGGGGTAAAGAAGAATCAACACTGCTGACCCCCTATTTTTAGTGCAAATCACCCCAATTCCTAGCAAAAATATCCTAGATTTTGACTCAGATAGCTATCCCTCTATTTCAGAGAATGGGATAAAGGAGACATGGTGAGCTGCATAAGTCCATCTCCAAAGCATCAAACATCTTAAAATAGCACAGGTGAGTCAAGAACAAAGTATCCTCTGCTCACTGTGAGTGGAGGTCATCAAAAAAAGAGTGATGAGAAAACGCATACTTTACCACATCTGTTTGGGGAAAATAAAGATTTTTCACAGAATGACTTTCACAAACTCTTAAGCCATAGAACAGTTCAATTTTTTTTTCTACCTAGGGATAAGGATTAAACTAAGAAGGCTCCACTAAGGGCAGAGAAGTGTCAGTCATACTCAGCTGAAAACCACTGTCTAGACCCCTTCTACCCTGGGCTCTGGGGTCGAAAGTGCCTCCAGGTAGAAGTGCAGGAAGGTAGAGAGTCATAAACCTACTCCCCTGTGCTGCCCAATCCACCATTCATCTTCATGCTGATGAAAACTCATCAAAGGAAGCAAAGAAGGCATTAAAAGGAAAAGAAACTGAAAGCGGAGATGATTGACAGGCTGAAATGACAGGCTGTTACAGCTGGATAACATTGCAGCTCTCATTCAACTTATTCCTATCCTCCTACTCCTTTCCCAGCTTTGTTGAATTATACAATAAATACAAAAAAGTGGACATATCAAATGCACAGTTTGGTAAATTTTCTTAAGTGTGATCTCTTTCACACTACTCCCATAGATACAGACTAATAGAGGATTTGACATATACTCATTTTGCTGATGCCACAGTTTATGTAAATTTCATGACAAAACAAATGTTTGCTTACTTTCCCTTCAATTCTATTTAGGAAGCATATATATATATATATATACTGTGCATAGCTGTGGATTGTTCCTTTCTCATTGAAGTTTAGTACTATTTGGGTGCAAATCCCACAGATTTCTGTTCTACTGCTGTTGTTGGGTCATTGTCTTCCTTTAATGAATTGAATTGATGGACCTGCATAGTTGTCTGAAACTTCATAGTAAGAGTGGTACCCAACACAAGATGATCTTGGATGTAGCCCAGTCCTTATGTTTTCTTCCAGCTGACCAGGTTCAACTTTCAGTTTTTCAATATATGCTAGTTGTGCATGCCTGTCACGTTTTCTTTATGCAGAATTGAAGCAAGACTTAGCACATGTACAGAGAGAAGCTAATAAAAAGCAAGTTTTGTCAATATATACTCCTCCCTTGGCAGATAAACTCCAAGTAACAAATCTGGGTATGCTGAAAGGTGCATAACACCAGGAACTGTGAAGATATTTCATCTACTCTGAATGCAATTTTTATTGCTAGATGCATTTACTTGGCAGGGGTTTCTGCTATTTAAAAGATACTGGGATAGATTTCAGGGTGGTAAGTAAATTTCTTTCTGCAATCTTCCAAGGGACTGAAAATACAACACCTAGCCCTATGCCTACCAGGATTGGTTGGGTGCTGGAGGCAAATGGAGGTCAATGTCATGCTAAGAAAAAGTGGACTTGTCATAGAGCTATTGTTCTAGGCATACCTCTCTGCACATCTTCTCTACTTTCCCTCTGCTCCTCTCCTTGTACCTGCCAATCATCCTGATGTCCCCAAGGAGTGGTTGATTCTGCTGAGAGGTTTATAGTCCAGTTGAACCAATTGACCCCTGGCTGTGTGCATGTTTCCTTCCTGTTCTCATGGCAGGGCCCTCCAATAATTTCTTCTCTCTGTTTGCAGGTGTCAGCCACAAATCCCAGCAGGCTCATTAAAGTGTCTGCATGTGTAGGACACCTTGTTAAGAAGATTCACTGGCTGCTGACCTCATTGATACCTTCACTTGGGGAGTAGGATGACCTCACAGAGGAGCCAGGCCCTAGCTGTTTCAGTCTTTATCTTCAGGACACATGGGCATCCAAGCCAGCCAGGGCCATGCCAGGATCTGAAAATGAGTAGATGGGGATCTGGGAATGAGAGTGTTCTGTTTTTTAATTCCTTTCTTTTTGGTTTACTCCTTGAAAGCTGAGCTCCTGTGATGGGCCTTTGACACTAATGAGAAAGGTTTCTCAGAGTTACCAAAATAAAAGTGAAATCTCTGAGCACAGAGTGCTTGAATAGTGTACATGGTGCTTTGACTATGGTTGTTGTTTGGGGGCAGCAATTAGAGCTTGAATAGAGGATATAATTGCCACACTATAGCTTGCTCTGTTCTTCAGCACTATTGTTATATGGATGGTGTATCACAATATTTTTTGGGGAAAATAAACTCTTCTCATTTAGAAGAATTTTTTCTGAATATAAAGAATGTTAAGGGGTGAAGCCTTCCTTAGTCTCATAAAACTTTTAACACTGCCTTCTCCAATGTTTGTGTTGGTCAAAAGGGATTGTGATTAGTAGTGTAGAGAAAAAAAATGAAATCAGTGTCCTGAATAAAGCAGCTACCTTGGAACACTGTCCATGAATAAGACATTGTGACTTGTGTTGTATCTTTCACATAAGCAACACACAGAGAATCTCTAAAGAACAGTGAGTTTTCTTAGGACTAAGAGGGGAATTTGCAAATCTCTGATAGACAGGCAACTGCAAACTGTATACTACTCATGTCAAACAGAGAATTATAAATGCTAAGTGAGGAGATACACACAAGTTATGTTTCATCAGTGACCCTTAGCAACAAGAGAGGTACCAGTTCAGCATATGCAAGCAGGTGCTGGGCCTATGGCCTCACAGATGGATAAGACTGTAGTGACTTTTGTTAAGGTTGTAATTTTGGGAATATTTTTGGAATAGTTCACCACAAGCAAGTTTGTGTGTGTGAGAGCCTTCTGTTCAAGATAGCAGGGATGATCCTTCCAGGGACAGGAGTATATCAGTTCACAGGAGGTCTTTGAGTCTGTCGTTGAAGAAATTAAGACTTGGAATGCCTGTGTGTAAGACTTGTCAGCTTAGTGTTCCTGGAGCAAGCACAGAGACATTGTTAGAGAATTCTGGGATACAGGCAATGCCCTCAGGGGCACAAGTGGTCCCCTCATAGGCACAAGCAATTCTCTTAAGGGGCACAGTCAATACCCTTAAAGGGCATAGTTAGTGCCCTCAAAGGGGCACAGGCAATGGTTTTAAGGGCACAGGAAATTCCCTGAGGAGGCAGCCCCTTTTGTTTCCTCTTCCCTTTGTAAGTTGGCTCTTGAGGACTTTCTTTTCTAGAGCATAGCTGTCTGGACTATGATCTCTGCTTTTATTCTTCTTGCATTAAAGACTATATGTTCCACTCCAACAGGCCACCACTCTCAACTTACTCTTCCACAAAGGGAAAATGAATGTTTTAATTGTTCAGGCAAATTTTAAAGACACTTGAGATATACAGCTATGAAGTCAAAATTTGACCCATGAGGAATACCAGGCATTACGTAATATACAAAATATTTGGGAAAAAAACAGTGTATTCCTACCTTTTTCTAATGCTAACATAGAATTCTACATACTGATGAAAACAAGATGCATTCCCTGCAGCAATTATGTCTGAGGCCAGGCTTTGCTCCATTGAGGCGGCTGCTCCAGTCTGATTTGAGGCTCCCTGAATTGATCATCTGGAAATCTCCCTGTCTCTGGAACTTCTAGGAGGGATGGTGGCTAATGAAGATTTTAGAATGTTTATCAGAGACTCTGAAAATTGGACAAGAAAGCTGCTGTCACCAGTCTGAGCGATCTTTCACCTTGACTTCACTATTGCGTTTTCTTCTTCAGAGTGAGCCTTTGTCTCTGCATCATAGAGACTCCATCTGACTAAGCCACTTTGCCTGTTAGCCCTTATTCTCATACTCAGCTAACCTTCTGGCAAGTTTCATCCTGATACTTGAGGGAAATAGTCTCTCCTTGGGCTTGAGAAAAGTACTGATTTCTTTCTTTCTTTCTTTCTTTCTTTCTTTCTTTCTTTCTTTCTTTCTTTTCTTTCTTTCTTTCTTTCTTTCAGGAAGATGTACCTCCAGCTAGTTCTAGAGCATGATCCATAGCCTTCAACTTTCCATACCCTGCTAGACTGCTTAGCTTTAGGCCTGTCTAATGGCTGGAGAGATGGATGAGGAGAGCTAGAGCAAAGAAAGACTTATCTCACAACAAATAAATGAACCTATTAATTTATTTAATTATCTGCTTACTATGAGCCAAGAAGTTTGTGATGCTGGAGAGACCATGGACAGTAAGAGTTAAAAAACTTTGATTCCCAACAGAAGTCATTGTGTAGCTAATAAAGACCTAAACTCTGTTCACATATATACATTTATGCCCACATCATTGCATTCTGGTTTTGTGTAGATTTATGTTCATGTGTCTTAGATTAGTCACATGGTAGATGCTTACAAGGCTCTAAAGGCCTTTGGAGTCATATCAGTTGCTTGCTCATGTGAATATCCAGCACTGACTTCATGGAGTTCTGCACACTTCTTTTGGCTCCTGGGAAGAAACAGATAAGGATCCCAGGAATCATGCATTAAAGGGCACAGAAGAGTTATAGGCTCTGCAGCTTATAAGGCTGTTTTGATTTTCAAGGGCATCTCCTGTATTCAGGAAATACTGCAACCATCATCTTAGAAAAAGTAATTCTGGTATTATAAAAACCCTTCACTGCCCAGTGTATAATTCAGCCATCCCCCTGCCAAGGGTTCTGGTATCACACTGCAGAAAGCAGTTTATTCAGCATATCCAGTCTCAGAATCAGAAGGATAATGGTTTCTGCATGTTTGCACTACGGCAAATAGGTATGAAAAACCCTATTTACTTTAGGATTAAAGTGTGTGCTCTCAGATACCTCTTGACTGATTTAACATCAGTGTGGGAAGTCCAGCTGTCCAGCAGACAGTGAAGAACAACAACAGGCTTTGTCTTGGAAAATAAACTTAAAGCTTAGCATCTATCTCATGCTCCTATTCTGCATAGAAAGGCAAACCCTTTTCTAAGACTCAGCACAGAAGAGGAAAGTGGGAACTAAGCTATCCTTCCAAGACATGGATGCTATGAGAGAAAGGACACTGCAACTCTACATTCTGCCTCTATGGTTTCTAACAGCTCCCTTGAAGCTGCTACCCATTTCCTTCTAATGTTCCGTGTGGCTCCCCCTTCCTCTGCTCCTTCAGATGTGACCAAATTGGCAGGCTGTGTCCCTTGGAAGCCTGAGGCTGAGCGAAAGCTTGACACTAGATATTTATCATCTCGGGTTGTTTTTCCCTCAGACTGCCAGCCAGCCCTTCACCCCAAACCTCTTTATCTTATTTTGCTAAACAAGATGAGGTTCTGTCAGTGCTGCAAGTAATTGACTTGTTTTTAATATATATTGAGGCCCAGGTTAAAAACTGGACAATACTATGCATTTATTATTCTTGCCTGTCTGTTTATTCTAGTGTGAAATTGTTTTCCAGGTAGTGATTAATTCTGCCAATGCTTCCTGCCCTTGCTGGGCAATTTGCTGTATGTGGGAAGAAGATGCTGACGGCCCCAGCCTGCTATCAGGGGTGTCGTTGTGGTTTTGTCAGACATCAACTCCCTTATTGTCTTCTGTCGTTCAACCAAGCCTGAGATCCGTTACTCATTTTCCAAGTCTGAGTTTTCTGTAAAACGATTGATGCCTAGTTATGAGGAGAGCCATGTAGAGGCTGCTGACAGGGGAGATGGAGTCTACCCTGTGAGAACTTAGAGGAATTTCAGCAGTTAAAGGAGACTGAGGTTTTCTCGTCTCAGATCTGCTGTCACTATCAATCAGCTCATTGAAGACTGAAGACTTTAGGGTGCCTCAGTTGGTGTAAGATGTCATTTGTCACTAGCAGGTTCATGACCATGAATTATGACAACTTGGGCAAAAGAAAAAGTGTTGGGAGATGGGGTTCATATCTTTTCACTCTTGTTCTTGCTTTTCCCACTACAGGCTGCCTCATTTTCATATACTAGTTCATCACTGGGCCAGAAACCCTATAAAACCAGATTCAGTTGATACCCTTAGACTCTCAAGATCTAGGTATGGCTAAACTCAAACAGAGAGAATTGAAACAGTCACTTAAATACAAAGAAAAAATTGACTCTTCGACATCTGGGACTACAAGGTAGAAGTCTGCTGAAGTCTGGTGTCTCTGCTTTCATTTTGTGTTTGCCTGTCCTTTTTACTTTGGCTGAAAACACAGTAAATTTACAGAGGTAAGTAAATCTTTGCCCCCAATCTTTTCTCTTGAGTCAACTTGGGTTTTGGGGACAGCAAAATCTCACAGTATAAAACACTTCCTCTTTGGGAAGAAGGCATTTATCCATACAAGATAAACTGCATGCTGGTGCAGAAATCGCCACCTCTTGGGAATCACCTTGTTCTCTGAAGCATAATGACTCCTTTGGACCACCATGCAGAACTGGAGTGCAGACAACAATTAAGTAGTCCACACCTAAAACCAGACTACTTCCTGCTCCAATTCTTCCTCTGTCTAAACCCAAAGCTCATTTTAGTCCCTTGAATAACAGATGGAATCACTGGACCCATTTATTTGCACCTCTTCCCAACGTGACAACCTAGACAGAATCTCCTTTCTCTATTTTCATCATTTCTCATCTCTTAGTTGGACAGTCAGGGTGTGGCTGCCCAGGCTTTCACACTAAAAGCTCTGGTTACATGATCATAGTAAGAATATCATTTCATGTTCAATTTTCTGAGGTATCGCCAGACTGCTTTCCATAGTGGTTGTACCAGCTTGCAATCCCACCAACAATGGAGGAGTGTTCCTCTTTCTCCACATCCTCGCCAACATCTGCTGTCACCTGTGTTTTGGATCTTAGCCAATCTGACTGGTGTGAGGTGGAATCTCAGTGTTGTTTTCATTTGCATTTCCCTGATGACTAGGGATGCTGAGTACTTCTTTAGATGTTTCTCAATCATTCGAGTTTCCTCAGTTGAGAGTTCTTTGTTCAACTCTCTACCCCATTTTTGTTACCTGAGGACCCAGCTATACCCCTCCTGGGTATATACCCAGAAGATATTTCAACATGCAACAGGGCCACATGCTCCACTATGTTTATAGCGGCCTTATTCATAATAGCCAGAAGCTGGAAAGAACCCAGATGTCCTTCAACAGAAGAATGGATACAGAAAATGTGGTACATTTACACAATGGAGTACTACTCAGCCATTAAAAATAATGAGCTCATGAAATTCTTAGACAAATGGATGGAGCTAGAAAATATCATCCTGAGTGAGATGACCCAATCACAAAAGAACACACATGGTATGCACTCACTGATAAGCGGATATTAGCCCCAAAACACACAATACCTAAGATGCAACGCATAAACCTCATGAAACTCAAGAAGAAGGGGGAAGACCAAAGTTTGGGTCTTTTTGTCCTTTTTAGAACGAGTATCAAAAGATTCAACCAGAGCTCCCAGGAGCTAAACCTCCCCTGAGAACAGACCGGCAAGCTGTCCTCTGAGAGGCTCTAACCAGCAGCTGACTCAGACAGATACAGACATCCAGAGCCAAACAGTGGATGGAGCTTGAGGACTCTTAAAGAAGAATAGGTGGAAGGATTGTGGGCCCTAAGGAGATAGGAACTGCACAGGAAGATCAACAGAGTAAATGAACCTGAACCCTTGGAGCTCTCAGAGACTGAATCACCAACCGTGGAGCATACCTAGTCTACACAGATCTACCTCCATGGGCTGAACCTAGGCCTCCCTGCACATATGTTGTAAATGTGCAGCTTGGTTTTCATGTAGGTCTCAAACATCTGGAGTGGGGGCTATCCCAAAACATGCAGCCTGTATATGGAGTACGGTCTTCAAAAAAAAAACAGTTGTTCAGTTATTCATGGAATATTATTTTTTTTTATATCTCTTGTATTCAGTTTGCAACTACTTCAATGAGAATTTTTGTATGTATATTCATAGATATGAATATCATTTCAGTGGTAATTTTTATGCTAAGGTTTGCCTACAGCCCTTTCAGCCACGCCTTATTTATTCTTTGAAAGAGCTTTGTGCTGAATGGTGATTTCACTGATGATACAATAAGTAGTGTCTTGCCAAGTTTGTGTATCCTGAAACTGCTGTTAATTAGTAGACTAGCTTGTTTGTAGCAAAGAGAGTGAATCTGGGGCGTGTCACTAGCTCTTCAAGGAAGTGTGCCTGGATGAATTAAAATCCAAACTACAACGCCATGTCCACAAGGCACTCTAGATTTGTTTTTGCACCCATTTGCTTCCTCTGCAACTGTGCACGGAATCAGTACCAAACTGATTGAAGCTGGTGTGGGTACACACCCCCCTTTAATTTCAGATGGACCATGTCATGCTGGATTAAATTAAATTTACTTGAAACCTTGCTTAAATGGAAAAGAAAGAATATGAACTAAAGAAAAAGGAAAGGAAAGGAAAGAAGGAAAAGGGGTTTAAGGAGCTTGATTCCTTGACATTGAATAGTAATAGTTGATCAGTCATATGCATTGTCTGTGTGAGCTCAATGTCTTAGTTTAGGTGTGTTTGAAGGAGGTGGTTTCATAGGAGTAATTATATCCAGAAATGAGCAGCAACATGAGGCATCAAATCACTGTAGCTAGGCCATTAAGTGGAGCTTGTCAGGCCCCAAAGCCTCCACAGAGAATGAGTGAGAGCTGAGTATAAGCAGAATCCAAGACTTTTGTTGTTGTTGTTAGATTCTGCAACCACACAGTCAATTGGCTTTTTCCTTTAGACAGCAGGCTGTGTTGCTTGTGTGTTATGTGTGTCCTTATTCCAATAGTATGTGCCATATGGAGATGTATTTGAATATGATGTGTGTATATGGTTGCATACATGTAGCACGAGGCACTTTGAGTATGTAGGGTATGTAGAAGTTGTGTGTGGTGCATTCTTGTGTGGAATGTATAGAAATCTGTCTTGAATATATATATTGTGGTATGTGTAGTGATGGATGATGCTTGTAGTGGATGGTGGTTGGTATTTGAGAGGTGTATGATGTTGAAGTTAGGCTTTGGAATCATTAAGATACATTTTTGTGCAGACAGAATAGCAAAGTGGAAACTAAGGTCTTTAGTTAGTGTTGGATAGTGTTTTGTGGGGCAAACATGTGAAGGAATGTTTCATGAACAGACGCAGGTGAAAGGAATGTTTTGCTAAAGCAAATACATTAAAAGACATAATAAAAGATTCTTTCTTAACAGCATACATGTTTTGGGCTGCCTTACATTGCATAGTTGAGCTCCATTTGTCGAGAATCTATAGAGAGAAATGCACCAAAAATCTTCTAGTTGTGTGCTGGTGGCTTTTTCGCCACTTCATAGATTAGACAGAGTGATGTCAGCTAATACAGACTCACAAAGTTTTACTAAGACAGACTTACATGCTGAGGCAAGACAAATGGTGAGGAAAGACCCATAGAGGGCACGTGATGTTTAGATGGAGCATAAACAGGACTCAACAGACTGTGAGAGGGGCTTGCTTATAGAGCTAGCTTTATAACACTTTTTGTCTCTGTCAAAAAGTCTTTTTGTCTTTGCTGATTTTCACTTCATTGAGAGAGGCATGGCAAAGAACTTCTCCTAAGTTCCCTGGTGGTCCTGTTCCCTCCTGCTGACTTGTGCCAATTTACTGAGGACCTGGGTGTCTCTGTTAAGTCATGCCACTGGTGCTACTATCCTGACATTACCAAACTAGACTGCTGGTATATTCATAAAGCATTTGCAAATAGATTAAGTTGCTCTGCAGCATTGTGCACTTAATTGTCTATTTCATCTGACAATGAAGATGAAATTTACTTTAAAGAACAATTTCTAAACAGGTCCAAAGCCCTCATATACTGGTAACTTTTCTTTTTCACTACCTCGTGTGGGTGGTGGGCTAGAAGGGAGGTTAAGCCACTTAGAAGCATCATTAAAAGTAGATTTGAGAAAAAAATTAAAGCCAATAGAATGTGGTAGCCAGGACTCAGAGCAATGTCACCTGTACCTTAGACAAACCACCTTACCACATTATGATGTTTTTATGACCTCAATAAAATAAAAATATGGTTTCTGGATGCCTCACAGGATGGTTCTGAATTGAAATTGAAATCATGTAAGATGCACAAGTCCAACCCTTATGATAGGGACATGATTTTCCCAAAGAGCCTGTCTTCTCTTTCATTTCCTCCTGACCTACTGATGATGTACTTCAGCTCTTTTCTGAAGTGACGGCTCCAAAGTGTGTCACCTACTAATATCAGGTGGTAGGTTAGCTTCAAGAGATACTGACCAACAGGCCACCTAAATAGAACACAATGAACAGAAGTGGTGGGTAGTGGTAGTTTCATCTGTGGTCACTCAGTTCTGAAACAGAATGGAAAGATAATAGTGATGGCTTGATAATATTGTCAAGATAAGACTGTGGTAGTGTCAACTCCTGATAGACAGCTAAAGGGCCTCTAGATAGGCAACTTTAGAGATGCTTAAACTTCTACACATATCCTTACATTTACTTATAACAGTATTATTTCTAGTAAAATGGGAAACCAATTAATAGCATGACTCCTTCCTGGAATATCATGCTGAGGGAGGCACAAGGTAGCAGATAGGGATTATAGGGAAAAAGGAACAGAGGGTTGAAGTTCTTGTTGTTTGACTCAGCTTGTTCCTTTTCTAGCATGTATTATTGTTTCATTGTTTGCTCTAACTACAACTCTTAACTTTTTTATAAAAAATTGAAAATAGATTCTTCTCTTATAGAATAAGTCCCAACCACAGTTTCCACTCCCTCCATACTTCCCAGCTCCCCACACCTTCCCTCTCTCCCAGATCCATTTCTCTTCCATTTATTCCTCAGAAAAAAGGAGACTTCTAAAAGACAGCACCCAAGCAGAACAAAACAAGATACAATTGGGCAAGGCAAAAGTCCTCATATCCAGGCTAGACAAGGTAACCCACTATGAGTAAGGAGTCCTAAGAGCAGGCAAAGATTAAGAAAAAAAAAATGTCCCCACTGTTAGGAATCCCACAAAAACACCAAGCTAACATCCATAATATAAAGACAGAGAATCTGGTGCAGACCCCATGCTTGTTGCTTCAGTCTCTGTGAGCCCATGTGAGCCTTGCTTAGTTGACTTTTTGACTTTGTACTCGACTACAATGTCCTGTGTGTGTGTGTGTGTTGTGTGTGTGTGTGTGTGTGTGTGTGTGTGTGTATTTGTTTGGGAGCATAAGAATACAAAGACTTCTCTTGGGTTAGAACCAGGGGAATCTGGACATCTTTTTATAACAATTACAATTGTCACTGCTGGCTTCCTGTGATGGAGCCCAGGCTACATACAGCTCTGGGGAGATGCAAAAGAGAGTTACTACCTCTTTGCTGAGTTCGGCTTTGGGAGTGGATGACCACTGAGCCAGAGGTACTGTGCTGTTGCAGTTCAGCTGTTCCAATATTTTTGAGATGCTAGAGTGTGTGAGAGACTTCACTTCATATCAGGAAACATCATCCTTACTAGACTATGACAGGAAGGCTGATGAGAATACCGTGCTTCACAGAGCAGGAGAAAATCAGAAAGCACCAGCATTCAGTCTTACTGTCACTCTAGGCAGGGATGATACTTTCATGTTAATTTGATAATATATACACACAGCAAAAGCTAGAACACTTCTTGACTGTTGTGTATGGAGCAGGACTTTGAGAAGCACTTGCCATGGAGTTGAACCTCCCTGAACACTTTACATGCACCTGTCAGTAGTGTTAAGCACATCCCCATGCCTCCAGTCAGCATGGGGCTTCTTTCTCTTTTGAGACCATTGATGCTATCATTGCTTCCTCTACATGAGCAGCACTATGGTGGGGATTCCTTGTGCATCCAGCAAGGTTTTCTAAAATCTGGAGACAGAAAGAAACCACTAAGACTTATGTCTCTATGGGAGCAAGACATGTGATGTTCTCCTTGCCATACCTTGAGGATAGCTGTAAGGTCAAGTATTTTCATGTTGAAATGCAGAAACTGATATTTTGAAAAAATTGTAAGGACCCTTAGCCACCTATTGTAGTTTGTGTACGGCTTGAGTATGCTCTGCAAGGTTTCATGTGCTGGAAGTCTGGTCCCCAGAGTGGTGGAGTTGAGAGTAGAGAAAACCCTTAAGCAATAGGACATAGCCAAGAGGATAAATATTGAAGAGAAATTAAAGAAGGGACTGGGAAGTGTGAAGGTGTTGCTCAGTGGTAGAATATTTGTGTAGCTTACATAGAACCTGCGTTCCACTTCCAACAATGGCAAAATTAACAGTGGCTGGGAATGTAGCTTAATGGTAGAACATTTACTTAGTATTGCAATAGCATTTCTTCCATCCCCAGTGCAAACAGAGAGAGTGGAGTGAGGGGAAAGGGAAGGGAGAGAGGGAGAGAGAATGGGGTACATTAATACTTTTTCCATTTCAGGGATGAGTATATGTACTTGCCTTTGAGAAAATTCCATCTAAGTAAATATTTGTAAGTTAATCTGACTCCTGCCCAGAATTTCTCTTGTTTCATGTACTGTGAATGCCCTACTATGATGCCATTGTCCACGAGGCCCTCACTAGCTGCCTATGCTTCAAGAACTGTGAGCTACATAAACATCCTTTTTAAAAATAGTCTCCAGTCTCAGAACGTTTGTTACAACAACAAGCAACAAATTAAGAGAAAATGGTAGGATCAAGTCAAGTTTCATCCAGACAGCTCAAATTTATATTTGTCTAAGTTATAAATATTATCTTACTTCTAAGTCTCATGTCCCAAATCATTTTTATTTGAGCAAAATCAACAAAGGGCACATGCAAATGGTTACATTACTGTAATTACTAGAGCACCTGATTTCCTTCTGAGAGGGCTGTCTAAGTGCCCCCTGTGTTTGCCTAAGATTTACAACAGCAAATCATATCAATAAGGTAGATGCTATGCTGTGCACATTTGTGAAGGAACTTGAAAACCACCGAGATTTACTTTCTGAAAAAAAAAAAAAAAAAAAAAAAAAAAGAACAACCATCCATTCACAAATACACACTAAATAATGTCCATGTAATATGCTGGACAAATGTATCGATGCATAGCCAGCCAGCCATATTTATTGCAGGAGTACAATATGCCAGGTACCATGTGATGGTGATGGTGTTAGGATAGATGCATTGTAGAGATCGAATAAACTCCCCTCTTGAATGGTGCTGCCTTTTCCAGGTCTCTGAGGGGGAAGACTGGCATTTCTCTGCCTCCTTCTCACCTTTGTTTCTCCTTTGTCAGTAATGAGAAGTCTGTCCCTTCTAGGTGTCATCCTGACCTCCTCTTTTTCCCTCATCACACCACACTCCCTCCCTGCTGTGTGAACGATCCTTATTTCCATCATCCTGAGCTTTGATTTCCTTGGATAAACAGAGATATGCTTCACACAGCAAAATTAGAAATTCTGATACATTTTTCCCTCTAGTCCCTTGAGATCCAATTAAGAAAGCTTGAAACAGACGGCTTGTTGACAGGCTGCAGTTCTGCATTGGAGCAGCGAGTCCACTCCCTGCCAACTTCTCCACGTGTCTGTGCCACTTGGGACCCTCTTTCTACTTTCCTTGACCACTAACTTACCTCTCAAGTTTTGTTCATTTGTCTGTGGGCCCAGTTAACATGTGAAATACTAAAATATACTAAACTATGAAATTGAAAAGCAGGGTTTAGGCTTAATCAGCAAAATGGATACCACATAATTTACAGTCATTCAAACTGACTTTTTCATACTGTATTCAATATTTTGAGAGAAGATCTGGTACAAACCAGTCTTTTGCAATATGTAGTAGACAAGCTACTTTGTTTTATCTCAAGATTTCAGAAGTTAAAAGGGACAAACTTCATGCTAGAACTCAGAGCCAGTATTTTCCTTTCCACAAGAGGAGAGAAAATACATCTGAAAGGAGAAGTCCTTAGTTTAGGGATTGAAGAAGGTCTAAGTTCATCTATGAAAGGAAGAGTGTTTCTCTTAGTTAAAGACTGCTTTGGGTTATGTCACCAGGGGGAAGATTTATGGGGTGACATTTCTCTATCACTGCTACCTGTACCCTCCTCCCCAAACCTTGCTCAGGCTGAATGTACCCTATCAGATTGAAGATCTGGAGTTTTCATTGTGGGTTCTGGATCTTGTGGTAACCTGGGAAGCCCTGGAAGGGTAGCATGGCATGCTGGTCTGCTCTCCAATGCAGAGATGGATTCACTGAGGCCTTACAGAGAGTCTGGGAGGGTGGCAGAATCAGTGAGGGATGTGAGGACAGAAGGTTCAAGAAGGAAAAAAGTGGATCAGAGGAGATAAGCAGCTTGCAGAGGCAAGCAGAATGCTGAGGATTCTCTGGGAATAAAATAGAGGGCAGAGAGAGGTTGGGAAAGGATGACAGGGAGAGACTGTGAAACTGAGGGGGTTGAAACTGAAGGAACAGGCAGGGAGAAGAGGAAGAAATATATAGAGTGACTCTTCAAAAGAAATGCAGGGACAAAATGGAGCAGAGACTGAAGGAATAGCTGACCAGTGACTGGCCCAACTTGGGATCCATTTCATGGGTAGGCACCAAACCCTAACATTATTACTGATGCTATATTGTACTTGTAGATAGGAGCATAGCATGGCTAGCATCTGAGAGGCTCTACGAAGAGCTGACTAAGACAGATGCAGATACTTACAGACAGCCATTGGACTGAGGTCAGGGACCCTCATGGAATGGTTAGGTGAAGGATTGAAGGAACCGAAGACGGCAACCCCATAGGAAAACCAACAGTGTCAACTAACTTGAATGCCTGGGAAATCCCAGAGACTAAGCCCCCAACCTTAAAGAGCATACAGGGGCTGGTCTGAGCACTCCCAGCCCCCAGCACATATGCAGTAGACTACTGACTGCTTTGTCTGTCCCCAGTGGGAGAAGATGAGCCTAATCTTGTAGAGACTTGATGCCCCAGAGAAGAGGGATGACCGTCTGGGGCACCCTCTCAGAAGCGAAGGGGAGCGGTGATGGGGTAAAGAACTCTAGATAGAGGGACAGTGGGACAATATTTGGGATATAAATAAATAAAATAATTTTTTAAAAAGAGTAGGTACACGTGCATGCATGCACACATACACACATGTACATACACCCCCTCCTCAGAGCAAGAGGGCAAGAAAGAATGATTACATGAAATGCAAAGTTCTTAACACATTCTTGTAGATTACAACATGCACAGCTGTTATTAGCTAGAAAATCAGAGTGTTGTACTTCTTTAAACATTTTTTTTTTGTCATGCCTAGATAATTTCACACATAATAATACATCTGGAATCAACTCAACAGACCCCAGTGCTATCTCCTTTCTCCTGGCTTATTGCAAAAAGAAATCAATCAATAATTCATTGGCCATGCCTACGTGTCCCCTTGCACATTTGCCCATCTTCATTTTTCTTGTTGATCTTGTCTGAGATTTGACGTTAGGACCTATTTATGCTGTTTGTTTTTCTCTTGTTCATTTTTGTTCATTCACTCTTCAGAACCTGACACCTTTTTGCTTTCCCAGTCTTCAAGTGTGACTTGAGACAATATCTGAGCAAGGTATGGGACTGACTCAGAGACTGAGTATGGCATTGATATTTGTGTGGCAGTGAGGACAGAGCAAATGGGGAACAGTGCTGTGAGCCCAGCTCTGCTGAGACTCCATTAACATGTAAAACAGATACTAACAGGCTATGCAGCAGCTAACAGCCATGGGAGCAAGCTTGATTTTTTTATTTCCTGGGTACATCAATGGCTCCTTCCAGTGGCTAAAATCAGTTTTCTCCCCACCCCAGAGCCCTACTGCTAAGGGTTTTCTTCTACCACAGGTAAGTACTCTTTCCTCAAGCCCTTAAGCTTGTCCCTTATCTAATTTCTACACAATGATAGTTTTGTGAATGAAAGCATTAATTGCTTTTGCAGTTTGGCAATTGGTTCCTAACAGAAGTTCAATAGCTATTGACTACTTATTGACTAGGGTAGCTGTGATATAAGAGATTACAAATTAAAAAAAATCACTGAAATTCCTGCAGGCAGTTATAATGGATAGTGGTCAAGACTTCTACCTCCCCACCCTTGCCAAGGTCATCTCCCTTCTCTTGCATGTGACTCTGTTCTGACTCAGTCATTTGAGTTTGAGTTTGGATGGGCTTGTCATTCTGGTTGTTTGTGCCAGACACATTTATTAATGTTTGGATTATCCTTCCCAAAATCCCTAAGCATGCTGGCCCACTGTGACATTCTTCAGTGCTTGCATTGTGTACATGTGTGTGTGTGTGTGTGTGTGTGTGTGTGAGAGAGAAGAGAGAGAGAGAGAGAGAGAGAGAGAGCATGTATATGAGGGTATTCTAAAGCTTTTGCTTGTTTGATCACAGGATTAATTATGTCATTATCTCAAGCTTGAGTTGAAGAGAGTATAGTTTATCCATTTTCAATTTCTTTGCTTTTACAGTTAATCTATTTGTGTCCTGCAGAGAAAATATGTCTATTTCTAGGTCATGAAAGTCTCTCCTCTGTTCTTCACCATTGTCCACCAAAGATTGGTTCCTATTTATGGTATGTTAGTGATGTGCATAGACATGTACACACATGAATGTCCACACACATACAACACACACACACATATACACACATACACACACATACACACACACACACACATACACACACAAACACTACCTGAATATATTCCATTGAAAATACTATCCTATCTCCTACTGCATTGTAGAACACTTTTTTGTTGTTGTTGGTAGCAGTTGTAGGTAAAAATAAGGTAACCCCTTGGGATGTCTTCTTATCTGAGTTTCATACTCTACCCTATTGGCTGACTTGTTTATTCATGAGTCAAAGACATGTCATTTGAAGCAATTTACTCTTATATTATGGCTTGATTTCTGGTTATATATTTCAATTTTGTTTGTATTCTTCAGGATCATCTTGTCTATTCTCAGTCATTTGCACTGCTACAGGAATTTTAAGTATAGCTCATTAATGTAAACAAACAGAGCTGGCATTTTTCCTGGAGTTGCATTAACTCTATAAGCTAATTTACTTGAGATTCCTGGGCTTACACTCTTGTCCCCTTCCTTTCTAAGCCATCTATGCCAAAAGGTGGGTATTTGTTCCAGGTCCATAAGGAGTAGTGGACCGTATTTCAGCACTGGTTAGCTCCTCAGAAGAAGAGACCTGATATCTGATGCTTTGATGGCCATATGTGGTCCTTGGGTCAAAATACATCCTAATTTCTGACCCTTCTTTTTGCAAGGTGTTGAATCATTGCTTGATAGCATTGTCTCAGTGGGTTTCAGAGACATTCCCAAAACCTTTGGAGGTGCGGATTTGTTGCTTTCAATTCCTTTATAAAATATGCATGATGAAACAAAAATAAAAGTGAGTTCCAGCATTGAGGGCCCAGCGGCATGACTCCCTTCTCTGACTCTCCCCTGCCCATTAGTGCTGCTAGACTCTGCTTCAGGAGCTTGTTGTTTTTCTCACCCAACTAACTAGGTGTAATCTGAGGCAGTAATGGGAAAAGGTGACTCCTCAGTGGATGGAGAGCTGGCTCCTTCATTTGGTTGGGTGTTTGTGAAGTCATGACAAGGGTAGTAGGAATTTCTGGGCTATATGTTTTCATGAACTTGTCATAATGTTCTTTGCATTATCTAGATAAGATTTCTAAGCACTAATTCAGCTTTGCTTCTGAGTGTGTTTTGGAAAAAGACATCTTGGGGGTGTGTAGGGAGAACCTGTGTGATAATGTCCTAACACCATCTTGGAGAGTCACCATGTGCATGCTTTAAGAGTTATCTGAGGTCCCTTTTTCCTAACACACTATTTTTTTATTAATATAGATGCTAATACACATTTACTTTGAAAAGGAGCTTTCACAGCTACTCTCGTGCCTGTAGCTTCTCAGTACAACTAGTCTCAAATATGCCAAAAAAGTACATTTGGGGTGGCAAGTTTTGTTCTCCTGTCCATCTACCTTGAGATGGATTTATATGAACCCCCAACAGAATTAAGCTATTGGCAGAATTAAGATATCTTCTTTCGTTATCAGTTTTGTTAAAAGCTCCAGGAAGAAAAAGACATATGAAGAAAACAGATCTTATTTGCAAACATGCAAAGTTCTAAGCCCTCCTGATCAGGATATGGTGAACTAGACCATGCTTAAAATATCATTATAGCATCAGTAAGACAGGACTTAGCAGATGAGTTGGTTGCTAGGGAGGATATGGGGAGAGCGAGGCTTAACATAAGACAAAGATCAAACTAAAGGAACCTGGAAACTCTGTCCCATCAAGGCTTCAAGTAACAGGTCACACCTGAGAAGAGCCTGTCAAACATAAACTAGACAGGAGAGCGCTGAGTAAATGAATTCTAAGGATGAAGTGAACCAGCACTGTTAAGCCTTTCCTAGCTTTCTAGCCCATTACTATTCTTAAAAGTGCTTTCTTCATTCTTACTAATGTTTGTCTTAGTTAGGGTTTCTATTGCTGTGATGAAACACCATAACCATAAAGCAAGGTGAGGAGGAAAGGGTATATTCAGCTTATACTTCCACATTGTAGTCAGTCTATCATTGAAGGAAGCCATGACAGAAAGTCAAACAGGGCAGGAAATTGGAGGCTGGTGCTGTTGCAAGACCGGGAAGGAGCACTTCTTACTTGTTTACTAGTCATGGCTTGCTCAGTTGGGTTTCTTATAGACCCCAGGACCAACAATGCAGGGATAGCACCACCCACAATGAGTTGGCCTTCCCATGACAATCACTAGAAAATGTTCTATATGTCTTACTCTAGCCTGATTTTATTGAGGCATTTTCTCAACTGACACGCCCCTGTCTCCAGTGACTCAAGCTGGTACCAAGTTGACATAAAACTAGCCAGCACATTGTGTCTATTTCTATTGTTTTACTGTGTCTCTAATACAATTTTTTTCTCCTGTGACATCAAAACTTGGAAATCTCAGCTTTGCATTTGGGACTCTGATTTGTACCCACAACACTTGCTCTCCACTTTTCATTACTTCTGAGCTTGGGTAGAGGAGGGGAGATAGGGGCTCTGACCTCACAGTTTCCTTGCCCCCAATGTCAGGGTGTAAAGGACTTAACATCTCAGGTCTCAGCTGCATTTATCAGGGTCTCAGCTTTGGGAAAGCTCTGCAGCCATGTGCTAGATGTTTGCCAGGTGCAATGTTTGTGTTTTGTGCACCTGCTCCTCACAAGAACTATTGGTACAAAGCAGAGGTTGTTGGATCATCTCTAAAATCAAGAAAATTGGAAATGACTAAGTAACCTGACAAAAGCTGAAGAGACTAGAGTCAAACCTAGGTCTATATTATGTGTCATCCATCAGAAACTTGCAAAACATCTGTATTTATGTGAAAAATAAATGGGTAAGTGAGTGAAATAATGATGAGAAGAAGATTCTGGGAAAAGAGGATATCAGTCTTTCGTTCTAGAGACAGCCATCTGTCTATCACAGGAAGTTCATTGCTGACTGACAACCAACTGGGACTCAGGATCCTGACCCTTGAACCTGAGCCTCTCATGTAAGCCTTCATTCCTCTTCTGTGGCTCTTGTCTACATGGATATCCTGTTTTGGAAAGCTGGAGTCAGTCTGTTACATCTCTGCCTGTAGAAGTCCTAGTTCTTTGTTTTCTAGAAGCTTTTCTGGTTCCTAGATTTAGTTAAAATATCTCTGGATATTTTAACTGGATAAAATATCTCCAGCTACCATTTCTTGCCTAGCTATGTGCCTATACCAGAGTGAAGATATTGATATAAATATTCATATCATAGTTTCATTAGCCAAGCCTTTGAGAAGTGTGTTCCTAGGTAATGCTCTGTTCATGATGGTCTGAAAAGAATTGTGTGGAGGAATTCAACTGGACAGTAGGTTGACCTGGAGGATATAAGTGACTCCAGTCATGCCTTGGACAACTTGTGGAAGGAAGGAAGCTGGGTTTACATGAAATTTTCATCAGGAACCTACATATGGGCTTTTCTTGTGCTGTGGCTCTCAGAACAAATGTGACTCTACGACAAATGTTTGGAGAGGCAATGTTGTCATAGAGAGACTGAGATGAGCAGAGAAATAGGCCCACGATTATCTCTAGCACATTTATAAGCTAGCATCTCAGAATCTGTGAGAGGGGATATCCCCTATGGAAGTACAATGGAAAAATTCAGCTCTTTCTAACTTTGTCTTTCCTGACCTTTTCAAAAAAGTAACTGAAGAGAAGCACTAGGAAGACAGCAACTACATAGTTAAGACTTTGTGCCAGGGACTGATCCTTTTTTGTCTCTAAAATTTGCTGATGTTTGCAAGATCCAAGAGGCCATGACTAGGCAAAGAAAAAAGAGCTGTTTTGGCTAACATTTCATGTTCTAAGATTCAAGAAAAAGTACTGAGTATTTGCCATGTTCAAAGCAACTTTGAAAATACAACCAAGTCTTTGCCTAAGGACTCTGCCACTCTAGTGAGATGGGTGGCAAGGGACAGATATTAAAAGCATTTGCTGCTGTGAACCTAAATCATGCTTTTGTTCAGATATCTCAATTCCACACTACACTCTAACTAGAGTAATTGGCCTTCAGTTTGTATCTGTCTCACATATCATTAAGTTCAAATATTTTTAGGAAGACTCACCAATTTACCTAAGTTTGTTGCCATATATACGACATTAACTCCTTATGTCATGATCATGTCCATAGGTATATATGTTCCTGCCTTCGGAAAGGAAGCAAGCTGAAGTTGGTGACCTATTTCTTATGAATTCTTGGTCAAAACTATCTCCTGTGATGGATGAAATATCTATTCATAGAATGTAGTCACACTTGCTACAACTTACAGAATCCATACAAGAAAGGCTCTGCACACTGTAAAGATCAGATAGGAGGAACTTCCATATACTGGAAGGCATTGTCTCATCGTGGAAAAATATTTTTAGTCTAGTAAGGATTGTTTATCTAAGGAAACATTCCTCCTAGGAGAAATAGGACTTTAAATGAAGATGTGTTACCATGGGATTTCTAGAAAGAAACAAGAGTGTACTCAAAGGGCAGAGCACCTTTCAGGATTAGTACAGGAAAAACTACAGTTCCCTGAGGACATGTGCAATGACCAGGGATTGGAATTGGAAGGAAGTCAGTGTGGAAGACACACCAAGAGATTTTGAACAAGCCAGAGACATACAAATCCTCTTCCAGGTTTGATAGAATCTCTGTGAAATGTTAGAATATCTATGATGCTCTAGTTACTGAAACAAAAAGAGACTTTTATTCTCAGTTTTCTTGGAGATTTGCTCATTTCCACCCAAGTTTGGGGAGGCAAATCTAGGCAAGGTCCCCTTGGGAGATATGTTTTGTTACCAAGCATGGAGAAACAATAGTTTTGTGATAGTTTCAAATACAAACCATTTAGGATCCTGCTAAATCATGTTAGCAGAAGGAATCCCCACAGAAGACAAAATTCTCCTCAGAATATTCTTCTGGCTGTGACTATGTAGGCTCATAGAGAACCTGACTTGATTACATTTAAATTCTTGCATAAATTCAATGTGGCTTCTGACTAGTGCAGGTTACTTCAGTGGCACACATGTTTTGATTTTCTTCTCATCTGTGGTGGTTTGACTGAGACATGCTTCCCTATAGCTTCATTTATTTAATCACATGGTTCCCAGTTAGTGGTACTCTTTGGGAAGGTTATGGCATTTTTAGGGCAAGGAGCATTGCTAGAGGAAGTATGTCATTGGGGAAAAGCTTTCAGAATTTGTAGTCTTGCCCCACTTCCAATTTGTTATTTCAGGTATCTGGCATGCCAACAAAATGTGATCAGTCAGCTTCCTGCCCTGGCCACCCGCTGCCATGCCATCCCACCATCTGGAACTGTAAGCAAAAATAAACTTTCCTCCTCAAGTTTGTCTTCATCATGGCATTCTAACATAGCAACAGAAAAGCAACTAATAAATTCTTTCAAGGCAGTGCTCAGGATGGTAGATTTCAAAAGGGTAACATTAACCATGAACTCGGGGGCAGAATGGATGTGTGCCAGTTTCTCTATGCTTTTCTATGTGGCTCCTCATTTTGGAATAGTTTGAGGTTCCTTGAATATTCCCCGAAGGCTCAAAATTTTTTGAAGACCACAACTGGGGATCTCTTTTCCAGAGAAGAGAGGTTAGGTATTGGGGGGCTGGTTAGATTAGGGGAGGAATGGAGAAAATACTGTTAGAGGGAGGAAATGTCATGGAAGATGGTCATGAACACAATAAGAAGAAAGCCAGGAATCAAGAGGTCTAGGAAAGGAAAGGTAAAGATGGAGGGTGTGTGTGTGTGTGTGTGTGTGTGTTCAGTGGCCTAGAAGAGCAGCAACATCCGCATACAAAAGAAAGCTGATTTTAAGTGTGTTCAAAGATAATAGAACCAAGATCTCTGTGGCAGATAGTGACAAAGGTTGTCCCACAGCTAGGTGTCTCCAGTTCCAGCATGTTTTTTTGTTGCCTTCTTATTTCCAGAGAAGGCCATTATGTGAGTCTGCAGAATGATAGGTGGACATCTTCAAATGTGCAGCTGCGTCCTTCAGGGGCAACTGAGTATAGAATCTCAGGGAGATGGTGGTGGAGGGTTGAAGCCACATCACTCTCTATAGCTGCAGTAAAGTTGCTCTATTCCCAACAACTCAGAATCAGTGCTTGAGTCACAGAATCCCAGACCTTGGGATAGAAGGAATCCCAGAATCAATTCCTGATGGATTAGAAATTAGATTTGAATTTAAATCCAATTTTGGTTTCTTCCCAGTGGCTCATGTTACCAGTCTCTCAACCTCTAACTATCTTAGTATTTCAACCTATAAAGTGGCAGTCCTGCCTACTTGGAAAGTTCACTGTGAGCACTCAAGGCATGTATATTCCCAGCCACAGGCTCTTATGATTGCTGTTTGTAAAGAACCTAAAGACTATGAGGTTACAGGTTACATGGAAGAAATTCCAGCCATATCCTAGTTGACATGCTGTGCCAGACACATAACTCATTTGTGTGTGGTTCAGCCATAATTCCTGCAGTTCTACAGGAGACCCAGGGTTGGGGAGAAGTTGCTGCTTAGGAGAAGTCCTGGGGACAGGAAGGAGTTCTGTGGAGGCCTGTGGTGACTCACACAATTTACCCCACAGAATCAATAAGATTCCATGGACACAGAGAAGAACCGGCAGACATGGGTTTATTGCTTCATAAGTGATGGAACCTCCAGTGGATAGCTCCAAAAATAACTCTTTTTATTTACTTATTCATGAGCCACCACAGCCAACAGCTCCCTACCCCTATGAACTAGGTCTCTCTTCTGCTGCTCTTCTCCCTGATAAGAATGCTGCATTAGAAATGCATATCAAAATGACCCTGAGATTCATCTTTTTAAAAATTTTATTTAATCTTTTTTTACAATGCAGATTTTATCCTTTTCCCAGTCCACCCTCTGACTGTTACACATCCCATACCTCCTCCCCACCCCCATCTCCATGAGGATTCCCACCTTCCATCCCCCACCCCACCAAACCTTCACACACATTGGGGACTCCAGTCTCTTGAGGAATAAGTATATCTTCTCTGATTGAGTCCACACCCGGCAGTCCTCTGCTGTATATGTGTTGGGGGACTCATATCAGCTGGTGTATGCTGCCTGGTTGGTGGTCCAGTGTCTGAGAGATCTCGGGGTCCAGGTTAGTTGAGACTGCTGGTCCTCCTGCAGGATTGCCCTCATCCTCAGCTTCTACCAGCTTTTCCATGATTCAACCACAGGGATCACCAGGTTCTGTCCCAAGCACCAAATTGATTTCTAGAGTGGTTGTACAAGTTTGCACATCCATCAGCAATGGAAGAGTGTCCCCCTTGCTGCACATTCTGAGCAAAATGTGCTATTATTTGAGTTTTTTATCTTGGCCATTCTGACAAGTGTAAGATGAGTTTCAGCAACCGAGGTTCCCACCTGAGGGGGATTTAAAGAAGGGGCCACCACCTATAGCCAGGCAGGACTTCTGGAGAAGGGAGGGGTGAAGTGGAAATTTCTTGTTTCTTTAACTCAGTTGTGTCTAGTCACGTTTTTCTGGAAACTGTTTCGTGAGTGGGCATGTGATGTTTTGCTGAAAACAGACATTTGAGAGTGCACATGATGTTTAGAAAGAATATAAATAGCACAACCACAAACAGTGAGAGGATGTGCTTACATTACTGTGCCATGCAATCTTTGCTGGTCTTCACTTTGTAGAGAGAAATGTGCCAAAGAACTTCTCATGGTATCCAGCCGCCTCCCCTGACTCATGCTGATTTGGTAGAGCCTTGCTGTTTCTTGTGGATGGTGCCACTGTTAATGATTTTGTGTTTAATATTTGCTATTGACCTCAACTGCTGGTATCCTGACAGTGAAGAATAGAATTTCCCCAAAGAACTACTTCTAAATAGGTCCTCAACTCCTTTTTCCTGTTAACTCTTTCCCCCTACCCCTGGTCGATAGGCTAGAAGGAAGATTTAAGCATTTAAATTGGTTTTGAAAAATTTAAGTCTAAAGAGGGGGCGTTAATCCACCCACAAATTCTTGAACCCCAAATTTGTCTTGCCTACAAAATGTTCAGGGATAAAAAATGGAGCAGAGGCTGAGGTTACAGCCAACCAATGACTGCCCCAACTTGAGACCAATACAATGTGAAAAAGCCAGTCCTTGATACTATTAATGATACTTTGCCATGCTTTCACACAGGAACCCAGCAGAGCTGTCTCCTGAGAGGCTTCATCCAGCAGCAGATGGAGGCAGATACAGAGGTTCACACCCAAATATCAGGTAGAGCCATGAAGTCTTGTGAAAGAGTGGGATATAGAAATAAGCAAATCAGAATGGTCAAGAACACCACAAGGAGACCCACAGTCAACTAACCTGGGACCGTGGGGCCTCACAGAGTCTGGGCTCCCAATCTGGAAGCATGCAGGAGCTGGACCTAGACTACCTACACATTTGTAGCAAATGTGCAGCTTAGAATTCATGTGGATCCCCTAACCAGTAGCTGTCTCAGTCTCTGTTCCCTGTCATTAGATCACTACCTGGATTGTCTAGTTGGGCCTCAGTGGGAGAGTACAGGACTAGTTCTGCTGAACTAGAATGTTTCAGGGTTGGGCGGTACCCAGGGAGCTTCTCCTTTTCTGAGAAGAAGGGGAGTAGGCAATGGGGTAGGTATTTGTAAGGGTGGGCCTGGGAAGAGAGGAGGAGGATAAAGTCATATTCGGGATGCAAAGTGAATAAAAATAAATTATTTTAAAAATAAAAGTAAATAAATAAATTTCAAGCTTTTAAAAAAGAAGAAAGGAAAGGAAGGAAGAAGTCTCACGGTGGTAGGACATAGCTCTCTTCTTCTGAGGATTTCCTGCTTCAGCTACTTGTCACCCTTAGTGCAGACCTGTGAGTCAGTATCCCTTTCAATGCTGAGAAGTGTGAGCTTGCTTAACTCACTGCTACTTCAGGACAGTTGTTGCTTCTAAGTGTCTGGGGTACAAATCAACAAGAGCTCTGAGATGAATAAAGGTTAACAGAAGTGGGGGTGCCAGTGAGTCTTAGAGACTACTTTCAGAATCTAGGGTCTTGAACACCACCAGGGTCATCTTTGCCTCCTAGAACTCAGCCTCTGACTATTTGAGTAAACTCTCAGGCAGGGATCTTCCCACGGCTGAGTAGAGACTGCCTACATCACTTAGTCTCTTGGGCTACTTTGTCACCTCACAGTAGTTGAGAATCTTTCTCTTGAGTCTTAAGACGGTCTAGAAAACCTTTGCAGGGATCCCAGGGGAATAACTCAGGAGAAGAATTTTCAGAGAGCATGCAAAGATTTGCACATGATCCTGGATTTGCACATGGGTGTGTGCATATATACATTGCTGTGGGATCATGGGAACCAGAGATCTCTGCTAGCAGTGTTGTGGATGGAAGCCTTTTCCCATATTTAACATTTATACCAAGAGAAGACATCATAGGATTGCTATGGGTTAAGTCTTAGCATTCCTCTCCCAGAGCCTCGTCCTTTCTCATGTGCTCTGGCAGCAGCAGCCCTTCATATTTCTTTTGGTGGCAGTAGCCCTGCCACTGGAGCATTGTAGGTACTAGTCCACTTACTTTGTGTTTATGGAATATTTATGTGATTTTGCATCAAGCAAATGCACAGAGAAGATGTATGCATCTGTTTTAGTTTGCTCTCTATTACTGTGATAAAACACCGTGATCAAAAGAAACTAGGGAAAGAAAGGTTTATCAGCTTATAGGTTGTGTGGTCCACCATCTAGGGAAGTTGAGTTAGGAAGTCAAGCATGCCAGGAACCTGGAGTCAGAAACTGAAACAGATGTGATGCAGGAGTATTGCTTACTGGCTTGCTCTTCCTGGTTTTCTCAGTCTGCTTTCCTATAGCACTCAGAACCACCTGTCCAGGAGGAATACTCTCCAGAGTGAGCTGGGGCCTCTAACATCAATCTATCATCAATCAGAAGATCGAGGTTCTGTTATTCAAAATGACTCTAGCTTCTATCAAGTTGATATAAAACTAAACAGAAAAGCATCTAACCAAATGATGGATAAACACTTGGATGGTAAGGGAATAAAGAGGAGAGGAACACTCACACACATTGGAAAACATCAAAGATTCTTTCCGAGTAGACTACAAGAGTTACTATAACAAAGATAAGATAATACCTTATCAAATGGAGTCCTGACCAACAGGCTAATATATATTATCTTCATAAATAGGATAAGACCAGGTAGGAAAAAAGCTACTGAGAGGCTTCCTATTGTCCCTCAGGACTCAAAAAGTATGCCTAGTATTATCTGGAACAAGTTAATTTGAATTTATTGGAATTCAAAGTAAGTAAATCAATCAGTCATTCTAGGGCTAGGACTGACTTCTCTTTTGGTCTTTATTATAGAAAGATTTGCTTTAAATTACTTGTCATATGATTAGCTAGCTGATCAAAGTAATTTAGTGAATGCTCCCTCAGCAGAGCAGGTTGCTTTATGCAGTGTTTCATCTTCCTCTCTTTTCTTCTCTCTCTCTATCTCCCTTCTTACTAGAGATTGAACCTTTTATTTTATATTTTGAGAATGTCTCATGTCTCACCAAGCTGCTCAGGCTGACCTTAAACATGAAATTCTACTGCCTCAGTTTCTCTAGCAGATAAGATTATATCTAGTAGATAGGTCTGTATCACAAAATTATGTGGAATTTCTTGGCCATATTATGTTTTCACTTTTTTATTATTTTATCCATACATGTATGTATAGCAATAAGAAGTACACTTTAAGTAACACTATTCTAGAATAGCTTGTTATAATTTAATAGAAGAAGAAAGGAAAAACTTTCAGGTCATAACAACCTTTCCTCTAGAAAATAAAATTAAAAATATTTTTTTTCTAAATGGGTCAATATGACTAATATATTCAGTAACTGGTTGAAAGTATCTAGTTCCTAATCAATGAAATTTAAATTTAAATTTAAAATGAAAGTCCCAGATTTTACAATCCATGTCTTATAGGAGTAAAGGGTTCTTTTTTAATGAATTAAATCATTATTTCTTCTTCAACAAACAGGAAACTAAATTCACATATTAATATTATCATTGCTATTGTTATTATTAGTTATTTCTCTCTCTCTCTCTCTCTCTCTCTCTCTCTCTCTCTCTCTCTCTCTCTCTCTGTGTGTGTGTGTGTGTGTGTGTGTGTAAAGGTATGATGTGGGAGTGTGTGCACGCCACTGCATATGTGTGAAGTTCAGAGGATAGCAATGTGAAGTCAGATTTTTCATTCTACCTTTTTATGGGTTCTGGGGATTGGATTCAGGTTGCTAGGTATCTGGAGCAAGTGCCTTTATTACCTGAGGAATATTGCTGCCTCTCTGGGCACGATTTCAAAGTAGACTTTTGTGATCCTGTACTCTTAAAATACTGTTCCAAAATTATTTTTGCTATAGCATGCTTTCTCTCAAATTATGTATCTAGTCTTAAAAGCTAACATGTGAAAGCAGAGGTGAGGCAGACTAGGAAGGTGAGGGGAAACACCAAGTGGTGGGGTTAACAGATGGCAATGGGAGATGGATAAGATCAAGGTACATAATATCCATGCATGAGAAAATCTAAAGCAAATTTGCCATTGTATGCAATGAATTGATGCTAAAACATCTTTGTATTTATAAATTATTTTCCCTTCTTTCTTCCTTTCTTTTTTCTTAATAACACTTTCTTATATTTTATGAGTGTCAGGACTTAGATTCACTGGGCAGGTATATGGATCAGGGTGCAGGTTTTCTATCAGTTCCTGTGGCTGTAGCTAAGCATGTTATACATTTTATTCTGGCTCATTAGAAGAGGTTCTTAATTTCCATCTTCTATTTCCATTTGCTAGAACCTCTCATTTATTACCACTGAACCTTCTTGGTTTCCATTGTACTTGTATTAAAATAGTATACCGGGGATGAAGAGATGGTTGAATAGTTAAGAGTGCTACTCTTCCAGAGAACCCAAGCTGAGTTCCTGGAACTCATGTCAGGCAGTTCATAAAAAACTCCAGCTACAAGGGATCTCACATAAATTATAAGCATATTCACTCTGATGATTTTGAGAATATAGAATCATAGGAGAAGATCCCAGGTGTTTACAATTGTATCTCTAAAGCCTTGATGTATACAGCAGAGACTGTCTAAATGATCCCCTAATGGATTTCTTACTTTTATAGATATAATAAAATACATACTCATATTTCTTGCACTACTTATGAATGTGTAGCTACACCTGAACCTTTGAATGTGAGCAAGGAAGTAATAGACTCATATGATTATTAAATGGCTTCTCAAATCCAAAATCTCTTGTTGTTGCTTATATTATTTTTATTAATTATATGGTTCTTTGCAATTTTCATCCACTCATAAAGTGGACCCTAATTATTCTTATCTTTCACTCCTGTCAACTTCCTCCATACATTTATTCCCCATATTCATGTTTTTGTTTGTTTTTTTAACCCACCGAGTTTAGCCAAGAGTATTTGTGTGACCATGGACTTGAAATTATCCAATGCAGCTTCGTGAGCTCCATGGTGGGTGCACAAGTGAAGATGACTCTTCCGCTCCTAGAATGGTTCGATATCAATAGCTTTGCAGGGAGGAGGATCCTGTGAGCCCTCCCCCCACATGACTGACTGTTAACAGCGTCAGTCTTGTACAGATCCAGGGTGGCTAACCACAGCAGTTATGAATTTAAGCTTGCATTGGCTATATCTTGCCTATAGGATGGTGTTTTTTAGCCCTTCTTTCTGTATTTCAGCTCTCACAATTCTTTTCTGACCTCATTTCTGGGTTGCTTCCTGAGCCTTATAGTACAAAACATAAATGCTGTACACTCTGCAGCCACTTATTCACCATCCCCTGAGCAGCTCCGACTTTCTTTTTATTAAGACCAAGGGTAGCATTCACATATGAGTACAGACACTATGCCAATTTAATTAGATGAGAATTTTTTTTTTTTAACTAGGACCTATGATTTCTTTAACCATATGTTTGTGACCAGGTTTACTTATCCCAGTATCTTGCATGGGTTTCCTCCTATGGAAACATCAAATACAGTTGGATTACGGTTGGTTAGTCCCGTAATAGTTGTGACATTATTATAAAAGTAGGTACATTTTGGCTTTCAGGTTGGTACTGGTTCACAGGGTTTTCAACTGCTTAAGAGTCAGTAACAAACCAAAGTCCCAGTTGGCCTATGCATTCGTCCTTTGAGAAAATCTACCACTGTGTGAAATGCTGTGACTCCAAGATCTACATCGTGGAGGAAGATGAGCAGGACCTGAAGAGTGGAGACCCACAACTGACTGACATGTCTTACTCTGTTTGCTTCTCATCCTTGGCCTGTCTGTTCATCTCTCTAGTTGGTTGTGGTGGTGGCTCGGCCATGAGACTGGACAATTGGATATTGAATTAGTTTTACTGTACTTTGTTTAACTTTGGCCAGATATTTCTTTCCTTTGTAATCTTTGGGGGTGAACAAACATTTGAAGACACCCAGAGATCCAGTCCACAGCATGGCCCACCTGCAGCATGAGGGAGTAAGGTGTGGAGAGATGGAAGAGAAAGAGAAGGGGATAGTTAAAACACTATAAAGAGAGGTAGATCTGGAGACATGAGAGTGGAGATAAACAGCTTGATGTGAGTAGCCTGCAATGCTACCTGAGGGCATGGGGAAGTCTCTGCTCATATTGCCATTGCGGGCCATGTCTAGGTCTGTGGCCATGAACCAGCAGGGGTCTGGCCCATGTCTAGGTCCATGGCCCATTACCATGAAAGGCCATTCAGATGTCTCTGGTCTGGGACCAGGGTGCTATCCAAGGGCTGTATAGAGCAGGCCCTACCCTCTCACAGCATAAAGCACTCGGAAGAGCTGACTCCACCTCTGACCTGGTCAGCAGAGTAGAACTGACTCTTTTGACAGGGGCATGAGCAAACAGGCCCCAGGGGCATGAGCATACAAGAACTGGTTCTGTTCCTTGTCTGTCATGCAGTAGAGTGGGTCCACTTGAGAGATACCCTCTCCTGAATCACCTCCAGCAGCCCAGCTCTGGGGTCGTGTGAACAGGAGAGCTGGTCCCCTTCTTGCCAGCTATGGCATTGGGTGAGCTAGCCAAGCCAGTACTGGAGAACTTGCCCTGATGGTGAAGGTTCAGGAGAGTAGGCTGACCAACCCAGATACCACCCAGGCCCAGATCAAGAGCTATGAGTTGGCCCAGGTCAATATCTACCCCATTTATGAATTATTGCAGCAGTTCACACTGCCCTATATGTGACTACTGCTTGTCAAGTATGCACAGTTTAAAAATAGTCAATGTGCCAGATCAGTGTTTCAACCCCAGTACTGGTTGAAAGTGCACTTTAGAGGTGTCCTAGGAGGAAAAGAACGTAGGTCTAGAAATGAACATGATAGAGACATTCCACCTGTCCTAACACTTCAAGCTGGTATTGGAGAAGTAATATTGAGGACAAAGACCAACCAACCAAACAATCAAACAAACAAAAACAAAACCCTACTCAATGACATCCTTTTTACAACACCAGGTACTTGTGACTATTATTCTGTATGGTAAGATAGACTTTGACAATGCAATTAAATTAAAGATGTTGAGATAGGAGACCATTCACAAGCAGCAGGAAGGCCTGCTTATGTAAGTAGAGGGTGCTTATGAAGAGAAGGAAACAAGGACTTGAGTGAAATGATTGCTCAAGAGGCTAAGTGAAGTAATTACTAACTGAGGATTAAGAGGAAGGGGTAGGAGCCAAGGAATCGGGGTAGCTCATTGAAATGAAAAAGACAGGAAGTTCTCTTGTACTATGATGATGGATTTGTGGTTTAAGTGGATAGGTTTGTGGCTCTTATTGCTGCTGCAATAAGCAACTGATATGGAGATGATGATAAATTTCCCTGTGCTATATAAAAACCACAAAATATTGGAGTTATTTAAGAGAGTAGTTAGGCTAACCTAAATAAAACACTTAGAGACTAAGAAATAAAATCCCTATCTTGGGCAGTGATATTGGAAAGTCACTTCCTCTCCTTGTAAACAACTCTTCCTGATGATTGGCTTCTAGACTCATCTGTATCTGAATGGCAGCTTCCCATTCTCTCCAATGCACATATGACCCGACATACTGTTGGTGGGCATTTTGGCAGCAGTGCCTAACTCAATACTGATCCTGGGAACAAGCAAGCTGCAAGCTGCCAACACTGAGGCACCCTAATGTTTTAATTGGTACTTATTTTAGACAGTCCATTTAAATGTCCCCAGCTTTTGCCAGATGAATAGGCAAGCTGACCTGACAAGAGAGTCCGACAATGCCTGAGCAATGTGATAATTACAGGGTCCTGCTCTGCCCTGCCTCTATTCATGTTTTCATGTCACTTAGATTTCACTACAGGGAACCCTTCTCATTTTGTGCTAATCAGCAGCTCCTTGGCCCAGAACCTAGTAGATGATCAATAAATATGTGTTAAGTGAACAAATATCAGAGTCAGAGATCTAGTCGAGGCAGATTGTAGTTGGTAAAGCCCCAACAAGTCTGAAAAACTCCTTCAGAGAATCAGAGACTAGCAAGTTGCATAAGCTACCAGTATATTTCCATAAATGTGGCTGGAGAAGATCTGTGAAAAGGAATGAAAAAGCATCCCAGACTTTCCCGCACCGCAACATTCATTCCAGAGGGGCCAGAAACCCTAGCATGTGTCCACGCTGATGCTATGTCCTTCAGGTACTGAAACAGAAGAAGCTACAAAGTCAATGCTTCCAGTGTTGCTATTTTCTGCAAGAGACGTGTGAATGGAGGTTAAGTGGTCATCAGAGTCAAGCAGTGTATGAATTCAGCTTTACCTGACCACAGCCATCTTAAGTATAATTGCTGTAATTGCCAAGAATAACCCTGGATGGCCTTTCCTGACTAGTTTTCAATATCATATAAATAGACCAAACCCCTGGAGTGGCATGTGTAGTTTTGCATCTGGAACTTGACCCTGGGGACATGCCTAGCTCTTTGATAATAATTTAAAATAAGCCAAGCACCTGCTGATTGATATAAAATCCCTGTTGCACTTACTGCTATAGATATCTAATCCAAACTGTAGGACCTGCCTTGATTTGCTAACAAGCTGGACTATGTATGCATTGTCAGAGAATCACCAAAAATTTTCACTCTATGCAGACTTGGATCTGTTTGCTTTTTCTTCCTCTCACAGTCTTCAGGGAAGTCCTTATCCCCTGGGGCTGCTTGTTCTTGAACATGAAATATAGATTCTTTTTTGTTATATGTGCATTCCTCAAAAATGTTTAGCTCTTTTGTATTCTGTTTCCTCATATTTAATGTAAAGATAATAACAATACCCACTTTATTGTGTATTGCTCTAAGGCTTAAATCCAACCTAAACACTTAGCATGGAATGCGGCAGCCAGTAATATCTGCCATACCTTCCTCTTGTTCACTTTACCCACATACCATGACAGTTCCCTTTCTTTTTACACAGCCTTAGGTCAGAAGTCAGGACTGGAAGGATACTGGGTGTCATAGAGGCTGGTTCTGTAGAGTTTGTTCCTGGGGAGGAGGATGTCCTGGGAGCCAATGTCCTGCAGATAATCACTTCATCAGGCATGTGGTTTTCTATCCTAGGCAGCCTCTCTCTTATAGTTTATATATCCTCACCTGGGTCAACTCAGGGTACTAACTCCTGAGTTGAGCATAACATTGGCAATAATGAATCTGAGAAGGACACACACTTCTCTGTAGATCTCTTATGTACCATAAACACTATGCCTGTATACTGTATTTGCTCTGGGGTGAGGGTAGGCCTCAACATGCTGGCTCACATCCATGCTACTGAATGTCCATCCCAGAGAACATTTAAGCCTTTGGTGTAACAGCCACATGCAATACTCTGGGAATTAACCCCAACAAAGGAAATGGGGGTTGTGGGGAAGAACATCTTTCCTGATGCATTCAGACCCCTTGGAAAAGATGCCAAAACCTAAAAGTGTGCTACGGTATTCATCAAGTTGCAGCTTGTCCCAGTATATAAAGCCCTGTGAATTCCAAAGGGGCAATGAGAGGAATCAAGCATTCAAACTCCAGAGATAGTCCTTGGCCATCTCTTTGCCCTTGAGCAAGCCCATGTCGTGACACACATGGCTAATTCTCTGATGAATGCAATATTTTTTTCACCAGAGGTCTCTAATCCGGGGTGTGTTTGCTGTTTTCCTTTGGCCCTTCTACCCAGAAGTAACTGCATTGAAATTTACATGTCCTGCTTACCATCTTTCCCATGTCCATCATTAACAATGAATTATTCAAAACTTATAATTTTAAAAATACATTCATCATGTGCTGATTTTGCTTTTAGAATGAAACAGAACTTAAGAGTAGAGATAATTAAAGATTTAATTTAATAATTTACAGAAAGTTTGAAAGCCACACAGGCAGCCATTTTTATTCTATTTTATGTTTTTTACATTTTAAACTTCATTCTGCACAAAAGAAAGGGCTGTTTGCTCTTCTTTATGTTGGAGGCTGGTGGTACTTTGCTGGCCCAGAGTTCTTCCTTATTCACTCCATCATTCTGCACATTCATCTAGGGTCTGATCCTCAGCACGTCCTGAGTGCTTTCTATTCTGAGCAAATAAAGAAGACTTTTGTTGCTGGAGGAACTCACATCACCATCACATGCTTATTCACAAATGACACAAATGTGTAAGGGGATAAGCTCTTTTCTACAGAAACAGGGAAAAAAGAGAACTAGGAAGGCCAGAAAATCCTTGTCTTTAAATCCCTCTTGGCAAATTCCTGATAGCATAGATTGTGAAAGCGAGTGTAAGCTATAGATATAGAAGGAAAAAAAATACCAGAGGATGAAAAGAGACCCTCAATCTTTGAATTGAGTCTTCATTCATTTGACCAACATTTCTTCATTTCTACCTTGAGTTTGTGTGTCTATCATTGCTGTGACTGTCATGTAAAAATCAAGGGATGTGCCCCATCCTGGGGGTATAGTACTGTGATGGAGGGTTTAACTTGTGTGCTATGAATCTATTAAAACAGACAGTCTGGATCAGGATCAACCTTACCAGGAGGTGAAATATGCGCTGAATATTAGCAAAAGAAGAGTTGACTCCAAGTGTAGGAGGAGGGATTTCCCTTTTAGAGTTCACGATATTGGAGACTTGTAAATAATGGCTTTGAATTCAAACAAATTGAAAGTGTCTGTCAGGATAGCAAAATGATGGCACAAAAAAAGGCGGGGTCCAAACTGGGAGGTAAATGAGCCAGACAAATAACAGAGAGCTTTGAAGCAGTATAATCAATGATATGTTTTTGCAGTTCTCATACTGATGCTGATGAGGATGCTATTGCAGCTCCTGCTGCTGGTGGTGCTGCTGCTGCTGGTGGTGGTGGTGATGGTGATGGTACCTAAAGGTTTTGTTTCCCTTTCCAATTCATGCCGTCTGAGATCACTCCACTATGCAGTGTTGAGAGAGGCAGGGTGATGTAGTGGAGGTAAATGATCAGGAGTTGATAGTCTGTGAAGATATTTTACAAGGCCCTGACTGCTGACAGTAGATTTAGGGGGGAGGTAGAGTACTAGAGCAGGTACTATTCAGTTGTGGTGCAAGTCATTGTACTTGAGATCATAACAGAAAGAAATCATGTGAGATCTGCTGGATATACTGCCTCTAGAAGGGGGCATTCTGGGACAAGTTTGATCTATTCTAGATTTACTTCATCTGGGAATCTGAACAACCCCATGGAAGTTGGACAGAGCATCTGTGGTTGTTCACAGTTGTGAATGTACAGCCTGCCAAGGTTGTGGTAGTTTCATGAGGGTCATGATAGAGAAGCATACGAAAGCCCTTGCTTTTGCTTGCCTTTGCCAATAAAACTGACTGTTGACTTTAGAAAAACAGTTCACTCAGGTGGATGAGGTCCTTGCCAAGATGTCATTTTCTCTGTGAAGTTCTTCTGTGTAGAGTAACTATGGAGACATGTACTCTGATAAAACTAGTTCCTGGATACTAGAATTGAGTATTGCAGCAACCTGGGGTGTTGGTTGTTGAGTGGTTCATTTAGTTTGCTTAGTGGTGTTGAAATAGAATACCTAAGACTGGGTCATTTAAAATGCTCTAGAAGCTGAGATATCAGGCTGTATATCAAGAGGGCCTTTTTACTCAGTCATCCTATGGTGGAGGTATCACAGGGTGGAATATAGTGGAAAAATCAAGGAATAGATTTGGTCTTTCCTCTTCTTTTGATCAACTAATACCATCATGAGGGTTCTGCCTTTATGATTTCTCTAACTCTTATCGTGTATTCCACACCCCCCTCACCAAAGGCTACTTTTAAATAGTATCATTATATGAATTATGAACTTGGGATTTAAATTTGCAACAGAAGACATTTTAGGACAACCTCAAGCTATAGCAGAGCTCTCCTCTTTGACTCTGTTAATCTAAGGCAAGTTTCAGCTGCATGGTAAATCTCTCCAAACTGCTGCCTTTCTTTGTAGCAATTAGCACAAGTCTGCCCGGTGATGTGAATGGCCTCATCAGGCTTGTGTTTCTAGCACCTGTCCCTTACTTGGAACATATTGATATGCAGTGCACTCTTATAGAAAAAGTAAATAGTATACCCTTCATTTTCCTAGATTGATCTTTCTGTGCCTCTAGGTCTTGGCTCATGACATTCCTTCTTCCATAAGTGTTTTATGCTGCCTTCTTTGTCTAAAAACCTGTTTACTCTTGACAACCAACTCAGTTATCAGTTCCTTTTAACCTGTAGGAAGTAGCCTGGTTTCTGAAGACCTCCTGCCCTTCACAATATTTGTTGGGTAAATGACTCTATATTTATCTCTGTAAATGTCAGTTTTACTAGCTTTGATCCACCTCTTTTGAATTATTTTTGATTCCTTATTTGTGATCCAATTTATTAGTGACCTGTAACAGGCTATGTCACCCTCAATTAAATAAATGTGCACTCCATGGATTCATCCTATGTTTGTCGGTTACACAGAACAGGCCTGATAAATGTCATCTGTCATGTGCTTAGGGAAGACAAATGAGATTGACCTGGACAAAAAATCATGGCTTGGAGATAAATTTTAATTTCTCTTATGCCTAAAACCTTCTCTCACTCTTGTATTAAATCAGCTTATCATAGTCTCTGTGTCCTTAAGTGAACCACTCACTTTGTGCCACCAATTCCAGAATATCACCTGTATCACACGCAATTTTCCTTCTTCCTAGAATAGTGTCATCTTTACAGAGTATCCAGAAACTTTCCAGACATTGTTCTCGACAATGAATTACAAAAGATGAGCCAGGAGCCACTTTGAGACCTAATTGTTTAGGTTTTATCTTAATTTTCACTTTTTTTAGTTGTGGTTTGAAAAAATTGCACAGAATTTCCAATGCTTCATTTCTTTGTCTATGGAAATAGGAGTAAAATTTCCTGCTTGATTGAGTTCTGCAGGTCAGTTGGCATCACAGAGTGCCCAGTATAGTGCTGGCTGTATGAGCCAGGCCCAATCCTTGTTTATCTTCTCCCACTACAAAGGAGTGCACCAGAGGACATCCTATCTTGTTTTTTCATCTTTGTTACCTGAAGCCTATTCCTTGACTCTGAACAGATTTGCCCCTATTTTCTCCGTTGAGATAGAAGTGAGATACCATCTCTGGAGCTGGCTTCTTGCTACCAGGTAACAGCTGGATGACTAATTGGTGTGGTTATTTGAATTTCTCATTGTAGGATCTGTAGTGTCAACGTGTACAGCTTTTAGGAGTGGCATCTCTAGTTGATTGGGTGTATTACACAGGAAGAGTCTGTTTAAACTACAGGGGCAGATAGAAATTCTAGGTTTCTATGGACTGTGAGGTCATACATGAGGTTAGTATGTCCCAATGAGGTGGTCTGTGAGAGCTCTCGGTGTTAACCTTGATCTCTTCTGGAGAGATGTGACCCCTGCTTCTCTTTCTTTCCCTTCTGTGAGTCCCTTCTGCCTATTTTTTGTCTTTCAATTTTATTTTGAACCCTCTCTGTTCCTCACTTACACCATCCTCATGGCTCCCTTTTCCTCCTTAGCTTGAATGCCAGCTCTGCCATTCCTCCCTTCCTTCCTCTGCTTTAACGCTTGGGATCAATTAGGTGAAACAACTGCCTCTTTTGCATAAGCAGTACCTGGTGCCATGGAATTCAGCCTGCCAAGCAAACAAGAGATAGGCTCCCTCAGTGTGGGCAAGCTTAGTTTCTCTGAAAAATCCCAGCTCCTTCTCCCCAGTCCTTGCCCTGCCCCTCTGGATACATTACCTTACCTCTTTCTGCCTTTTCTGACCTTCATTACATTGTCTCTTCAAGTATCATTAGCGTTTTATAAAGGAACCCCACCTCATGTCACAAAGCAGCATCTCTGCTGATCTATTTGCATGGATATAAATACATTCAGTGCAAGTGAAGTGCTAGCTGATGAAATAAATCATGAAAAAATTTACAGGAAAGTCTTGAATCTCATACAAATCATTTAAAATGAATACTGAATCGGTTGCCAGCATACAGCCTGAATACTTTCTCTCCTTATATATGTTTAAAAAAAAAAAAAAAAAAAAAAAAGCTCTGCAAATTAAGAGACTGAAAATCTTGTGGGTTTATTTTTTTATTTTTATTTTTTGTACACACAGAATCTTTTCCACTTCTGCTATGTCCTTCCAGAAACAAAGGAACAAACTTAATTTTGTTTAGCCAGCTGATTAATCTGGGAAGGCACAGCAACAGCTCAGAATATATTTAGTTTCTTCCATTACAGTTCATGCTGATTCTGAGAAGAGCTGGATAAGATGTTTGCTAGTGCTGGGCTCAGCAGCCAATGAGGGCTTTCCTGCCTAGAACCTCCTTGGGAGATAGGGAGGCTCAATATCCACTACATAGTTCAGGGAGTCAGCAGGAAGGTGGAGAAAAATTGTGAGAAAATGAGGAAGCCAGACTGCCCTGATATTTGTGGAAGGCTAAGCTAAAACACTAAATCTGCCGACAAGCGGGGCTGGATAGAAGATTTTCATGGGAAAGTTAGAGTAAAGAAAGATGGCAACTTTTGATATTTTGTGTCTTTAAATGACTTCCCACTGGCTTTCCTCCCCTCCCACAACCATATCTCATAGACACAATGGTTTGCTAAACTCACAAGTCTCTCATCTACACTATTCTATTTTCTTTCTCCATGATATTGTCTTAAAATGTCCCACCCCATAATCTGATCATTATACATTCTCATTATAATTCACATTATCTCCATGGAGCATTCCTCTCAGTCATATCTTTTGTTTTCACTTAATCCTACCCATGACTGACTCAGTTACAATAAGCCCTAAGAATCTTAGGATTTTATTCTTCAACAAGTCTGCTTCACACTCTACATAAAATTAATCCAACATAGATCATTGATATAAGTATTAAAGCTAAACAAAGTATAATACAAAAAAGTGGTGTGTGTGTGTGTGTATGACTGTGTTTCAATCAATAATGAGAATTGTCAACCCAGTCAACTGTTACTTTTTTTATATAGTTGTGACTGGGATATCTGATGGGGAAGGGCCTTGTAAGGATTTGAGAGGATTGTGAACCTTGTACCCTGGCTAGTTTTATGTCAGATTAACATATCTTGAGTCATCTGAAAGAAGGAAACTTCAAATGAGAAGATTTTTCCATAAGGTCCTGCTGTAGGGCATTTTATTGATTAGTGATTGATGGGAGAAGGCTCAGACCATTGGGACTGATACCATCTGTGGGCACTTGGTTGTCCTAGGTTCTACAGAAAGCAGACTGAATAAGCTATGATGAACAAGCCAGTAAGCAGAATTCCTTCATGGCCTCTGCATAAGCTTAGATTATTTCATATACAACACACTATACACACACACACACACACAAAGACACACATATACACTCATACATACACACACGTACATATATGTACATATACACTCGCATATCTACAAGCATAAACCCATACCGTATAATCTAGGTATAATAAGCTGTATAAGTATATTCTATGCTATTTCCATGAAATGTTTTCTAATGCACTTATGTGTTTTCATTGTTGAGCAATTTATGACCATATTAAAATGATAAATTTGACTTGATTAAAATTAAATATATCTACTAAGAGAAACTATTAAGAAACTATACAACAAATGGCATTAAGACACCTATTAAAGTACTTGATATTTAAAAAATATTTTTGATAAGTAAATAATAAAAAGACAAACAACCCAGTGAAAAATTCATAAAATATTTAAATAGATACTTTATTAGCAAGATGTATTTATTGTTAAGAAGCAGAATATATACATTATAAAAGTCTACTATCAAATTATTCAAGGAATGTTTGAAGATGAATAGTAAGTAAACAGACCATCTAATTACAAAATGGATCAATAATCTGAGTAGATTTCTCCAAAGGAAACACACAGATGGAAAACAAGCATATAAAAAATTCTCAACATCAGAAGTTAATTAAAACAACAGTGGTGAGCTAGGACACAGGCCATGGCTTGAATGTGTCCCTTCCAAGGCCAAGTGTTGAGGTGAAATGGCTACTGTGATAATATTAATGGTAGCAACTTTAAGAGATGATTCAGCCATAAGGAATTCTTCCTATGGACAGGATTAAAATTATTGTCAAAGAAGTTTTATGTCTTCCTTCCTTCCTTCCTTCCTTCCTTCCTTCCTTCCTTCCTTCCTTCCTTCCTTTTTTCATCCTTTCATTTTTTTAAAAAAAACTTTTTATTGATCCTTGGTGAATTTCACAACTTGCATCCCAATCGTACTTATCTGTCTGTTCCTTTGCATCTGCCCTCCATCCATGAAACCTCCCCAACAAAAGAAAAGAAAAAAAGGTAGAATTAAAACAACAAAAAACAAAACAAGACAAACAAACAAACAAACCTCAACCTTGTCCTGGAAGCTGTAGTCTGTAACACAGTACACTGTCTACATCAAGTTCATTGCAATGAGTCATTGTCTGTTTCAAGGCTTCCTGATTCTGCTACACTATTAATACTGCTTTCTGAAGGGGGACTCAGAATATCCTGGTGTTGCTCTGTATCATGGAAACCATATAGCTTTGGATTTGCAGGATTAGTCCTTTCATGTACTTCTGCAAATCTTAGATGGAATAGATGCTGGGGTGACTCAACTCAAAGCTCTTTACCTGAACCTGGGAGGTAAATGCGTTGTTCAGCCTGCCAGCTCTCCTGTGCCCACATTATCACATTACCAGCAATGCCCCAGCTAGTTCACCAAGTGCCACAGCTAACAAGGGGAAGGGTCAAGTTTCCTGCTCTCATGTCCTCTGGGCTGCCTCACACTTGCCTTTACCACCATGGCCAGCTACTGTGCTGCCCAGGTAAGGGGTGGGGCCAGTTTTCCCTGAGAGCAGCAACCATATGAAAAGGGCTGTGCCAGCTCTCCTGCTCTCACGAACTCAGGGCCATGTGAGAATTGGAGAGGGCATCCATCATGGCCCATGCCACCTAACTGGCAGATGAGTGGCAGGGCCAGCTCCCACAGGAGTACCTTCTGGCTGGAGCAACAGCACTTCTGCCACTAGGGTCTGTCCACTGTGCTGTCCAGGCATGGGTCAGGGACTCCTTTCAGGAGTGCTGCAGCCAGGGAGGCATGGGGACAGCTCTCCAGAGTGCCACAGGCAGTGTGGGACAGGTGTAGCTCTGCACAGTCCTTGGACATCAACATGGTCCCAGATGGCATTCCACACCAGAGACAGCCACATGACCTATGTTGGTAATTGACACAGACCCATGCTGTCCCATGGCCATGGACCTGTGCTGACACCCAAGGTCCGATCATGAAACCCCAGCCCATGCTGCCACTAAGGGCTGCCTCTGGGACCGTGTAATTTTTTTTAACTTTCTGCTTCCTATTGAATTAGGAGTGATTATTCCTGTTTGCAGATATCAGAAGCTTCAAGGCCCAATCTTGGACATAAAGAGCAGCATTCTCCACACAACGTCATCTCATCAGCCCCGGATCTTAGACTTTTCAGCCTTCTTAACTGTCAGCAAGACATTCTATTATTCATAAGTTGCTTAGTCATGGGTATTTTACCAGACAAAATCTGTTAGCTAAAATCTAACATGTTGACATCATATACTATGAAGATATGGGCAGTACGAGCAGAGCTCATTATTGCTGAGAAAAATGGTGTGAAGTGGTACAGCCACTTTGTAAGATGAGAAGGATTTCTTACCACATGATCTAGCAACCATAATATTCTTTGATATTTACCCAAATGAATTGAAATCTTACACGGAAACCAAAGATGATCACAAATATTTGAGCTTTACTCATAATTACAAAAAGAATAAAGCTGTGCTGTAAATGTCCCAATTTGGAGGACTCCAATTTCCTGAGTGATAAAGATCACTATAGGAATTAATCAATATGATGAGTCATGGTGGGGGCACATGCCTGTAGAGATTTTGAAGCACCATTGTAGGCAAATAACACAAATTTGAGACAATCTTGGGCTACATATTCTGTAGCAGGGCAGCCAGGCTACATAGCAATATCCTGTCCTTCAAAACGCGCACACACACACACACACACACACACACACACACAAACCTAAAACCAATGCACCACTGTTATAAATTCAAATGTGAAAACTAAAATGGAATAGAAATTCCAGAGATAAACTTCTTTGTGTATATGTGTTTGTGTGTGTGTGTGTGTCTGTGTGTGTTTAACTTTTTTTTTCCTTTGGTTTTTCGAGACAGAGTTTCTCTGTGTAGCTCTGGCTGTCCTGGAACTCACTCTGTAGACCAGGCTGGCCTCGAACTCAGAAATCCGCCTGCCTCTGCCTCCCAAGTGCTTGGATTAAAGGCGTGCGCCACCACCGCCCAGCAAAGTTTTTTTTTTTTTCCTTCCCACTGAAGTACAGCGGAATCGAACTCGGGACAGACAGAGAGCTCAGGGGACAGAGCGTAAACACTACAGCGGTGCGCCACCGCTGGACGGCTGTATTTAACTTTTTTTTAACATGATGCTTTTATGCTGCATGTCTGGTTCCATTTGAACCCCCTGTTTCAGACACCTAAGTATCAGGGACTACAGAGTATGATAATGTGGCCAACTGTGTTGGTTAGAGTTTTTAGGCTGTTTAGAGAGAAGAAATTGCAATTGTGAAAGCACCTCTATCTCAATGACATGTAGGCAAAGTCATCTTCATCATTAGTGACTGATGTGAGATGGCCTCGTTCACTGTGGGTGCTGCTACTCTTGGGTTGTATAAGAAAGAAGACTGAGTAGACCAAAAATAAGCGTGTTCCCTTACAGTCTCTGCCTTAGTTCTGCCCTGGTTTCCCTCAGTGCTGCACTATGAGGGACACATCAACCAAATAAACCCGGTCCTCTCCAGGTTGCTTCAAGTCTTTATCACAGCAATAGAAACTGAGCCAAGACAGCAACTAAAGTCAGTTAAGTGTTTACTGTGGAGCTCAAACTCTTCTGCAGAAGCATGTTTATTATTTTCAACAAAAAGATGCTGAAAAAGCAAGATAGCTACATGCAAAAGAATGAAGGTGGGCGGTTGTATTATATCATTTACAAAAATTAACTAAAAATTGATGATCTAAGATCTAAGATAAGGGTTCAATATATAATATTCTTAGAAATAATGCAGAGGACTCTCTTTCTGACACTGGACATTTGATTTCTTGGATATGACATCAGAAGCATAGTAATTAAAAAAGAAATAAATTGAACTCTATTGAAATTATGTTTTATACATAATCAAAAGAAATTATCAAGATTTGAAGCACAGGGTTATGACATCAGTTGCAAACTCAACTTCGGAGCCAAAGACTGAGCCTAGATAAAGGTACAAAGTAGAGAGAGGAAGATGAACTGAAATGCAACATAGATGAGGAGTATGAAGCCTCATGGGCTGTGGCATCAGGATACAAAAACATGGGAACAAGGTAGGATCAACAGGGAAGGCACTAGTTAGAATAATGGGGATGAAGACTATGTCTTGTCTTCTGTGAGGGATTCTCATGGGAAAAGCAAGGAATGAAAAGAACAGCTGGATTAGCCGAAAGAATATCAAGATCTGTGATGACGACTGCTCTGTGACCTGATTAGGCTGCTGAAGTTGGAAGGAGAGTTTGCCATGGTAAAAAATGAAATCCTGGATGATGGGCGAGTTCTTTCCCTTAAAGAGCTCTCCCTTGGCTCACAGTATGGAAGCAAGGCCCTGGGTTGTGTGGACCAGGAACATGTTAACAACCTCTGTGAGACAGCCACAGAGGACTATAGCTGCAATGATATTTGTCTAGAGGGTATACAGTCCTCAATTGTTGACTAGGCCAGAAAGGTAGCCTGGAGACACTTTTCTCTGTGCTTAAGAGAAAAGCTTGTATCATCCCTTGATTTATACATGTCCAAGTACAATACCATCTGGGAGGTTTACTGTGAGATTAAAAGTGCCTTCTTAGAAGCTGCTTGGTTTGAGAAAATCTATATTCTTGTCCAGTGACATTTGGTGATCCCACACTATGAGATGAAATTTGCATAGTGTGAAGACTGGCCAAAAGACCTAAGAGCATATTCAGTAATCCAGAACTATATAAAACCTGCAGCAGTTGAAAAGAATATAAATTCTACTATGTCATAGTCTTGCAAGCTGAGGTTCTGAGGCTGACAGAATGCTAACCATATACATTTTGAAACAAAAATGGGGGTATTTCTGCTTGCATTCAGTTGATCTTCGAGTATGTCCTGGTTAAGAAATTCCTTGGCCCACACTTAGAGATGCCTGACAGTATGAGATTGAAAGCTGAAAGTAAAGGATTTGGTTTTCTCTATTCACAGTAATGCCACTGGTAGAAACTGTTTCTAGAAAACAATACTGTAGATTTGGTGTCTCTGGACATTAGTGACAAACAAAGCTGATCACCAGATGAATTTTGTGATCTTTGAGAAGGCTCTGGATGCTGGCTTTATCTAGGCCATTGCTTGTGGCATTTGTCTGGTGTACTTTGACTACCTAAGGGCTGATTCAAACAAGACTATATTAAGAAGAGTTTTGGTTTATCTTCACTCAGACTCTTTGGGGTATCCATCTGCTGCAGAAAGTTGAAGGATATTTCAATAGTGGAGCTTCAAGCCTCTTGATCAGGCAGAATTGGACCTGGATTGAGGCCCAACTATACCTTAATGTACAGGAGCCTTAGAAACTCTGGGACAGCAACATGACTAAAGATCAAGAATATGTGGCTTCAGTGTTATACCCTGAAAGAATGCTCAGTGAGACACAGCATTGCTGGAGGTTCTAACTGGGTGGAGAGTACTCAACCCCAGATGTCTGTGAACATGGAGAGAAAAGAGGCAAATAAGAAGACTGAGATGTGGCTGGTCAGAAAATTGAAGCTAAAGCTTATGTTCATGAGTTAATAATGAAGGGAGATATTCTTGGGCATCAGAAGAAAAGACCAAACAGAACAGCATTGAAAAAAGAAAGAAAAGGCTAGACATCCAGATGAAAAAAAGCAGATGAGATAGATTGGGCACAAGCCGTGGAAGAGGAAACAAGGCTCCTTCAGAAATATTCAAGTGTGGAACCCCCTCCCAAATATATGGAGAAAGTCACTCATGCAAAGTAGAATGTACCCAAGGAGGTCCCACAATCGCAGAAAATTTCCCCTTTTGATATACTAAAGAAATTCTTAAAGAATAAATTCTATTTTTCAAAGAAACTAGAAGCAATTGATGAATAATGCTGGGAGAGCAGCTCACTGGTAACACAGTAGGGGATACAGGTCTGGGCATGGAAACAAGGAAAGTGGCCTCATGTGTTCCAGAGCGCCTGGGTCATTCTGAAAACATGTTCATTGTCTTGGTTGATCTCTTTGGAGATCCTGGCAGAACGTCCAGTTTTGTTCCATGCAGTCATGAGAATAGTACATGTTCAGCTCTTCCAGAATTCAAAGGTTGGCCTGATAATTACAATCATCTAAAGAGTGGAACAGCAAAACTGATCTTAATTGAAAGGAAGCAATTGTAATACTGATTATGAATGTAATGAAGACAAGGAAGAAAAAAACACTAGATGGTCCCAAGCAGTTGGAGAAGGTGTATTACTAGAAACTTTGATGAGGTTAAGAGTTGCTGCAGTAAAATTACACAAGTATGTGAACTTATGGTTATGGTTCAGATAGGCTGTGTGATTCATTGTTAGGAGCAGAGAAGTCCTGATGACAGAATAGACCCTTATAATGAGAGTGTATGGCTACCAAGGGGCAGTGGTATTTGTTATTGAATGTTATGGCCTGAGCATCTGAGTGTGACTGGAGAAGCTGTTACATGGTAACTGCATTTGAAATAAAGAAGAGATGAGAAGAGGTGGGGGTCTCAATGTGTGTTTTTGTGTTGAGGTCAAGATGATACCAGTGACACCAATAGAGATAAGGTAAGCATGTACAGAGTCTGGTGGCAGGAGCTCCACTGTTCAACTTGTTTTTGTTTTCCAGGATAAAGAAACGAGACTAATCACATATGCTTCGATATTTACAATTCCGGAACCATATGTTTTATTTCTACACAGGTAGCTCTTAAAACCAAGCTTGAACACAAAGGTCTTTCCATTTTACAAGCTGACAGACGTGCATTTTACCAGCGATAGCCCAGCTGGCCTACATTGGTCGGAAGCACATATAGCAGCTGAGTCCTCTGTGGCCATGGAAGTGGAAAGTAAATGGCCTCCAAGAAAATTAGGACAGTCACTCTGGCCCTGATTAGTTCCATTGCATGTGCAGTGGGCGGCTGTGACTTATCTCCTTTAGTATTTCCAATTTGGTGGTAATTTCAAGAAACAGTTTCCATTCATAAAATGTAAATGTATTCAACACGTTCACTCACTAATGTAATCTTCCCATTGATGTTTACACTGTCTTCAAATTCTTGCAAGTCTAAAGGAATCTCTTGAACATTCATTTTAATTTCTTCTAAGCAGCACTAATGAATTCCCTGAATAGAATAGAACTTTATGGCATTTTAATTGACTGTTTGGAAGTAAGCTTTCACTTTCCAAAGAATCCGGATTTTCCTGGTTGATTCCCGTGAGAGGAGGTAAGACGGGATATGCTTTTTTAAAGACTCCAGTTCTCTTGAAACTAAAAAAAGGCTCAGATTCCATTGTTGAGACAACTATAGAGGCCTTTCCCATGGGAAGGATTTTAAGAAACACAAGAGTTCACATCTCAGTTGTGATGTGACGTGACACGTTCTTTCTAGAGGCTTGGGGCCTGGCACTGGTCATATTCAGGTAGCAAATCAAGAGTCACTGTGGTTAAAGACCCTAGTCTGAGTGACAGTGCTTTGCAGAGCAGCAAACAGAAAGCTCCTGGGACAGAAATGATGCTGGCCTTCTGAATTTCTCAGGTCTACCATCTAAAGTGTACTGACTTTGGCAAACCTCTATTTCTCTGTGCACTTTTTTGTGGGACTACGTAAGGGTATCCTGGTTCTTGGCTTGCCATAGGCCTGGAACCCCGAGACTCCATGGGAGAAATGGCAGGCATTCAGCCACGTCCCCAGAACCCAGGGTCCTGAGGAGCAGTCTAATCTCCATGGACCTACGTTGTTCAGTCACATAGGCCATTATAGTCCCTCCCAAAGTGCACAGGTAGAGGCTGTGACTACAGGCCTCAGGCCCTAGAGATTTACATACTAATCAGAGGGCAGAGCCAATTAAGCATTCCTTCCCAGACCCTTCCCACTTCTCCCTCCCTATTTAACTCAGGTCTGCCCTGAGTTTTTTTTTTTTTTTTTTTTTTTTTTTTTTTTTTTTTTGGGGGGGGTGGATACATCCATATCCATCCACCACTTGATATGAAAATAAACCCTTTTTGAACCAAGGACTTCCTCGTATCATTGGGGCCTGCAGTCGCTGAAGCTTCCAGCCTCTGGAACTTCAGACCTTTCTCCTGCATGTGGGACTCAGCGTGTGGAAGCCTCCAGGACTCCTCCTTCTGCTGCCCTCCTGTTTCCCACACTTTTTCATGCAGGACTTTGATGTTTCCCTACATGTCTCTTCAGATCTATCACTAAGATGAACTACTGAACTTCAGTTAGAATTGCTCCCTTCAAAGTGCAGATGCACAGCCTAGAGATGTATACTTAACAATGGCAGAGCCAGGATTTGACCTGAGAGATACAACTTCAGCGAGGGATACCTCACCTAGTGTCTGGACTTGGGAGTTGAGTCTTCATACTACAGTGCTCATGCTCATTGTTCCTCTCATTATTACTGATTTATTCAAAGTCCCATATAAAATTGAGTGGGTGAGAAAGAGCACAAAAGAGGGAATTAGCTCAGTGTACTCTCTTCTTTGCTGAATTCCTTGTTATCACATTATGCTGTCCAACTCTGGGTAGGTTCTCTCTATGTCTCCAGTCATTTCTGCTGTAACTCTCTACCATACATACTGCATGTCCCATATCCATTCCACCATATCCTTCCCAGACTTGCTGGTCTCAGGCACCAGAAATGCAAATCTCCCTCAGTAAGGTCTTTTTAATTTTATTTTTTTTATTTGCCATATTGGGATGAATCTAAAGAACCTTGACAGGATATGGGCTTTAGACCTCTAGCCATCAGCGTTATGAGCCAAATGCTTCATGACCTCATTGCTTCACACATGCACAATTGTAGGAATGTTGCTCTAGCAACAGAAAATGCATATGGTTGCTGAAGAAGAACCAATATTCTCATTTGTTACCTCCAGAATTTACTACTTCTCCCAAAGAAATGATCCTGTTTTTTCATGTTACATTATTGAACAAAGAAGTCAAGTATATTAGCTTGTCACATAAAGAAGAACTCAGTGTGCATGTGTGTGTATGTGTGCACAACACAAGCCAAAGAAATCATGAATTCAAGAGACAATAGGGATGCATGAGAGGAGTTAAAGAGGTATAGGAGAGAGGTAGAGATGATATAAGTACAATAATTATGCATAACATATTTTATAAAAGTAAAAAATTGGGGCCAGTGAGGTGGCTCAGTGGGTCAAAGTATTTGGCACAGTGCCTGATGACCTGAGTTCCATTTCCATATAGTGGAAGGAGGGAACTGGCTCCCAACTTATGTTGTTCTCTGACCTCTACACACATGGTGTAGCACAGGCACCCCTGCCTGTACCCTATTTTTTACCCTCTGTTTTTATTCTGTGTGTAATGTGGTTTAGTGCTGGACAGTGATGAATTAAGTGTTCTGACACACCAGGCACTTTGACTCACCTAGAGCAGAGACTGCAGCTGATAGAGAACTCTCAGTACTCAGAGCAGGGACTCAGCTGATAGAGAACTCTCAGCTGGTCTCAGTGTTGACATTCACTCAAAAAACAGAGGCTCATCTTTTTTCTCTTTGTGATTCTGGCTGAGAAAATCACAGACATTCAGCTCTCTTAATTCCCATAATGAGTCTGGGGTTTGCTGACAGTGAAGGTGTCAGGCACATATACAATGAGATAGTAGCATAAATGCCATTGCAAGAACTTTGTACCTCAGCATTTTTTACTGCATATCTCTGAGGCTGTATAACTCAGGGACAAAAGAACAGAAGATAAATTCTTACCTGCAGCCAGTAATTGTAATTTTCCATAGTCCTGCTAATGTTAATTGAAGACTGTTGTGTAGCTGTTTTGTGACTGATTGAGACAAAAAATATAATTAATTGAAGTAGTGTCATGAGAACCTGAATATTCAGTGTAGGATAAAGCTGAAACAGATGTGAGATTGATGAGGTTAGGTAAAAAAAAAAACCTTGTAATTTATAAATGTATATTATCTGTCTCCATCTACAGGAAGGCTTAGAAACAATGAACATTCAGTAGCAATGAAAACCCGTAACACCCAAATTGTAGTCATTATATATCATTCATCACTAAAAGGAACCAAGGCTTCTTGGGGAAATGGCTGATTATAGGTCTGTGGCTGGAAATGTACAATTTGAGCAGGGAACATTTTGTTTCACTAGACAGTAAGGAAGCCATCACAGCCTAATAAGACCATGTCAAGAAGACTTGAAAGGCTACATTCATGGAACCTCTCTGATTGAAACCGGGCAGTTCAAATATTGATAAAGTTCATTATCATCATGAATGGACCTTCAAAATGTGTTTAGAAGCATGATTTCATAATAAAAAATAGTATTAGAGAAACTAATTGTCATGTGTTGTGAAGATTATTTGAAAATTGGAGTCAAGCAATTAACCTTCTTTCCTGTACCACCTATAGCATATAAGAACCAGAGTATATGATAGTTGCATCAGAGTTGAATTTGATGTGAGAAATTCTAGAAGCTTTTGTAAAAATTTTACACCTAATTATCAACAAAAGACATTTGTTGCAATGATAAGTTTCCTTGCTGGGCTAGAGGATCAGGAAGTTGCTGTGAGATTGTGTCTCTTAGTAACATCAGAACTTACACCCATAAAGTGTCACCAACATGACCATCCAAGCATGTGCTGAAAAAAGCTGACACTAACAAATATGCCAGACTGGTTGGGGAAAATCCCATAAATCTTCAACTTTATACAAAGGCAACAGGCCAACAGTTGGGAGTGGGAAAGGTGCTGCTCTCTAGGGAAGATCATACCAATTGGTTGTTCAGTGCCAAACAATCAGCCCTGATAATGTACATGTAAGTAACAATATAAGGACTGAACAGGTTATAGTTAGGGATGTATATACAAATACATATATGCATGTAATATCAACTAATAAAAAAGGTCATGAATTTGAAGGCGAATGGAATGGATATGGAGGTGGGAGGGAGGAAAGAGAAGGGAGAAATGTAATTAAATAATGTTGTATCAAAATAAACAAATAGAAGTGAGATTCATATGACGATACTTTGCAACATTCTAATAGACCCACCTAACACAGAAGAACCCAATTTAGGGACAATGTGACTCTACATGCTATCTAACTGGAGAACTTACCATTGCTTCTAAAAAGGTACATCTGGGTTGGGTTTTTGGTTTTTGGTTTTTTTTTTTTTTTTTTGGTATTGTTTTTTTTTTCCCTAAGCATCAAGGTGTATCTAGCAACTAGTTTGTTTTCTGTGATAAACAACATGATCAACACCAACTTGTGAAAGAGTTGTTAGGCTTAAATATTACAGTCTGTCACAAGAGAGGCCAAAGCAAGAATTCAAGTAGAAACCTGAATGCAGGGTATGAAGCAGAGACCACAGAGGAATCGTACTATCTTGCTCCCCATGGCCTGCTGAGCTTTCTTATATAATACTGGATCACCTGTCTAGGGATGTCACTGCCCACAGTGAGCTGGACACCACTACATCAGTCAACAAAGTACACTACGGATGTGCTCACAGATCATCATGATGAGGTAATTCTCAATTGATGTTCCTTGTTTCCAAATGATTCTAATTTTCATCTAGTTAACAAAAACAAACCACCACATATAAAGGTAGAGTGTTTTGAAAACAGACTGCAAGGAAATACTCAATAAACCCAACCTTTGGGAAATTGTAGAACAAATTTTAGGTTTGTTTTACAAATGAATTGAAAGAGCATGGAAGTGAGAGTCTTTCTTTGCTGGCCTTTTTGGAACACTTGAGAAAAATGAACATGAGTTACATGCAAATACCCATATTATGCTATCTAAATAGGACCACTAAAATGGAGCAGAATTGCTTTGTGTTAGGAGATAGGCACTGAAGTATTTTGAGGTGAATAGTTCTGGTTTGTATTATTATATTTTCAGTGGTCCAGAAAATTTGTAGAGGTATAAACTCAAGTATTTTTGATAAAAATTATGAAAACATATCATTATATTTTAGAGACATGGAATAAAATACGATGCAACAAAATGGTATTAGTACTTGAAAATAGTCTTTGTGGTTGAAAAATGAGGAGCCATGCACTAACCATGGACTAACCAGGGCTGTGTTTATGCAATTCAGGAGTTTCCAGTATTACTTATTCTTAGTTATAGAATTTCCCTAGTTAAAATACTGAAATGATAAAGGCTTTGTGAATGCCTGTCAACATTCTGTACATATATCATGCACAGCACACAGGTGCATTTATCATACATACGACATAAGTAAATATGTGCATACATGCATAATCACACAAACACAACATAGGTTTACATGACTTTTTTGTTTGAGGGTATGACATCAAGAAGGCATAAAAATAATTGTCAGGCAAGATGCCTGGCCCAATGCTAGGTATGAGAGCTGGCCTCTAAGAGGCTGTTTATATCATCACATGACATGAGAGCTGGCCTCTAAGAGGCTGTTTATATCATCACATGACATTCCTTTAGACAGCATGTGCTCTTTTGTACAGCCTGCTATAAAGTACTTGTTTAGATATGTCCATCAGAAATTTTCTCCCCCTTCACTCATATTTAAAAACAATTCTCATAGCTCCTCATGTTTGGGCAGTTCATGATCTGACTGCCCACAGAATCATTTAGCAGATATCACATGAAGCTACACTTATGACCTCTTATTCAAGCTCGATGGCTGGTGAAGGTAAGGAGTAACCAGAGGCACAGACTCTAAGGCCATGTCCAGGGCAAGGATAGTGTGAAGCAAAATGCTTGTTCTTAGACCTCTTAGTTCCTTGGAGACAGGCTTACCTAACTTTCTGGTGTCTCATAATATATCCAGTAAATTTTTACTTTTAGTAAGTACATCCTGGTGTATTGACATTTGCTCCTACTAAACACTAGAATCTTGTGGGTACTCCTAGGTTGACTTTTCAGAAATAACTGCTTCTTTGTATCCTTCTAAATAGTTTTAGAGTGAGGGTGTAAAGGAGTGACTACTCATTTCTGTTCATAATCTCACAATCTGTGGTAGGATATAAGGGCTAAACTATGGAAGGAATTAAACTTTGTTAATTAAGGAAAAGAGTTGGGGGTGGCTTTTCACCACTGAGAGATGAGGGCAGTATACAGGGAGAGTAAATGGCAAGCAGCCCTGCTTTCCTGGTTTAGGATATGAATGTTAGTCAGAGAACTTCTACAAAACAGCACTTTGTTGCTGTCAGTGTTTGCTACTGATCACTAACCTCACTTTAAAGGACAACTGTAGGATACTGGATAGTTCAAAATATTTCAAGCACTAGCTGGTATCAGTACTTCCAGATATGAACAACTCTAGTGTTAATGTAGAGAGCTTGCTGAGTCTGGAGTCCGAACTAGCCTGAACAGAACAAGCCACAAGATTGGTTACAGATCTTCAAGGGACACCATCTTAAGGGGTCTTGATTGGACTAGAGTCAAGAGCAACTTGAGGTCCCTAATTCTCAGTCTTTTAAAAATATTTTCATTATTTCTTTGAGAATATCATACATTGAACTTTAAACATATTTGCCTTTCCCCCAACTTCTCACTGATCCACTCTGTCTTCTTTACCCACCCAACTTGTGTCCATTTCTTTCCCACTCACCAAATCTAATTTGTCCTTTCCCATATTCAAGATGGGTAGATTTCCCCTAGAGTCTAGTCAACCAACCAGAAGCAAGACTTAAAGAAAACCAATTCTCCTTGTCGCAGCAGCTGTCAATCACCAATAGTTCCTTAAAAGATGTGTGTGTGTGGGGAGGGGGGGCTTCAGTCTTCTTATGACATTAACTCATGTACTCACCAGCTCTATAAATTGTTACTATTATAAAACATTATTTTAAATTTTGTGTTCTACATGATTCAAATACATAAAAGCAGACAGAAACATGAGTTCATGGAATCAATCACCAAATTTCAGTATTTAAAGACATATTTGCCAATCCTAGTGAATTAACAACCCCCCCCCTTTTTGTTCCTGGTGTCATAATGTTCCCAAACATATTTACTTTGTGAATGTATCAGAGGGTATCTGTAACTAACAAGAATACTTTTCTATAAGGTCTTTATTAACACCTACGGTTTTTAATTTTATTTTACATGGAACATCTAATACCCAGCATGGATTCCCATTTTCCACACTTTCCAGCAGTTTGTTTTTTTTAAAGTTAGGATCCAAAAGACACACTATGCTCATACAATTCTGTTTCTCACAGCCCAGGCTCTCTCTTAGCTCTTGCTGAGTCAGAAAGTTGTCATTTTCTGTTGAAAAGGTCACACATACTAAACTGTACGTTTTCTTAACTGGTTATGGCTTTGTGGATTAGAATCAATTTACATTTAAAAAGTTTTAAAATGTTTTTTATTAGAATTTTTAGTTGCTTATCATAATGAGTTTTACAAGATTTTTAAATAAACTTTCTTATGATAAAACTCTTTGAATAAATAAAAGTATCACAGACCAAAATTAACCAGACTCAAAGTTTATGCCGTTTAGTGAAATTATCCAGTTAGAACTGGCATTTGAAATGGAAGCTGTGAAATTTCACACAAAGTTTTACACTTCAGTTTTGAATATATTTTATGTGCATATCCACCACACCCAAACCAACCAATAAAAAAAAGCAGAAATAGTAGAAAACCAATTAGTTATGCATCCTCATATGCATCCTCACATCCTCATGTCCTCATCTGATCTTCATGTGCATCCTCATTGATCTCATTGTATCCTCATGTGCATCCTCACATGTATCCTCATGTGCATCCTTCAGCATCCATCATGTGCATCCTCATGTGCATCCTCATCTGTATCTTCATGTGCATCCTCATATGCATCCTCACATCTATCCTCATGTGCATCCTCATATGCATCCTCATGTGCATCCTCACATCCATCCTCATGTCCAGTTAAAAAGAAATCAGAAAGAGAGGGGAGCAAGGAAGAAGTGAGTCAGTGTGCAACACTTGCTGCTGTCTAACTCTTTGGGTATAAAAATCCAGCCTCTTTTTCCAACAATGGTTTCACATCCATCATAGACACTGTTGGAACCATTCTTTCACTAAGTGTTCCAGGGCATTGAGCTTTCCAATTCCCTTTTTGGATGTGAAGTTAGAAGTTGCAACTCTACATAAAGGTGACCTTTCCCCTTATCATCTCCACTCTGGATACCTTTAAAATACACACGTTTATTTAAGGCATAATAAATTTGATTAAATTATACTTCCCTAATTTTATATTGTGTTGATTTTTATAACAATTGTGTTAATTCTTTTAAAAGGTGAGTAGGAATTTGTAGATTTATATATGTAGAAGTTTGGTGTGTTTTAATTTATCCTTGACATTACTGATTTTATGGCCAATTCATTGCATCTTGGACCAGTGTAAGTTTTTCAGCAACTTACTTTATTAACTTATTTTATTTTTCAAATTTATGATTTTCAAAACACTAATACACCATGAAATTTTCTTACATGAGCCTGCAATCTTATTCTTAACTTTTTTCTGGAACAACAAATACTACTTGTCAATAATCAATGGGACAAAGAAATACATAAAAAAATAACAGAGATGAATCCAAAAAGCATGGGCCAGGATCTATGAATTTTACCACTTATATGGTCCAATTTGTTATTGGGGAATTCTGGAAATGGGAAACCTAATCAATAAAGCAGAACAAGACACAAGAATCACATCAAATAAGTATTCCTAGAGACACAGAGGGAAGGGAGAGGGAAAGGCAGAGACAGGCTGCAAAGGGCGTGAAGAAACTCTTTAGGGTGATGAAAATATTTCATATCTAGTAAACGGTTATGCAGGGGTAGTTGTCATCCAGCCCCATCAAGTAGTACAATTAAAATGAAGGCATGTACTTGCTTACAAGTTACTGCCTAATTGAAGTCTGTTTCATAAGAAAAATTAGGGCTGTGCTCACTCTGGATAATGACGTCTTCTTTGAACAGTTTGGGGAGAAACATGCAGAATGTTCCTCATGGTTGCTTATTGGAAGGGCACGAGGCAGAGACATCTGTACATGGGTATTGTCTCTCTGGCCCCATTGATGCTGAGTAATTTCTGTACTTTTGGGCTGCCTCTGCCTGCTTTTACTACTAAACGTAATAAGCTTTTGATTTAGCACTGAGTCTTTCCACATGTCCACCAAGCAAGGAGGTGAAGTATGTGATAGTAATGTAAACATCATCAGCAAAGGCCATTGTTGTGATAGATGCTGTGGTCACTTCTGTTTCCTGCTTTCCCTGGAGATGGCACAATGTAGAACTGTCAGATGAGGTTCATGTTTTCAAGCTCATGTGTCAGATTTCTATTTTTGCTTATCATTATATATGACTTGGATGAAATGCCTACATTTTTAAGAGTGCTGTCAAGTGAAATAATTATTTCAACATTATTATTGATACCTAATAAAAATTAAGGTTGTGTTTTTTTGAGAGAGAATATCTGAATTATGAATATTTTAGAAGTATATTTTGACATCATCTAGATAAAATCATCAAATAATCAGTTAATTTGAGCTAATGAATATTCTTGGTGTTGATTTTTATAGTTCTGTATCCTGATTATTTTGAATACTGAATTGAAAGTGAAAGCCCAGATACTCCCTCAAAAAGGGAGTATCTATTCATTCCATTTCCTTTGGACATGCACATGTATATGCAACATGGCTGTTATATAACATATGACATGTTCTTAGTTTTAAAAAATATAATTTAATTTTATGTATGTATAGTATGTAGGTAGGTAGGTAGGTATGCATATAGGAGCATGATCACATGAAAAATGCAGAGGCTAAAGGTGTCAGATTCTCTGGAGTAGAGTTATAGGCAGTTGCAAGCTGCCTGACCTGGATATTGAGAACTAAGCTCTGGTCCCATGGAAGAACAGTAAGTGTTCACTCTTAACCACTGTGTCCTATCTCAGACATTATTTTTGTCTTTTTCTATACTATCCATACAAATTTATAGTCCTACCAACATTGGATAATAGTTCACTTTTAAGAAATCTTTGCCAACATTTGTTAGTGTTTATAGTTTTTAAAAAGGCATAACAGACATAAGGTTATACTTCATTAGTTTTAATTGGTATTTCCTTAATGATCTATGATGTTAACAGTTGTTGAAATCAATACATATATGAATGAATCAAGAAAACATAGTGCGACCGCAAAATTGGGCCCTCTCCTTATTGGAATTTTGTGTTAGGGTAATACTAATTCCATGGAGGAGTTTCCTGTGCTCTTTTCTTTCCTGTTCTATGTGGTTTATTCATCACTATTCCAATCTCACTGCTGATTGTGCATTTTTTTATGTTCTCTATATACGTTGACTTAATTTAGAAAGGATTTCCAAGTCTAAGAATGTATTCCTTTCTTCTAGATTTTCCAACATTTCAAAATATTCTCTGATGGTTCACTGGCTTTATAGAAAGTGGTAGTAACTTTCCTTTATCACTAATTTTATTAATTTGGTATTGTCTGTATTTATTTTGGTAGATTGGCTAAGGGTTTTCAATCTTTTCAAGGTTTTCGAAGGATCAGTCCAATGACTGATTCCATATTCTTTTATGTTCCATTTTATCAGTTTCTGCTCTTTATTATTTCTTGACATCTACCATTTCAACTTTAGATAGTTACTTTATAAAATCTTTTGGTACACTATGAGACTGCCTGAGATATGTCTACCACTTCAATGTAAGCAGCCATAGCTTTAAAGTTTTGTCTTATGAGAGAAGGTTCTAGTAAGGTGAATTTTCATGTATTTTGATCATAAGGATTTTAAAAAAAAATGTTCCTTTCTGATTTCTTTAGTGGCTTCCTGTCATTCAAGAGTATATAAATTAATCTGTATGTAATTTGTATAGTTTCTTTAATTTTTGTTATGGATTTCTGTTTTTTATTGTACTGTCTTATACTTCATGACCTCCAGAGTAATTGTCAATTATAGGTTTGAATTAGAATCACACCATATGCCTCAGATGTTCTGAACGCTTTAGTCATCATGGAGTGCAACTTTTGAGAAGGATTTAGTGATGGACCTTGTTGAAGTACATGTGGCCTTCTGGAGAAGGCTTTGTCACTGGAGGTGGGCTTTTAGGTTTCAAAATTCAACTCAAGGCTCAGTCTCACTCTGTCAGACTGAAACTTTGTGATCAGATGTAAATCTCTTAGCTACTTCAATGTTCTACCTGTCACCATGGTCCCTGACAATATGGTTTAAGTAAACCTCTCAAACTATATCAAGTCCCAACAAATTTTTGCTGAGACAGGGTTCTCTTATAACTTCTCGAATCACCTGTACCATGGTCGACATGAAATTAAGTCTTCACACCAGCCGCAATGCCTCTTTATAAGTTGACTTGGTCATAATGTCTTCACACAGCAATAGAACATTAACTAAAGTCAGCCTCCTGGAGAGATGCAGTTATGAATATCAAATACACTTCTGGAACTTGAGAATTCTTAGATGCTCCAGCAATGATTAGCAGACAGGTGGCTCCAGAGCTTAATTCATCTGCCTATCTAATTTTCAAAGATATCAAATGCATGGTTAATCTTAGTTAGGAGATTTGCTTTCAGCCACTGACGAGAGTGCTATCATTTCCTATGCATCCCAGCCTGAGTTGTACTTCCTTCCAGGTTTTCCTTCAGTTTGTAAGTGCCTGGGTCTTTTGCTATCTACAACTGCTTCCCTGGGCGTTTCTTCACTATGGGACTATGGCATGCTTCCTGATCCTAGATTGTGTTAGTTGCAAGCACTCAAAATATTTTTAAATGGAAGGTTATATCTCTTGATGGTACTGAACTGCTGTCATCTGATTTTGTGGAAAGGTATGATATGATTTGTATCTACAATAGGTTCATCTAAGGCAGATCACTGTTTTTCACAGACTCATAGCTAAGTTTGAGTTTTCTGAGTACTGTGGGATTACCCTGAGACCATTACTTCCCCTACCTCACCCTCATCAGCTTATCTTTCAGAAACTCCATGTGCCTCCTCTTTCCTTACTATCAGGGCTATAATGGGACAAGCTAATAACTAGCAGGTGATCATCTTGAAAAGGCCTGCCTTGGATTATTATATAATCTGCCACAGGTGTGTCCTTATCCAGCATGGCTGTAGGGGACTCATTTTAAGGAAAGATTTCTGGTATTATATGCTTTTCCTATTATTATTAAACATATGTAACAATCACTAAGTAATACACACACTTTTGGAGCAGATCTGTGCAGTCACAAAGATGTACTGTCTAGTGTGATGCTATATAGACAAATAGATGACTTCTTAAGTCTTAATGATGATCCTTTAAGAATGTCTCCTTAGAGGTCTGCAAGAGTCTGACATACTCAGAGGCAGATGCTCACAGCTAACCATTAAATGAGCATGGGTTCCCATGAGAAGATAGAGTGAAGGCTGAAGGAGTTGAGAGGATTCGCGACACATGAGGAAAGCAACAATCCCAACCAACCAGCCCAGGGTCTAACACCAGCCTGGACGCTTAGGAGGGACCCATGGCTCCAGCAAATAGCAAGGAGCTATATATAAGTGGAGAAGAGATCCTTGTACCATGAAGGCTGGACGTCGTGAGAGGGGATACTCGAGGTGGGGAGTAGGCACAGGGAGGTGGGTGGGGTACACCAATGTGAGCAGAGGAGGGGGAAGGGATAGTGAGTTCCTGGAGGGGGAAATGGGTAAGGAGAGAACATCTGAATGTAAAAAAAATTTCCAATAAAAAAGAAAAAAAAGAATTTCTAAAATTATATCAGTGATTGTTAAGCTCTTTTATAATGGACTGCTATTGCCAGTATCCCCAAGTGTCATCAGTTAATTGCACTTAGATAGTAACCAGACTTTCTCTACTCGAGCACATTCCAAGAGGTTATAAAACAATTAACCAAAGGTCATTAAAAGGGAACTAATGCTTTATTATAGGTGCTAGGACAGAAGATAAAACATTGCCTGGGTTTATCTATACAAAACTTCACTAATAATTTAGTTATAGTTTTAAACTTTCAGTGAATCTGTGGACTAGACAGGTGATGGATGTTTAGCCAGATAATTACTCCTAATGGATATGTATGTAAGCATTCTCTGTTGTAAACTTCTATTTCAATTTATGATTTGATTTTTGGTATGAACTTGTGATGAACTTTGTAACATTTGATCATGTATTCTGAAAGATGCGTAAGTACTGAGGACAAAGAGATGAGAGGCAGATAGAATAGAGATTGAATAGAATTTTTCCCTTCCCTTTCCCTGCTTAAGATCTTTCTGCTTTTCCCCTTAGATAGCTTTCATAGGAAACTTTTTTTTTTTTATCACATCATAATTTACTTATTTACACAGAGGTTATAAACACAAAAAGGCGGGATGTGGGGAAGGGAATGGCACCGGAGCATAGGTGTTCACGGGGAGTACAGATACCTTTCAGAACAGGGTATCAGCTGGGTGTAGGTTCAGGGGACCGGTCACTATGGCTCTACATATGATTCACTTCTCCTTATCTAAGTTGGTACTGTCCACCGAGGCTGCCTATTTATAAGACCTATGACTACTAGGTCTGGTAAATTTCCACAGAAGCTGCCTGTTTACAATAGCTTATAGCCTTCTGTTTTCAGTGTTTTTCCACAGAGACCCAAGACTTTGTGTTAGCATGTATGTAGGTCAGGCCTATTGCTGACTTTAGGCCTATGACTGATTTTAGGCCTTTAGTATATATGCAGGGCTGCTCCTGACATCTCCTCCCTTCTCTAAGTATAGAAGGGCATAGGAAACTTTTAACAACTTGGTAATAACCACATCTCTAAGTGTCTTTTCTTCCTGTGACTTCTGACTAGCAGGGTGAAAGTTAGAGCCCTGTGGTTCCTGCTGAGATAGAACAAAGGGCACATTGCCCAATCCTCTACTGTTAGGCTACAGGTGTTAATCACCTAAGCCAGCAGTCTCTTACCCTTAGAAGGAGTAAGAAAATTTTAAGACTTTTTAGAAGTTATCATCAGCATTTCAGCACAGGTCAGAGAGCCAGAAAGCCTTGAGACCCTCATACTTTAAAGCTGTCACCAGAGTCCTACTCTGTGCCCCCGCCAGTACCTTCTCTGGGCCAGGGACTCCCTGCAACTTACTGAGAAGCTGTTGGCTGAAGCTGCTTTGTTACTTCTTACTAATATGTTGTCCATCTTAGTGGATTCCTGAAATGCTTCTTTCTTTGGAATAACATTTTTTTAAATTATCCCTACTATTTTCTTTACCAAGTCTTAGAAAAGCAGGTTGTAGATTCTAACCCATCTCCTTACCCAAATGTCTTCCCAGCTTACTGCAGTGTATATGACATTCTCTTCCTCTCCCTCCTCCTCCCTTTGTGACAGTGTCCAGGATTTCCCCATTCTGCTTTTGGGGGAATTGTCCACTGCATGCCTTGCACTCTTAACAGTCCTTAGCGTTTTAGCTTCATGAGTAGGAGTGAGGCATCCTCTCCATGCTGCCATTAGATAATACCTCATCAAACCCACATTTAATATCTTGATTTCTCTCTCATGCTCATTTTCATTTACCCTCCACATGTAAGTGATCTTGAATGTTTTCAAGCTTCAGACATCACTGGTCATGCCACTTATCTGTTAAACGTAAGCCTGGAATAGGTTATTAAAGTCATACATCCTACATGGGTAAACTCTACATTTCATAGGGTCACCTCCACCCTTCATGGGGTCATAGGAAGTGCTTACATTCTTTGTGTGATCACTTTGCTCAAAATGATGGGATTCGATTGAGTTTCTCAGGATGGTTTCCAATATATGACTGGGTTCCAATCTAACTTAGGTTTCACAAGCATCCTCCTTATATTTGCCTATGTGTGGAGTAAGATGGATACACTTTGACTACAGTACACACACACAGGGCAGATCTCTAGTTCTTCCTAACATGCTCACCAGTAAGCATTCTACAGTCTATTTTTAAAAGGTATAGTTTAGGTCATGTGTCATTGCCTTATGGCAGCAGAAATGAATTTTAAATAATTTGCTTTAAGCAAATCAACTCTATGATACACCTAATACTTGGTTCCTGAGGTGATGAGGACTCATTATGGGGACTGGATGGATTGGGGACTGATTAGGACAAAGAATGGAAGTTACACTATGCTGCTGCTTAAAGAGGATCTTGTGTATAGGCCTGCTATACCCAAAGAGGATATGACTAGGCACTGAGGCTGTCCACCCCTGTGTATATAGGCCTGCTATGCCAGAGAAGGATAGGGCCATGCTGAGGCTGTCCATCCCTGGACTTGGAAGAATTCCTGTACTAACATCAGTAGTCAAACTATCTTTTCTTCTCATCCTAAACATGGCAATCTGTACTCCACATAATGTTAAATTCCAGTGCCTAGCAGCTCTTCCATTGGCTGCTCACAGTGTCTGGGAATCAGGCATCTTAGCATGACTTATACTGTATTCATCTCAGCATCTTTGAGATCCAAGTCAGGATGGAACTGGGATGAATCATTGGATCATTATGTATTTAGTCAGATGTTATATCTATGTCACTCAAGTTTTTACAAAACAAAATAGTTTATACAGAACATCAGGCAGTTGTTTTCAGGTCGGGTGACAATTGCATTTTAAGAGCTTGGAGCCGCTCTTGAGTCTTCACTTTCAGAGGTAGGGTTTGTGTCTTTGCCTCTGCCTTAGCTTTCCTTCAAACTTCCCTAGCTCTGAGAACATTTTTGCTGGCAGTTAATTCATTAGAATAAATAATATCTTACCAGGAAAAAATTACAACAGTTATAGAGGTGGGAAAAGAGGTTTGAGTAAGTGGTTCTTGATGGCCCTACAGGGCAGAGATAGGGAAGCTTACACAGGTCTTCTCTGCAAATGGCCTGCATTAGCACAGGAGCTCAGGGTTAGCTGATGCCACCAGCCTCTGGTTCCAGCAGGTGCTTGTGCAAATATCTAGGAGGCTTCACCAGACTGTAAGGATACCATCTCTCCCTCTCTACAGTTGATCCCTATAGAACTGTTGCTGAGTGCCAGCTTGTCATAGCAAAGATGGCTGTAACTTAGCAGATAAAAGGAAAAAACCCTAACCTAAATAGGTAGACTGAATAAAGAGGAAGCCAATGGCTTTGTACCTTTAACAATAATAAGATCTTTTACTATTTTCCATGTTACAGGTATGTTTCTGAGATCTGAGTTGACTCCACATTGTCCACATGGAATATATGTCACTTGTGTATATTCACACAATATGGAAGTCAAAACAACAGTATATGTGTATTGCAAAAGTTATTCTATCTCTGCGTTGGTGACATTTTTTTCCTGTAACTGTCATCATTAGATTTTTATCAAAGAAACACTAAAATGTACTTTGAGAAGGTATATATTGTTAGGGCATTCCTCTCTTGCATGCAAGTGTTGGGGGAGGGCAACTGATTTTGCTCACATTCTTATCTTCACACCAGTGTATACTTGTTACTTCAGAATAGGTGTAGATTCTCTGTGTTCCATGCAGGCTACGGAGGACACAAGTTGTATAAAGGACATTAGCTTCTGGAGACACTGTCAATGATATAATCTGCTTTGTGTGTGTGTGTGTGTGTGGTGTGTGTGTGTGTGTGTGTGTAAATGTGAAGGACAGAGGTCAGGTATTTCCCTCCATTCTCTCTACCTTACTTTTTCTTTTTTGAGACAGGGGGTCTTTCATTGGACTTGGAAGCACCAATTTGCTTAAGCTAGATGAACAAATCAGCTTCCTGAGTTCTATGTCTGCTCCCTCCTAGCGCTAGGACAATAGATACATGCTACCATGCCTAGCTTTTTCCATAGGTGCTGAGTATCCGATCTCAGATCCTCACACTTATGTGGCGATTACTTTGCCCACTATTAATTCTCTCCAGAGCCCCATGTCTGCCTCTGAAAACCTGCAGCAACTTCAGAGTGCCATATGTATTACTGTCAACATTTGCTGGGTGGAGGCAATGATGGTTGGCCTGTTTGTTTTTACAGAGACAGCACATTAGAGAAGCACCTCCGACCTGTGCTGCTGCCCTGTCTCATCTTCCTGCCCTGCCTGGTCTCTTGCTTGATCTTATGAGTATTGCTTATCATCCTTCACAGCTGCCTCTTGTCTTTTGACATTAACCTCCTTTCCAGTGTCTGAGCATAATTTAGAGAATTATTATCCTCTGAATAGAGTGTGAAAGGCACAGCCTATTTGTCTGAATATTGTTATCTTTTTCTTAAAGATCTAATATAAGCACCTAACAGCTGTGCCTTAGAGGATCTGGCCTGCTTTTTATGAGGTGATTTTAGGGCTTCTAACTTGACAGCCACATCTCTGAGTCCCTGGGTGAAACAGAAGAGCACAGGCAGAAGGAGCACAGGGCCAGGGTCATTTGCAATAAATCTTGCATGAAACTGGAAGGTCATATCCAGTGACCTCCAAGGTGTTTCATTCACACAAATACTCTCTTGATATCATCTCTATTGGTACTGTCATCATGTTACACCCTCAAAGATGTAACAATGTGTAAAACACTTTTCCTTTCTCCTAATGTTCCCATTTGAATGTGAAATACACCTCCCATAGGCTCATGTGTTTGAACAGTTGTAGGTGATATTGCTTGGAAGGACTGTAGAACATTTAGGTGACAGAACCTCATTGGAAGAAGTGGGCCTCTGGTGACAGGCTTTGAGTCTCTTTAACCTATCTACAATTCCTATTTTCTCTTTCTTTCCTAACTATGGATGCAATATGAACAGCCTGTTTCCCACACCTGCCTCCAGGCTTGCCCTGTTGTAATGGACTGTATCTCCCCATACTAATCTAAAACAAACCTTTCCTTCAGTTGCTACTTATCAGGTGTTTCATCACAGCAACTAGAACTGTAACTACTGCAACAAGAAAAGTACCTACCATACCTACCATTCCTTCTAGTGAGTTTTATAAAGCAGAACTTGTTAGACTGAGAGTCATATAATTGAATGTGTAGAAGTCACAAAAATGTTGGCAGCAGTAAAATTTCAGAGTATGTAATAGCAAAGAGAGAAGGGAGGTTCAAAACCAAATGTAATGAGTCTGAGGTGTTTCTGTCAGGGTGTGTCGGTATTGCATTAGATGATTTTACTACAGCCTTAGTTCTGAGCACACAACAGGTATACTTAACACTGTGCATGCACGTCAGGCAATGCCACAAATGTGTCCTGAAATGCTTTCATTCAGATTTAAGATAATTGTGTATTATGTTTGTTCTTATAAAAACACAGTAACTTAATTATGGGAACCAAAGACTTTTACTATGTACTACCATTATTTCTCAGCATGGATCAAGATAATGATTCATTGAATTGCACTGTGTTAGAACACTTCATTGAAAGTTTTCTTATTGGGTTGCTGACTAGACACTAAAAAATGTTAGGGAGAGTTGCTGACTTACACGTCATTAAAAAAAAGTTAGGTAAATTTTGGTTTAAGATTAGCACAAAATTTACAATTTCTGGGCTGATCCTAAACATATTTTTGCCATTTTATACTACTGATTTATGCAAAGCATTATCCTCAACTGTGATTATTATAAAATAAAAAATTTCAATCAACTTCAAAATAATCAAAGATGCTGAACATCCTATAGCATCAAGTATTCAGGCTAGATATAATTCTTTATATAAAAATAAGCAAGCACATCCCACCAATTCGTATGTAAATTTGCCTTAATCCTTAATAGACAGTAAAATTATCTGTATAACAAATATGTGATATATATATTATATATATATATATATATATATCTTATAAACTTATGTACTAGAACAATATAAACATCTCTTGGGCAACGTGGGGTCATGAGGGAAAAGTCTTGCAGAAGGTAGCTCTAAAGTAGTAACCAATTGTAAAGAAGTACAGGAACAAACTACCAACAGCTTTGTTTACTTGTCTCAATTCAGAGTAAAGGAAGTAATACATTTCAAAACTCTAAGGTTTGATATTGCTACCAGACAGACTCACCACTTTTGGACTTCTTATTTATTGTATCATTTTCTTTCTTTATAAATGACCCCTGAGACCTCACTCTCTGGGGTCCTTGTGATCTTTGTCCACAAGATTCAGTTGAGACATACAGAGAATAGTGTAGAAGATAGAGAATATCATGAAGTAAGCACACTTCCAAGGGGATAAGAATGGACAATAGTAAAAACAACCAGTGACAATCTCCATTTTAGGCCAGCTTTATACTATTTATAAGGTCTCTCAGAAATTTTATCAGGTAAACTTTCCCATGGTAAGTTATTTTCTGTCCAGGTAATTGATGGGACATGTGGATTTGATTTTTCAGGAGAGTGCAATTGCTCAATATCAGAAGGCCCCTTCTATGATTCAGGTTGTGGAAACTGTGGGACCATCAGGATGTTATTTCTTCTCAGGGGTAGAAATGACACAGGTTCTGTTCTCTGCCTAATCATTAAAGTTCCACAATTACAGTCTTTGCTTTTATAATCTGTTGATTGTGTGGGAGGGGTCTTGCCCTAACATCTTTGATTTTTTTTCCTAATACTTAACTATCCATGATTCTAGTTGCAGAATCTGAGAATTTTAAGATAGTTTAGGAATCACTGAGAGTAGAGCAAACATTGGTTACACATTGGAAATACTCCTATCCCCAGAACTCAACAGAACAAAATAAAAGTTCCTGGTTAGAAACTGTGCAGCCAGATCCCAGGCTCAGGAGGTGTGCTTCAGTAGCCTGGAGGATAGCTCCAGATCCCTGGTGATTCTTTGTTGTAGTCAGGATTACAAATATTTGAAACTACTAATATCCCTACAGCTCAGAGAGAATCTCATGAAATTCTGTAGTGATTAAGAGTGTCATGGTTGAATCTGGCATGATTCCCACGTGAAGATCCATTGCTTTCGACAAACACTTAAATAAAAATTCACTGAAATTAAACACATGTATCACAGAGTACCAAAATAAGTTGCTTATCATTTGAAAGAGGCAGAGATAGTGATTTTTTTTTTTTGACTTGAGGCCATGGAACCAGCAGATTTAAGGAAACAGCCTGACGGAAGGAACTGTGCAGCCATGTTTGATGTGGTGTTGAGTGGGATGAGTCACTCTGGCTTTTCTATTTTGAAATTTAAAATAAGTTCTGTATACTAATTGGTGTTTATCATTTACTATGCATGTATCTAAAATGCAGGAGTTAGAAAGCAATTAGGTCTATTTAGAACATGTTTTAGCAGTAGTTGTCCATGATAAAAACAGCAATCACAAAGACCGACAAATCACCAGGAAAACAAGCATCTCATGTGACAGAGTTGCAGTGTGCTAATGATTTCAAAATTAGGCTACTTTCATTTCATGAAACAGAAGGCTATACTTGAGGTCTATAAAGAGTACACTGGCTAAGAAGAAACAAAAGAAGAGTCTTCTGGTCTACCTGAACACAAGCAGGGTGAAGAGAACAAAGGAGAGCTGGGGATTGGGAGATGAAACCTTTTGTCCAGCTCTGGCTAGATCCATAAGGATATCTGGAAGAATCCAGCTGCAACAGTGGACTAATGTTAAGTTAGTCAGCCCACCATACACGCCAAGCCTAAACTGTAGCCATAAATAATGATGACTTTATTTTCCTCCATTGCTAATTAGAAACAACAATATACAAGGAAACAGAAGTTACTTAATGTGTGATTATTCAGTCAGCAATTTTCAAATCATAAATATGGATTGCTCTGAGTTAGCTAGAGTACTCAAGTCATCTGAAATGGAGCATCATATGCAAATGTGATTAACACATCCATACACCAAACTGCTCTGAAATCTTTTTTTTCTAAACATAAAATGATTGTTGCAGGCAGGTGTGTAGGTCATTAGTAGTGAAACGTGAAGGACTGATTCTAGTCTTGCTTCTGGGTTTTGAAATCTTCCACAGACTTAGTTGACAGGATCTATGAGAGTAGTCCCAAAGCCAGAGACAAAAGCTTAGCCTATGGATTGTCATTCCACTTGGGGACAGAGAGTCCAAGTCAGCTTCACAAGGAGAGGGCAGCACAGGAAGCATATCCGTTAGCAGAATGGAGGACATTCTGTGCCAACCAGGCTGAAGTCATCCTGGCCAACTCACATTTCTTCAAAGCTACATGGTCTGTGTGTTGACCTCTCAAGAAAGCTCACTGGTATCCCCAAAATTGAAGTATACAAGCAGAAACACTGCTCTGTGTGGCTTCTTTATCCTTGTGAGACTATTCTACATCAGCCTTCATTATCTCAGCAAATAACACCAAGGCAGACTTGTCAGAGTTCAAGCACAGGCTGCACTGTAGAAACTTAAGAGTTATTTGAAACTTTCCTTCCCTTCCTCTTCACTTGAGAAATTCCTGTCATTTCTATGTAGGAGCTCCATTTGAATCCCTTGTTTCCCTGTCTTTACAGCTACTGTCAGCATCTATTCAATATAATGTTTACCATTCTCTCAGGCTCTCTTTTTTATTCTTCTAACTCAATCTCCATATGAAATCCAGAATGACCTTTAAATATATATATGATCTTAAATATGCCATTTTATACATTTTATAATATGTAGTGCCATTTTATTTTCTGTTTAAGACTTGTCAGTAGTTCCCTATTGCATTTTGTAGGAAGCATCAAATCCCCCATCACACCCTGTAATGAGATTCAGTGCAGCATGTTCTTCTCCCTGCTGCTGCCTCCAGCTTCAGTGGCCTCTTTGGGCTTAAAAATGGTGAATTGTTTTGCTCCTGAGGGAACTTGCAACTTGCAGTCTTCCTTTCTGGAAATGTACCCCCTCCTTTCCCTTCCCCTTGCCTTTTCTTTATCTTCAGAGCCTACATTTGCATGTCTCTCTACAGGCTGTTCCCACAGACCAGCTGAATCAGGGCTAGTTCTGGTCCTTCATGTCACCTCCACAAATGACAGCTATTTGTCTTCATTTATTTACTGTTCTTTGGGCCCCATCATGGTGACTGTCTGAGAGAAGTGAAACAGGTCATGTCTGTGGGTCTTAGTTTCACAATATTGAGAAGGGTGTTAGCTCTCTGTGCTCTCCATGAGAGTACTTGCTATGCATAAGCTCACAGGAACACAACAGTATTACTACTATTTAGAAAAGGGGCTTTGCAAGTCAAGATTTTTTTATGACAAGACATATCCAAACCCATGTTTCTCTCCAGAGCTGGTTGTCACTGTTTATGAATGGATAAGTTCAGCATCAACCTTAGATTTGATGTTTTCAGGATCCAATGCCTTTTTGAATAAGAACATGTATATTTCTATTGGAGCACCCAGGGAGTTGTGGTCTTCTTCCAGATCTCTCTCACAGGTCAGGTGCAGGTATGAGGAAAGCTGACCCCCAGTTCATGGCTGTCCTCTAGACTTGCAAACCAGATGAAGCAACAATAAGATTGATAAATGGAGGTATTAGATGCTAGTCATTAAGCACATTTGGTTTTCTGAATGAGTGACAGAGTATCAGTGTCAAACTGGAAGCTGCTAATTCTCCCAGCAGCCTTACCCCTGTGCTGTCTGTTGCATCCAAGGACAAGAATACAGATAAGACACTCATTGTTTCTTTTGTAACATTTATTATTGTTTTATTTTAGTTTTCATGTATTCTTAAGTAATTCTATATATTAATAAAATGGACACTCTCAACTCTTCTCAGCTCCTTCCAGGGACCACTAACCTACTTCATGACTTTTCTTCCTCCTCTTTTTTCCTTCTAACATGCTGGGGATAATTAGTGTTGCCCTCTGTGTCTGGATATAAAGCAGCATCCACTGGAGCTTAAGTAATCTACCAAAAGTCACACCACTGAGGAACATTGACTCTCCCTCCACCAGTGACCACCAACTACCATAGCTTCTCAGCTAGAAGTGGGGCCTCCTGTGGTCTCCTTAGCTCTTCATAAAGCACTATTGACTCCTTTTTTTTTTCCTCCCAGTAATTTTCATGGCACTTCCTGACATTCTGAATGGTATCCAGCAGAGAAGGTGCTTCCAGGTCAGTGCCAGCACGATTTCGCAAAGTTTTTTTGATTAAAGTGTTTGGTATTTGAAGCTCTTACCACCAAGTTGGCTCTTACCACCAAATTCATGAGGGTAACCAAGAAAAACAGAAATAGCCTATATTGTTCTGATGGTCCCAAAATTCCCTAACTAACAACCTGAAATAGGGTATCCTCTGCTAGCTGTTAAGCTTTTTTGTTTGGTAGAATAGCTGTTTCTCTGAGTACTCTCCAGCCTGGAGATTCCTAGGTCTTTGTAGAAGCCACACTTGGCTGGGTTTTCTTTGGTTTAAGACCTTTTAAAGTGTCCTAGTTCCCCTCAGTGGTCATGGATAGAAAGCTTTAAAAAGAGACACATACAAGAAAACCAAGACTATTCCTACTAATGACCAGGTAGATGAAGTTTCAGTAGGGGAACATAGGTGCTCAGCAAGCAAAGAGATAGAAAGAGAGTGAAGAAGAGGAAGATGGGTCCATAAAAAGAGAAGAGAAAGGAGGATGAGAAAGAAAGAGGGAAATGATATGGAAATGGAGGTTGGGGGAGGGGTGGTGACTAAGTAGGATGAGAGTAAAACTTCCCTCTAGGGTACTGGTGTGCCTTCCCTTAAGAACTGAAGCATATAATCTGAGTTGCAGCATATCTGATCTTGCAAAATTCACACTCTGCCTACACACACAAGAACAACTTCTTTAGGAATTCATTAGCAATCTTGCACACAGAGAAGACTAGATGTTGGAACATCTTTCTGTTTGCTCTGTGCCCACTTCTATCTCCCACAATATTTAGTGTCTTTATACCCTAAATGCTATGTTCTTCTGGTGGAAAAGTGTTTGTTTTCTGTTTTGTTTTTCTTTGATCCGAGTGCTCATTTGTATTTTTAATTTCGACAAAGATTACATTATTTCTGTTCCTTTTGGAGCAGGACCTCTCAATTACTGAGTACCAACACATCTCACATCTCCTTGACTCCTCCAGCCTGTGGAGTCACTATGTAGTTTCCTATGCAGCCATTCCTTTAAGGGTCCAGAGCAGTGGAAATTATAGTCTGCTAATGTCTGAGACATAATGTTCTTCACTAAAGCTTGTGGTGGGACTATTAATACCTAGAGTCTATCATATGTTCCTTTACTAACAAGCTGCTCCAGGAGGCTTATGACGTTTGAATGAGAAATGTCCCACAGAATCTAAAGCATCTGAATGCTTGGGCCCCAGTTGGTGAAGCCATTTGAGGAGGCTTAGGATGTGTGGCCTTATTGAAGAAAGTAGAGGTAGGTTTTAGAGTTTAAAAACTCATGCCATTTCTACTTTTCTGTCTTTGCTTCATGCTAGTGGTTCAAGATGTGATTCCTTGACATTTTGCTTCAGCCACCATTCTTGCTGCTTGCTGTCATGCTTGCCCACCCAGGGGAACAGAGAATTTGCTGTGAGTTTGTGTCTCCTAGAGAAGCAGCAGGCATGAAGTCTCCAAACATGGCTGCTTAGATGTGAGCTGAATAAGGACAACCCCAAAAGCCATGCTAAAGTAGGAAGAAGCAAGCTCTTGAGACCTCAGTCACAGTCAAAGAGCTACAAGTAACTAAAGAATGCCAAGAGTAAGAGAAATAGTTTTCCCCAGAGGAAAGCAGGACAGCCTATTAAAACATAATCCCCAAAAAAGTTCTTCTATAATATCTTTGTCATGGTGTTTTATCACAGCAATAGAAAAGTAACCAGCCCAAGCCTGTATTACAGGATTGAAGCAATGGAAACCTCTTCAGATGAGGGGGACTAACTGTTTGCATCAGTGGTAGTTTCATTTAGGATCATGAAATTGCATAATTTATGAAAAACTATTATTATTATTTTTTTCCAATGATTATAGTCATGGGACATGGCAAAACCAACAAATATACATTTGATATACCTTTCAAAGTTTACATATTATATAACTATATACCATGTCAAAACCAGGAAATTGAAATGATAATCTGAGCATAGTTTCTCATTCTTCAATGAGCCATATATTTGTGTGATTACCAGCTCTTGTTCTGAAATCACAAAGAACTTGTTTTATTACATTTAAAGTATATTCCAGCCTTTTGCTCCAATCTGCAAATTTTCAGTGCCTGTGGAGGTTAGTTTTAATTGTCAGTTTAACACAATATTGAATAACTTGAAAGATGAGTCTCAGTGAAGACTGGATTTGATTGTGTGCATTTCAGTAAAGGATTATCTTGATTATATTATTTGATGTAAGGAGACCCGTCCAGTCTGGGTGGCATCATTCCCTAGGCAGGACACCCTGAATTATATGAGTGGTAGAGTGAGACCAGCACAATCATGATTGTATTAACTTACTGCTCTGTGCTCTTGAATATAGATATAATGTGACTAGTTGCTTCAAGTTCCTGTTGTCTCGATTTCTCCCACTGATAATCTGGAATCTGGAATTGTGAAACAAATAAGCCTTTTCTGCCCTGACTGGGTTTTGTCAGAGTATGTTATCAGAGTAACAGAAAACAAAATTAAAGCATGTCTACACTTTTGCAGTTACACTACTGTTACAAAAGTAGAATCAAACAAGTGTGCCCTTGCAAGATGAACTTCTGTTTCCTGAGCAGTGTCCCTGAGCAGTATCCTTATAACAATGTACTATACTTTGTTCCTTTTTTTCCTCATCAGGATTGCATGATAGGGGTAGACCATGATTTATTTAATCCCTTGTGTATTGCAGAGATTTTGCTTGATCTCTGTGATATGAGCTACCATGAGCACACTTTTGTGTGGATGTAGTTTTTTTTTTTTTTTAACTTACAAATTATTTCCCAGAATACTATGCCATATTCTCACTTGCAACATAGAGAAGCTCAGCTTTGTCACACTTACACCAATACCTGTTTATCTTATTTAACAGGTTCGTAGCGATAGTCCATCCTAGTCTTAATCATTAATGTGTTTCTGATGTCTAGCTACAATTAACATGTCCTACATTTTCCATAGTTCTTTAGTGAAATTCCTCTTCATGTCTATTTTTTTTTATCAGAAAATTGAATCATTTCTATTTTTTGGCTGATATATTTTATTTTTTTTAAATTTTACCAGCTTTTGCACAGTGCTGAAATGGAACCCGGGAAGCATGCTGAGCAACATCTCCATGTCAAAATTTATTATTATTATTATTATTATTGTTATTATTGGTAGTTTTATGTCAACTTGACACAGGCTAGTGTTACTAGAGAGGAGAGAGCCTCAATTTAGAAAATACTTCAGTAAGATTGGGCTATATGCAGGCATATATGTGTGATTGATGGTGAAGGGCCCAGCCCACTATAGACTGGTAGTCCTGGAATCTATGAGAAAGAAGGCTGAGCAAGCCAGTAAGCAGCATTACTCCATGGCCTCTGAATCATCTCCTGCCTCCAGGTTTCTGCCATGTTTGAGTTCCTGTCATGGTTTTCTTTAGGAAACAGCAAAATGGAAAAGTAAGCCAAATAAACTCTTTCCTCCCCAGTTTGCTATTTGGTCATGGAATTTTATTATAGCAATAGAAGCCATAACTAAATCAAGGGCAGTGGAGTACTGCTGTAATAGTCCTAACCATGTTGTTTTTGGGAAGATTGTGGAAGGAATTTGAAACTTTGGGCTAGAAAGGCCATTGAGTATTCAAATCTTGGTGAGCTTTTCTGTGGGAATATAGAAGATAAGAATGTTTAGAATAGTGAGCCACCATGTGGTTGCTGGAAATTGAACTTAGGACCTCTGGAAAAGCAGTCAGTACCCTTAACCACTGAGCTATTTTTCCAGTCCCTTTTTAAAGATTTATTTTATTATTTATTTATTTTGTGTGGGCATATACTCAAAAGATGCTCCAACATATAACAAGGACACATGTTCCACTATGTTCATAGCAGCCTTATTTATAATAGCCAGGAGCTGGAAAGAACCCAGATGTCCTTCAACAGTGGAATGGATATAGAAAATGTAGTACATTTACACAATGGAGTACTACTCAGCTATTAAAAACAATGAATTCATGAAATTCTTAGGCAAATGGATGGAACTAGAAAATATCATCCTGAGTGAGGTAACCCAATCACAAAACAACACACATGGTATGCACTCACTGATAAGTGGATATTAGCTCAAAAGCTCAGAATACTCAAGATACAACTCACAGACCACATGAAGCTCATCAAGAAGGAAGATGAAAAGTGTGAGTACTTTGGTCCTTCTTAGAAAGGGGAACAAAATACTCATGGGAGCAAATAAGGAGACAAAGTGTGGAGCAGAGACTGAAGGAGGGGCCATCCAGAGACTGCCCCACCTGGGGATCCATCCCATGTACAGTCATCAAACACAGACACTGTTGTAGATGCCAGGAAATGCATGCTGACAGGAGCCTGATATAGCTGTCTCCTGAATGCCAGAAATGACATATACAGAGGCGGATGCTTGCAGCTAACCATTGAACTGATCACAGGGTTTCCAATGGAGGAGTTCGAGAGAAGACTGAAGGAGCTGAAGGGGTTTGCAGCCCCATGGGGAGAGGGACAATACCAACCAACCAGTGCTCCCAGGGTCTAATTCACCAGCCTGGGCACACACATGGAGGGACCCATGGCTTAAGCTGTATATGTAGTGGAGGATGGCCTTGTCGGGCATTGGTGGGAGAGGGGATACTTGGTCCCTGAAGGCTGGATGCCCCAGTGTGGGGAATTCGAGGGCAGGGAGATGGGAGTGAATGGGTGGGTGAGTGGGGCATACCATCATAGAAGGAGGGGAGGATGGGATAGGAGGCTTCTTGGGGGGAGGAATGGGGAAAGGGGATAACATCTGAAATATAAATAACATATCCAATAAAAAATAAAATAAAATAAAGAATGTTTAGAACCGTGTAGAGGATGGAGGATTGGCTTACAAAGTTTCTTACAGAAGAAAATACTCCATCAGGCCTTTGTAATGAAGAATCTGTGGTGTTTGGTCAACTGGAGCTTAAGAATTGGCAGTGATTAGGAAGAGACCAAACCTACTAAAGTGAAACCTTTGTTTTTGCTGGGACACTCAGTGCCAGGCAACTGGAGTTGAGAAATTTGTAGTGATTACGAAGAGACCAATATTACTGAGGTGAAATCTTCTGGGAAGTATTTCCTGGGAGTCAGCACATAGAAGCTGTGTTTCAGAGGTGGCCAAGGTTCTATCTTGTGTTGTCAGCCAAACTTGGTAGTATGAGTGCCACCCTAATTGTACTGCTTTTGAAGGCATGAACAGGTCATGAAGAGTAGCTAAGACTAGGTACCAGGAGAGATATTGGTGAAAATGAAGGCCAGTTGCAACAAGGGACCCCAGAAGTTTTGGAGATGTAGGTATCATGGGATGACCACCAAGAACAGTAGCTACAGTGGAGTGAAGTCACCTGAATCCAATGTGTGTGTTGCAGAGGATAATGTTGGAAAAGTGACCCAGGCCGCTTGCAAGAGCCCAGAGGATCATGAGTGAATTCCAGATAATTGGACAATGTGTTATTTATATTTTTAGAATTTGGTTTTACTTTGTTAGGTTGTAACCATTCCCTGATTCTCTCTTGAAGAAAGTATTTATTTTTTTATTAGAAAGGAGCCCACATTGACAGAATTTAAATTGTTAAATATTTTGGATTTTAAAGGAAGTTGGTTAGTTTAAATCGACCTAATTTTAAAGACTGTAGAACTTTTTAAAGTTAGAATATTTTATATTGTGATGTTTCTATTAATGTGAGGTCTTGGGGATGGATAACAAAGGCAAGGTTGTAGCTTAATAATGATGTGTCTGTGTCAAGTTGACAAGGAATCAGTTGTACTGGCTAGTTTCATGTCAACCTGACAGAAGCTAAGGTCACTGGAGCAGGAAGTGTATAGAGAGATCATCTTGTGTATTGTACGGATACCTCACCTGTCAGTTAAAAAGCCTATGACCTATGGTTTAGGCAGGAAATAGAAGGTGTGGCATTGAGAGGAGAAAAAATAATGGGAGAGAAGGAGGCAGGAGGGGGGGCCTGAAAACAGGCGAGGAGACATGGAGACATGGTACCTCAGCACAGATAACCAGCAATGTGGCAAAATGTAAGTTAAAATAAATGGCAATCTTTAATTATGATCTAGTCAGAGTAGAGCCTAGCTATATGGTCAAAGTATTTGTAAATATAATTTGAGTCTGAATCTTATTTCTTTATTGAGGATATGGCCATTGGTGGGTTTCCCATGCTGCAGTGATGACTCCATGCCCCTGAAACATGGATACCACTAACTGGACATTTAAGTAATTGAAAAGCTTAATTAGCTAACTCAAAATTTCTTTAAAAATTAAAAAGTCACACAATTGGATGGGGGTATGTAGAGAGGTCTGGAGCAGTTGTACAGAAAAACTGATGGTCAATATCATGCTTGATTACATACATGTAAGAAATTCTCAAACATAAAGACAATATAGACAATAAAGACTGAAAGAAGTTACTTCTGCTAAAAATCCAAGACACCTGACGTGGATTCACAGGGTAACTAAGATTAGGGTAGAAGCCTGGCATCTCTGCCTTTGTCTTGTATCTTTTTTTTTACTTTAGACAAATTATTGCTTGATTCAACCTAGATACATTGCTCACTGAACCTAGGTTTATTTCTGATTTATTTCTCTCCTTTTATCATTGATCATTTCTATACTGGGTATATTGGGAACAGTGACCAACTTTATCTTACATGGAATTCCAGAGCCATGTTATATCCATAAAACTCCAACTATATCATTATAATAAAATACACTGGAATGTTAACTTATAAAAATAGGAGAGTTGTTTTGACTGAGATTTTAAAGTTTGAGTTTGTGATCGATTGGTCTTTTGGTATTTGGGCCTGTGACTACATGTCTTGGTATTAATATGAGACACTGTAACACTAGTCACCTCAAGATGAAAAAGAAAGAGCCGAGTTCATAAACTTATGAACTTATAAGTTACTTATAACTGGCCATCAGAAAATGCAAATTATTGAGCAAATAGTGAAGTATTGGCATATAACTCCAAAGGAACTAAAATTAAAGACAGTGATAATCATACATTCCAGTGAGAATTTCCCCAGGCACTCAGGTCTATAAACCCACTGTTTCACCTTTTTATTTCATGAAGAAAATATGGAATACAAAGTTGAGGGTGTGTGTGTGTGTGTGTGTGTGTGTGTGTGTGTGTGTGTGTGTGTGTTTAGTTGAAATTTGGTCCAACCACTAGTTAGAGAAGTTGAATTTCCCTCCTCTGTGTATGTATTCAACTTAAAATGTATAGCATGTCACAAGACAAAGATGTATGTTAATGTAATGCATGTAAAGTTAGCTGTGAGACAAGGTAAGGAATTCTCCTCTAGGAGGAAACCAGGGTCCTTGGTTGCTTTCATCATCTCTGTTATATGCTACAGAGACAGTTTGTATTTGAGTCTTAACAGAAAAATGGGGGAATTAAGAATCTTCTAATTTCAAAGGAGTAAAGAGCTTCAGCAGCTTTGCGGGTAAGGAGAAGTAAAGTCCCCCCTATCCCTGTACCTAGCCTGAAAGAATTTCTTGTCCCTGGTTCCATTCCTTTGATAGGTGTAGAGTAAAAGTCTTTTGTATTTTTCCTCCTTTGGCATTTAACAACAAGTTCTGGCTCCTGTATGCCTGCTACACACACTAAGATTTTTAAGGAACAACATGAGATGTTTAAAACTGAAGTAAGGAGGTAGGGGAACAAGTGTTTCTCTTTAGAAACCTGGCCCACCCCTGTCAGAGTTTCAGCAGGTTAATAGAGTATACACTGACATTCGGAGTTTAAGGTAGGACCCTGGTCAACATAGAATGTCTCTTTATCCAACAGGGCTTTGATTAAAAATAGTTCCAGTAGAGCATATTTTATTTCCCACCAGCGCTCTAGCATTACAGTTGGAACTGGATCTCTCATGCGGTAGAGGATTCTGCCAGAGTTCCAGCCTCAGCTTGGTTGGGGTTCCTGAAGAAGCAATGAATGGGAGCAGCAGAAGACTGAGTCAGTGATGGATGAAAGCTGACAACTCAGATCTCTTGAAGACCAAAGCCCAGTCTTTTATTTGCATAAGATACTTCCTTAGAAATTGCAAATCAGTTTAATCATCTACCCCAGGTTCCTTTTTGATCATTCCACAAACTAGCATTTTATGACCATAGCCCCTTGACTCTTAGGAATAGAAATGGAAATACAGAGCAAATTTGAGGCAAATGAACCAGGGCAAGTACATTTTTAAAAAACATAGCAAGTTCTATGTGGTTCTCTGGGCACTGTGCTTGTGGTTGCTAAGTCTAGATAGAGAGGCTATTTTTATGTGACAAAGTTAGCTTTAAGTGTAATACTTTCTTTTAAATTTAAATTATTTTATTTATTTACATTCCATTCATTGCCTCCCCTCAGTACCCCTCCCACAGTTCCTTATGCCCCCCTGCCTCCAAGAGGGTACTCTCCCCACCAGACCTTCCTCTTCCCTGGGGCCTCAAGGCTCTCCAGGATTAAGCACTTCTCCCACTGAGGCCTGACAAGGTAGACCTCTGCTACATTTGTGCCAGAGGCCTTGGACCAGCTCATGTATTCTCCTGGTTGGTAGCTCAGTCTCTGGGAGCTCCCTGGTATCTGGGTTAGTTGAGACTGCGGTCTTTCTATGGGGTTGTTCTCTTTTTCAACTTCTTCAATCCTTTCCCTAATTCAACCATAGGGGTCCCAGACTTCAGTCCAATGGTTGGGTATAAGTATCTGCTTCTGTCTCAGTCAGCTACTGGTAGAGCCTCTCTGAGGACAGCTATGCTAGGCTCCTGTCTGTAAGTATATATAGCATATCATAGCATAGTGTCAGGCTTGGTGACCACCCCACACATGAGATGAATCCCCACGTTGTGCCAGTCACTGGACCTCCTTTCCTTCAGTCTCTTTCCATTGTTGTCCCTGTAGTTCTTTTAGACAGGAACAATTTGGGTCAAGAATTTTGACTGTGAGTTGGTAAACCTGTCCCTCCACTTGAGGCCCTATCTACTGGAGGTGGACTCTTCAAGTTCCCTTTCCCCAGTATTGGGCATTTTGGCTAAGGTCACAGTTTTTTATAATTTTTTTTTTGAACTTAGCAAGCTCTTGTTATGTTGATGCAAGTAGCATCAAAGCTCATTTTTATAATTTTTAGTGACCTCAAGGTATTCTTTTAATCTTTCAAATTCTTTATCTCACCAACTCCAGGGCTTATTATTGGAAAATAGTAAGCAATCCCAGTAAGTAGGAATATCACTAAGTCATTATCTTTTTTCTTGATATGAGACCTTTTGTCCATCTCTAACCTCTATTTTGACCTCACATATAACTATCTCCTTTAGGGAGTAGAATATCTGGATCAAATTTAGTTCTTGATAGCTTCCATGGAGGAGCCCACCATTTTACCACTAAGATTATATAACCATCCATCTGAGTCTTGTTTTTCTTTAACTATTCCTTTCTCTTTTGTGGTCCAGGTTTTTCTCCCTATTGCCCAAATCATCTCTCTTTCCTTAATTTCATTCTGACAAGCTTACTTATTAGTGCAGCTGCCTCTGTTTTTCAGGTCTGTGAAGTTCCTCATACAATTCATATTGCAACCTTATATTTTACATAGTTGAGAAGTCCTGTAAAGACTAGTGCTCACACTGATTTATGTATCTTGAACTCATATTTTCAGAGTTCTTTCCCACAACCTTAAGAGCTGTCCTGAAGTTTCCAACAACCATATTGCAGAGGATTACCGTACTTACCATTCCTTCTGCAAACATGGTGGACCCAATAGGATTCCTTTCATGATAGTAATCCAAGAGAATAAGAAGGCTAGGTCCCATAATTCCTTTCTAAACCATATCCCAATAGTACCAAATCCCTTATTATGGAGATATTCAGCATCAAAAGAATGTTCTGTGGCCTACATTAGCTTTCGTTTGAGTTTTCTTGGCATAGGCATTTGTAGTACAAATGTTTAAAATGTGGAAAATTTATCTTTCTTCAACTGAATTGCTTTTGTAGCTTTGAAAAAAAGTGTGTGTTTGTATTTGTTTGATTTCATATGCATGTCATTTTCTGTTTCACTGACCTGTGCATTTATCCTTCTGTCAATACAATATGGTCTTGATTATTGTAGATGCATAATCTTAATATTAGGTAGATTAGTCTTTTCAATTTATTATTCTACTACAAATATGTTTTAGCTCTTTTAATATCTCTGTATTTCCATATAAATTCCAGAATAATATTGTCTCTATCCATAAACACACCTTGCTGAGATCTTTATAAAAAGGCATTAAGGCTTAACAATTTGAATAAAATTAACATTTCACTCTGCTGATTTATCTAATCAGAGGACAAGGAATATCTGTATGTGTTTAGATTTTTTTTTTTTTTTACCTTCTCCATGACTATTTTAAACTCTCAGAATATAATTTGGGTACATGTTCTTTTATAGTAACTCCTAAATGTCTTATGCCTTAAAGAATATATTATATCATTTCACTAACAAGTTGATTCTATACATTTGCTAGTATGCAAAATGTCAGTTAATTTTGGTATGTTGGTCTTTTACCTTGAAAACCTACTGAACTTAGTTCTAGGGGTTGAATTTTGCTTGGGGTTTAGATTCTTTGGGATTTCCCACTGTGGTAACCATGGCATTTGCAAATAAATTACAGTGTTTCTTCTTTTTTCATCTGCATGTACTTTCTTTAACTTTTTTGTCTTATTGTCATAATAAAACATCTTGAAATATGTCAAATAAGAAATTCTTGTTTCTGATAAAATGTGGGAAGGATATATCTTGGCTGAAGAGTGAAAACTGTGCTTTGAATCAACATATTAAGGCAGTTTAATATTATTAAAGAACATAAGATATTTCATCACAGATTTCAGAACAATATTGTCTTTACTCACAAATAATGCTGTTGAGTTTTTATGTGAACTTGAAAGTGGATTAAATTTACTGATCTTTGTGCTTAAATAACATGATATATATTTGTAAACTGAAATTTCCAGGGCTTAGAGAAAGCACCAGTCTTGAATTCTGCAGGTCTGAATGACTGACTAGAAATTCATTAGCATGAAGAGCTAGAATATTACAGAATCAGAGGCAGATTATTTTTAGTTCCCTAAATATCCATTAATTTCATACTTCTGTGTAAAATAAAACATTTTACTCTGATATAAAAATCTTTTAGAACGGGCGTGGTGGCCACACCTTTAATCCCAGTACTTGGAGGCAGAGGCGGGCGATTTCTGGTTCAGGCCAGCCTGGTCTACAGAGTGAGTTCCAGGACAGCCAGGGCTATACAGAGAACCCTGTCTCGAAAAAACCAAAAAAAAAAAAAAAAAAATCTTTTAGAATTTGTTAACATACATGATGTGATCTTCCACAAACTCAAAAGCTAAGAATGTCACAGGATTTACAAAAATTTTAACCTGGGTTTTTCCCTCTGATTTTTACCAATGTACTTGGTTAAATTCTTTAATTTTATTACTTTTTTGTTCTATAACTAACAGAATCTCAAGTAACCCTACCGTGGTAGAATACATTGTTTAAGAACCCATGTATTGAATCATTGTTACTTATACTCTGTTCAGAATAAACTTAACTCTTACTCTCTTTGAAGTGAGATCTGTGCCTTCAATCAGAATAATAAGGCAGGTTTATGTATAATCACTGAAAAATCATAAAGTAAAAATACAAAGGAACAGCTCACACAGTGTATGAATGAAGAATATAGTGTATAATGGCATTAGCTATAACAAGGCGACTAGCACAGGTTCAATTAGATCAGAGCCTTAAATTTGCACAAGCCTGATTCTGGTGGATTAGAGTTCTCAGGTACATCACATGAATGTAAGAAGTTTGACTTAGTAGCTCTGACCAATACAATCATTATGGTATATACACAACGTTCTACAAACTGAGAAACACTCAGCTTTTTCCTACAACGCCTCTTTTGTGGTTAGTTTTCAGTTAAACATTAAGATATTCTGGAACTGTGGATAGCAAACTGTCCCCAGTGTACATCAGCTTTAGATGATTGAGCAATAAGGCAACCCATGTTCTACAGTAATCTTTTACAGGCAATCCCCACTACTCCCTGGAAGTGTGTCTACCCTATACATTTGATTTTAAATATTATTCTTGCTTCTTTGATACTTGTGTATAGTTATTCAATTCTTTGAATAAAGTACTAAGAACTGGGATACCACAAGTTCAGATCGATAGCCTTGGTGGCTTGACATATGTTCTAGTCCAGATGCCAGACCCAGCCAAGCACCTTCTTTTACATTTGCTGCTTATTTACTTTTAAAACTTTCCTTGCATATTTTTATTTGAACTTGTTCACTGTTTTTAAAACTTCTATTGTCTGCCATCAATCAGCAGGCACAAAATGGACAGTTAAAAAACATTAAGGTGTCCACAGATTAAAGACTCCCTTGACCAAATAACTATGTCATGGAACTGAACAAATTAGGTTCATTCTGAAGCTAGACAAATCTTTTTGCTCATCAGGTCAATATGTGTATAGCCACCTTGAAAAGTCTGTGTTCTCATCTTCCTGACTGCTTTAAACATTTCATTGTTATATTCTGAGAATATTACCTTCCAAGATTAAGACAATCCTGTTCTAAAAGATGCAAAGGTACTGTCTGTTTTGCAATTTAATCAATAATAATTCTTCTTTACTTAGGGGAAACATTTTATAAAATAGATAAATCTTATGAAACATCCCTTATAAATTATCCCTTTCTTGCTTCCTACCCATACTGTAAGGAGGACGGCACCATTTGGTCATGGGATTTCCTTAATTTGTTTAACTGGGCCTATAGCCTACTAGGACTGTCTTTATAATGAGCCATAAGTGTTATCCATAAACATGGCCTCTCCCCTAACTCTTTTTCAGTCACTCATCGTTAATGTCTTTCCAAGTTGTTCACAGGAGAACAAATCCTCCAAGGAAAGGAGACCAAAGGCTTCTGTTCACACCCAGGAGTGTTTAAACCAACGGAAAGGACATAGATTATGTAGACAACCCCTTTAAAAGAGGCATTGATGTTTTCCAAAATCTAGAGATGCCAGGTATCCCATCTAATGCCTCCTGAGGTTCTTCAACTTCACTCTGCTCTTCTCTCTCAGAGGAACATTGTTGGGGATGGTCAAATTCATAGTAGTTTTTTCTTTTCCTTTCCACTGTAGGTCATTAGAGGGAAATCACTTTCCATTCCACCTGGCCTCTTTCTCAAGTGTAGATATTGTAACTACAAAAAAAAAAACCCTAGACAAATAGGAACAAGTACATTTTTACTGTAACATGGTCTAGCACCAACACAAAGTAGGGGACAGAGAGATGACCTCAAAATGTCAGTTCAAGTATAATACCATTCTCCAGTTAAATATTTTCTGTAAGAGGAATAATATGAACTCCTTTTTAGCCAGGCTTTCATGGACCTCCACAAGACACATTTCTCTTTGCAGGTGAAGTTATATAACAAAATGAGAAGTTAGAAACACCTTGTATTTCCCATAATTTGGAGGCTTCTTGTTTCTGAGAGTATTAATATCAGTCTCCTTACTTGGTACCTCCCAGTTCTTCTAAAGATCCTCAAGAACAAGAGCTTCTGCCCTCCCTTGAGCCTCCAGCACATTCCAGTGGAATATCATAATTCATAGCAAAGCAAATATCACTTCTAAGAAAGACTATCAGAGTACAATTGTCCATCTTAGTGGAATATATTTAACAGTGTGTGCTGGATAGTTTTATGTCAAGTTGACACAAGCTAAAGTCATCTGAGAGTTGAGAACTTCAAAAAGAAAATGCCTTAATTAAATCTTGCTGTAGGGCATTTTCTTAATTAGTGTTTGATCAGGGTGGGCTCATCCCATTGTGAGTGGTTCTATCCCTGGATTGGTGGCCCTGTATGAAAGCAGACTGAGCAAGCCATGGAAAGAAGCTAGTAAGAAATAGTCTCCATGATTTCTGCATTAGCTCTTGTCTCCAGGTTCCTGCCTTCGTTGAGTTCCTTTTCTGACTTCCTTCAGTGGTAGACTGATATGGATGTGTAAGCCAAATAAACCCTTTCCTCCGCAAGTAGCTTTGATTATGGTTTTTCATAACAGTAATAGTAACACTACGATGCTGGGCAAATCATACTGAATAACAATTCTGAAGATCCTTCTATATTTTCTAGTAGATCCAAGAACTTGCCATATGCTTTGGCTTGTCCTAGAGGACACTCAGTTGATCCTTACTATCTGTTGGACTTCTGTAAAGAATAAAGTATAATGACAACTGTGATTGAAGAAGATGAGATATTTGTTAGAAATACAAACAACATTCAGCTAAGAAATCAACCAATCTCATTTTCACCACACAATGGGGATTATAATACTGAAGGAATGATAAACAAAACCTACTAAAGGAATGAAAAGAGGAAGAATAAAGCTAGTCAATTATGAAAAAGTAAGAGCTATCACTCAAGGAAAGGGAGAAAACTCTTCTATGTCTTATAGCACACTTGAGGAATCTTGCGGTAAACAGACCAATATTGACCCCACATCTTCTGAGGGAAGAGAACCCTGGACAGACAACATTTCATTACCCAGTTGGTTCCCAATACAAGGAGAATTCTCCAAAAGCAATATATGGGACCCCAAACCAATCTAAACCATGGGTAGTTATAGACTTTGTTATCTTTAATTACAAAAATCCAGAGATTGGAAAACACAATAAAGAGGAAATCCAAAATTAGAGTGACCATGATTAGGAGTGCCTCTAGTAAGACCTAGAAAGCAAAGAGAAATCAAAAGGAGGGAATTTTATGTAAATGTTTAAAAAAAAGAAAGAAAAGAAAAAATGAGCACTAGGCAAAGAACTAGGTTCTAAATGGGCCTTCTATTGTCTTTACAAATGAACCCACTCTGTTCCCTAGCACTAGAAGATTGCATGCCTTTATTCTGAGTCAAGGATTTGGATAACCAAAAGCCTAATGACACAAAACAAAAGAAACAGATAGTGACTGAGAAGGGCTAGAGAAACTCTCATTGTCCCTGTCCAGAGATATTCTTGTCTCTGAGAAACCTACATGCTCTTGACCTAATAGGCTAGCAAAATCAACTCCTATTATGGAATGGTTTATTCTGTTCCAATCATGTGTCTGAGACAACCCTTCTCTAGTTTAGGGATCTATATTGTTATCTTGGCAAGCCCTACAGGTATAAAGAAAGTAACTGAAATAGGGAACTGGAGAGATGGTTCAGGAGTTAAGCACATTGACTGTTCTTGAATAGGACCTAGGTTCTATTCTTAGAACCCAGACAGCTAATTTTCTGTCATTCCAGCTTCAATGAATCTGATACCCTCTTCTGCCCTTTCTGAGTCCTAGGCATGAATGAGCTACACATAAATACATAAAGACAGACAAAACACCCATAAATATAAAACAGAATTAAAAAAAAATCTTTAAAAAGAATACAGAGGCAATTAGTTGATTTCACCTCCATAAGATCAATCTGGTCACTCAGGGAGCTCAAATTTCATAGGAATCCAGGGGAATGCCTCAGGAAAAATATTCCTCTGAATCAAAGGAGGACCAGAAACATCTCCAGACTCAAATAGATAAGTAGATGAACATGCTATGTACCGGTATTTTACCCCATCTTACTTTAGCCCTTTCATTCCCTTTTATGTTATAGTTGTGGAGAGAACAGGTCTGACTTTCTATTAATTTTTTCCAACTCCTCATGGTTATTGCTTCTACTCAGTGTGATTAGCATTCTGCCAAAAGTTTGCCTGAGGAAGTGCCCACTTACAAGGAAGCATGTGACCAAATCCTTTTGGGTTTCCAGGTGAAGTTAGCAGCCTTTAAAAGGATTTTGAAAAGTACTTAAATGGATACCCCATTCTTGAACTAACTACCAAAAGAAACATTTTCCTTCCCAGTAGGCCATTATTCACATATTGAACTTGGGATTCACCCACACAATTCTTTTTCTATTTATGAAACAAAAGGTGTTCAGATCCCTGGATGGGAAATCTTACTAGTGTTTCTATAACCCTGTCACATAAATGAGAAACCCTAAATTGGTTAATTGCTCAATTAGAATTTATCTCAAAGATATTCATGAATAGTCTGTCAAAACTACTTATGTTTCCTTGCTCCTTCTGCTTACGTCCTCTTCTGATTTGTCCAATGGTTGGTGAGGTACTCTGGAGGAAGGCCACCCAGAGCCTATCTAAAGTTACATCTTACTACAAAGGTCTACTAAGGACAGTTGTTTTCCTTCACTATTACTGTAGTTCTTTCCAGTTCCCACTGAATCCTAAAAGAGGTACTCTGAACTAAAAAAGAGTGGGCAATCAGACTAAGCATAAATTTGAGCTAACTTAGCAGCATAAAGGTTAACTATATACTGCCAGATTTGGATATATGAACCTGTCATTTTGCCTTGAGTCTTAAAAGTAGGCTTAATATTTGTCAAAATGGTTGGATTTATACAGAATCTCAGACAACTCTACTTTACATTTCCCATTCACAAGTCAAACTATCTGACTTATAGGACCTCTACTCGATATGTGAACAGAAGACTTATTTAATACTACTTCCTATTGGAGATGTTCCTGCTCGTTAGCTTATACAGTACAACATATTTCTATTGCTTTGGAAAATACTTCTTTAACTTTCCAAGACTAAAAAGGATCCACCATCATTAAATGAGCAGCTTCCTTCATCCCACTGAGGAGAGATTTAACTGAGCTCTTTCGGGCAGCTGGTTTGGCAGTAGGAGGGGGTGTATTGATCATCCAATAACAACTGTCAGTACAGACAGCCAAAATTCTCAGGGAATCTTGTTCAGATCCAGTTAGGGCCCTTGTGGGAATGGCTCTCTCATGCAGCAAAGCCTTAAATCTACTTACTGAAGGACATCAAAGAATCATCTTGTATCTCACAGAGGAACATGGTTTTATATGAATAAATCTGAAAATATCCAACACACAACACACACACACACACACATACACATGTTCTCCAGGGAAAAAGAGTTGAAACCTGGGTAATCACCTTCAGCCATAGGCTGGAAAGATGAGATACTTTCAGCAGTCCTCTTGGGAGTACCCACCCTCTCCCTGATTCTCTTGTATGTTCATGGTCTTTTCCTATAAAAAGCTTAAATCATCTATCTATCTATCTATCTATCTATCTATCTATCTATCTATCTATCTATCAGATAGAGAGTGTGTGTATCTTTTCTATAATCTAAGTCTAAATTCAGATGCTTCTTTACCAACAAGTATCAGTAGGAACAACAAAACAGGCAAAAGGAGACACTTGTTTGGCCCTGAAATTAGCAGGCTGAGGAATTTCCTAGATGCCCTAGAGCAGGGTCTTGGGAAGCATTACAACTTTAGGAAACTAATCAAACAGATTGTCTCCATTCTACTCTACTCTCTGTTCCTATCCAGTACAAAGTAGCAGTAGATATTGATCATCTTCTTTTAATCCCCTTAACACTTAGGGAGAAAAAGTCTTTCAGAGTGACGTTGAGGCAGGCAATTTTCAGGGATAGCTTAGCATCTAAGATAAGAGCTGTCTTATGCCACATATAAACCTATTCCAGACAGAGTAACACTCAGATCCATGCCAGAAACTCTCTTTTGTGTGACTTTTCAGTTAAAAGCTCCTTTGAATAAGAGGCAGTGAGCCAAAGTAGTCTGAACCAATGCTAAGTACATGTACAATAAGGAAAATTGTCTCCGGAGTAAGCTTTTAGGGAAAATCTTATGTCTATGTCTATGCATGGCATAGACATGTGTATGTCCAATGCATTAAGGTTCAGGACATGTACATTGAACAAAGACTTATATACATCATCCAAGTCTATTAGTCAAAACAAGAAAATAAGCATGATCTATTCCTAGCAACCAACTAACTCCCTCACCACTAGATCCATAAAGGAAGTTCTGAGAAATAACCTGGGCTTATGACCAATCTCACGTTCAACAGTTCTTTGTAGAGTACTCACTCAGTACTTCTGATTTTAAAGAAGCTCCTGGGCTGGTGAAAATAGAACAGTGCTTGAGAAAACTGGCTGCTCAATCATGAGGACAGAAGTTGCGATCCTAGCACCCACACCTGTCTGCTAACAAACAACTGTAATTCCAATTTGAGAAGACCTGATGCCCCCTTTGGCTTTCATGGGCAACCCTACCAGGGACGTGCGTATACATATATTAATAAAAAACGTTTAAAACTAAAAATTAAAACAACAAAAAAGAAAGTTCCTACTATTTTGCTACTTGGGTGTGTTATTCGTTCTTTGAATAATCCAAGATAATGGATGCAGTCAGTCCAGACAAGGACTCCTGGTCATAGCATCATGATCAGCAGCAGTGCTACAAGTCTATAAATAAAAGTGATTTGACTCTAAACCAGGAGATAGGCATATCTGATGAAATCAAATTTAGGATTTTATAATTACTTTCTTCACAGATTGGTGATAAGTGCCTGTTATCCTAAAACTTAGGATTCCTAATGATATTCTGTTATACTTATAGATTGACTCCTCATCCATTTGTATCAGAGATGATTCTTCCAGTAGCAGATGGGAGCAGATGCAGAGATCCAAAGCCAGACATTATGTAGAGAGAGAGAGTCAAAATTGGAAGTCTCCATTTTGTCCCTCCTCTTGATGCTAGGAGAACCCTGCAGAAGAATGGGAGGCAAGATTGTAGGAGTCAGAATAATCAAGGACACCAGGAGAACAATGCTTACAGAATCAACTAAGCAGGCCTCATATGGGCTCACAGAAGCTGAAGCAGCAAGTATGGGCTTGCATGGGTCGGCACCAGGTCCTCTGTGCATGTCATTGCTGTTAGCTTACATGCTTTTGTGGGAGCAGGTATGTTTCTGACTCTTTAACCTCTCTTGGGACTCTTTGCCTCCTATTGGGTTGCTTGTCCAGCTTGTATATGAGGCCTTTTTCCTTGTTTTATTGTACCTTGTTTGATCATGTTTGGTTGTTTTGGTTTGGAGACCTGCTCCTTTCTGAATGGAAATGGAAGGGGGCAGATTTGGAGGTGAGTGGAGATGTGAAGCTGGAAGGAATGGAGGGAGGAAAAACTGTGGTTAGAATGTATTTATGAGAGAACATTCTGTTTTCAATAATAAAAAATTGGCTTTCACTGTGAAACTCAGACTGGCCTTGACCTTGGAGTAGTCCTCCTACCTCAGTCTTTAGTGTTCTGAAATTACTGACATGTGTTATCTTACCAGACTTTAGACCCCATTACTTAAAAGTTCTTCCCAATACTTCCACTCTATAGACCAGACCAAAAGTAATAGTAAACTCCCAGGGGCCTCTCAAATCACATCTCCTCAAAGAAGTGACTTGTAGTGATATTATCTATGTAGACAAATCTAATGATCAGTAATCCTTGATCCCTCCATCCTGGACACATGGCTGTGCCTTGGAAATTGTGTATTTCAGCTCAGAATGCCAAGTGCTATGAATGAAACAACTCCTTTACTTCTCCCATATAAAAGAGGATTTGAGCTGATACCACAGTACCAGAATCTTGTAGTCTCTGTTCCTGAATCCTAGTTGCTACGTTCTTCATCCCCTAGCTTCATCATCTTTCCTCTGTCCAAAGAATGTAGAACCTACTTCCAGGACACCAAATATTCCTGAATACTGTGAGTATCAAGTTGTGCACTGGGGAACATAGTTTACACAGGAGGTGTCTAGTCTACCTAACACCATTTTTCTACTAAGAAACAATCCTGCCTGGGCAAAGGTATGGTAAAGAGATCAGAGAGAAGGAGAAGGCTGTATTTCCCTGTTGCAGGAATTTTAAAAAGAGTGGCAAGTTACTGTGCTAGCCCAGCACTAGTGGGTCACAGGGCACCAGCAGGACGTTTTCATCTTGGCAGACTCTCTGGCCTGGAGCTCCTGAAATCTCTCCACCCAGCACACAAAGTCCCGACTGGCTGGTCACCACCACGCCAGCCCCAGCTTCAAAACCCCCCATGGCCTTTGTTCTGCACATCTTGCAACCTTATGCTTTACCTCCTTACCTTTCTTCTGGAACCCAGTAGAACCACAGCCGGAAGGAAAACACCACATAAACTTAGTTCGAAAACAATGGTAATTCAATCTCTGAGTGCAACAAATGGAATCCTAATCTTGTATCTGTATTAAATCTAAATCCTCTGGTGGCAAATCCTGGTGTATCTGCCATAGAATCCGGGAGACACTTGTAGCTACATCTTGTCCTCCCACTATCCCGTCCAAGAAGACCCTATCTATCTCCTCTTCCTCTCTTCCCCTATCTTACCCGGAAGTCCCTCATACTCACCCAGTGATTGGTTCTTTTATTCATTAGGGGGTGGTTCACAAGAAACCACTTGAGTACTTGACTCACTCTTTGGCTACAGCCTCTCCCAGGAGAGCAGAATTAACATCAAAATACAACATCAAAGCCAGGAGTTAGTGGCGCAAGCCTTTAATCCCAGCACTTGGGAGGCCAGAGGCAGGTAGATTTCTGAGTTCGAGGCCAGCCTGGTCTACAGAGTGAGTTCCAGGACAGCCAGGGCTATACAGAGAAACCCTGTCTCGAAAAAACAAAAACAAAAACAAAGAAACCAAAAACAAAATACAACATCAAAGGGCATTCACAACGTTTCCCCTATTCCTAATCTCCTTTCTCCCTTTAGTCTGAGGACACTGGAGTCTATCTAATAACATGTATGCTTCATATTGTACAAACTGAAAAATAAGGAAATGGAGAGATGGAGTGAGAGAGGAAGGAGGGAAAATGAATGGGGAAAGAAAGAGAGATATCAGAGAGCTGAGGAGGGAAGGAAAGTACAGGGAAAACATCTGTTAGGATAAACAGGAGTTTTGTCATGGTCTGTTAGTTATGTGGTTAAGATTAATCTGATTACCAAGGATGAGGTGACCAGACAACTCAACTGTAACCATTGCTCTAGTTTGGTTTCTGGTAACATGATGAACACCATGACCAAAAGCAACTTAAGGTGGAAGCAGTTTATTTGTCTTACAGACTAAAGTCCATCATCAATAGAAAGTAAGGCAGGAACTCAAGGAAAGAGCTTGAGGTGGAAACAATGGAGTACTGTTCATTGGCTTACTTCCTGGCTCACATTCACAGCCCAGTCCCACAAGCCTACCTGGAGGGCTTTGCCCTCTTACATCAATTAAGAATCAATAAATGACCCATAGACCTGACCAATGGCCCAATTGAGGAATGACATTTCTCAGTTTTAACTCTTTCTTTCCTGGTATGTCATGTTAACAACCAAGAATAGCCATCACAACCATCTTACCTGTTGTCATGGGAAAAGGATCATCCCTTGGTCAGAACCAGGTGATTAGCACTGCTTTTGACATGTATGACAGTTATAATTATATATTCTTAAACTAGGGGCAAGAATGGTTTTGGCTTATTATGTTTCACTCAGCTTGAAGACCTCTTGTTGGACTCTAAGATCCAAAACCAGGGACGCGCTCCCCCAGAAACACTCACAGACGGGATTTGCTACAATAACATGAGGTTTATTGATGATAAGATAATAAGAACCAGTGTACTGGGGTTCCTGTGTATGCAGACAAGAGGAACCCTGAGCCAAAGTTGGGAACAGTTTTTATACAGAGTTTACGAAGGAAACCACAAAGGCTGACCTTCCCAGGTCCAGTTTCTAGGTGACTCAGATTATGACAATGAGTGTCTTCTGTATGCCCAGGTTTATTACGTTAAGGGTCCAGCTTCCTGATTACTTCTCATCTTGGTTCTCTTGGAATGTATCTGTGTGCTCTGGGCCTTCCTCACCCTCAGGTGGGTTCCCTCCCCTGTGGTCTGAGGAGTGTAAATCAGCCTCTCCTTTTTTCTCTGAATGTTAATCTAGCAAGTGTCCTCTGACTAAGGAATGTGCCCCTCCTGGGATGTGTCTTGGAACAGTGAGGTTCTTTCAATTTTAAGTTCAAACGGAGACCCAAAAGTCCTACACTCTCTATTTGCTCAACTAATGGAAAGCACAGGAGTAAAAGTCAAGAAGACCATTCATTTGTTTTCTAACCAGTGTTATATACAGTAAAAAATATACTTGATGCAGATCAATTACTTTTGACAAAATGTTTATAACTTTACTTAAACAGTAAATTCATTTCTGCTAGGAAATTCCCTTATCTATGTTTCATAGTATAGATTAAACCTAAAAGATCAGCAATCTGCTTCTCTGAATACAGGTTAGAGTTTCAGAGGAATGGAACAACTGTGTGGATTCTTGATGTTTATTTTCTTCTACTACTACTCAATGATCTTGAGGCATATCTATGATTTATACTTATTAAATATTAATTACTTTTATTGCTGAGTATCTGATATTTGATTTGATTAGCCATTTCTGGTTCCTAGGCATGGGATCATGTTAACTAATGTGTGTGTGTGAGTCACTGAAAAGTAACTTACTTTTCAGTTTTCAACTTACTTCTAGACTGAGATACCTTTCTCTGGGAGTGCTTATCATGATGCAAAATTGTTTTTCATGGTTGCAGTTAAAGCTACTGTTGTGTTCATTGTTTACCAAATAGATTATCTTTGTTTTATAGTTGTCATCCTGAAAATGAATGCCTTGCCTGACTCCAGTGAGAAGTTCTAGAACAAGCAAGAAGTTTTAGTTTGGATGACTCAGCATTTCTGAACATGTATGCTCCAGTTTGCAGAGGGATGAGCTGAAATTTTCATATAAAGTAATCATTATATATAATGGATACATCTAATATATTTCTATCATAGTAACATATATGATATGCAGCTTTCTCTGATAAATACCATAACCAAAAGCAACTTGAGGAGGGAAGGCTTTTATTTCATCTTACAGGTAATAGTGCATCATTCCATGGAAGCCAAGGCAGGATCTTAAGGAGGAGCTTGAAGCAGTAATGTGGAAAAACATTCCAATCCAGGGTTTCTACCCAGCTTTTGACCATTTAGTTCCCAGATAAAAGACACACACACATATACACACGCACACATAACTTTTGTACTTACAATAAGTCTTAAACAGCACAAGAGTTGGGCAGGTGCCTACCATTTATGCTATTAGAATCCACTTTCCTATTGATAACCCCCAGTTATTACTTACTATGTTTCATCTGGGCTGCTCTTAACTCCAGTTGACCAGTCCTGAGGGTCACATTTTCATGACTCACCTAACCCATGGCGGCTTGTCTCTCCTCCTTCACCTTCTTCTCCCCTCGTCATTCTCCTATGACCCCAAGCCCAGGGATCCTAACCCCTACCTATGTCTCTTCTGCCCAGCTATTGCTCTTGGCGTCTTTATTTACCAAACAGAAATAACTTGGGGACAAGGTCACATAGTGTCACTTGGGTCTACCTGTGAACTCCAGGTCTTGGAGAGGGGGCACACTTAACATTATGATACACAGCAAGTCCAAACCTCATCAATACTCCACAGACGCGCTTATAGTTCAATAAGATGAAGACAATTCTTCAATTTAGGTTCTGTTCCATGGAGACTTTAGGTTTGTATTAAGTTGACAGCAGTAGCTAACATACATAACATTATTACAGTAGCATTATATATAAATAGAAACAATATGAAAGTACATATCAATGGTGTGGAAGTAGAACTAGAAATATGCATAGAGGGATAAGAATTGACTGCTGCGCACATTGTTTCTATAACCTAACATCGTGTAGGCCTCTAAAACTCCCTAGTTAGACAGCAAAGTGCAAGCAGGCTTCATAAGTATTCCCATCTGTGAAAAGTTCACATCCAAGTGTCATAGAGCAGATTTGGGCAGTTTAGCATAGAACACCTGTTATCCTTCTCCATGACTAATCAAGTAATGGACATAAAGAACTGGGTTAGAATAGACACATGTAAAGCAAATTCAAATGAATAGCAGAAGGAGCTCAAATATATTAAGGTAGAGAGTTTCTGAGGAAAATTTCTGGTATGAAATTAGTTTTAAATCAGTGAGCCATTACTTACTGTTCTGCGATGAGGGAAGGGGAATGCACCTTTACTGATCACTTCTGGAGTGTAGCAAAGGTGAAAATCCTGTGAAAATAAGTGTCTTAATTTTCTATATTGGTTCCATATCCAAAAACTAAATAGAAAGTACATGCATATACCCCTTAGTCATCCTCTCAGGGTTCCCCTTTTCTTCTGCCATTACTGTGGCACTTTGCTGGAAGAATGAGCCAATTTTGCCATATTGTTATTATTCAAAGTCCGCACATTCTGCTGTCTGCCACTCTAAGTGTTGGACATTTTGCAAGTTAGTGATAAACTGTGGAATGGCATGCATCTGTGATTTGTCACAGTGATTTCACTGCTCTGAGAACATCTGCTAAGCTCTGCCTGCTCATCCTCCCTCCTTTCCTCCAGGCCCTAACAGTGATGAAGTGTTTGTTTTGCTTATTAGTTTCATTAGCGGTTGTATTTTAACCCATTACAACAAATCTGCAGTTAACACATTCAGTGAGTTTAGTAGGAATACATGATCAATACAGTCAGTCTGCAGTTAACATATTAGTTTAGTAGGAGTACAGGGACCTAATGAGACCCTGCTCTTTAAACTTCTTGGCTCTTATTGAGAGTTGAGAATCAAGAAATTCATTGTATTCAATTGCAGAGTAAAAATTTTCTGCAATCTCTAGTTCCCTGTGTTGACCCAGCTTGCTATGTGCTATTATCTTCTAAGTGAAAACTTAAATTAGTTCTTATTTATTTTAATTTTTAAGATTATGATATAATTATACCAGTTCCCCTCCCTCCAAATCTTATATACCTTTCCTTGTACTTTAATTTGTGTGTGTGTGTTGAAGTTCTACTAGTAATTAAATTTTGAACACTTAAATGTCTGAAAATTGTTTTGCATTTATTTTTGAGATATTGAACATTCTGATGGCAATTGCTGTTTGCCTTTAGTACTTTAAAAATGTTATTCTATGATCTCTCAGCTACTATGGCTTCTGACAGCAAAACTGATGCAATTCCAATCTTTTTTTTTTCCTCTTTTTTCTACTTTTCAAGTTTCTTTTTTAGTCTTAATTTATTTGTTTTTTGGTGTAGGTTTATTCATATTTGTTTGTTTGCTCCAGAGAGGGAGAGAGAGAGAGAGAGAGAGAGAGAGAGAGAGAGAGAGAGAGAGAGAATATGGTGGCCAATATATTGGGTACTTTCATCAAGCAAGCCATTTCATGGCCCTAAAATGTATCTTAAGAAGAAAACAAAATCAAACAGCCATTATATTTGCTAACACAATTTCTATTTATTTACTTCTAAGGTTCATAGATGCAGCTAGAACTATAGGTATTTTATAATTCTAAATTGAAAGCAAATTGGGAGCTGAGGCTATTTATTTTTCTTAGGAACAAGGCTAGTTTCTAGCAAAAATCTGTGACATTGATGATTTTTTGACCTACTCAATAATATTAGCTTTGAGAACACTTGGTTTATTTTAGAGTCTCTGACTCCCATTATTAGATATCTTTTATTAAGCAAGGCTTTTCTATTCTCAATAGACTAAAGAGAATGAGCTGACCTTTAAGGAGAGCGATTATTTTCATATCTTGATGCCCTCATGGTTATCTTACCTCACACAGACAGCTCTTTATGGAAGGGCTTTCAGGTGAATCACAGACCAGAGCTCGTAACAGACAATAGGCTGACAGGACATCTTGGTGTTGGAAGCAGTTTTTATTGTGGAGAGGTGTTTGAAGTAGACTTTATTGTGGAGATCTGTGGTTTGTGCTATATACCATAAGATGTCTTCATATTTGAGAGGGACATACTGTACATATGGTATTCATAAAGCTATAAGCATGTCATCTTTGGTTGTATGGTAAATTCCACTCAGGACATATACACACATGCGACAGAAACTGTTGTGATTTTTATGTTAATTCAGTTGTGCCTTCTGATAAGCTTACAGTAAAATAGTTTAATGAGTTTCATGTTAAATAGACAAAGAGTTTAAATACTGTTTCCAAGGTAACAAATGGCAGAGTCAAAATCTGAACACTTATAATTATATTGTAGGCCTTGAACTCATGTGCACTATTCTGGCTTTCATTTTATTAATTAACACTTTTGTTCAAAATAACTACTCAGTCATACAGCTGTTATGGATCTGAAGCAAGGCGAGCTGAGCATATAAATATGCATATATATCTGCAGGTCTAAGTTGAGCATGTAAATGTAGATTTGAGTGTATACAACTTTATATAGGTTGTTTGAACATTATATGTATACATATGTGTGTATGTATATATGTATGTATATATGATATTTTTATGTATTATATATTTTTACTTGAAGTAATATGTGACAAGGAAGAAATCTTATACAGTGTATACTTCCATAAGGGAAATGCATAAGCTTGTACGAGAAAGACTATATGAATAATTCAGAGAAACATTTTCCATTACAAGTAGCATAAGTATTGCAATTTAAGTTATAATCACTTTTTCTTCATTTCCCTTAGATGCAAAGGCCTTGACGAAAGGACAAAACTCAAAACTCATGTGATAGAATCAGAGATGGAAAGGACCACTTTTCTTCTGTAGGCTGTGTGGGAGCAAGGGAGTAACATGATGTATGTATATATATATGATATATATTTTTATATATTCAGAGGTCATAACTAAGGAGAATATTTTTCTAAGCTTAGCATTAAGTTTGCTTTTAAGATGTGCACACACACACACACACACACACACACACACAGAGAGAGAGAGAGAGAGAGAGAGAGAGAGAGAGAGAGAGAGGAGAGCTTTTTTGCAGCTGTGGAGATCATACAGAAAAGTGAAACTAGTCAAAATTTAGACAAATGGATGTATGATCCCGAGGCCCAGTTGATGTATCTGTAATCCAACCCTTATATTAAAGACTCAGAAAACACCATGAAAGACTAGGCAGAAAAAAGTATAAAAGCCAGAGTACCAGACACCTCCTGACAGACTACGTCTTTTATATTGTCCAAGAAAATTACACCTATGAAATCTCAATTACATAGTACCCTAAATAAGTCTTAAACAATGACAAAACCAGTTTACATTCCAATGCAAATAGGGGAAATTTCACCAGGCACCACCCCTAGACAAACAGCTAGAGTGTGAGAGATGACCATTCATTCTTCCCCAGAGGAAAGAGAAAATAAAAGATATAATACATTAAAGTAAAAGAACACGTGGAGAGAAAAGGGGAACAGTGATAGGGAACAGGATATGATAATAGGAGATTGAAGATGATCAAAGTACATTATATACATGTATGAAATGTCATAATGAAACTCATTGTTTGTACAATTAATAAGAATCTAATAAAAAGGAAATTTGATCATTTTTATAAGGATAATAAAGAAGAAAAGCATTAGTGTTACTGCCAGCAAGATAAAACCTTCCCTTCTGTGCATGCTACAAATTCATCAAGTATTTTTGAATTACATAAAATTTTGTTGAAGTCATTATTCATGTGGAGTATGGAATTTTGTTCACTTGATTTAATATTAATTGTAGTGATTTTTTCCTAAGTCATTAAACATTTGTACAAATCATCATTTTTGGTAGTTTATATAATTCTCTGTAATTTATATAACCATTTCTTTATCTCATTTCATTTAACATATACAGGAGACATTATATCACTAATAACTTCAGAATGAAATGGTATGATAATTATGGATCAAAATATAAATATTTCTACCTTTCTTGGTTTATGTGTCTAATTGTGCTCAGAAAATTTACAGATTTTTTGACAGACTCTGGCCAGTAGCTTAAAGGTGTACTTGTCTAAAAACTCTGTCTGCAATTCCATGTATATGGGTACATTCACATAAACTTAGGAATGTGTTCTTTACCTCCATATCTATTATTTATTCTGTTTAATTTATTTACCTAATTTTCACCTAGAGTGTAGGACCTAGAGTGATATAAAGTTCAGATCTAGCTTATAACAACAATTATAAGTATTAGTTTAAATTAAATTTCCTGATATATTTACCCACAGTTACATGTCTTCTAAGTTAATTGCTAAGTTAAATTGATTCTGAAAGCTCTATTCCACTGATAATCTGGTAACTATTCTGTGTGTGGCATTGATTCCTTGGACCTTTAAAAACCCACTCCTCACATTTGAAACTAGATCAGGAATGTGCACTTTGGACAAATGGTCAAATTATCAAAAGGAATTCTTCATGGGAAACATCAAAACCAATGTGTATACAGTGACCAATTGTGCTATACATTGTGGGGAAAGAACTGAAGGGAACATTCCTTAATGTCCTTACCTGAGTTTTGCAAGATAAAGCTTGAAATACTTGCCCCATGCCCAAAACAAGACAGCAGTGTCATCATGGGCTCTACTTTCTAAAGCAGAAAAGCACAGCTGGCATTAACAATTATGAGCCTTCATAGATAACTAAGTCTTCAACACAAAAGGTCTTCAGTTTTCTGAAGAGACAAATGGGATGTAGGGATAAGACAACATGGTAATATACTCTGTTTTACATCTCCTAGAGGGACTGAATATAGACCACTCCCCTTACTTCAACAGTAGAAGCTGTGTACTATTTTCTGCTTTAAGCTGGAGTGGAGCCTCATCAATTAGGGCTTAGTATCTAGAGGCCTCTCCCTACACCATTAACTACATCTTTTAGGGTTTCTGTATCTCTTAGGCAGTTAGAAGTTAGTATCCTAGAGGCATCTTAAGTAAGTAATTGGAATTCCATGAATGCAGTGTATATACAGCAGTGAACATTGGAGCTAGTATAGTATTATTTGGGGAAAATTAACCTGTTAATTGTATTATAAGATGTTACAGACAATGTGTATGATTTTGGGGACTTAATGGAAGCTCAGGAGTTGGAGGGGAGAGATTAGACATTTTAATTAGATGTTAAAAAAAAGACATGGAAAGTGCTTCCTTTAGAAGTCTTTCCAAGATTATTGGAAGTGACCCATCTTTTCTTTGGAAGAACTTTTCATAAGCCCCTCCCATACCATAAGAAACGGTCTGTGATGTGCAGGATCAGCCAGAAAGTGGGGAATGAATTCCTTGTTGTAAAGAAATAGATAGAAATATATCTAAGTAGAACTCTTTTGAGCAAAGAAATGTCTGACTGGACGAAGTGGAGAAGTCCAGTCATAAAAATGACTGAGTCTGACATAGTCCATCCTTATGCTAGAATCCTCATCTACACTTTCTTAGGAACATGAATTCTTTCCTTCATGCTCTGGCAAAGCATAAGCCCTATAGAACACAAGAGTCTGCTCCTAGGTCAAACACATAGGATATTAGGAGAGTGAGGAAGACCAGAAGTGAGGAAAGTAACTACTCTGTCTCTCCATTGATCTGACTACCTAGGGTCAGGATTGAGTAGTAGATGAACCTTGAGCACATGTGGTTCAATTAGGGACATATTAGTAAGAGATAAGAATGACAATAATTGTAAGCTTGACTTTTTCTATAGTAAGTCTGGAAGTAGGTCACTCTGTGTCAATAATTTAGGAACAGATGGCTTATACCTTTTCCTTCTCAGTTATCACATGGTTATCATCCTATAGGACTCTGAGATCACAACTGAAGCATGAAGGATAGGGGTGATTACTTTAAGTTCAGTTTGTCACTGTTTAGCAGAATGTTATTGTTTCAGATTTTCAAATAATTTCTTTTACCTTTCTTGATACAGAGCTCCATCAAAAGGTATTCCTAAGTGTAAAAACACTTTCCAAGGCAATGTCTGACTTAGCTTTCTCAAGGGAGTTGGTAATAGAGACTCAGTTGAGACTACCAGCTTTGAGAGTCAGCTGTATGCTTAGCCATTCTCACCTGGTACATGCTGGGTAGACTGCTTATATCCCTCAAGAAAATTCTCAAGTAGGATATTTTGGAAGGACCAGTGTCAATCCTAAGTTAAGCTTACATAAACTAAATATTTCATGTGTCATTATTTTGCATACTATGTTAACAACAACAACAACAAATCATGCCTGAGTATGTACTTATTAAAAGAGTAAAAGAGATGAATTTTAAGAACAAAGAAAAGGAAAGAATTGCCAAAAAAGGCCTGATTATAAAATTACAGAGAGTTTATATTAATATATGGAGAGTATTCTTTATAAGCAGGACATCCTGCAGAAGTTTGTACCCAAAGTTGTAGTTGGAGACTCCAGTGCTTCATTCACTGTAACTAATAGAGGTTGGAACAGAAAATGAATATACTTATGTAAGTCTGAACAGCATTATTGAGGCATATGTAGTAATCAAAAAGAACAAAAAGTAATATACGGTAATAATACAATGAAAAAATTCATAAGGATATATGGTCAAGATGTTCAAGTAATGATGAGCATATGCCATAAAATAAGTCAAGAAATTTGAAAGAGTTTATGTTATAAAGACTATTGACAGGTTATATGAAATAAAGTTAGAAAGCAATAAGAATATATGTAGTGTAATCCCCAAGTATTAAAAAATTAAGTCAACTATTCAGAGTGTTAAAAAGAGCACATATTTGAACAAGACCATACTCAAAGTTCATGTATCATAATTTGTGGATACAGCTAAAGTAATGATTGAATTAAGAAACTAATTTGCATATCACTAGCAACTGAGAGATAGAGGCAGGAGAACATGGGTCACTTACAAAGACTCTGCATCAGAAAAAAAAAAAAGGAAGGGGCTTATATCAGTGGAAGGATCTTAAATCAAAGCGCAACTTTTACCTAATTAGTTTTTTAACAAGCACATGAAATAATAAGTAGATAAAAGAAAATCACAAGTCAAGAACCAAAATATCAAACAGGAAAAAATATCAGTACTCTGTGTGTGTGTGTGTGTGTGTGTGTGTGTGGAGAGAGAGAGAGAGAGAGAGAGAGAGAGAGAGAGAGACAGAGAGAGAGAGAGAGAGAGAGAGAGAGAAAGAGACAGAGAGAGACGGCATGAGCAAGCAAGAGGCCAAGAGAGAAGCAGAAACACAGAAAGAAGCAGAGAGAGAGAGAGAGAGAGAGAGAGAGAGAGAGAGAGAGAGAGAGAGAGAGAGAACATTTGCAATTTGCATCCTGGATTAGTTGGAGTGAGAGGTGAACATATCTGGGAGGCACTGATGAAAGGGGAGGAGAAACGGGCTGCTCCTTGTCTGACTTAGGCAAAAAGCTTCCTGATGATTTCTTTCAAAACGCCCTTTAGTGACAGGGCAATTTCTCAGCAGAAGACTGGAAGAACACACAGAACATGTAAATGAGGCAGAGGTGGCACTGACATGGAAAGAATAGCAATATTATCCTAATGGCTGTGAAATACAATATAATCATAGGAGGAAATTTACCCTGAAATTGTGCTCATCTGCTTTATGGAGAGATCTCCTTGGCATTGGGCTCCCAGGCTCTTCTCCTCGTGAGACATAGGACAGACAAAGCTCCCTTCCATGTCCCTTTGGGGTCAAGGCAGTGCTCTCCACCCTGAAGTTACAGAATCTTCCTGGGGTTTGTCATCTGTCAGGAAGGGTGCCTTGTGGTTGGAAAACTTTCCGGTGCAAGGGGATTTTTTAGATGCCTGCTATCTGGCTCTGTCTCAGGGACATCAGATGAGAGAGTTTTCCTATTAACCTGAAGCCACAGCGATTTGAAAAAGATCAATTATTCAAGCCAAAGTGAACCCTAAGTTTCCAGACCTGTGGCCACCGTAGGTGAAACTCATGACCTGAAAACTCAAAAGGAAAATATAAAATGAAGATTTCAACTTTCTTTACATTTGGGGAATATTTCCAGGTTTACCTTGAACTATCCAGGACCCCAGGTGTGAGGGGAGGTGTTTGTCCCTGAACAGGGACTTCATGGCCCCTTGTCTCTTTCCAGGTTCCCTGTCCTCCTTTCTTCAACTCAGGGCTTGAGGTCAGACATGATTCTCTCTGTCTCTTCTAGATATCTCCCCTTAGCAGGAGTGTGGTGCTCCCTGTATGGCATCAGTGGGAAATTGATTTCTCTCCTCTGTTTGAACCAACCATCTATTAAGCAGGAATCAGGTATTTCCTTTCTCAAGCTCCCCAGACACTCATGTAAATGACCTGCAAAGTGCCCCTTAAGGGTAGGTGTGTCTACCCTTTTTTGTGGCCTCATATTATTTGTAAACTCTCCTTTACCTACACTAAACTGTATGTGTCACAGTAAAAAGTCCAGTGCATGGAGTCTCATCTTCAGAGATAAGACCATATGCAAGCATATAATTGCACAGATTCGAGCACACACCACACCCCCCACACACAGAGTCCTTTTCTCTTCTTGTTTAGTTTGTGTGTGTGTGTTGTTATTGTTGTTGTTGTTGAATGATGCGCACCTCAACCCATTACCGCCCCCCAAAAAATTCTCATTTTTGATTCTTTGTCAATTCATCTATTTGAAGTATGACTTTGTTCTCAAATAGAGTTTTCTGAAGACAAGTGATACAGAAGCACACTGAGGAATGGAAAGACATAGACCCTTGAGCGGATAAGAGATGAAAAGGGTGTTCTAATAGGATTTCATAACTAAATTTCATGCTTCCGTCTTCACTCTCCACTAGTGTAATAGGTACTCCTCAGCAAGTGGCAATCTACAAAGGTGAAGGATTTTCCCGGCCTTCCTGCAGCTACATGACTTCAGGGACAACCCTGGAGCAAAAGTGCCCTCTGCTTCCATTTCAAACACACTGTGCTTCTCTTTTCTGATGCTTTGGGGCTCCCAGGTGCTGGTTAATGAGAGGCATTCCCCTTTTTATCAATGAACCATTTCGAATGAGCCAGTATGTCTCTGACCCTGAAGTAGAGAGAGGTGAAGACACACATTACCCAAGAGTTAGAGCAGGAGCAAAGACAGTAGAGTAAAGGTGAAGGCTCTGAACTGAAGGAGATAATGATGAGAAGAGAGCTGTCCTTGGATTCCAGTGCTCCCCATATTTTCCTGTGAACTATATGCTACTAAGTCTGTAAGGATCATAACAGCACAAAAATGCATTGGGATTCAGGCCAAAGTCCTGCACCTTGTCCATATGGGCTTGTTTGATCTCTTCGTGGCAAATGTAATGAATAGCAAATCATAACCCATGATGCATGGCATAATTCCAGGTTGTTGCTTGGGAAAACTCCAGGATGAAAGGGGGGTTGTTTGTTTCACAAAAGTGACGTCTTGTTGCCACCATGTACCTCCATACTGCCCTGTGGGAAGGTGTAAAAGATTTAATAATGAGGAAATAAATAGTGAGGTCAGGAAACATTACCTAATGTACAGCTTGTGCTTCACAAATATTTGTGCAATAAACAGCAGAATATTTTAGTAAAGCTAGCATTGGCTATTTGCTGGTCCAATGTGACATTTCTGAGGTGTGATTTCAGGAATCGATGTTTTGGTTTTACATTAGAACACATCACTTAGAAAAACGTTCTTGTAGGAAATAGAAGGAACATCACACTCACCTGCACTCACCTGATCTATTTATCAGAATCGTCCTCTAAAGCAGGGGGCACGTGGTCCTTACTTCACATTGTAGCAGATTAAGTTTCAGAGAAGTTAATGTAACATGAACTAGGGAAATGAATTCGAGTTAATAGCATTTGAACTCAATGTTCTCATTTATAAGAATAGGAAATCTATATTGAGATCATGTGATTGCTATGAGGCTTAATTAAGACAGTATCAGAAAAGAACCAAGTACAGTTTCTTGGTGATAAAGAATGACTACAATTCTTGGTCTGCCTTCCACTGTAGAAAAATTTACAAGATGGTATTGTAAGAGTCTTGTAAATGAGGGTAAGAATATATTACGTGTTTTATAATGTGAGCACATGATTTACTTATTTATATGTAGTGGAATTTCCCACTAATTGATTAAATAATAAAGATGACAAGAAGCCAATCACTGGGCAAGAAGGAGGTGGGTCTTCTGGGTCTAAGAAAGGAAGAGGGAAGGCAGGAAGAGAGGACTTCCTTTTGGACGGTGGGAGCAAGGCAGACTAGATGTAGTTCTGGTGGCAGAATCCACCTCTGAAGATTCTCTTTTTTTTTTTTTTTTTTTTTTTTTTACAGTGCTAGATAAAGTTCTCAAGCTTTGCTGTTCTTTTTTTTTTTTAATTTTTATTTTTAATTTTTTTCAGCAAATCAAAAAAATTTAAAAAGCATTCAAACAGAATAAAATGAAAAGAAACAAAACAAGCAAAATACCAAGGGTCAGATATACTTATACAAGAATTCTTTTTTTTTTTTTTTTTTTTTTTTTGAGAGGATAGCAAGCCTGTGAAAAGCCACTTTTAATATACAGAACAGGAACACTGACACACTTATTGGGAGTTAGCTCTGCTCATCACTATACTAACATTGATATAATTTATCAGATATTCAAAAATTTAGCATTTTCTATCTAGCATGCTTTTAATTTTAACTTCACTATGCATTTCCTGTTCTTTCTGCATTATTTTTTATATTCTCTTTTTTTTTCTTTTTTTTTTCTTTTTATTTTCAGCAAATCAAAAAAATTTAAAAAGCATTCAAACAGAATAAAATGAAAAGAAACAAACAAGCAAAATACCAAGTGTCAGATATACTTATACAAGAATTCTATAGAGCCTTCAAACAAGCAATACTTTTTGAGTTATGTTTAAAAAAATTCAGAACCACAATAAGCTCCTTCACAAAGCAAATAATATTGAAATAGTGAAATCAAGTATAAACCCAACAAAAATATATGTTATAGTCCAGTATCCCTCATGAATATACATACAAAATTCTCAATGAAGTAGTTGCAAACTGAATACAAGAGATATAAAAAAAACAGTTGTTCAGTTGTTCATGGAATATTATTTTTTTATATTCTCTGGAAGATTTCTAATGTAGAATAGTTGGTGAATTTAGGATGCTAGATTCTGACACCCAGTGATTGTGTTATTTGTTGATTCTAAACTAAGATTGGTGTTTTCCATTTCTCAGCGATTCAGCTGAGCTCCAGGGAAAGGTAACTGTGGCAGAGTGTGGGTTTTGAGAATGCACCCCCAGGTAGCCATGGAAATTTGGGATCAATTATCAGTTTGGCATAATGATGACTGGGAATGTGAGCAGGTTTCACAGTAATCAAATGGCGAGACATTGGGTGGACTCCTCATGGGGTAAGCTGTGGAAACACAGAGATCACCCAGGCTGGAGAATGGCTAGCGATAGCGTAGATTGTTGTTAAATAATACATACAACATTCATATTGTCTTTTTATATTTAGGAACACTTATGATCCTGTATAAAGTTTTTCTCGCCAAATATTTTTATTGATTACTTGGGAATTTCACATCTTGTACCCCGATGACACTTATTTTCCAGTCCTCCTAGATTTGTCTCTAAATATATGACCTCCCTGTCAAAAAAGAAGATAACTACAAATTTTATTCCCTGTCTACTCACTGGAGCATGGTCAAACTCCCAGATATCTACCCTCTGAAAGAAAACTGAGTCCTTCCTTACCTGAACATCTCTCAGAAGCCATCAGTCATGGAGAACAATACTTTACCATCCTTATCACAACTTTGAAAAATATGTATTTATTTTTACATATATGAGTGATCTGTCTTTACACACAGCAGAAGAGGGAATCTCCCATTACCCATGGTTGTGAGCCATCATATGGTTTCTGGGTATTGAACTCAGGAACTCTAGAAGACCATCCAATACTCTTAACTGCTGAGCTATCTCTCCCCACACATACCCTTATCACAAGAAGATAAGATCCTTATCTTATTTTTAAGAGTTCTCTTTAATGTCTTTCTGTTTAGGCTGTCAAGATGTAGAACTCTCAGCTTCTCCAGCACCATGCCTGCCTGGATGGTGCCATATTCCTGCCTTGATTATAAAGGGTTGAACCTTTGAACCTGTAAGCCAGCCCCAATTAAAATTTATTCTTTATAAGAGTTACCTTGGTTATGGTGTCTCTTCACAACAATGGAAACCCAAACTAATGAACCTTCTATGTCCCTGTTTCTCAACTGTGAGTCTTCAGTCATCAATACCACTGCAAAAGTAGTTTTCTTGTCCTTTATAGTCAGTGGGAGATCGTGGACTTTCACATGGTTTGTGGCAACAACACAGACCATGGACATTCACATGGTCTCCATCCTTAGCAGCTTTACCTAGCAGAAACAAAGGGCCCATGATGATGGCATCTAGGCTCTAGTAGGCTATGTAGCCCCAGGCCTGTGGCCTGAAGGCCTCTTTGACTATCTCCATTCACAGCCTGCAGCTTTCCTTAGTAGATATCTCATTCCTGACATCTCTATCATTCTGGAATCTCCACTGCAACTTAAGCTTCACTTTCACAGCTTGACATCTATCTTCTCAGGCCTTCTGATAGGTCTTTTAAACCTTCCTTCATATTCCTGTTGTACTGGCTTTTTTCTTAAACTTAGTACAAATTGCCACTACTTCTCCAATCTTACTTTCTCCATGCCCTTCACAATTCAAACCTAGTAAGTGGATGATGCTACATAGAGTCAACTGTAAATGTAGCTAGTGTCCTTATACTTTAGGTATAGATGACTCTAAGTACATGTAGAAAGACTTGCCTTTGAGGTTTCAGTGGGGACCAAAGAGTCTCATCAGAATTGGGCTAAGGTCATTTTTATTAAATTCTGTCTGTGTTGCAGGAATGTGAATGAGGCTTAATTCAACAGTAATGGGTTAATTCATAAAGGAAACCACAAGTCTACATAAAATTCAAGCTGTGGCATGATTCTCTACCTCCACATTTGTTCAGGCTTATGGTGAGAATTCAAAACAAAGGCAGAACAGAAAGAGGTGATGATACTCTCACAATTTAGCCAAGAAATCATGTGAGTATATTTGAAGTTGCACACCAAGCAGGGACAAACAAACAAAGAGGCTGCAGTAACTAAGAAGAGCAGGGTCATGAAGAGAAACCTGTACTATGCTCTGGAATAACAGTAGCAGGAAGGTTACTTGAAGACAAGAACCAACCTATGAATGGTTTTTTGTAACAAAAACCCATTAAAACAGATTTCCTGAGAAGATAGATAGAGCCTTCAAGGGTTGTTATTGAATATAACCAGCTATAGAAGTATTTTTCCAGTGCTTGTGGGACTATAACTTACAAATAAACTTCAGACGACTCCCTGTTCTACATATAGTAACCTGCACCTCAATATTGTCACAATGCATTCTTATTCATTTCCTACTTGTACTGTCTTATTTTCTCTTAGGATGGATTTGGAGTTCATTGTAATATGAATATTCTTGGTATGACAATGCTTTCAATCTAAAAAAGTAGAGATGCAATAAAACTAGGCAAATACTCTTATCACTGGGAGGCCTGCTTTTTTTTTTCTGAAGGGAAATGAAGGAGCATTCGATCTTGGGGAGAGGGGGTGGGAAGGATATGGAGAGAGGAAGGTATTGGGAGGAGAGGAAGGGATACTATAGTTGGAATATGAGAAAAGAATAAATAAAATAAAAAATTAAAACAAAGTTTTTAAAAAAGGAAGTTGATAGATTGGGTTTAGAGATGATATTTAAATGACAAAGCAAAGATATAATATATGAACAAGAAATTTAAAAATAAGATTTTGTTGAAATTAAAAATTTCAGTACAAAACAGAATGAAAATCTAGTCACAACTCTTGGTGGTATATGCTTATACTCTCAGGTACACAGGACACCAAGCCAAGGTAGGAGAGTCATGAGGTAAAGACCAGCCTGACCTACAGAACATGACTCTATCTCCAAACAAAAACAAAGCAAAAGATCCACAAAAAGTATTGAAAAAAAGACTTGAAACATACCTATCTGATAAAAGACTGGACCAGTCTCCAAAATATGTAAACAATCTTTAAAACTAAAGAACCAAGCACAATCAACTCAGTTAAAAAGTAGGATAGGCAGCCACAGGGACTAACAGGTGAGACTCCTACCCCAATTTCATGCTTGCCTGTAGCCCCTCCAGGCAAATCCACCAGTATCGGTGAGTTCCACCTTTTCCCCTCTGCACATCATTCGTGGGTCACAGCTCTGCCTGCATCCCTGGGGACCTGCTGCCAACCAGGAAAACTGAGTGATATTCCCCACACATCAATCTCCTTCCCACTGGGTTCTCCTGCCTCAAGCAAGCCCAACAGCCTTGAGGTCTGCCCTATTCCCTCTGTGTTCCATCTTCTGGTCCACAACTGACCTAAAATCCCAGAAGTGTGCATCATCAGGGACCAATCAGTTCTGCCTGCATTCCTGGGAACCTGATGCCACCCAGGACAACAGTGACCTGAACTATCAGACACTATCAGCTCTGTCTGTATCCTTGGAAATGTGCTGCCACCTGGACAAACAGCCCTACCTGCAATCTCAGAGGTCTGCTACCATCAGAGACTACCAGCTCAGCCTGTACCCCTGGAAGCCTGTTAGCAACTTCGGCAGCCAGCTCTATCTGCAATCCCAGAGGTCTGCTGCCATCAGGAACTACTAGTCCTGCAAAAACTGGAGGCAGCCATATGGCTAAATGTCAATAATAACACAACCAACAAAAGCCAGGCCAACATGATACCATCAGAACCCAGCTATCCTACTACAGCAAGACCTGAATATACTAACACACCTGAAGTGCAAGAAAATGATCTTAAATCTAATCTTATGAAGATTATAGATTAATTTAAAGAGGTAATGAATAAATATAAGTACAGAAAAATCAAACAGGTGAAGGAAAGAAATAAAGCTGCTCAAGACCTGAAAATGGAAATAGAAACAAAAAAGAAACACAAGCTGAGGCAGTTCTGGAAATAGAAATTCCAGGAAAGAGAGTAGAAAATATCAGAATACAAGAGATGGAAGAGAAAATCTCTTGAATAGAAGATACAATAGAAGAAATCAATATACAAGTCAAAGAAAATGCCAAATCTAAAAAGTCTTTAACACAAAACATCCAGGAAATTTGGGACTCTATGAAAAGACCAAACCTAAGAATAATAGGAATAGAAGAAAGAGAAGATTCCCAGCTCAAAGGTCTAAAAAGTATCTCCAACAAAATCAAAAAAAGAAAGCTTCCTTAATCTAAAGAGATGCCTATCAATGTATAAAAAATTTACAGAACATCCGATAGACCTTCAGCCATGTAATAATCAAAATACTAAATGTACAGAACAAAGAAAGAATATTAAAAGCTGAAAGGGGGAAAATGCCAAGTAATATATAATGGCCGACTTATCAGAATTATACCTGACTGCTCAACAGACATTCTCAAAGCCAGAAGTGCCTGGGCAGTTGTCTTGCAGACCCGAAAAGATCACAGATGTCAGCCCAGACTACTATATCTAGCAAAACTTTCAATCACCATAGATGGAGAAAACAAGATTCTATGATACAAGCAAATTTAAACAATATCTTCCCACTAATCCAACCTTACAGATGATACCAGAAAAAAAACTCCAAACAAAGAGGGTGACTAAACCCAAGAAAACACAATAACTAAATTAATCCAAACCAACAAAAACAAAAGATCTCTCTCTCTCTCTCTCTCTCTCTCTCTCTCTCTCTCTCTCTCTTCTCTCTCTCTTTCTCATACACACACATACACACACACACACTACCAACACCAGCATAAAAATAACAGGAATTAGCAACCATTGATCATTAATATCTCTCAACAACAAAGATTTTGCAAGCAAATGAACTCAAGAAACAAGCAGGAGTAGCCATTCTAATATTTTGTAAAATAGATTTTTAACCAAGAGTAATCAAAAGAGATTGAGGACACTTCATAATCACCAAAGGAAAAATCCACAAAGATGAGATATCAAATACAAATATCTATTCCCAAATGCAAGGGAATCCACATTTATAAAGGAAACATTACTAAAGCTTAAATAACACATCAAACCCCAACCATTAATAGTAGGAGACTTCAACATCCCATTCTCACCAATGGACAGGTCATTGAGACAGAAACTATGCAGACAAATAATAAAACTAACACACATTATTGGATCAAAGGATCTAACAGGTAACTACAGAATATTTCACCCAAACACAAAAGAAATACTCAGCACCTTAAAGAACTTTTTATATAATTGACCACATACTGATGACAAGCAAGCCTCACAGATAAAAGTAGATTGAAATAACTCCATGAATTAAAGCTGGACTTCAACAACAACAAAAAGCCCACAAACTTATGGAAAATGAAAAACGTTCTACTCAATGACCACTATGATAAATAAAGAAAGAAAGAAATTAAAAACTTTCTAGAATTCAATGAAAATGAAGGCAAACTATATCCAAACTTATGGAACATAATGAAAGCAGTTCTAAGAGGAAAGTTCACAGCACTAAGTACTTTCATATAGAAATTGGATCTCATACTAGTGACTTAATAGCACACTGAAAGTTCTAGAACAAAAAGAAGTAAGCACACCAAAGAATAGATGGCAGAAAATAATCAAATTCAGTTCTGAAGTCAATCAATTAGAAATAAAGAGAACAATGCAAAGACTCAAAAAATCATAAACTGTTTTTTTTTAATAAGTCCACAAAATAGACAAACCCCAAGCTAAACTAGCTAAGAGGCAGAGAGAAATATCCAAATTAACAAAATCAGAAATGAAGAGATATAACAACAGACACTGAAGAAATCCAAAGAACCATTAGTTCTTACTTCAAAAGTCTGTATTCCACAAAATTGGAAATGTAAATGAGTTGAATAATTTTCTGGGTAGCTTTAACTTATCAAAGTTATAAATCAAGATTATGTGAACAATAAATAGTAAATAACTCCTAAAGAAATAGAAGCAATCATTAAAAGTCTTTCAACAAGAGGAGGAGGAGGAGGAGGAAGAGGAGGAGGAGGAGGAAAAGGAGGAGGAGGAGGAGGAAGAGGAGGAGGAGGAAGAGGAGGAGGAGGAAGAGGAGGAGGAGGAGGAGAGGAGGAGGAGGAGGAGGAGGAGGAGATGGAGAAGGAGGAGGAGAAGGAGAGAGGAGGAGGAGATGGAGAGAAGGAGGAGGAGGAGGAGATGGAGAAGGAGGAGGAGGAGGAGAGATGGAGAAGGAGGAGGAGGAGAAGGAGGAGGAGGAGAAGGAGGAGGAGGAGAAGAAGGAGGAGAGGAGGAAAGAGAAGGAGGAGGAGGAGGAGAAGGAGGAGAGGAGGAGGAGGAGAGAGAGCGGAAGCGGAAGCGGAAGCGGAAGCAGAAGCAGAAGAAGAAGAAACAGCCACTTCTGTTGCTACCACTGCTGCCCAGAGGCAGATGGTTTTAGCACAGATTTCTACCAGTATTTCAAAGAAGAGCTAATATAAACACTCTTAAAACTACTCCACAAAGGAGAAGCAGTAGGAACATTGCCAAATTCATTCTTCAAAGCTACAGTCACCCTGGTACCTAAAAATCAAAGACTCATCAATGAAAAAAAGTTTCAGATCAGTTTTCCTTATGAAAATCAATGCAGAGTTATTCAATAAAATACTTTCAAATCATATCCAAGAACACATCAAAAACATCATCTACCATGATCAAGTAGGCTTCCTCTCACAGATGTAGGGATGGTTCAATACATAAAAACCCATCAATGAATTTCGTTATAGAAACAAATTGAAAGAAAAAACACATGAGCCATTCATTTGATGCTAAAAATGCCTTTGGTAAAATGCAACACACCTACATGTTAAAAGTCTTGCAGAGATCAGGGATACAAGGACCATACCTGAACACAATAAATGCCATATACAGCAAGGCAATAGATAACATTAAATTAAATGCAGAGAAACTGTAAGCAATTCTACTAAGATTAGGGACAACACAAAGCTTCCCACTGTCCCTATTTCCTCAACACAGTACTTGAATTTTTAGCTAGATCAATCAGAGAACTAAGAGATACCAAATGTATAAAAATTGGTGAAGAAGAAGTCAAGTTACTACTATTCACAAATAATATCATTATATACATAATGTGACCCCAAAATTTCTACAACAGAACTCCAATTGCTGATAAACCCTTCAGTGAGGTGACTGAATACAAAATTAACTCTAAAAAAAAGTCAGTAGCCCTTCTTTATACAAAAGATAAATGAGCTTGAAAGAAAATAGCCACACATAATATATAATATCTTGATGTAACTCTAACCAAGCAAGTAAAATACCTGTATGACAAGAACTTCAAAGTGCTGAAGAAAGAAATTGAAGAAGATATTAGAAGATGAAAAGATCTCCCATGCCCATGGATCAGTAGGATAAACATAGCAAAATGGCCATCTTTAAAAAAAGCAATCTACAGATTCAATGCAATTACCATCAAAATTCCAACACAACTATTTACAGACTTTGAAAGAACAATTCTCATCTTCATATGGAAAACCTAAAAACTCAGGATAGCTAAAACAATCTTGTACCATAAGAGTACTTCTGGAGGTATCACCATCCCTGATTTCAAGCTACACTGCAGAGCAATAGCAATAGATATCACATGGTATTGGTATAGGAACAGACATGTTGATCAATGGAATTGAATTGAAAATCCAGAAATAAACCCACACAGATAGGAACACTTGATTTTTAACAAATAAGCCAAAAACATAGAGTGGAATAAAGAATCTTCAACAAATGGTGCTAGTTTAACTGAATATATGCATGTAAAAGAATGCAAATAGAACCATATTAATCACCCTGCACAAACCTTAAGTCCAAGTGGATTAAAGATGTCAACATAAAAGTAGATACACTAAATCTAATCAGAAAGTGAGGAAATTGCCTTGAATAAGTTGGTACTGGAGACAACTTCATGAATACAACACAAATAGCTCATACACTAAGATCCATAATTGTTGTAGTAATTATTTACATCGGCTTCTGGCTCAGGCTGACTATCTAAGCTGCAGCAGCTCTGCCTAGCCCAGCCACCATGTCTCTTGCCAGGTGCATGCTGCAGCTAGAAATGGCCAACTAGAAACACCAACCCTGCCACCCTTGAGATGTCAATATGGGAGATGGCTCAATCTCCCACACTGTCTCTGCAAGACTGGGCATTGCCCAGACCATCCCACCATCCATGCAGGCCCAGTAGAAAGATGAGACTCTAATGCTTAAAGATTAATCAAGGCTTATATATTTGGTAATGATCAGTAACAAGATACCCATACAATCAGAAGTGTAACCCAAAACCCAACCTAGATATACCAACTACCTTTGACTGCTACCAACACATGAACATCCGCCTCCATCCCCTCTCTCTCTATTCTCCTGTCCCCTAGCTCCTCCTCTTCCTTTTCCTCCTCTCCTCCTTACTCCTCCTCTTCCTCTTCTTCTTCTAACTCCTCCTACCTTAGCTCCTCCTACACACAATTAATAAATGGGACCTTATAAAATTGAAAAGCTTCTGTAAAGCAAAGGACGCTATCAACAGGATCAAATGGCAGCCTACAGTTTGGGTAAAAATCTTTACCAACCTTATATCTGACAGAGGGCTATTATCCAAAATATATAAAGACATCAAGAAGATAGACTCCAACAACCCAAATAAAAAAATGGGGTACAGAGCTAAACAGAGAATTCTCAAGAGAAAAATCTCTAATGGTAGAAAATAATTTAAAGAAAAGTTCCTAATTATAATTACTACCACTGTAAAGTTTAGAACTAACATGAATCGAATCCAATGGTATTTGGCATGACACTTGAGATGACTCCTTACTCTTTTTTTTTTTTTAACTTTTATTTTATTATATTTTTTACTTTTATTTTTATTTTTTTGGAAATTTTATTTACATTTCAGACGTTTTCCCCTTAACCCCTTTTCCCCAATTCCTCCCAGGAACTCCCTATCCCTTCCCCCCTCCTCTTGCCTCTATGGTGGTATACCCCCACTCACCTTCCCCTGTACCTCACCTCCCCGCCCTCGAATACCATCCCCACAATGTACAGCCTAATGGGACCAAGGATCTCTTCTCCCACTTATAAACAGCTTCCTTGCCTATATAGCTGGAGCCATGGATCCCTCCCTAAGCTCTCCCAGGCTGGTGGTTTAGACCCTGGGGGCTCTGGTTGGTTGATATTGTTGCTTTCCTCATGGTGTCATGAATCCTCTCAACTTCTTCAGTCTTCACTCTATCTTCTCTATTGGGAACCCCATGATCAGTTTAATGGTTAGCTGTGAGCATCTGCCTCTGAATATGTCAGACTCTTGCAGACCTCTAAGGAGACAGCTATATCAGGCTTCTGTCAGCATGTACATCCTGACATCCACATCAACGTCGACCTTTGGTGACTGCACATGGGATGGATACCCCGGTGGAATGGTCTGCAAACGGCCCCTCCTTCAGTTTCTGTCCTGTACTTTGTTTCCATATTTGCTCCCTTGAGTATTTTGTTACTTCTTCTAAGAAGGACTGAAACCCCCCACCACTTGGTCGTCATTCTTCATGAGCTTTATGTAGTCTGTGAGTTAAATCTTGGGTATTTCAAGCTTCTGGGCTAAAATCCAATAATCAGTGAGTAAATACCATGTATGTTCTTTTGTGATTGGGTTACTTCACTCAAGAAGATATTTTCTAGTTCCATCCATTTACATAAGAATTTCTCGAATTCATTGTTTTTAATAGCTGAGTAATATTCCATTGTGTAAATGTACCAGATTTTTGTATCCATTCCTCTGTTGAAGGGCATCTGGATTCTTTCCAGTTTCTGGCTATTATAAATAAAGCTGCTATGAACATAGTGGAGCATATGTCCTTGTTATATGTTAGAGCATCTTCTGAGTATATGCCCAGGAGTGGTATAGCTGGGTCCTCAGGTAGTAATATGTCCAATTTTCTGAGATTGTTTTCCATAGTGGTTGCACCATCTTGCAATCCCACCAACATTGCAGGAGTGTTCCTCTTTCTCCACATTCTTGCCAGCATCTACTATCACTTGAGTTTTTGATCTTCTCCATTCTGACTGGTGTGAGGTGGAATCTCAGGGTTGTTTTGATTTGCATTTCCCTGATGACTAAGGATGCTGAACATTTCTTTAGGTGCTTCTCGGCCATTCGCATTTCCTCAGTTGAGAATTCTTTGTTTAGCTCCATACCTCATTTTTTAATAGGGTTATTTGGTTGTCTAGAGTCTAATTTCTTGAGTTCTTTATATATATTGGATATTAGTCCTCTATCGGATGCGGGATTGTAAAGATCTCTTCCCAATCTGTTCGTTGCCATTTTGTCCTATTGACAGTGTCCTTTGCCTTACAGAAACATTGCAGTTTTATGAACTCTCATTTGTCAATTCTTGATCTTAGAGCATAAGCCATTGGTGTTCTGTTCAGGAAGTTTCCCCCTGTGCTTAGGTATTTGAGGGTCTTCCCCACCTTCTCTTCTATTAGTTTCAGTGTGTCTGGTTTTATGTGAAGGTCCTTTATCCACTTGGATTTGAGCTTTGTACAAGGAGATAAGAATGGATCGATTGCATTCTTCTGCATGTTGTCCTCCAGTTGAACCAGCACCATTTGTTGAAAATGCTGTCCTTGTTACACTGGATGGTTTTAGCTCCTTTGTTAAAGATCAAATGACCATAGGTGTGTGGGTTCATTTCTGGGTCTTCAACTCTATTCCACTGATCTTCCTGCCTGTCTCTGTACCAATACCAAGCAGTTTTTATCACTATTGCTCTGTAGTAAAGCTTGAGGTCAGGGATGGCCATTCCTCCAGAAGTTCTTTATGTGTTGAGAATGGTTTTCGCTATCCTGGTTTTTTTGTTATTCCAAATAAATTTGAGAATTTCTCTTTCTAGCTCTGTAAAGAATTGACTTGGTATTTTAATGGGGATTGCATTGAATCTGTAGATTGCTTTTGGTAAGATGGCCATTTTTACTATATTAATCCTGCCGATCCATAAGCATGGGAGATCTTTACATTTCCTGAGATCTTCTTCAATTTCTTTCTTCAGAGACTTGAAGTTCTTGTCATACAGATCTTTTACTTGCTTGGTTAGGTTTACCCCGAGGTATTTTATATTATTTGTGACTAACGTGAAGGGCGTCATTTCCCTAATTTCTTTTTCATCCTGTTTATCTTTCACGTAGAGCTAGGCTACTGATTTATTTGAGTTGATTTTATAACCTGCCACCTTGCTGAAGTTGTTTATCAGGTTTAGGAGTTCTCTGGTGGAAGTTCTGTGGTCACTTAAGTTACTATCATATCATCTGCGAATAGTGATATTTTGACTTCTTCCTTTCCTATTCGTATTCCTTTGACTTCTTTTTGTTATCTAATTCTTCTGGCTAGGACTTCCAGTACTATATTGAATAGGTAGGGAGAGAATGGGCAGCCTTGTCTAGTCCTTGATCTAAGTGGGAATGCTTCAAGGTTCTCTCCATTTAGTTTGATGTTGGTTACTGGTTTGCTGTATATTGCTTTTAGTATGTTTAGGTATGGGCCTTGAATTCCTGATCTTTCCAAGACTTTTACCATGAAGGGATGTTGAATTTTGTCAAATGGTTTCTCAGCATCTAGTGAGATGATCATGTGGTTTTCTTCTTTGAGTTTGTTTATATAGTGGATTACATTGATGGATTTCCAAAATTCCCTGCATTCCTGGGTTAAAGCGCACTTCATCATTGTGGATGATTGTTTTGATGTGTTCTTGGATTCGGTTTGCTAGAATTTTATTGAGTATTTTTGCATCGATATTCATAAGAGAGATTGATCTGAAGTTCTCTTTCTTTGTTGGGTCTTTGTGAGGTTTAGGTATGAGTGTGATTGTAGCTTCATAAAATGAACTGGGGACTCCTTACTCTTAAACTCTGAACCTTCTTCCAATAATTTGAATAGGATAAAGAGCATCAATCCATTCTTCCAAATGCCTGTCTAAACCCTCTTGTATATTCAACACATTAGTAACATTTTTTCCTAAATGATTAACAAAAGTAGCTGTCTTAGCTTCTTGTGTCAAGGCAATTGCAGAACCAGTGGTGCTAGCAATTAATGAAATTAAAGCTGCTATACCAGCAATAATCAAGCCCACTACCCTCTTGCTTCTGCTTAAAGCCTGATTCACTTCTTTTAGTACTTGAGAGATTTTTTTTCAGAATACCAAGGTTCTGTGATACTCAGGGCACTAAAACAAGAGCTGGTTGATAGACTTCCATAACAGACATGCCTGGTTTCAATACACTAACATAATTAGAAACTACAATCAATGCAACTTACATTAAATACTGTACAAGAAACAAGAGTAATTTTAACTTGACAATTAAAAGAGCCTTAACACATGCATTAACATTTGTTTGAAATCCAGATCCTGTCCCAACTTTATCTCTTGCTAACATAACACCATAGAGAACTGCAACAAACTTCCAAATATGTCTCTGATTTGTGTTAGTTATAAAATTTACAGTGGTACTCATCATAATTAGAAAGAAATTTAATGACACTTACAGTATATTTGGCATTATTCTAACACCTCTCTGGATGTTTTAACTTTACATAGTGAGCTTAAAAATTTAAAGAATGCTGCTCTGCTGAGTGTTCATGTGTCAGATACTGCTGTTAAAATTACCCATGGCCTGAGGTCAGTATTTCTATTTTGGTCAAGCTTCAAGAATGGCATATATAACTTGGTCATGCTAGCCCTTTTTGTCCTGGGAAGAATTTTATTCCTACCCATCGTGTTAAAGCTTGTCTTTAACAACATCAACATGTTGACAACCAAGTACATGGCTTCAACATGAAAATGGACCCCCAGACAGAGTTATTAAATTAACAGGCTGGCAAGCCAAGGGTGGGTAAGATTCTGTACAGAGCCTTACCAACCTAAGACAGAAGTGCATTGCTTTGAATAATGTATTTTCCATGATGGGTAAGGAAGGCATTCTTGTCAGAATGATCTAAGACAGGCTCAATCTTGATTATGAAATAAAAAAGGGGAAAAGCAGAGAACTTTTGGGGCTGTTTGGCAAGAATCTGACATGGGCCAAGAACAAGGAAATGTGCTGCTTGGAGGAATATGACATTAGCCAAGGACAAGAAATTGGACTTCAGGCAGGAATCTGATATTAGGCTAGAACAAAGAAGCAATTTCAGGCAGGAATCTAAATATTAGGCTACAACAAGGAAGCAAGCTTCAGATATGAAAATGACTTTGGACTAGTACAGGGAAGTAGGCTCAGATATTTTGTCAGACTGATAAGTCCTGAGAAACAGTGATCATGGGAGTGTTCACAGAATTGTATTTAATGCCTTGCTTGTCCTTTGACTGTGTTTATTGTCTTACTTGTTCCTTGACTATTTGCATCTATTGTATTCCTAGTTTCTAAATCTAGAACTGATCTTAAAACTTGCATGTAATTAAAATAGTATAAAAGCAAAAAGGAGAAGTGGGGATGGGATAGGGGGTTTCTAGAGAGGGGAAATGGGGAAAGGGTATTACAATTGAAGTGTAAATAAATAAAATATCCAATAAAAAAAGAAAAGTTCAATGTCCATAGTCATCAGGGAAATGCAAATCAAAATGACTGAGAATCCACCTTATAAGCATCATAATGGCTAAAATAAAAATTTCAAGTGACAGCACATGTTGGTGAGGATGTGGATAGAGCAAGGGGAGCATTCTCATTGCTGTTGGGAATGCAAACTTTTAACAACCACTCTGTAAATCAATTTGGTGGTCTTTCAGAAATTTGGGAATAATTCTAAATCAAGACCCAGCCAGCCTACCATTCCTGGGCATATACCCCAAAGATTTTCCACCTTACCACAAGGACACTTGCTAAACTTGTTCATAGCAGCTTTATTCATAATAACCAGAAACTGTAGAGAATCCATATGTCCCTCAACTCAAGAATGGATAAAGAAAATGCAGTTCATTTACATAATGCAATATTGCTCAGCTATTAAAAACAATGATATTGTGCAATTTGTAGGCAAATGGGATGGAACTAGAAAATATTATCCTGAGTGAAGTAACTGAAACCCAAAGGACATGCATGGTATATACTCACTGATTCATGGATATTAGCTATCAAGTACAAGATACCCACAACACAATCCACAGAAGCAAAGAAGATGAATAACAGGCTGACTCCAGGTAGGATACTTTAATCTCACTCTGAAAGGGAAATAAGAGAGTCATCAGAGGTGTATGGATGGAGAGATCTATGTGGAGAGGGGATGTGGAAAGGAATGGGGTTATCGATCATATGTGTGGAGAGCCAGAGAGAGAGGGCCGAAGAGTGAATAAGAATAAGGACACCTACCCATGCATAAAACCTTCTACCCAATATTGTTCTGCCTATAAGAAGTTCAGGGACAAAAATGGAGCAGAGACTGAGGGAATGGCCAACCAATAATTGGCCTAATTTAAGACCCATCCTATGTGCAAAAAACAGTCCCTGATACTATTGATGAAACTCTGTTATGCTTGCAGACAGGATTCTGTCATAACTGTCTTTTGGGAGGTTCCACCCAGCATCTGATGGAAACATACATAGCGACCAACAGTCAAACATTAAAAGGAGCTTGGGGAGTCTTGTGGAAGAGTTTGGGGAGGGATTGAGGTACTTGGAGGTGATAGGGATTCCAGGAAAAGACTAACACATTCAACAAACCTAGAACTTTGGGGCCTTTCAGAGAATGAACCCCCAAAAAAGTGCATACAAGGGCTGGACTTAGGCCCCGCACACATATGTAGCAGAAATGCAGCTTGGTCTTTATGCTTGTCTCCCAACAGCTAGAATAGGAGAGCTGTCCCTGATTTTGTTGCCTATCTTTAAATCCACTTCTCCTATATGGGCTGCCTTGTCTTGCCTCAGTGGGAGAAGATGTGCCTAGTTCTGCAGTGACTTAATGTGCCATAGTGGTTTTATACTCAGGGGAGTTGGGTGTCCACCTTCTCAGAAGAGAAAGGGATTTAGGATGTAGGAGGAGCTATGTGAGGGGGATTGGAAGGAGGGGGATGTGATCAGGATGTAAAGTGAATAAATAACTTAATGGAGAAAAAATGCAGGCTGGGGACATTGATAAATGTCTTATCAGGGAGATTGTATGGTTGATATTCTGCACTGTAAATTATCAAGGAGGAGCAAAATTAAAGCCATTATTAACTTGTGCTATTGTACATTTTAGATGGCCATAGTCCAGAGCACTAAACCACCTAAATAGCTCCAAGAATGTGAAGAAAAAATATTCATTCATTGCTGATGGGAATGCAAAGGTGGTATAATTGCCTTAGAAGGCAGTCTGGTTCTTTTGTACACAATGAACATGATCTTATCCTGACCCTACCAGTCCAACAATCAAGTTTCTTTGCATTTTACCAAAGAAGAGGAACATATATGTCCATATTTAAAATCTATACAAAGATGTTTACAACAGCTTTACTCAAAAGTGCCCTAACTTGGAAGCAACAAAAATTTCCTTGGCTAATGAACAGAGCACCTGTGATACATACAGATGAATTGTGGTACATACAGGTAATGGACTATTATTCATTGAATAAAAACAGAAATGAGTTCGCAAGGCAATCAGTGTGCATATTATTAAGTCAAAGAAGGCAATATGAAAGCTTGTGTGCTGTAGTATTCTACTGTATGACATTCTAGGAAAGTAAAGCTGTAGGAACAAAAAAGCTGAATAGTTGCCATGGGTTATAGGGGTGGGAATGACTAGGGGGAGCACAAAGGGGTTCCTGTCATCATACATTTGTTCAGATCTATAGAATATAAAACACTGAGAATGAATACCAATGTAAACCAAGGACTCTGGATAATAATGATATGTTAATGTAGGTTAATCGGTTGTGAGAAATGTACCACTCTGGTGGAATGCATGATAACAGAGTAAGCTCTGTTGTGCTAGGGTTGAGATAAAGTGAAATTCTCTACATTTGGCTCAATTTGCCTCTGAATTTAAACTGCTCTAAACAACAGTGTTTGTTAGTAAGAACTGTGATAAATAGGTCTATTAAAGTTATGAAATGCAGATAAATATAAAATTATATTTCTCCATAATTAAAAAAGAAATTCAAGAGTAAATAGGATTTAATTCATACAATCAAAAGGATAAAATAATATAAATGAATTACAAGTAAATTCAACAATAGTGTAAAAGTTGTACTCTGAAAATGTCAAACCATTGTTGAAAGAAGTTTAAAGAGACCTAATAAGAATACATACAAACACAGGCATACATACATACATAATGCATACATACATACATACATACATACATACACATACATCAACAATTAATGTAAAAAAGATCATGAGTTTGGGGAAGAACAAGAAGGGGAATATATGGGAGAGGTTAGAGGAGGAAAAGAAAAGGAGAAAAATGATGTAATTTAGTTTTAACTGAAATTTCTAAATAGGTGTAAACAATAAGGAAAGATTATATTACTACCACTGATCATCCAGCAAGAAGTGGGACAGGAGTCTAGCATGGGCTCAGCAGCCATGCTCTTAGGTTAAAAGTAGCTTACAGCACTAAGAGCAGGGAGGCAATCTCACCAGTGAGAAGGGAACACCGAGCTTCCAAAGCTACTAGAAACAACCAAATTCATTCTCATAAGCATGTATTTTCATTTGTAGAAACATGTTTCCTGTGCCTGGAGGTACCAAACACTGTGACAGATAAGAGTCAAGTGATAATATACTTTGTTTTAGGGACATTTAAAAATTATTAATATATAATTTACAGACTCTTGTTATGGTTGATCTTGATCCTTAGTTGCTGAGGTTTGGATTTACCATGCAAAGACAGACTCCCTCAGATGTGTTTTTGAGAGTGTTTCAGAAAGGCTATACTACATATGGAAGGCCCTGTGTGAGGGCAAAACCATTCCATGTGATGTTCTCTAAGATGGAATAACAAAGAAAAAGAAAGCGATCAGAGCACCAACATCCATGTATCTCTGTAGTATAGTGGGACCAGCTACCTGATGCTCCTGACAACATATGCTTCCTTCCTACACTGTACCACTTAACCTATGAGCAAAATAAATTCTTCCTGTCTTAAGTTGCTTATTGTTGGGCATTTGAGCATATCAGCATGCAGTATATTTTTCTAACTCCATCTGTATCATCATTCACTCCTATCTATACCATGGTTTCTAGATTTCAAACTGAGAACACCTCAGTCATCATTTGGCATCTTTGTGTCTTATCTTTCCTTTTATTTGGTGCATGGACGAGGCTATCCAATCTTCAGAAGACCCTGAGTATCTCTAAGGATGTCAGTGAACTTGTGCAGTGCCACCATTCTCAATGGATCTTCAGTGTGAACGGAGGTTTTGTTTGTCAAATCAGACAACAAATGTATTCTAAAGTTGCCCATTGGACAAGAAGGGGAGCTGAGACTATTAGATGGAACACAAATACAAATTTTACTCATTTATATACATGAATTAACATAGCAGTTTCTTTGTTTTGGCAATTTAAATAATGATGCATTCAACAAGGAAAGAGCTGTATCTTCAACATTCATTTCAACTCTTAAGGATAGTTTACTCCATGTGGGATTCATGGATCGTATAATAATTCTATGCCAGAATTTTGAGGAACTACAATACTCCCTTCCCTAATGAATATACTGGTTTACATTACCACCGATCCTCCCAAAAGATTTTCTTTTCCCTATGCCTCTGCCAACTCTTTTTATCTCTTGGTATATCAATAGATGCATAATATGTGATTAAGGTAATGTAAACCAATGGGATATATTGTTATGAAAAGGAGATTACAGCATGTGCAACTCAAAGATGACCCTGGAAGATGTGATACTACGAAAAATAATTCAGACACAGAAAGACAAATGTGGTATGACTTATAGATGCAAACACTAGAATGGTGGCTGCCAGAGGCTAAATGTTAGGACAACAGGACAATGTCAGCCAGTGGGAGCTAGGTTTCAGTTAATGATTAGCAAGTTCTGGCAAAACTGAAGCTGAGTGGGGTTGGTGACACATTTGCTCATTGGTTCAAGTGTGATAATCATTATGTACTGTGTATGTATGTCCAATTATTGCCACATTCTACTCTGTGAATATCTTCCATGATAATTTGACATCATATATTTTAAGTTTTTCAAAAGTTGGAATGAAAACAATTCTTCCAGATAGTGTGCTCTCTTTGGAGGCTGTGTATTATTTTCTGTACATCATTGCTACCTTGAAATACATGCTTTCCAATCAAGCTTAAACTAAAATAATTTCATTCATTTGTTTGAAAGAGTTTTTGTTAATGTTCTATATTTTATGGGTGAAAGGAGACCCTGTCTCAACACCAAAGCCTGTTTCAAGGAGTGTCTGTAGTCTACCTGAGTCCAGGCTGAGGTTAACAGGTGGAAGGGAAGAAGAGGAAGGCGACAATCTTCCATTAGTGGGAACCCTCTCAAACAGTTAGTCAGTTTTGTGACGGATGAAGCAGATGGTGGAGAGAGGACAATGTGGGAGCAATCCCAAAAAATAAGCAACCTTGTTAATAAGCAGACAGCAAGCAGACAAAGGTGTTTCCTAAAACAGAGAAAACCATAGCAGGAAAGCACTTCTCCTCAGCTGCAGAAATCACAAGAGAACTCACCCAGTAGGTCTGTGTACCTTTCATCCAGTGGATGATGCCACTATACCATTGCAGGAGAATCTAAGCATGCCCGCAATGGGACCAGACTCCTGGTGGGGGAACAACCTATGGTCACCATTTGCTTATAAGAATTAAAAATGAAAACATTACAACAGCAACACGGAGGTTTTACCTGCGGTATTTTGTCTGTCCCCACTTTATATTTGACAGTCTAAATAGAAAAAGCACATAGATGCCTGGTATCCTCATAGAATCACACACTGTTCTCTATTGTCCATTTTCAGGCTCCAAGCACATGGAGGTAAACAGCATTCCTGATGCTTCTTGAGGTGTGGAGAAAGAGATGATGGCAACAGAGCATAGGTGATCTTGAATTCTGGACCTTCAATTTCTTGGGCTTCAAAGAAGATCAGGAAAAGCAATAAAGGGCAAAGACTTCTAGAGGAGCCTCAGTAATCTTCTTCTCTTTTCCTATCACCTCCCCTCCCCTCTATTCTCCTCCTAATGTATTTTGAACACCTGCTCATCCTGTTCCACATTCCCTTCTTGCACAGCAGCCTACCAGGAGGCTGTGGGAGAAAGCCCAGAGTGTTGTGAAATGGGAAGGGTAATAGAATCCCCCACATGGGAAGGCTGAAGAATCCCCTACTGAATATGGCAATGAGAACAAGGAAAGAGAAATCACAACTAGGTAACTTCTCATTAGAGGAACTCTTTCAAATGCTTCCATAGTAGTGTTAGTTTTCTTTCTCACAGTGATTAACATTCTGGCCAAAAGCAATTTGTGGAATAAATAAGTTTATTTCAGCATACAAGTTACATCTCATCACTGAGAGAAATCAGGGCAGGACCTCAAGAAGAAACTTAAAAATACAAAACAAAAAAAAAGCCCATACAGGAATGCTGTCTTTGGCTAGCTGGCAGGCTCCAAGATCATGCTTAGCTAGCTTTCTCTTTCATAATTTAATTAAAATTAAATTACATCCCTCTATACCTTCCCTTTATACTCTCTAACATTTCCTATGTTATCTCTTTCAGACCTCTCCTATGTCCCAACCATCACTACCTCTTAAATTAGTAACCTGTTTTTCTTTGATTGTAATTGTTAGATACACATGTGCATTGCATGCATAAACATATACATACAATTTGCTGAATCAGTTTAATATGGTTTGTGTGTGACTGGTCAGGGCTGACCACTTTGCATTAGATAACAAATTAGGGAGCTCAGAAGGTCTGGTATCATGATTTAAATGTCAGTAATTCATAGTTGTTTTGCCACATTCAGGTGTAAAAAAATCACTGAACTAATAAATAAATACTTTCATTGGAATTAAGATTGTATGCTAGTTGAAGGTGTCCAACATTTGGAGTAGTGGCTCCCATTTATTCTACAGAACCATCTGATTCCAAGATATTGCACTATGGCTGGTGCTACAGAGATGAGGACTGATACCAGAGGGTTGGTAAATGTAGGTACCCTATGTTCAGTACCACAAGGAAATAGGATCCTCTGCACAAAAGGTAAAAATGGGAGGCCACTGCATATGCCCCATGCTAGGAAAAAGCATGATTCCTACAGTGTTGTGTGAGTCAGCTGCACTCAGACTACAAAAGCTAATTTGCAGTTTGTCAGCCAAACAGTGAATAGTAAGAAGGCATGACTGTCAGAATATCACCTGAATTCCATCTACTTTATTTCCATCAATTTATTTCAATTTATCAATGTTTTGAGACTGTATTTCTATGTAGTTCTGGCTTGATCTTTACTTACTATGTAGCCCAGACTGGTCTCAAAATCATGGCAATTCTCCCAATGTCAGCATTATAGGCATGAACTACTATGCCTGCATCTCTACTGGCCAATTGTTGTTGTTGCAAACGTCTTTCTAGGTATACCTGGATGGCCTAGAATTTGCTTTGTAGATAATGCTGTCCTTGCACTCACAGAGATTTACCTCCCTCTGCCTCAGAAGTGCTGAGATTAAAGGTGTATGTCATCACAATTGATTTATTTAGCGAATTTATTTTTTCCTTTCTTTTTTTTCCCATTGGATATTTTATTTGCATTTCAGATGTCATACCCTTTCCCCATTTCCCCTCCCTAGAAACCCCCATCCCATCCACTCTCCTCCTTTTTTTGCCTTTATAGCATTTTAATTACATGCAACTATTAAGGTCAGTTCTAGATTGAGGAACTATCAATACAATAGATGCAAATAGTCAAGGAACAAGTGTAAGACAATAAACACAAATAGCCAAAGGACAAGCAAGGCATTAAACACAATTCTGTGAACGCTCCTGTGATCACTGTTTCTAAGGACTTATCAGTTTGACCAAAATATCTGAGCCTACTTCCCTATACTAGCCCAAAGTCATTTTCATATCTGAAGCTACTTCCTTGTTCTAGCCTAATATTTAGATTCCTGCCTGAAATTGCTTCTTTGTTCTAATCTAATGTCAGATTCCTGCCTGAAGCCCAATTTCTTGTCCTTGGCCAGTGTCATATTCCTGCCAAGCAGCACATTTCCTTGTTCTTGGCCCACATCAGATTCTTGCCAAGCAGCCCCCAAAGCACTCTCCTTTTCCTCCTTTTTTAATTTCATAATCAAGATTGAGCCTGTCTTAGATCATTCTGACAAGAATGCCTTCCTTCCCCATCATGGAAAACACATTATTCAAACTAATGCACTTCTGTCTTAGGTTGGTAAGGCTCTGTACAGAATCTTACCCACCCTTGGCTTCCAGCCTGTTAATTTAATAACTCTATCTGAGAATCCATTTTGAAGTTCAAGCCATGTACTTTGGCTGCCAACATGTTGATGTTGCTGAAGACAAGCTTTAACACGATGGGTAGGAATAAAATTATTCCCAGGACAAAAAGAGCTAGTATGATCAAGCTATATATGCCATTCTTGAGGCTTGACCAAAATAGAAATACTGACCTCAGGTCATGGGCAAATTTCATCTGCAGTATCTACCCCATGAACGTTCAGCAAAGCAGCATTCTTGAAATTCATAAGCTCACTATGTAATGTTAAAACATTCAGAGACTGTGTTAGAATTATGCCAAATACACTGCAAGTGTCTTTAAACTTCTTCCTACTTGTACTGACTACATTGTAAATTTTAGAACTAACATGAATCCAATGTATTTGGCATGACACTTGAGATGACTCCTTACCCTTAAATTCTGAACCTCTTTGCAATTATTTGAATAGGATAAAGAGTATATATCCACCCTTGCTCTATCTAAATCCTCTTGTATATTCAACACATTAGTAACATTTTTTGCTAAATGATTAATAAAAGTAGCTGTCTTAACTTCTTGTGTCACAGCAATTGCAGAAGCAGTGGTGCTAGCAATTAATGTATTTAAAGCTGTTATACCAACAATAGTCAAGCTTACTACCCTCTTGCTTCTGCTTAAAGCCTGACTCATTTCTTCCAGTACTTGTAAGCTATTTTTAGAATACCAAAGTACTCAGGGCACTAAAGCAAAAGCTGGTTGATAGACCTCCATAACTGACATGACAGATTTCAAAACACAAACACAATTAGAAGGTGTACAATGAATGCAACTTACATTAAAAACTGTAGAAGAAACAAGAGTAATTTTAACTTGACAATTAAGAAAGCCTTAACACATGTGCTAACACCTTTTGAAATCCAAATCCTGCCCCAATTTTATCTCTTGCTAACATAACATCGTAGAGAACTAATTTCCATATATGCCTTCTGAAAATGTCCAAAACCAAACTTCCAAATGAAGGATGTTATTTCCAACATTGGATTGATTTCTAGACCAGTCCATGATTAAGTCTGAATAACTGGTCACATTTAAGAACAATACAAGGGTCATTATAACTTCTCTTTTTTTGATTCTCTGTTTCACAAGGTCTAAAACTTCAGGCAAAGCAGCTTCTCCCATTAGGAGGTAAGCAATGGTGGGTCAGGAATATATGCTTAATACAATTTACAGTCACCATTGTCAGGGCATTCAGCAAGCTCACGGGTCAGTATCATTCTTTGTCCTGGCATCAGCATGTCTCATCCATTGCTCTGGCAGCCACCATGCTCCTTTAGCATCCTGCAGAAAAAACACAAATATGCCCTATTCCTCATATTCAATACCTGATCAGGATCATGCTTTATGCCAGTAAGTAGATCCTTCCCTTTACTATGCATAAGTAGGCTAGTTGTAGAATGCCACAGACACTCAGCAGAAAGTTCCTTGGCATCCAAATTAAAAAAAGAATTAAATAAAAAATAAAAAGAACATAATTTAAATAAATTTGGGGTGTATGGGGATATATCTCCCCCTTTTTTATTTTATGAAGATACTTGTTTTAAAGTTCCATGGGCCTGTTTCAGTCTCTTCTTCAAAATTATAAGGAATCCTTGCGACATGGGTAATAATTAGTTAAATTGCTGCTAAAGAGTCTCAAATGTTTGACTGCAATAGCCAATTCCATTATCTGTTTTCTTATTACAGGATACTTTATTTATCTACATTTCAGATGCTATCCCCTTTCCCCATTCCCTCCCCTCTAGAAACTCCTTAACTCATCCTCCTTCCTCCTATTTCTTTGAGGGTATGCCTTCACCCGTCCACCAACTCCCACCTCCTTTCCCTTGAATTCTCCCTTCCTGAGCATCCAGCTTTTCAAGGGACCAAGGCCCATCTCTCCCACTGATGCCCAACAAGCCCATTCTCCTCTACATATGCAGCTAGAGACATGGATCTCACCATGTGTGATCTCAGGCTTAGATGTTTAGACCCTAGGAGCTCTGGTTGGTTGGATATTGCCACTCTTCCATGGATCTCCAGGTGGGGCCCGTTCTCTTTCAGTTTCTGCCCACACATTGTCTCATATTTGTTCCTGTGAGTATTAGAAGGTTACTCCTTCTAAGAAGGACTGAAGCACCCACACTTTGGTCTTTCTTTTTCTTGGGCTTCATGTGGTCTGTGAGTTATGTCTTGGGTACTGTGAGATTTTGGGCTAATATCCACTTATCAATGAGTGTGTTCTTTTGTGATTGGCTTACCTCACTCAGGATGATATTTTCTATTTCCATCCATTTGCCTAAGAATTTCATGAAGTCATTGTTTTTAATAGCTAAGTAGTACTCCATTGTGTAAATGTACTACATTTTCTGTATCCATTTCTCTGTTGAAGAAAATCTAAGTTCTTTCCAGCTTCTGGCTATTATAAATAAGGCTCTATTAACATAGTGAGCATGTGTCCTTGTTATGTGTTGCAGAATCTTTTAGGTATATGCCCAGGAGTGGTATCACTGGATTCCACTGGTTCCATGTTCAGTTTTCTGATGAACCACCAGACTGATTTCCAGAGTGGTTCTACCAGCTTGCAATCCCACCAACAATAGAGGAGTGTTCCTCTCTCTCCATATCATCACCAGCATCTGCTGTCATCTGAGTTTTTAATCTTAGCCATTCTGACAGGTGTGAGGTGGAATCTCAGGGTTGTTTTGATTTGCATTTCCCTGATGACTAAAGATGTTGAACATTTCCTTAGGGACTTCTCGGCCATTAGATATTCCTCAGTTAAAATTCTTTGTTGATCTCTGTACCCCATTGTTTAATAGGGTTATTTGATTGTCTGGAGTCTAATTTCTTGATTCTTTGTATATTTGGGATATTAGCCCTCTAGCAGATGTAGGGTTGGTAAAGATCTTTTCCCAATCTGTTGGTTGCCATTTTGTCCTATTAACAGTGTCCCTTGTCTTACAGAAGCTTTGCAATTTTATGAGTTCCCATTCTTCAATTCTTGATTTTAGAGCATAATCCCCTGATGTCCTGTTTAGGAACTTTCCCCCTGTGCCCAAGTGTTTGAGGCTCTTCCCCACTTTCTCTTCTATTAGTTTCAGTGTGTCTGGTTTTATATGGACGTTCTTGATCCACTTGGACTTGTGTTTTGTACAAGGAGATATGAATGAATTGATTTCCATTTTCCTACATGCTGACCTCCAGTTCAACCAGCACCACCTGTTGAAAACGCTGTCTTTTTAAAACTGAATGTTTTAGCTCCTTTGTCAAAGATCAAGTGACTATAGATGTGTGAGTTCATTCCTGGGTCTTCACTTCTATTCCATTGATCTTCTTGCCTATCTCTGTACCAATACCATGCACTTTTTATCACTACTGTTCTGTAGTACAGCTTGAGGTCAGGAATGGTGATTCCCCTGGAAGTTCTTTTATTGTTGAGGATAGTTTTCACTATCCTGGTTTTTTTTTTTTTTTTTTTGTTATTCCAAATGAATTTGAGAATTGCTCTTCCTATCATTGTAAGAATTGAATTGGAATTTTGATGGAAATTGCATTAAATCTGTAGATTGCTTTTGGCAAGATGGCCATTTTTTGCTATAGTAATCCTGCCAATCTATGAGCATGGGAGATCTTTCCATCTTCTGAAATCTTTGATTTCTTTCTTCAATGACTTGAAGTTCTTGTCATACAGATCTTTCACTTGCTTGGTTAGATTCACACTGAGGTATTTTATATTATTTGTGACTATTGTGAAGGGTGTCGTTTTTATAATTTCTTCTCAGCCTGCTTATCCTTTAAGTAGAGGAAGGCTACTGATTTGTTTGAGTTGATTTTATAATCCAGTCACTTTGCTGAAGTTGTTTATCATGGTTAGGAGTTCTCTGATGGAAGTTTTGGGGTCACTTACTTATACTATCATATCATCGGGCAAATAATGATATTTTGACTTCTTCCTTTCCAATTCATATCCCTTTGATCTCCTTTTGTTGTCTAATTGCTCTGGCTAAGACTTTGAGTACTATATTAAATAGATAAGGAGAGAGTGGAGAGCCTTGTCTAGTCCTAGATTTTAGTGGGATTGCTTTAAGTTTCTCTCCATTTAGTTTGAGGTTGGCTACTGGCTTTCTTTATATTGCTTTTACTATGTTTAGGTATGGGCTTTGGATTCCTGTTCTTTCCAAGACTTTTACCCCGAAGGGGTGTTGACTTTTGTCAACTGCTTTCTCAGCATCTAGTGAGATGATCATGTGTTTTTTTTTCTTTGAGTTTGTTTATATAGTGGATTACATTGATGAATTTTCTTATATTGAACCATCCCTACATTCCTGGGATAAAGCCTACTTGATCATGGTGGATGATTGTTTTCACGTGTTCTTGGTTTTGGTTTTTGAGAATTTTATTGAGTATTTTTGCATCAATATTCATTAGGGAGATTGGTCTGAAGTTCTCTTACATTGTTGGGTTTTTGTGTTGTTTAGGTATGAGTGTAATTGTGGCTTCATAGAAGGAATTAGGTAGTGTTCCTTCTGTTTCTATTTTGTGGAATACTTTATAGAGAATTTGTATTAGGTTTTCTTGGAAGGTCTGATAGAATTCTAGACTAAAGCCATCTGGTTCTGGGCTTTTTTTGATAGGAAGACTTTTAATGACTGCTGCTATTTCTTTAGGGATTATAGAGCTATTTAGATGGTTTATCTGATCCTGATTTAACTTTGGTGTCTGGTATCTGTCTAGGAAAATTGTCCATTTCATTCAGATTTTCCAATTTTGTAGTAGAATCTGATGATTTTTTTTAAATTTCCTCAGTTTCTGTTGATATGTTTCCCTTTTCAGTTCTGATTTTGTTAATTTGGATACTGTTTTTGTACCATCTTGTTAGTCTGGTTAAGGGTTTATCTATCTTTTGATTTTCTGAAAGAACTAGCTCGAAGCTTTGTTGATTTTTTGTATAGTTCTTTTTGTTTCTACATGGTTGATTTCAGCCCTGAGTTTGCTTATTTCCTGCCATATACTCCTCTTGGGTGTATTTGCTTAATTTTGTTCTAGAGCTTTCAGGTGTGCCGTCAAGCTTCTAGTGTGTGCTCTTTCCAGTTTCTTTTTGTAGGCACTTAGGGCTATGAGTTTTCCACTTAGCACTGCTTTCATCGTGCCCAACAATTTTTGGTATGATGTGTCTGGATTTTCATTAAATTCTAAAAAGTTTTTAATTTGTTTCTTTATTTCTTCCTTGACCAAGTTATCATTGAGTAGAGCATTGTTCAGTTTCCATGTGTATGTGGGCTTTCTATTGATTTTGTTGTTATTGAAGATCAGCCTTAGTCTGTGGTGATCTGATAGGATGCAAGGGATTATTTCAATTTCTTGTATCTTTTAAGGCCTGTTTTGTGACCAATTGGTCAATTTTGGAGAAGGTACCATAAGGTGCTAAGAAGAAGGTTTACTCTTTTATTTTTGGATGAAATGTTCTATAAATATCTGCTAAACCCATTTGGTTTATAACTTCTCTTAGTTTTACTATGTCTCTGTTTGGTTTTTGTTTCCATGATCTGTCCATTTATGGTAGTGGGCTCTTTAAGTCTCCCACTATTATTGTGTGAAGTGCAGTGTGTGCTTTGAGCTTTAGTAAAGTTTCTTTTATTAGTCTGGGTGCCCTTGCATTTGGTGCATAGATGTTCAGAATTGAGATTTCATCTTGGTTGATTCTTCATTTGATGAGTATGAAGTGTCCATTCTTATCTTTCTTGATAACTTCTGGTTGAAAGTTGATTTTATTCCATATTAGAATGGCTACTCCAGATTGTTTCCTGGGACTATTTGCTTGGAAAATTGTTTTTCAGCCATTTATTCTGAAGTAGTGTCTTTGTCACTTAGGTGCATTTCTTGTATGCAGCAAAATGTTGGATCCTATTTATGCATCCAGTCTGTTAGCCTATGTCTTTTATTGTGGAATTGAATCCAGTGCTGTTAAGACATATTAGGAGAGGTGACTATTCTTCCTGTTATTTTTGTTACTAGAGGTGGAGTTATGTTTCTGTGACTATCTTCTTTGGACTTTTGAACAAAGAGTTCTTTCTTGCTCTTTCTAGGGTATAATTTCCCTCCCTTATTGGCATTTTCCTCTATCATCCTTTGTAGTGCTTGATTTTGGAAAGATATTGTATAAATTTTGTTTTGTCATAGACTATCTTGGTTTTTCCATCTATGGTAATTGAGAGTTTTGCTTGGCATAGTAACCTGAGCTGGCATTTGTGTTCTCTTAGGGTATATATGACATCTGTTCAGGATCTTCTGGCTTTTACAGTATCTTGTGAGAATTCGGTGTATTTCTTATAGTCTGCCTTTATACATTACTTGACCTTTTCCCCTTACTGCTTTTAATATTCTTTCTTTGTTTTGTGCATTTGCTGTTTTGATTATTATGTGACAGGGGGGCTTTCTTTTCTGATCTAGTTTATTTGGAGCTCTGTAGGCTTCTTGTATGTTCATAGGCATCTTTCTTTAGGTTAGGCATGTTTTCTTCTATAATTTTTTTGAAGATATTTACTGGCCCTTTAAGTTGGGAATCTTTGCTTTCTTCTATACATATTATCCTTAGGTTTAGGCTTTCTTGTGTCTTGGATTTCTAGATGTTTTGGGTTAGGAGATTTTTTGCATTTTGTATTTTCTTTGAGAGTTGTGTCAATGTTTTCTATAGTATCTTCTGCACCTGAGATTCAACTCTTCTATCTCTTTTTTTCTGTTGGTGATGCTTGTTCCATGACTCCTGATCTCTTTCCTAGCTTTTCTATCTCCTGGATAGTCTCCCTTTGGGATTTCTTTATCATTTTACTTCCATTTTTATGTGCTGAATGGTTTTGTTCAATTCCTTTTACCTGTTTGTGTTTTCTTGTAATTCTTTAAGAGATTTTTGTGTTTCTTCTTTAAGTGCTTCTACCTGTTTACCTGTGTTCTTCTGTATTTCCTCGAGGGAGTAATTTATGTCCTTTTTAAAGTCTTCTATCAACATCGTGAGAAGTGATTTTAAATCTGAATCTTGCTTTTCTGGTGTCATAGGATATTCAGGTCTTTCTGTGTTGGAAAAACTAGGTTTTGATAATGTCAACTAACCCTTGTTTCTCTTTTTATGTTCTTGCACTTGCCCTTTGCCATCTGGTTATTTCAAGTGCAACCTTCACTCATTGTCTCTGATTGGAGCCTGTCTGTCCTGTTATCTTGGTTGTGTCAGAACTCCTCAGAGTCCAGCTTCTCTGTGATCCTGTGATCCTGAGATGCTGGTTGTGATAGCTCCTGAGAATCAGGCTGCTTCTGGGCTCCTAAATCCTGGTGTGCCCAAGCTCCTGAGATTCTGTGATCCTATTATTCTATGTTCTTATGTGTTAGAGCTCCTGGGAGCCCAGCCTACTCTGAGTTTTGGAGGATTAGGTCCACAGCTACAGCCTTAGGGTTGCTCCAGGCATAGGTGCAGACTAGAAGTGTCCTGTACCACTGGCGTTGAGGGAGTTCCTGGGTCCCTGCATGTACCAAATTACTCCCTTTTGGGGGTGGGGAGTGTTGTGGTCTATTCACCTACACTCTTGAGCATGTTAGAGCTCCTGGAAGTCCAGCCTCCTCTGGAGTTTGGGGTTGGGTGCAGAGCTGAAGCCTTAGGGCTGCTCCAGGTGCAGGTGCAGACCAGAAGGGTCATTTAGGAAATTTATATTGTCTAAATGTAATTACTGGATTTTCAGTAATTTCTTTTTTTTTCTTTTCTTTTTTTCCTTTCATATTGAGTTCTGCTTTCTGGGTTCTTTAATTTGCTTTATAGGCATTCTACCCTAAGTGATTAATTGAAAAAAATAATCTCTTCAAGAAACCTTAACAAAATACTAGATTCTCTATTAACAAAGGGGGGTGGAGATTAACAAGTCAAAATAGGAAAAAAGGTAGCTGTGGCAGGAGAACTCTAACCTCAGACTCCTGTGCTGTAGGAGTCACCAGCAAACAAACCCCTCCTCCCCCTTTAAAGAGTCAGTGGGAAACAGGATTTCTGCTCCCACACTTAGTCATCCTCTGAGTCTCAGCAGACCTGGCATCGGTAGCCACCTTCCAGTTCCTGCGCTTGCCTGTCCTCTCCTGTATCTCAGGGCCAGGCACGGGAACATGGACACTCTTGTCTTTCTTTTTTCTTTTGGTTTTCTTAGTGTCTCTTTCCTCAATTTCCTCAGAACTGCTAGATGCAGAATCATCTGACTGAGAAGTATCACTTTCTCCCCCTAAAAGTAAGAGATTTTTTAGGAGACTTTTTCTTGTTCTTGTGTGGTTGCTTCCTTTTCCTGGTAGTAGAAGCTCGAGTGTCCTGAGAATCCACTTGAGGAATCTGCTGTTATGTTCGTGGCTTCCTTTTTGTTTTTCTTCTGTTTTTTTGTGTGACCATTTTCTAGCTTTTCTTATGGGATTTCTTGACTTCTTACGTTTTCGGGATTCGTGGGCAGATGATTTTATCTGGGGAGATATTTTTTTTTCCCATTGGTAATGTCTTGCTGATCACTATTGTCTGTTTCAAACTCTTTAGGATACAACTCTTTATAACCACTGTGACCCCATCTGTCTGGTATATTGGATTCATAATCATATAACTTCTTGTTCCAGGATTTAGCCTTAGGAAAATCATCTTCCAAGGCCCCAGAAATTTCTTCTTTGACCTCCATAGTCTCTCTTACTTTCTTCATCAAACCATCACTTCTCATCCGACTTGAGCCGCTGGGTACTGTGTTCCTTCTGGTCCTTGTAAGCTCTGGTTGCTTCTTAATTCTGATTTCCACAGTCGGACTCCTCTGGATCAATATTCTAACATTGCAGTTTTTTTTTTGCTTTGGGTTTGTTGTTCTTATTGTTTGTTGAACGGGTCCTGTTACTCTTGTACCTGCTGGAGTCTTGCGATTTGTATTTCTTGCGCTTGAGACACACACAAACTTTTCAGTAAATTGAGCTCAACCTGACGGTAACTAGAATTCTTCACATTAGAGCTGTCATGTAGGGACTTCATCCCGTCCCCCCTCTCTTTCTCCTTCCCTCACTCTCTTTTTTCTTTCTCTCCCTCCCTCCCTTCTTCTCTCCCTCCCTCTCTCTTTCTCTTTTTGAATTTTCTTTTTCATTTATGTGTGTGTACATGTGTGAGTGTATATGTGTGTGTATGTATGTGAGCCTATGTATGTGTATGTGTGTGCCTTCCTTGCATGCCTACATGAATGCTAGGTACGGATAGAACCTATGTTCTTCTGTAGATAAGTGCACCATTGCTATGGCCAGCTCCTATATCCTTCATCCATTATACTTTCTGGCTGTTGTTCCTGTGAACACAGCATACTCAGGAAGGGCTGGATTAAGTTTGATGCTTCAGTTTTCAGAGCTCTGGGCCAGTGAGAGCTTAGTTCTAGAACACAGAGTACTTTCCTCTTTCAGAGAATTTACAGCCACCCAGGAAACAATTGATAAGGTCCATTCCTCACTCAGACAAGCATCTGAGTACTATCAAAAAAATGATGAAGAGCTTTCTTGGTTGCTTAGCCATTGGAGAATCTGCCAAGGAACCCACTGTTCCCATAGAAACCATCACTTTAGCAAAGCTTGGCATCAGTTGCCATGCTGCTGTTAAGGAAGGACCTTCAGCAAGAGTGAGGGATTAGTAAGGGGTGAAGCTCTCCTGTCCTTACTGTGCTGGGACAATAACCTTTAAATGGAAGGCCTCCTATGGAGCAGACATATCAGCTCCATCCCAGCAGGAATACCCATCCCCAGTAGGTCCTACTTGCATTTTCCTTTACATGTTGGTACATCTTAGAAACTTGGTTTGATGAATCAGTTACTTCCAATACTCTTCCAGAAGCGTTTACACTTCTCGTAAGCAGAATGAAAAGAACTAGGTGAGGAGCCAAGTCTCTCTGCTCTACTCTTTGTTTTCTTCCTTTGCTTGTGGAATGTTCAGCCCAGGCATGGACAGCTTATGGTAATTATACTTTCTCTACCTCCACAAAACCAGCTCCTGACTGTTTTCACAACTGTTCCCTCAGAATGAATGCTGTACACTGTATCTGTGCTCTTTACTATGGCCTCATTCTGCTCTTATGTAAGAATGTTCTTTTTCCTATTTAACCTACAATTTTGTTATAACTTAAACCTGTTTTCCGTAGTTAAATGCAAAACTATAGTAAGATTAAAAAGTCATCAACAAATGAACAAACCCGTGAGAACCTAAACATGCCATTCCTCAATAAACATTCATTAGCATCTTCTCTGACTCCTTTAGTGGTCCTCGTCATACTCAAAACCTCCAGACTTCTCCTTGTCAATGCTATCTATCATTCACAAACAATTTCATGGAGGTTTGAGAAGAAAGTTCTTGGTTTTGTTGTGTTTGTTTTTGTTGTGTTTGTCATTGTTTATTTTAAAATTTTAAAATTTTTTGAAATTAAAGTTCTTCCAGAAAATTGTAGTATCTAGAGCAGCAGTTCTCTACCTGTGGGTAATAACCCCTTTGGGGTCCCATATCAGATATCCTCCATATCAGATATTTACATTACGATTCATAACAGTAGAAAAATTAGAGTTACAAAGTAACAAAAAGTAATTTTATTGTTGGGGATCTTTACAACATGAGGAACTATGTTAACGCTTCATAGGATTAGAAAAGCTGAGAACAAGTGATCTAGAATCTGAAAGAAGAAATGATGCAGAATATTCTAGAATGGAGTAATTATTTGCAGTTTCTTCATTGTTTTAATTCATGTTTTCAATTGTCCCCCCTCCCGGCTGATTGAGGAAAACAATTTATTGTTTATTTTAAATGTTACAAAGTTTTGACTTTAGAGAAGTTGATTTATTTACAGTCAGAGAGCTTATGACCAACAGATATGGGAATGTCGGCCTTTGACCTCACATTCTTAGATTTGTGTCAGTCAGTTATTCCAAAGCCATCCTCTGTGAATCTATGGTGTTTCTTGCCAGCTACCAGTCTAGCAGTCTTTACCTATATACATTATGTTCAGGAGGGACATGAAGGTAGAACTTTTATTCCCTTCATGTAGACCTGCAGGATGTCTACAGAAATAGGGAAGACTTAGGTAGAAAACTGAGACAAGCCATTTATGTAATTCCCCATACCAAACTTGACTTCAGCTCTGCCTCAGTAGCCTGGAGTAGTAAATCCTTGTTCCTATTTAAGAATGCAATAATAGAATCCAGTGCCTGCTCAGGCAACACCACATACAGCATCCTTCTCCTCTCATAGCTACTGAAAGGTGCCCTATTAAGATGCCATGAAACTTTGGCTAACAAATGTCCAAATGTCAACATTCACATGCAGAAGAGAGTTTACACTAAAGAGGTATCAGTAGACACATACTCTATTTCCCATCCCCTTTCTGGACTAACGTCTGGAAGTCAGAGATCCTGGCTGGAGGCTTGGACTGTGAAACTATCCCACTCACAATATGTATATGTGTATGTATATGTGCATATGTTCATATATATACACACATATATGGACAGATACTCCCATTTCTATCACATGAGCTCTGATTTTCTCTCTTCAAAGCCCCAGAAATACTGTTGTTTGTCTGTCTGTCTGTGGCATTACTGTCTTCTTCTAAGCACCATACACAGCCCATTCATCTCAATGACCCCTTTGAACCCATATCCTAGACTTTTTATCCTCATAGGTTTGAGTACCAAGTCTCTGCACTCTGATCTCACTTTCTTCTTTCATCCATTTGCTATCAAAATCAGCCAAAGGAATACCTGCAGACCTAGAGCTGCTCACCTGTCTGATGTGCGTGTTTTCTACTTCTTCTCTGTACAGGAACAGTAACCTGCCCAGCCAACAACAACATCAAATAAGCGCCTAACTTCAGCTTCCCTACTGACTGTCTAGCCTCTTAAAATCTGAAGTACTAAGTACTAAATTATAGTTTCAGGACATAGCTCAGTATGTTCTTTTACTCTTTTGGGAAAGCACTTATTTAGGAATCCACATATCCTGTGATTTCAAACACAAGTAGCAGATATTACCTATGTGAGTTACTGGAATTGTAAGGACATTTGCTTGTCAATCTACCCTGTCTAATTTATTCTGCCTATTGAGATGACAATGCCAGATAAATGATGTGTGCACTGCATGTGGGAGAGGGACCCACCATCCTTTTATGGACATCAGCTCTGCCATCCATTAAGTAGGTGATTCCAGTACTTTGTCTAGAAACTTCTGGGTGGTGAACTTCACAGCCATGGGTATACTCTCTCATCTTCTATTTGGCAAGTATTATTCAGCATATACATGACCCTTTAGCACTGAATCATACATGCCATAAGGGCTACAATGCTGTTTTGTCCATTCCTGTAGGTAGAAAGGGACACTTGTCTATTGAATATATATATATTCATTCTATCTACAGGTTTTGTTGATTAGCCTAGATTTCTAGAGTGAAGGGCTAACCAATTGTGCTCAGTGTTGATCTAGGTGGCTATGTTGCCTCCATTTCCATCACCATAATGACTCTTATGACTCTTCTCCATATTTCCAGTGACAGACCAGACCGCAGTGGATCTCATTCAATGTCAACCTGATCATTTATGTCTCTTTTAATCTGAGAATCTTGCATAGGCATTAGCATGGGATAATGAAGCTTCCTATTTGACACTTGCCCCCATATGCCCACACATATGCCTTTTCATAAGACATACTAGTACTCTGTCATTTAGTTTGGTTCCTCCTTGGTCCCCTGACTAACTGGACAATCAATATTCACCATTTATAACTCTTATATGTTCTATCCCAAATTGTCTTCCCTTTCTACATGGGCTAGATTAGCAGCTGTGCTGCCTGAAGTTCCACTCACTGGGAGACAACACCTTCCAACTGAGTTAGTCCTTGGAGCTAGTCTGACAGATATCAGCCAGAAGTTTTAAGAGCTGAGAATGAGCCATTTGGTCCTAACATGGGAATTAAAAGGCTTTGGCCATGGCTCTATGTCACACCTTACATAGTAGAATCTCTAATCACTTGTAAAATTTCAGGTAAATGAATAAATGCTACCTTCTTAGGAAGAGTGAGGCCTAATGACTACCTCCCCCATACACACATCCATAAGCACACACACATACACATACTCACTAAAACACATACACACACAAGCCCTCTCTCTCACACATAACTCTCACACATATACATGTACTCCATAGGATCTGCCTCTGGAATGTATCTTCTTATGGTGAATATTGTTTTATATAAGTTAATTGATTTTTAATTACAGCATGTGACTTTATATATTTCTTATGCTTGCTCCACCCTATACAGCAGAAAGTATCAGCCCCAGTATAGTGATTGATAGTAGATATTCAATAGGTACGGTTAAAATGGAAGAAGCAAAGCAGAGTGAAAATGCATAAATGAGTGTATTTACTTTACTACATATTAGATACTAGCACACTTTTTTTTTCTGGAAATTTAGAACCTTTTACCCTGAGGATGTGTGTGTGTGTGTGTGTGTGTGTGTGTGTGTGTGTGTGTGTATGTGTGCGCACGCACACCCTGAGTGCTGTCTGTTTAAGGACCATCTTAATTTTCATATCTGCACACTGGTGATCTGACCATAGAAAATACATAAAACCTCTGGTAGATCTTCCCCTACTCCTTGCCAACTGTTAAAATACTAAACCCCAGGGTTTCCTGATTCCAAAGTAGACTGCACCCTGTGCTTCATGTCAGGACCATTTGCTTTCATTTCCAGCTGCAGCACAAAACCCTTCATTTTCCCCAGTCTAGCTTTATTTAAAAGTTTCATCCATCAAATGCTGATTTTAGATGTATTACAACAAATATATGTTTGCAGGGAATGAGGACAACAAAAGTCTTACATTAAGTTTCTCAGCTTTTTTCTTGTGACATCAACTTTGAGACAATGTCTTAAATACAGAAAAAAAGGTTGGTGTTACAGATTTCTGTAACAGGTTCTGTACAGGTTCTATATCTGCAAACTGAAAATGCATATGCACACGTGTGCTACCCTGACCCATGCACACATGCACATACACATGTTTTCACTTCTCTGAATGAAGAGAAGAATGTGACCAGAACAAATGATAGTATCTGTCCATGTCAACTGAGCCCTGTGGTATCCTTTTAAGGTACAGCACTGCCCTGTAAGGATCCCCTGAACTGTGGCATTCTGAGCCACCATTCTACCATAGTGGGCAATGCGTGTATTGTGGTTTCAGTGTACTGATTTAAATACAGACAACAACTCCGCATTTTTATTTGAGGACTGATTTGAGGACTGGCCGTGGTTCAGTAATTTTACTTTCATGGCAAAAATGAGCCAGAAGTCTCTTCACTGGCTTTCAAAGCATGGCCATGTTGGCTCTGCCCAATTAAAGGAGCTGTGAATACACACAGATTATAATAGAAAGTTCCATCTGAGCCTTATAGGAACGCAGGTCTGGACCACAGGGCTCAGGCAGCCTCATTCACTCTGATAAATACACTTTTGTCAGGAGCTTTTGGGAGAAAATTCCCCAGTTCATAAGCAGGGCTGTTGTGTTAGAAGTGAATTCACAATGTCAATGACAGTGGACTGCCACAGATGGAATGCCTTAGCAAGCTTTATTCTCTAGCTTGGCTCCCATACCAAAAAACTCCAGCCAGTTCAGCCCCGGGCATCTGTGAATGGATGCAGATCCTGTCAAGCATGGACTGTTTCCATCTCGGCTGAGCAGCAGTTTGTCCATCCCAGAGAATGCTTTGTTCTTTGAACCAAACACTCATCAGGTGGTTCCCTTGACACTTGCCAGTGTGACACTTAGGCCAGCCAGATTGTCCTCAGGTTCTATTCTCATCTCTTCCCTGTTTATATCTTCCTTCCATTTCTCCCTGGGATCAGTAGGAAGTTTCTGTGAGATGGAAATTTTTGTTCCCAAGTGCTTTTTGGTGCCCCAAAATAAGAGTATGCAGAATGGCCAATGTTGTTCTTTTACTTGGAGCTTTCAATACAGAAGAGAGCCAAGAATGGTTCCACTCTGTTCTCCAAGAGTGGCATCCAGAGGCAAGACACATGAGCAGATGTTCTATGCTTTAGGTCTTACCTGGTGTGCTAGCCTCTGGGAAGGGACAACCGGGCTTGCTGTGTGATCTCAGGCCCCAGATTCATCAGCAGCACTAAGTAGACATTTCTTTCAGTCTGAAGTTGAGGTAGACATATGCATGTGGACACCATCAGCCAACAGAGTCCTTCTCTGGTGGGAAGAGTGGAAAGACTGATAATTTAGAGCCCAATGAAAATGGTCTTTTAAAGAGGTTAGGAGAAGGATCCCTGCATGTTATACTCGCTGCTACAGATCCTGTTTCCCATGCTTGTAAACCTGCATTCAAGGCTGGTTCACTGACTTTACCATACCCTCCATTCTCTCTAGGGTGCTGCAGTGAAAGAAAGACTTTGTTTGAAAGAAGAAAGACCAGCCAGAACCTTGTAGGCTTCCCACAGATCACCCAACTCTAGCCCTTCTACCTGGGTCTTAATTTTCCCTCGTTGCTACTTCACAGCAAGACCAATAAAGCTGTTCCACTGAGCTGATCAGAATCTGCTAGCTCAATTCATCTCTGGTCCTTACCAGAAATCTCTCCCTATACAGCAGCCTCTCAATAACCCTTCCTCTTTCAGGATTACCTCTATCTCTTGAATTCTATCTCCTCCCTCTTAACAGCAGACGAATCAAGACGATGAGACCTCAGGTGAGAATGAGTTCCTTGAAGAAGAGTCCTGGCTCCAAGAGCCTCCTCATTCTGGCTTTGTTGCCTGTGGTTGAGTTCTTCCCCTCGGCTGTCCAGAAGCTGAGAAGCCTGCCATGGAGCCTCCTGCTGGGTCTGGGGCAGTTGAATCTCTGCAACAAGACTTGGAACTGTCAATGGCTCGTCAAGACTCTGTTGGGGGAACAAGCACATTAGGCGGGTAGGGAAGATAGAGACTGGATTAACCCTGCAGAGTGTGTGGCTTTCAGGTCACATACCAGTTCCACCACCCTGTGGCTTGGTTTGACAGTAAAGGAGTGTGTCAGCTTTAGCTTTCCATAGAATGGGGCACATTTACTAAATTTCATGCATGGTTTTTAATTAGAAAATAATAGTCCTAGATGCACAGCAAAATAAAACTGATGTTTCAATGATAGCTAATTGTTTTAAATAAATGAGATATAAATTTATTTCATAGTTTTATTCTATGTACTCTTAACTTACTGAGTAATGTGGTAATGACCAACCTGATATTTCTATATTTTTAAAAGAATTTCTGAGGTAATCTGTCTTCTGAGGGACCTAGGACAATACATAAAGTATACAGTTAGAATAGAGAGGCTCTTTACTCTTCAGAGCGTAAGTTGAGTGAACTGAAGAGCAGCCTTTGAGACCTGGAGACCCAGACAGTGTAAGGACAAGACAAGCTATATAAGTCTTTCCTGGATGATGTCCAAGTAGTCACCAGGTCTCTGATGGGTACCTGCCTTTCTCCTAAAGCACTTTCTGAGAACTCATGGAGCCTCAGTAGATCTGGAGAGGAGGACAGAACATGCCATACCATGAGCCTGGGATGATTATAGATTCAGCTGTCAGTCAGTGAGTCACTCTAAGGACTACCAACATTTAGGAATACTCAGCCCACAGCTATGGATTACTAGTAGCACAACAATGACTTCTTGTGGTATTCCCTAGAGTCTTATTTCTGTTTTTGATAGCCCATCTTCAACATACATATGTATTTGAAACTTCTCTGTCTATTGCCTCAATTAACAGCCAGCTAGTTTGACACTGGCTAAGCTAAATTCAAGTTGTGCTGCAACCTAAAGTAGACAGGCAAATACAGCTTGATGTTGGAATGAGGTAGCTGAGTTTAAATTGCAAAGTTAAGCATGTCTTTACAGGTCCCAGTAGTCAAGGAGTGCCTACCTGTCAAGTGTCATATGGGCCTTCAGTTCATAATGCTGTGTCCTAGCTCACCAAGAGTGTTGTATAACAGGGCAGCCCTCTGATTGAGAGTAAGACACAGAGGTGCTGCACTGACCCAGAAAAACAACTGGAATGTCCTCGGTTCTTAATGGTTCTGGGTTGTGGAAGACCATTTCTCAGCACTTGTGTAAATTAGCTTGGCCAAATTCTGGCTGGATTTTGGTAACAAAGGATAAGAACCGAGGGTTAGTTCTAGGAATCCATTCTGGCTAGCCCTTCCCTTAGATGATTTTCAGTTTACACCTCAAATTTTCCTTTTTCTCCCTCCCCTTTATCTTCCTCCTTATCTTCTCCAGTTTAAATTTCATGCTTTCTCTTCCTTCAGTCCACTTCCCCTCTATTGGTTCTTTTCTTTCTTCTTTTTTTTCTTTCCAAATAACTTTATTTGAAGGATTTGATCTGTTATAATCATTGCATTAAAAAGAGACAGTGACAAAAACAGCAAGCTGTATAACTATGTATCCTTAATTACAAGCAGCTACCTTTGTATTTTAGAGTAAGTACATGGAATTATAGGCTGTGAATATCTCCCCTGGGGCAGCATCACTGAACACAGTTTGTATAGCTATCCTTCTGTTTATTAGACAAAACGATGCTTTTCCTATGGCTGGCTGTTTATAAGCCATGTGCCCTTACATAATGGCCCCTAAGTCTTAGAGTATCCAAACACTCATGACCATTTTATGAATAAAGCTATACATTAATTATCTAGCTGTGTTATTTTTAAGACTACCAGAAAATATCTAATTTTATTCTGTTCATTTTAAAATTAAGTATTTTAATGAGAATCTGATATCATTTATAAAGATAATAAGGCTTTCCTTCTCTGTTTCAATAGTGAAATATATTCAGAACATTTCTGAGGCCCCCGAGTCTCTCCAGACAATTTAGGCTCTTGACAGTATTCTTGGTTACTAGAAAATGGGAAGGTTTTTGCTGAGGACACCACACACAGTCACAAAATACTGAGAAAGAAGGCTAGGACTAAGGTAGAAACATCCTCTCTCTGTGTAGCTTTCAAAATACTGCAAGTACTATACAAGCTGCTAGGAGAGAAAAGAATCAGCACCTCTACCCATCTCTACAAAATACAAAACTAATCTGCCAGGAAAGTTGTGCCTGCCTGTGCAATAGTGGTATCAACCGCCTCTTTCTTCTATTTTAGGGAACCCATGCCGAGGGAGGTCACAGTGTTGGGGGTGGGTGATTTACTACTGTTGTTTGACTATATTTATATAACATCAAAAAGCTTCTGAATCTCTGTGGTTTTGCCAACATGAAGAGAAGCTAATCTCAGCTTTAATCAGTGAAACCTTTCTTTGCAAGATAGTGAATAAGGACTCGTAGATGCCAAAGATAATGAAAATAACTGACAGTTGAGGTCTTAGCTCTAAACAAGACACTTACACAATACCTTTAAAGCTACATGAACATTGAAAAAGAGGGGGAGGGGAATATATAAGATCCAGAAGATAAAGTAAAGGACTGTGAAATGCCATTTTCAGACAGTCACAGATGGTGGGTGGGTGGGTTGCTATGGTTCCTTACTCTTACTCCTGGACTATTGGCTACTGATAGATTCTGGGAAAGGAGAAGTCACTGTCTTCAGTTGTGTACCCACTAATGAACATACTCCAACAGACAGCTCCAAACGCATGTTCATGAAGATGACGTGTTAGACTTACTGGGTCATAAAAGAGTAAGAATAAACATTAAACTGAGAAATATTTATAGAGAATAATGTGGGAGTAGATAGGCATAGTAGGAAAAGGGGAAGACAGTGAGAGTGAGAGTAGTTATTATGCATTATATATATTAGTGAAATTATCAATGAACACATTTAATTAGTTAAAATAATAGTTGTCGATGTATGTGTTGGTTTATATCTGGGTTTAATTCTAGTATATTTATGTGTATTTTAGGTCAATATGATACTGTTTTTATTAGTATGGCCTTTTAATACAACTTGAAATTAGATATGTTGCTGTTCAGCAGTATTCTTTTTGTTCAGAGTAGTTTAGGTCATCATTTCTTTGATATAAATTCTAAGATTCCTTTCTCTGCATGAAGAATGGTCTTGGAAGTTTGAAATTTGCTCTTGATAGGAAGACAAATTTTATAAAATTTATTATTCTGTTCTAAAAGCAAGGGAGGTCTTTTCATTTTCTCATGTATTCTAATTTCTTTCTTCAAGGTCTTAACACATTCAATTGTAGAGGTCATTAATTTTCCTGGTTAAGTTTATCACAAGATATTTTAATTTTCTGATGCTATAGCAAATGTGATTATTTCCCCAATTTCTTTCTCCATATATTTATTATTAGTATATAAAAAGGCTACTAGTTTTTATAGGTTAATTTTGTATACTGCCATTTTGCTGAAAGTATTTATTAACTCTAGGAGTTTTCTAGTTAAACCATAAGGACTCTTATGTATATAATTATGTTATTTGCAAATATGTATACTGTAAATTCTTTCTCTCCTATTTGTATCCCTTTTATTTCTTTAGCTTTTCGTATCTCTCAAGCTAAGTCTTCAAACACTGAATTAATGGGAGTAGAGAGAGTGGATACCTTTTACACAGAGGGTAGTTGAACCTTTGTATGTTTTTTTTTAAATTTCTATTTCAGTAATTTCTGTTTCAATAATATTTACTTTCACCAATTATTCTTGTTTTTGCAAGGTCTTAAGATGTGTGTGTGTGTGTGTGTGTGTGTGTGTGTGTGTGTGTGCTTCTATAGTTTCTCTTGCTATTGATTAATCTCTTAATTACATTGTGGTCAGGATATGGCTGTAGCACTCAGGAGAGCATCACCAGGGCAGTTCTGGAGAGCTGGCCCTTATGTGAGTGACGGGGTGCTGGTTTTGATGGCATGAGTGCAGAGGAACTGGCAGACTGAGCAACTCAGGGGTTATCTAGACACAGATCCAGGGCTTTGAACTGGCTCATCACAACATCTACTTTATTTGTGAACTGTTGAGGCAGAAGAAAGGACTGGTCCAGCAGATCCAAAGCTTCAGGATCTCTATGACACAAGGCAAAAAGAGGGTATTTGAGAGGAGTCCTGATGAAGATCCAGTATTGTTGGAGTAGTAAAAGCTAGGGGCCTCGAGTCAGACCAATGACACATTGCAATGTACATGTGCAAGTAAAGATGTTTGGACAAAAGGGTATACTGTGTGACATACCATGTACATACTGCAGTTTCCAGGTGACATGTTTTCTGGGTTTTTGGTTTTTGTTGTTGTTTTTTTTGTGTGTGTGTGGGGGGGGGAGGCTACCAAGGCAGAAGGCAAATATGGAGAGCAGGAGAGATGAGTGGGGTTGAAATGCATGGTGTGAAATGTACAAAGCATCAATAAAAAATAAAGTAATAGAGTTATTTCAATTATCCTTTATTTGTTGAGAATTGTCATGTCATAATATATGATCTATTTCAGAGAAAGTCCCATGGATGCTGAAAAGAATTTGAACTCTGTAGTGTTTGGATAGAATCTTCTGTAGATATCTATCAGGATCATTTTATTTATGATGTATTGAATCTCAGCATTTCTGCTTTTTTGTATTCTCTGTTATGGGGAGTCTATGAGGAGTGAAGTCTACTCAAGTCCATTCAGGGTCACCACTGTGCTGAGAAGCAACATTACAAGAGTGGGAAGACATGTTTTCCTTAGAAGAGTAAAGGGAGCAAGTGTAAAAACTTGTGGTTTTGTTAGTCACTGTTTCAGTTTTAGACAAATGATGAAGATGGAGAGTTCACTTGCATCTCGTCTTTGGTTTCTTCCTTCTTTCCTCAGGTAAATTTCACTGTGGCATCCTTTATTTATGCCTAGATTATGAGGATAGCCACATGACAAGGACTCACTAGAGATGATCACTCTATGGAAGATTCAATTAATTATATATGTAAGAACAAGTAAGGAAACCACAGTCTCTTTAAGTTTGAATGAAGGACTTGCTGTGATTCACCTCTAAGTTTCCATATATATATATAGATGTATATATATATCATACACAGATACATCATATATTTATCAGACACAGATATAGATAAATATACATATACACATAGAGATAGAGATGAGATAGAGATACAGATACAAATACAAATACAAGAACAGATACATATATGCAATTCTATGGTGCATGCAACTGAAAGAACAGTTCATTCTGGTGCTGTCCATGCCCTGTGGTGACAGATGTAGGAGATGAGGTGGAAGAATATGTGTAATATAGAGAACTATGGGAAGAATTTGGGGAAACTTTACACTAGGCATGACAGTTTTATCACTTGTAAACAATGATATTTAAAAATTACTAAAGGAGATATTTGGGATGTGTATGTATGTATGTGTGTGTGTGTGTGTATGTATGTGTGTGTGTGTGTGTGTGTGTGTGTGTGTGTATACACATGAGTGTACACATGCTCATGCACTTGTGTGCTTTTGAATGTGGAGGCTAGATATCAAAATTAGGTGCTAATCTCTGGAATGCTTCTTTTGAGACAGAGACTTCACTTGTTCGAAACTCACCAATTAGACTAACAAGTGTGGCCAGAAAGCCCCACATATTTGCCTCCCACCATTTCCCTCATGTTTGGATTACAAGTGTGTGTCAGTCACTATGCCTATGGTTTTGTGGATCAAATTCAAGCTATCCTGCTTCCAAGGTAATCACTGCACTGAATCAACCATCTTCTGATCCTCTATAAAAATATATTTCAAATTTTATCTCAAATAAACATTTACATGATGAATATGTGAATTAGCTTGCTTTAATTATTCTATGCACACATGGATTCTTCAGGCAATGCTTGGCTCCTGGAGGCTTCTGTCACAGGGTGATTTGCATTAGTGGAAATCAAGTTTGTACATTGTGAAGAATATCATGGATGAGGCCAGGCTGGAGGCAGGGAAATCTCCCTGAGGGGGAAAAACTGTCATGTCTCAGGAGATATGCAATAAAGATCTTAAATGGACAAAGGCAATGAGATGGAAAGAAGGAGGGAGAGAAGTCTGACACATCAAGATGACCTTTCACTCAATGCCCAGATTTAAATCCTATCTTGAGCCACTGATTTTCACTGTGTCTTGCTCCTTGGGCTACATACATTGAACCTGAACCTTTGGCAATTCAAATGTTCATTTTCCTTTAGAGCCAGAGAGAACTGGTAAGACAGCCTTGGAACCAACATCCACATATGCTCTGAGGAAGATAACGAGTTGGCTCAGATTTTCATCTCTAGGCCAAGATGAATTTTCAGAAGCAAAAACTTCTATGAAGCCTTTCTGACTGAGTAACCTGTGTTTCAAAGAGCGCAAAATCAGGATGGAGGCAGAAGTCACACCAAACTGTGATACTAACACTGGGAGTCAACAAGATGGCCACATCTTCATCATCAGTGCTCCACTCCCAGCCAGTGCTACATCTGTCTCACTTTGGGTGCCTCAGGATTACTTTATGACCTTCAGTAAAGTTGGGAAAGTTGAAATGTACTATAGGGGTGAAGTATAAGTAGGATAGCCTATTTATTTTTAATATCCTGGAATTAAAGATAGGACAGCCTCAGGATCCATGTAATATTATACTATTTGAATACTAGGTTGCTTGAATTAGAAATTTTGTCCACAGACTGGGTGTGTGAAAACTTGTTCTCCAGTTGGTAGTGATACTTGGAAATGTTATGGAAGCTCTAGGAAGTGGAGAGTTGATGGGGAAAATATGACCAAAGAGCTCTGCTTTGGGAGTTTATAGCTTGATGCTACATCCACTTCGACCATGTGCTTCCTGTTTGCAGCTGAAGAGGTGACCTCTCAGCTTCCTGCACTCTACACCTATTTGTCATACTTCCTCTGCCATTATAGATTTGCTTGCCCTGGAATCATAAGCCAAAATGAACTGGTATGTAAATCATTTCTGTTCCTGGTGCTTTATCACAGCAATACCAAATAACTAACACAGAGTTGGTATTGCTGTGAAGAAACTGACCATGATAGTTTGGGGAAGGAATGTGGCAGACTTTCAAACTTTGAACTAGAAAAGCATTTAAGTGTTGTAAGTAGGGTTTAACTGAACATTTTATATGGAATCTGAAATACATTGTAGCCTTGTCCCAAATCAAAGTAGTGCTGACATTAATATACACTATAGAGGCCTGGCTCAAGAAGTATCAGAGGAGAACAAACTATCTGTTAATAACTGGGCTAGAAGCTGTGGCTGTCAGATTTTAGCAAAGAATTTGACTGTCTATTCCAGGGTCCTAAGTAAATGTCCTAGACTAAAGTAAAAAGCAATGGACTAATGTCTTTGGTAGGGGAAATTTCAAAACAGCACAACACTGAGCTTGTTGAATGGTTATTACTGATTACTCATATGTGGATCTATGATAAAAATAAACAAATGAAATAGAAAGAAAATTTTAACTGTATGATTTGGAGAAAAAAAAGACAATTGGGGATTTTAATGTTACAGCCAAGGCATGTACTGAAAGAGAAGCTGTAATTAGTAAGATTAGCACCACTAAGGAAAAACATCCTGTCCTGAATTGAGACAGTAAGTATTCTTAGGACAAGGTGATTAAACCTCTAAATGTAAAATGAAAAGACTTAGGGGAATTTTATTCTCTTATCAACAATAGCATACAAAAGATGTTGCTAATGTGATTCAAGGGGCCTGGGTCCATCCCAAGCTGGCAGTTAAACCTGGAAGTGTCTGGCTTGTTGGTATGAAAGACATGAGTAGGGGAGCAAGACTTGGAAAATTTTATTCCATACTTTCAGAGAGCTACATTAGTCAATTCACAGGTATCAAGACAATGTCTGAAAGAAGGCTATGAGAGGCCATTGAGTAAAACTACAAAAGTGAAGCCTGGGTTGTAGTACAAACTCCCAAATATTAGAAATGCTAAGACTTACAGACCTCTGCAAGAGAGCTGCATATATGGAGTGAAACCAGTCCAAGAGGCAGCTTTACTGGATGATGCAGGCAGCTAAGATTAAAGGGTAGAATCATATAAACTCTTTGAAACTAAGAACCCAGATATCAGGCATTGAACTACAGGATTTTGTGTTTGCCCTGCTGGGTTTCATTTTGGTTTACATCAGTAAATTCTTAATATTCTCCTTGAGGGGATGGTAATTTATATTCCTTGATATTGCATATTACAAGTTTGTAATTTGTTTTTTGGCATTTTGCAGCAAGGGTTGCATGTAAGAGATAGTCTTGAGAGTACAAAGAGATTTTGGATTCTTAGTGCTGAAACTGTTAAAGACTTGAGATATTTTTGAAATTGGACTAAATTAATTTTCTGTTATGATATGGCCATTAGTCTATGGGAATTGGGGAGTGGAATGCTGTGGTTTGAATGGAATGTATCACCCATCAGTTTGGTTATTTTAATATGTTGTCCTCAGTTAATGGCACATTTAGAATGGAGAGCCTTGCTGGAGAAATTTTTATTAATGGGTGGGTTTTGAGAATCTGTAGCCTTATCCACATTGACTTCATGCTCTCTGCTTTGTGTCTGTGGTGGAAGACGTGATCTCTCAACTTCTTTCTCTCACTTCTTGCTATCACACTTCTAACACTATCATTAACTTTCCCTCTGCAACTGTAATCCAACTCCCTTATTCTTATTCTATTGTTATTTTGGTAATGATGTTTAGCATAGCAATCAAAGTTAACTATTGCAGTGTATAATAGAGATGAGTCTGAATTTAGGCTGAAAAACTTTACATTCTTGTGCTATAATATCCAGAAATCAAAGAGGATTAGTTGGATGTGATGATATGCATCTATTAAGCTTTTTCAGAGCTATGCACAAATAGACAGGTGGATAGGATCACCTTCAAGGTCTCAGTCCCCAGTGCTCTCTTAATACCTTGGAATACTGGATGCCAATGAATGAGTTTCCCTAGCTCTGTCCTCACAAGCAAAGCATTCAGTTCAGCTGTTGAGGAGCCCATTAGGCTTTTGTGTGATTTTCTGTGGGTAAGTGTCAGTGTCTCAGGCTGGAGAGGCAGTCTGGAGATACAATCTTAATAATGTTCATCAAGAATAGATGGATTTTAGGAAAATATTTGTGGTTTTCAAATGGCAACCATACTTCACACAAATTACCTTCTGATACAAATAGCACTAAAACTCAAATACTTAGATATGTCCTATAGCATTTAACTAAATTTATTTGTGTTTTACTTTAATTTTAGTTTAATTTACTTGAGATTATTGCTGGATAAAGGCCATGATATTTTGGGGGAAAGAAAATTTATTTCATCTTACAGTTTGTAGACCATTCATGCAGTGAAGTCAAAGCAGAAACCCAAAACCTGAACCTGCAGGCAGGAACTGATGCAGAATCTATTAAAGAATATAGTTTACTGGCTTTACCAACCTGCTTTCTTATACTACTAATTGTCATCTTCCTAGTGGTGGCAATGCCCCAATGCTCTAGATCCTTCTGCATTAATCATTAATTAAGAAAATATATCCATAGACATTGCCTACATTTGATAGAGACATTTTCTCAGTTGAGGTCGCTCTTCACAGATAACTCTAGGTCAGTGGTTCTCAACCTTCTGAATATTGCGTCTTATTAATATAGTTCCTCATGTGTCAAGTCTCAACCATAAAATTATTTTCTTTGCTGCTTCATAACTATGATTTCACTACCATGATAAATCCTAAATGTCAGATATCCAGATGGTCTTTGGCGACCTCTGTGAAAGGATTGTTTGAGCCCCCAAGGGGTTGTAATCCACAGATTGAGAAACACTATTCTAGATTGTGTCAAGTGGGCATGGGGAGGGGACCCATTAAACAGGGCATCCCCAAAACTCCTGCTTGTTTATTCTTCCATATCTTCAGAAAGAACCCTCTGAGTCTCATTTATGTGCCAGATGCTGAGCTGCTTATTGGAAGCTAGCAATCATCTATGAAAGATCACATATTAAGGTGTGTGAGTAAAGAACAATTCACAGACTTCAGTTGCTTAGAGTCTTAAGGGGACCCACACAAACACAAGTGCTACTGATTTGCTGCACAAAGAAAAGATCCAAAAGACATTTACACAAAGTACAATGGAAGGAAAAATTTCCCATATCGATATGAAAAGTACCAGAGAATGAACCACTGATAAAAGTTGAGAGTTCCAAGCAGGGAAAAGGAATTTACAGCAAATCTTACAACCTTCCGTTGTGCCAGACACTTTGCTGGTGCTATGAATTTAACAATAGATAAACTAAGCATAGCTTCAGTTCAGAAAGAGGAAAGAGTTAAGCCAAATCAATTTTCACACAGGCACACATCACAGCAAGGAATCATCGCAAGTACCAAGTAAGAGAGCAGCATGGTTTCAAGTGAGAAGAGTAAAGCGGAGCATGAAGTAAGCAATGCAACAGACTGGGTGTTGATGCTGGAATGATAGAAGAGTGAGAGAAAAGATGCACTGTACCAAGTTACTAGGGAAGAATTTCCAAAGAGAGGAGATGCCAAGTCAGAGGTAATGAGTGGCTGGCTGAATTGCTAGAGAGAAAGAGAGAGAGAGAGAGAGAGAGAGAGAGAGAGAGAGAGAGAGAGAGAGAGAGAGAGAGAAACTGACTGAAGATTCTCATTTTATACTAGCGGCAATGTTTTAGGAAAGAGAAAGTAGAAGTAGACAGATATTCTTGGTTTGAGCTCCATGGAGTACAGTAGCCTTCATTTCAGATGTCCAGGGTAACTAGTGCTCTATGTTCAGTCATTAGTGAGCTTGTTGGAAGTAAAAGGGATGTGGTTGGTAACAGTGTTCCCCACAAGAACCATTGACTGGCAAAAAGCCCACCGCCATGCATGAGAAACTTCCTTTTGAATGGTTAGTTAGGTTGTTCCAAGAAACTCCCAAAGCAATATAGACCATCAATGTATTCCATGGTTACCTCTCATAGTTTGAGGGTGAACCTCTGTTGCCGCAGATATGGCACACTTCTGACACAGGACTCAGATGATTCCAACTCAATTTGAACTGAAAGCAAACCATGCAAGTTTCCAAGGAAAAGGAGCAAAATGATCTACCTAGCTGTACCCTTTGAACGATGATAATGATCAGCATTGCAAGATATCTATAAAAGTTCATTTCAGTAGTAACCAACCTATTAGACTTAAAGCTCACTTAACAGATAAGCAATCACGCCTGCTACAGGATACCTAGTTATCTTTCCAGGGCTAGTGAGATTTTAGACCTTAGTAAAGAATCCATGGATGCTACTTTGCTAGGCCAGCATAAATTCCTTGCTACACTATAAATCTTATCCTTATACCCAAAGATAAAGGTAGCTATCATTCCTTATCACAGAAGCCTCTGTTTACAGAAAATGAAGACCATTTTCTGTAAATGAAAATCAGAAAACCTGAACTGGACCCAATGTAGGTATCAGTTGTAGGAAACCTAGAACCAACAGATACATATAAAATCACAGCTCTTGTTTAGGAAATATCATGGAATAAGGGGCAAAAGAACGTAACAGCCAGAATACTAGGAAGTTTAAAATGAAACAGTCTCTCCTACAAATGGTTGCATAAACCAGCCCAGAATAATGGCAATAACAGTGGACATGTGAATGTCGTGGGAGTGGAAATGTTGCTCCCACCCCTAGACAATGACCTACAGGTAACTAATGGCTCCTGGGAGAAGTACAATGAGCCTCTCCCAAAGATGAGCTTCTCTTTTTTTGGTTGTCCTATATGAAGCAATCAGTCTTGGAACCATATACACATAATTATAACAAAAACAGGTTCAGCAGGTTACATTTATATATTGCCGCATGTATACTCACATACATATGTGTGTAGCAATGATGTTCAAAGAAAAAGATGCTATGAGCTTGAGAGTCAGGGGTTAGCTAATGGGTTGGAAGGTACCTGGGAGGGACCAGAGGGAAGAAATGGAGGTGCTGGAGATTAATGTAATTCTTTTTCAATTAAAAGTATGTTTTACAAATAAGAAAGAATAGAAAAGTATGATATTGGAACTTGAAGCTAAAAAAAAGCATAATTGACAGATGAATTATTATTTTAAGCCTTTGAAGACCCCACCTCCAGGTACTTGGCTTGACCTGACAACACCTCAGTTTCTTGGAATCAGGACAGCACAGTGACAAGCTACACAGACATCAGCTGAGACTGTTTAGGTTAAAACATTAATTTCACGTTTTCTGTCATAGCAACGTCAGGCAATTTGATCACTCTTAAGCCCACCATGGAATAAAATAAAGATTTAAATTTGTATCCATTCTGTAAAGATATTAGAAGGATTTAGCATTGTGCAAGATGCAAGTTGCTCAGTATGGTGTCTGGTACCTTTTATAGTTTACAAAATGGCAGGGTGATTTCTCATGGCTTAGTGAAGAGCTCTGAAAATCCTTCCCTAATAAACAGGATTAAATTCAAAGCACAATGCAACAGCAATTGTCATATGGGACCTTACTAAAATTTAAAACTTGTGCTATGTGAAAGATACCATTAAGAAAAAAGAAAGACAAACCATAATTTGGAAAGAACATTTGTTAGCAATAATTATCTAAGAGAAACAATATAAAAATATACAAAAATCTCTTAAAATTCAATACTGAGAAAATGAGCAAACCAGTTTAAAATCAGGTAAAATACCTGCATAGACATTCATCAAAATGCACAAAGGGAAAATAGAAAAATATGTTTAATATCAAATGTTATCAGGGAAATACAAGTTAAAAAGCAGTGAGATATTACTATATACCTCTAGAATGATCACAAGTTAAAGATGGTCAAAGCCAAGTGCTCACCGGTGAGGAGAGAATGTGGACAGCTAAAGTCTCAGTCCTTTTTGGTGAGAATGTGCAGTAGTACAGACACTTTGGAAGGCTTCAACAGCTTTTTAAAAGCCTCAGTACTGTTTAATGATAGGAACTAGCAACTAGGGTCCAGCATTTACCTAGCTAAATAGAAAACTATTGCCAGAAACTTGGAACTTTGTTGTCTTTCAGTTGGTGGAAAAGAAAAATACTATAACTTCTTAGGTTATTTTCTGTTGCTGTGATAAATACCACAATTCAAAGTAACTTGGGAAGGCAAGGATTTGTTTGACTTTCCTGATAGAGTTTACCCAGGGAAATCAAGACTGGAACTCAAAACAAAGATTATGGTGGGACACTGTCACTGGTTTGCTTTCTTTGACTTGGCTAGCATGCCCTTATATAGCCCAGTCCAATTAGCCTAGCCTTAATGCCACCTACAGTGAGGTGGGACCTCTTATATTGGCCCCCAACTACTATCATTACAGTGCCCCACAGACATGCCCATAGGCCAATCTGATGGAGGCAATTCTTCAGTTGAGGCTCCTCTTCCAAGATGACTCTAGTTTGTGTCAAGTTGGCAATAAAAACTAACCAATATAAATACCCAAGAAATAAGACACAAAAAGACACAGAGAATGTCTAATTATTTCTGAGCACAAGAAGCTTTTTCTTCAGTGCTGTAGCCACTAGAATGTTGCCTATGCTCCTGAAAGTAATCCCTGATCCATGTCTCTAAAGGAAACTCCAATGAAACTTATTGGCTCATTAATAAAAGTCTTGATGGTAAAAGAGGTACTCCTTAGAAAAAGTAAAGGACCTCAGAAATAGAAGACAGAGAAGAGAGGATGATGGGAGCTTATCAAAATATATTATACATATTCATGAAAATATCATAATGAAACTTATTATCAATAAATACAGAAAAAGAACTCAGATTCAAAAAATGTGGTTGCATTTATATAGGATCTTGTTAAGTTGATAAATGATAAGAACAGAAATCTACTAGTAGTTGCTTCAGGTAGCTGCTGAAGAGTATAGTTTGTATAAAGAAGACATGAGGGAATTTTTGAGGTTTTGGAAAGTTGTTAGCATAATTTAGGCAATGGTTGAATATATTCCCAAAAGTAAAAATCTATTTAATACAAGTTCAAAAGTCAACATGAAAATATAAAATTTGAACTGTTTGTAGTATTCAATAAATGGGCAGTTGGTTTAGAGAACGACATTAAGTTTTCACTGGGTCACTAAAGTTTGGAGCAGTCATTCAACTTCCCTCAGTCAGTCTACTTATCTGAAAGTAGAATAGGAGTAGTTCCTGACACAAAGGATTGTGATAGAAAGGAAATGAGTGAACCACCAGTAAATGCAAAAGACTTTATGTAAATGGCTGTCATGGTAGTACAGACAGCAGGTCTCCAAGTGTTTGAGGTTAGTGTGGTCAGTAAAGTGACTTTCAGACCATCCAGGACTATATAGTAAGAATCTGTCTCAAACAAAACAAAATAAAACAAACAAAACAAACCCAAATCCTCAAAACTATATTGTATAAATCAAATAAACACCAAGTGGTAAAATACATTTACTTAAGAATAAAACTATCTTTATTTTTTATCAATCATAACTGTTTAAGCAAAAGAAAATGCTAGGCTAGTGAACTGACTTCATTCCATCAAGCTTAAGCTTGATGGACAGGATGACCTGTGTATATCATTGGGACCTACATGGTATAAGAGAAGGACTCTAAGTTGTCCGTGGGCATAAACGTGTGCACTGTGATACCATATACCCATCTCATATAATGCACAATAATTAAAAAATATAAAACAAAATCAAATGCTAAAAATAATCAAGGCCTTAATAGGGAATACTGTGGACAAAACTTAAGGATATGATGAATCAAGCTAAAAATTACATGGTTGTATAGGAAATGCAAATACATTTTTGTATTTTACTTTTTACAATTAGCTTTTTTATGAACAACTTAAACACAATAAATTTCAACAGATTTAAATGTACATGTTTGTGAGTTTGTGGATTAAATGGGGTAATGTAGCCATTACCATATTCATGGTATTGACTTTTCATTTATGAAAAGAATTGTCTCCATAGACCTCTGTGTGACATCCCTTCCTAAAACCTTACCCTGTGGAAAATAGGCATACTTTCTACCTAAGGTTGGCATTTTCTAGAAATTTATACATAAAAAGAACTTTAAAGCAAGCAGCATTATTGTCTGCCTTCTCCCTTATATTACATTACCTGTAAATTTAAAAGTAAACGAATTTACTAAGCTATCAATAGGGTGAGACATGTGTTCTTACAGCATTTTTATTGTATCACATGGTTTTCACAGAAATATAAATAAATATAACTTCTTTTAAAATCTGGCCACCTTTTACATAGTTAAACAAACATATGTCCTTAATTATGAAATGCTATGAGTCTCCTATTTAGCTAACCAGGAAAACTCAGAATGCCCACAAAAGAACTCACATGGCAATGTAAAAGAAAATAGCATCACTTTGCAACTCAACATAAGGTGATATGTTCATGACCTTGAGGGATTCGTAATAGATAAAACTGCTCATAACCCAATTGTCTAGCAATGAGCAAGTAGATACACAATTGTGCCACATCCATATAATGGAATATGCCACTCAGCACGCTTGTAACTAACGATCACATAGATCACCCTAACTCAAAACCGTGACACGGGCAGGATACTTAGAGGAGAGCACTGAACATGTGATGGCAGGTGTCTATCTGCCATCACAACTTCCATTTGACATCGTGCAGCCATTCTATTCTCAGCCATGCACCGTTAAGAACAAACATGTACAGGGCCCAGAGAAGGAGGAACAGCGTTATGACGGTAAACGTACAAAGACTTGATAAACATGTGGGGAAGATAGAGATGTAATAAGCAAAACCTCACATAGCAGATTGATTTTTAGAAGTAAACTATATAATACATATCATCAATAGCAAATAAAAACTAAGGTGACTTGGTAGTATCAAATACTCAAATGTTAGGCATTGAATCTGCAAGATAAGATAGAAATCTTTATTCATGAAACTGTAAATCACTGATAAGGATTAAAAGTCTAAGTAAATGTCGGCATAGTTCACACGGTCACTGTTGGAAAATTTAAATATTGCTAAGATATCAGTAATCACCTTATGACATCTCAGTCTGCATTGCTGAGCAGATGTCAGTGTAAAAAAATGAAAAACAAAACAAAACAGAAAAAAACAAAAACTAAGCAAGGCACCCGGCAGTGCAAACTCATTGAGAGGAAACCATTTAAGTGTACTCTCACACACAGCAAGGGACTCATGAGAGCATATAAGAACTACAAATAAGTAAGAAAAAAGGTAGCGGCTACAACAGACAAGCAGTACTTCATGGAAGATTCTATCCAAATGCATAATGCACTCAGGCACATGAGGCTCTCGTATTTCTTATTCACGGAACAGATATTAGTGAAAAGTACCATAACACTTACTATACAACTGAAAACAGCAAAATCAGGGCATAGGAGTTCTTACCTGTGTTTTGTTAGGAGTTAGCACAATGGGAAACATTTATAATCTGCACACTGAAGTTTGCAAAATGGATTAAAACACATTTAATAGCATTTATTAAAACCCGAATACACAATGCACCATCAAATGCTTGCATTCCTACACAGACAACAGAAATACTTGCAATGTGTACTGTAAGTTAAGGAGAAAATGTTCCTAAGTACATTTAGTGTTTAGTAACAGTGTAAGGCTAAAAATGTTTACAAGTCCAGGAATGGAGGAACTGACAGACTTTGGGATATCCACAAGCAAAGCTCTGCATACCAGTGGGAAGCAATAAATTATAAGGATGTCAGCATGGTGATGATTTCTCAAACATCATTATGATGAAAAAGGAGATGCTCATATAAAATGATACACTCCATATTATGTAAAGCCCATAACCACAGGACAGATTGTTGAAATCAAGGCAGTTGTCATCCAGAGTGGTTGACTTTGTGGTACCAAATATCACAGGGATTTTGTATGAATTTTATGCTGGTACCACTGGCAATGCTATTTTTCTGTATGTAATTGGTTGTGGTGGAGGAGTACTCCTTTGGTCCAAATGAATCAAATGTGTAGATTATAATGTACTTTCCTGTATTTTAAACTAAACAAATCAATCTTCATATCTAGCTGCTAAAGCATTGGCAAAGCTAAGCAGTTACTTTCCTGGCCTCTTTTAGCAGTGATGCAGAAGATTATTGGAGCTGAAATGATAGAGTTTTTTGTGCTTCTTGGTTCTGAGCATGTTCGTAACTCCCTTGTTGTCAGTGGAGGGGGAGCTGACATTACGAATGTGGTATGGAAACTGTATGTTAAATAGCTTGCTTTTATGTTTTATTTCAATCTGTAGAGCTGGAGGACATTCTTTTCTGCAGAACTGAGTGTATTGTGACTTCACTGCTAGCGCCCAGGGCATTCATGCTCCCTCATTCCATTCAATGTAGATGATGAATGAACATGTTCTGTGTGATCTGAAGAATAATCTAGGATAGCTGTGCTTTGGTTTTGAATGAATGAATTTATGAAGTACATAGCAAACAAAAGTAAAAGAGCAAATAGCATGTAGCAGAAAGAACAGCAGATGGACAGCAAAACATCACATCCTATTTTATAACATCCAGCAGAGATAACTAAGATAGCCTAGCTGAGGGAGAAAATAAGGAAACATTGTCAAACAAGGATCTACAAACATCTAGAAGGAACTCACTGGGGAATCGGGAGCCAATGGCTGAAGTTTCTAACTGAGACCTGTCTCCTGAGATGAGCTTCATGTTTCTTTTTCCCACCACAAGCATTTTTAGACCGTGTAAAAAACAATAATGATGCTCTTGGAGAAGGTTTATTTTCTAGGTATTCTCAAGGGTACAGTGTGCTCAGTTGACTGAGATGTTTGCTGTTTCTCCATCTCTCTGTTACACAGAACCAGACTATCTCGGGACAAGGGTTTGGAGGATACTTTGAGACAAATGCACTTGAGTCTGAAATTGGGGAGTCTATCCTATTCCAGAGCCAATTTCACAGTAAATTTAAATAGTAAATGACGTTTACCAGAATATTGTATATAACACAGCATTTTAGAAAACATCACTTCATTTATATCTGGTCTCCACCATCTCTGAGGAGGTATCACTCATTTTTTGATACTTTACCTATAAAAGATCCCCTTAGGTTCCCTACCCCAAATTCTCTTACTCTAGTCATTTTGTTCTGGATCACCATGTTGGCAGAATAATTTTCTTTGCATATGAACTACTGCTGGCTTCAAAAATTGCTTGCCCTAGAGTCCTGGTGCAGAGACCTGAGCTTCCAGTTAGTGTACAGTCTCCTTCTTATTGCCCTTCCTTACAAGTTCCAGTCACTGGGACAACCTAGAATTCTGATCATAGGCCTTGTGATCAGTTACACAACTCCTTCATTTATTTTGTTCCTGTGTTTAAGGTTTACTTACTGTGCTAGAAACATGTCAAGGAAGAAAGCAAGAGGGTCATAAAGGTCATACTTTCTCTCGCTCAGTGGTGACAGTTCCAAAGGGCTGCTTTTAACACATTTATTTTATATGTGACACTTTTATTGTGTAGAAGGTCAACAACCAAGCATTTACTCCATTCGGGGTGGAAATCCCAATATGTCTGTTTTCTTTTTATGTGCTGATTTGAAAGCTGCAATTTATCATACTTGTTCTCTTCTAGTCATGGTTTCTGACCCACTTTTCATGATGGCCCTTCATTTTGTTGCCCACACATTCTTGTTCAAGTTGAATCCATCTCTATTCATCTGACTTGATTCTAAAATAGCTGCCAATTTGTTCTCTCGTTCTTTCAGCAGGTTCGTAACCAGACTCTCAAATGAGCCCTTCATATTCTTGCCTTTCTCATTTTAATATTGATATCATGTCTTATATTTATGATGTGTTTAAATTAACTTATTGTGTTCCTACGGTTTGAACTCTCCAAAGTCTTTGATGTTGTTGTTATTTTAATTATTATGTGTTCACATATGTTGTGTTATATTACTTATTGTGTAATATGTTGTAAGTATGGTGTGTATGTGTGTGTATGTGGTATTTGATGTAGTATTGTATTGTTGTATCATGTATGACTGTTGTAGTGTGTATGTATGTATGTGGTAGTGTGTGATGAGTATGTGGTATGTGTGTATGTTGTATGTGTGTGTGTGGTGTTGTAGTGGTATGTGTGGTTGTGTGTTGTGTGTTGTGTTGGTGTGTGTGTGTGGTGTGTGTGTGTGGTGTGTGTGGTGTGTGGTGGTGTGTGTGGTGTGTGTGGTGTGGTTGGTGGTGTGTGTGGTGTGTGTGTGGTGTGTGGTGGTGTGTGTGGTGTGGGTGGTGTGGGTGGTGTGGGTGGTGTGGGTGGTGTGGGTGTGTGGTATGGATGTGGATGTGTGTCCATAGGGATCACAGTCTATGAGTGGTGGAGTTCAGAGCATAGCTTTTGGTAGTCAATTCTCTCCTATTGTGGAAACTGGGGATTAAACTCAGGCTGTCAGCACTCACTTTTATTCTGAGCCATCTTGCCAGTCCACCATTTTTTTCCCTCCTAACAAATTACTAGGGATCAAGCCTAGAGTCCCATGCCTTCAAGGCAAGAGTTTTATTACTGAGCAACTACCTCAGCCCAATTATGACCTTTTTGCTATTGCTTTGCCCAAGGGTATACAAATTGGACCAAGCAGACACTGAGCATATCTCTCAACTATCATCTTCAAATGGCAGTGGAATTGTCTAGTACAAACCCATTGTCTCTTCTAGAGTCTATTTCTCACATCTGTATGAAATAGACATCATCTCTCTTCCTGTCAAATTGCTGGGTTTCTACTTACCTCCTCTCCTTCGTCACCCACCCATGATAAATCTTGTCAGTCTGATATTCTTCCTTTCCTTTCACTTTTTCTACTGTCCTCATTTCATATACCTCCCCCATTACATGGCCCCTTTCTAGTTTCCTGGTATCAAGGAGCATTCCAAATTATATACAGAAACCTAAATATTCAAAGCTGGGATCCATATTTGAGAGAGAACAAGAGGTTTTACATTTCTGGGAGTTGCCTCACTCAGTGTGTGTGTGTGTGTGTTCTGAGTTTTATTAATTTTCCTGTAAATTTCACAACTGCATATTCCTTTGCAGTAAATAAAATTGCATTGTGTATCTATAAACCACATTTTCCTTCTTCATCCATCAGTTGATGGACATGTAGGCTGGTTTTGTTTCCTAGCTAGTATGACTACAGCAATGATGATCATTTTATTAGTTACATTTCTGTTGCTGTGATAAGTGTCATGACCAAAGATAACTCAAGGAAAAGAGAGTTTATTAGGATTTACATTCCTTAAAAGATCAGGTTCAGAGGCATAGCAGTAAGTAGTAGGGATGGCAACAGGAAGCTGAGAGACCACATCAAATGCAAGCATGAAGCAGAGGGTGAACTGGAGGCGGTGTGAGGCTTTAAGCCCTCAAAGCCTGTCCCTCAGTGATGTACTTCCTCTATCAAGGATACACTGCTCTGTCACCTCTCCAAACAGTGGCACCAACTGAATAAAAGATGCTCCAAATGAAACTATCCCCAAGGTAGGTGTGCATGAATCTTTGTTGTAAGGTATGGAGTCTTTTGGGTATATGCCCAGAAGCGGTATAGTGGCACCATATGGTAGCTTTTTTTTTTTTAGTTTTTATGATGCCTACAGACTGGCTTCTAAAGTGGCTGCACTGGGGTAAGATGTTTTATCAAGTAGTTTTGATTTTGATCTGTATTTCCTTGATGGATGAGAATGTTAAATACTTCTAAAATGAGGGCTTACTTGTCATTTGTATTACTTCTCCATACTAACTTTACTGGAGTTAAAATAAAATGTGCTCCTTGATTTGTAATCAACCCAGGGAACAAGGGCACAGAATAGATGAAAATCTTTTCTCAAAGTTCATTAGAAGCTAGAGAGAAAGTCATGACTGGAATATAGCCTTTTGAAAACCACCCCAGCTGAATTTTATATCCAGAATTCTTAGTTGAACAAGGCTAACAGAAACATCAGATATGCTGGAAACACTTATTTATGAAAAGAAGTGGAGGAGGAAGAAACTGAGGGCCTAGAGAGAAAGAAGTGCTAGCAATTAAGATTGGATATATTCATCTAGACATAGGCATACATTTGTTACTCACACTGAACCTTGTTCTAAGTGCTTGCCACACATTAACCCACTAAACTCCAGTCTTAAGAACAGCATGTAAATTAGAATTGTCGAGCAGGATGAAGCTGAGATATTCGGAAGTTGTGTACCTTACTATAAGTTTAAAGAAGAACTAAATATGAGCTAAATACAAAATGACAAATACTGATGCTACAGCTTTACTCCACCAACACAAACTGAAAACTGTTTTTCATCTACCTCTCTCAGCCGGCCATTCAGCTATGGGTTCACTTTCTCTCCCAGAACTATCTTTAGTTACATTTCATTAACATTTCACTTAAATGATAAGGATAGAAGATATAGAAAAAAAGAGCAGGGCCATGTGTAGAATGACTTTTCCCATTCCCTTCTCCTGTGGTTTTCTGTTGATTAATTGAATAATCTACAATCACCATACTTTGTTGTTGTTGTTGTTGTTTAGAATAGGTAAGTTTATTAAGTATAAATAAGGAACAGTGAGAGCATTAACTTCAAGTCGCAGATTTTTTTTTTTTTAAGTAAGTCAGGTGTTTACAGCATCCATCAGAAATGACTGGAGTAGCCTGATTGAGAGAGCAAATAAAGATAACATAATCCAATCAAGGATTTACAAACACCCAGCATAAATTGACTGGATTATACCCATTGAAGCAACCATCTGGAGTCCTTGATCAAAGATCTTGAGCAGTGCCACTAAGGGGAAGGTGTCTAAGTGCAAGAACCAATCAGAGCATATAGATCAAACTGGGTGCTTGGAATCAGCCAGCATAAACTGAGTGGAGAAGCTGAGGTGGTCAGAGTCCTCTCTGTGAATGAGTGTCCAATTTCTCCTTCCTACTGCAGGCATTTTCATAACCTCTTTTCAGACAGTATATATGCTGTCAATTGCTCCCCTGGCTGTCAAGATCATTTGTCAAATGAGATGTCAACCCACTTTCCCCTCTACTCATACAGGTCTCCTCTCTCCTACAAGAAAGAGCTCCTTCATCTATATCTAGCACATCCAATCTCACAGTCCCCTGCCAGGTCCTATATCTGAGGGAAATGCACTCGCTGACCAAACTGCCTCAACAGGGACGTTCATAGCCTCCACTGAGCAAGCACACCAATTTTATTCACACACACACATAAATATAAAGGGGCTTCATGCTTGCTTCCCTCACATCCCCCTTGCTCAACTCCAAAGGATAATAAAAACATGTGCCTCTTGTGCATCCCTCATTACCACCCCAGCTTTACAAACCATGGGAACCAATCCCCGAAGCCTCAAATCCAATGTCTTGTGTCAAATTGATGTCACCCATATTCCCCAATTCGGTAGACAAAAATAAGTTTTTGTCACCATAGATACATACTCACATTTTATATACAGCCCAGACAGGTGAAAACTCAAAAAGGTTAATTTACCATATGCTCTCTACCTTTGCCATCATGGGCATTCCTCAACAGATAAAAACTGCTAATGACCCTGCCTTCACTAGCTCTCAATTTAAAACCTGCACATGCTGGGAAATTACCCATCATACAGGAATTCCCCACAACCCTCTGGGCCAAGGAATAATAGAAAGAACACATCAGACCCTGAAGGCCCAACTCCTGAAACAAAAAACAAATACTTATCCCCCTAATGTACAATTAATGATGGTCTTGACTACCCTAAACATATTTAACATCTACAAAAACTTCAAGCACCCTCCTATTTCCCTCCATTGGTACACACCAAAATTAGCTCCTCCTATCCTAGTATGATGACGAGATCCTTTGGATTGAATTTGAAAGGGACCAGACCCCCTCCTTAGAATCAGGAGGGTTTTGTTTGTGTTTTTCCACAGGATCAGCCTAAGCTTATCTGGATCCCTGCCAGAAATGTCTGACACCACCACACTAACCAAGAAGATGGCCCACCTCTCACTAACAGATCAAGAACCAAGGAGGGGGAATAGAAGGTGTAGGAGACACTACTCCCAGAGGAACAGCAGGATCTCCTGGAAGGACATTCATGAACTGTGACAGCTGCCCAGGCCATGTGCCCTCCACAGGCCCCCCTCTCCTCTATTCTTTTGGCTGTTTTTGTCATCCTTCATGCTAAATCTGCTACCGTCCAGTCTCTCCCTAGCCTTCCCAACACCTACCACTGGAGAGTCTATGCTAGGGAAACCTACAACGGACACAACAAAGTTATAGGAACCCAGGACTGCCCACTTGAAGGATGTCAAACCAGGATTGAGATTCCTCTACACCAGGAATCCATCTCCACTATTCCCAGCCCTTTTCCTTGCTTTCCTTACCGAAACACAGGTGACTGTCTCCAGGAGGTCTCCATATATGGAAGCTGCAGATATTGGAGCTACAGGACAGAATCCACCAGTCATGGTGGCACCATACTCACCAACCTTAAAACTCGTTTTCAGCTTTCCATCAGTGATCCATGGAATGAATGTTGATGAAATGTATGCTGTCCCTTGCAGGGATACCTGTTGGGTCTCCGGCCATCTCTAGCCAGTGCTCAACCAGAAACCATGCTATCCTTTCATGGTCCACCACCCCACAGTTCACCATCCAGCTGTTCTCAAACCTTCATTGATTTAAATACAGTTAGCTGTTGCCATTTTATCTCTATTCAGTACAGAGCCAAAAATACAATAATGATCCAGGATGGAGGATTCTGAAAAACACTTCACATAAAAAATGCATGGTTCTGAAGTAAGAGGGCCAACCCTGTCTCCAGAACCAGTTTCTCAGTGAATTCAAACAGTGAATGACTCTTTAACAATATAACACACTTATAACAGGATAATCTTGATGATAGCTCACAGAGTTACAATGACTAGAACAATGACCTATTCTTACAATAGATGTCATCTTCAGAGACCAACTGATCTAGGCAGGAAAGATGTCACAACCAAACAGTGAATTGAGAAGATTTTAAGAGAACATCTATTTATATTATGTGGATTTTGTTTGTGAATATTATGTAATAATACTCTGAGATAAACAAGAGCAGGACTATAATGCCACTTTCTGTTTCTTAGCCTGAAGAGTCACAGGAAATAGCATCTGGAGGAGAGAGTGGGATGGGGAGTAGACTGTCTATTAGAGGTATACCCATTAACAGATGTGAACAAAATCAAGTGTGGTGGCATCATCCCTCTTACATCTGACCCTCAGCCAGTGATTCCTATCTGTGGAAGCCTGTTGGAAGCCAAGGGATAAGGAATTCCATTGATGTAGCTCAGCCAGGTCAGCCTCCAGTGTTCCCAAGGAAGTGCAGAAGGAAGGGTCAGATAGACAGTAATTCACACACTAGGAAAAGGAAAATAGACTGGGTAAAAAGCTGACTTACAAGGGACCAAGTCATTTCATTTTCCTATCTCTGGGAACTATGCCCCCTAAGTCACTTGATATGAAGATAAAATTGGTTGTATTTTCCTGTATCATGGGATGGTGTTCCTCTCCTTTCCATCTTTTCTTCTTCCTTCTTCTTCTTCTTCTTCTTCTTCTTCTCTTCTTCTTCTTCTTCTTCTTCTTCTTCTTCTTCTTCTTCTTCTGTATTCTTTGATTTCAGAACACAGAAATTCTCTGTATTATATTGTGCCCTGCTGGCTGCAGAATAGCCAGCATAAATGAAGAAAATGTGAAAGGCCAACTTCTTTCAGGATCCAGTAGTTTAGAACTAGCTATAGCATACATGTGGTAGTATTCCTGCAGTCAGAGATCCAGAAAAATGACAAATGGCAAGGACTCCTCAGGGATGCTGTCTAAAAGACTTTACTTTTTATCCTGTGGAGGAGAATTCCCAGGAGAAAGCCCAATCATAATGTCGAGGAAACACTTTCCATTTGACCTGTGATTTCCAGATGTCAAAGTGATTTCACAATGGGGACATATTGCCTGGAAGGTTGGTATTATGGTCCACAAGAACCACAGCTATGTAAGGCTACTGAGTGTTTTTCTCTAGTACCCTGCACAACACTTTTCAGCTCTATGAATGCAGTTGGTAGGTTGAAGGCTTCCAGCTTAACTCCAGTTTGAGTTATTTGTGTGCTTCATACCAAGTGGTTCTTCAACAACAGCATATTTCTACCTGGTTCTAATTGGTGTCCATAGCAATGGTAATAACTTTCCTTATTTTAGGAGCTTCTAGGGGTTCTTGGTCTCAGGAAGAAAGCCCACACCTGGCACTTAAATATTTGTTTAAAAACCTATGGATTCTTGGAAGGGCATTATCCAACCATGTATGATGTCTTCTTTGTAACATTTTATAAACAATCAAATTTTTAGTTGCTTTATAACTTAGTAGGTTTCTATATGGATTTTGCTATAGTCTACATTTTGGTTGACAAGCTTCCAAATTTTCTCCTTCTACTCCCTCAATCTTCATTTAAACTTTGTGTTTCCTTCATATCCATACTGCATGTGTTTTACTGTCTCTCACCCAAGATATCTACTTCAGCTCTCATGGCACTTTGTTTATTCTGTGACCTTTACAGATACTCCAATTTAAACACAGAAATATAAAAATCCAAAGCTATGATTCACTTATGAGAAAGAACACATGGTGTTTGCTTTTCTGGGTCCAGGTTACTCCATTCAATATGATCTTTCCATTCCATACACTTCTTTTTGAAAATTTCACAATTTAATTTTTTTTTTTGCAGTAAATAAAATTCCACTGTGCAAACATATCACATTTTCATTATCTAGTCATTAGTTGATGAGTTGGTGAGTCCATTTCCTAGCTATTATAAACAGAGAAGCAATGAACATAATGTGAATGTGTCTCTGTCATAAGATATGAAGTCCTTTGGGTAAATTCCAAGGAATGATACTGTTGGAACATATGGTGGTTTTATTTTTATAATTCTGAGAACCCTCCAAAATGAATCTCATAATGGCTACACCAATTTACAGTCCCAGCAGCAGTGAATATGTAGGACTTTCGGGTCTCGGTTTGAACTTAAAATTGAAAGAATTCCACTGTCCCAGTACAGATCCCAGGAGGGGCACATTCCTTAGTCAGAGGACACTTGCTGGATTAACATTCAGAAGAGGAAGGGAGAGGCTGATTAACATTCCTCAGACTAGGGGGGAGGGAACCCACCTGTGGGTGAGGAAGGCCCAGAGCACATAGAGAGGCAAGGGAGGTCCTTGCCACCTCATTCCCCAAAGACCAATCAGTTTAAAAGTCACACTGTTCTGCCAATCATATTGTGCCTAGTCACTGTTTCTCTAGTCTACCCCTTAAACTGTATAAAAACTATTCTTAGCTCCAACTCAGGGTTCTCTTCTTGCTTGCATGCAAGAGAACCCCAGTATACTGGAATCATTAAACCTCATGTTAATTGCAGCAAGTCCAGTCCGTGAGTTTCTGTGGGAGTGTGTCCCCTGGTTTTGGATCTTAGAATCCAACAAATAAGGATCACCCTTTTCCTATAGCCTTCTTAGCATTGGTGGCTTGTTTTAGTTTTCTTCTCTTGATAACTTAACATATGAGTACTGTATTTATTTAATTTGCAGTCATTCTTTTCACTCTTCCAAATCTCCCCATATGGCCATATTATTCTCTCTTCTCTCTCTCTCTCTCTCTCCTCTCTCAAATAATCATTTTTGCACACACATATCCACACATATACAGGTATACACACACACACACACACACACACACACACACACCAATGACTAGCCTCAGCTAGGTCCAGGTTTCTGACAGAAGGGGTGTTGGAGAGAGTCAAAATAACTCAAAATCAAATCATGGGTTACATGATGGCAGCAGGTTTTGAAAAATATAAATCTATAGGCCTATGTTCCACTTGAGAAAGCTTTCTAGACTGCTCTCTGTGTTCTGCTCAAGACAGCTTTCACCTACTGTTCTAAAATCTCTCTGGATAGCCCATCTCCTGCAGACCAAAAACCCAGTCTTTTATTTTGCATATTAATTCAGTCTTTATCCCAGGTTCCCTTTCAATTATCACATGAATCAGCCTCCCATGACCCCAGGTCCTTGATTCTTAGAAAAGAGGCAGCAAGCACAAGCACAGACAATAAGATAGTTGTGTGGGACCCTGCCCTGGAATAACCATTTTGACCATGCCTGAAACTAAATTTGCTCTGCCTGTTAGCATTCTGTTAAACTCCACCTCCACAGTTACCTGGCAACAGCTAGGTATGCTCCTCCCCAAAGCTACTTGACAACGGCCAGGTATCCCTGCCCACTATTATAAGAGGGGCTGTCTGGCCCCTCCTTTCTCTCTTGCTCTCTTGCTCTCTTGCCCCTTGACCGGCTGGCCTGCAGGTTCCCATCTCCCTTTCTCTCGCCCCTCCCCCCTCCACGTGGTCATGGCAGGCCACCTCTCTCTGCTCTCCCCTCTGTCCTAAATAAACTTCTCCTCCTGGAACCCGCTGCCACCGTTTTCCTTTTTTTTTTTTTTTTTTTAAATAACAACACTGCCCCAGACTGACCTTGAACTCAGGAATCAACCTGCCTTTGTAAGCATAAAAAAAATTCTTAGATGGGTGGGATCTTGCCTTGCCATCACCACTCCCTAAATCTCTTGATTTCCTTCCTTATTATTTTCTGACAAGCTGACTTATAGCACAGCTGTCTCTGTTCATTTAGATCAGTGAAGCTCCTAATACAATTCATATTGCATCTTTATATTTTGCATAATTGAGAAATTTTATGTTTTTGAACTCATGTTTCAGCATTCTTTCCCACAGCCTTAAGGGTTGTCCTGAAGGTCACAGCATTCTACCATTTTTGCTGAGACATAGACATTCCCTTACTTCCTAGATTTCTGATATCTCTGATTATCATGGAGTCATTAACCTTGAAAGAGGAAAGTGAAAATATGTACACTATTATATAAACAAGCCTTATGTCCACAGAAACCATCAACCCTCATAGAGGTTTATGCCCTACTACCTCTGTTCCAAGGGCACAAACCATGCCATACTGTCCACTGTCCCATACATGGCCATGCTGGACTTGGCATACACACACACACACACACACACACACACACACACAATTGTTTATATACATGTGTTTAGAACTAACAACGGAGGAGGGGGGGAGGGGCTCATCCCTGGAGAAAACTAATTCTCCCTCTCCCAGCAGCCACTGATTACCTGTAACTCTTCAACCTGGGTTAAAGCTTAGTAAAACTTGTCCCACTCATGTTGGTAGTTTGACATGTGTTGCCTTTATTCAGGTCTTCATTAGGCAACCATATTGCTGAGATTTCATGGTACATCAGAGTAGCTGTCTCTTAAGTCTAGCAGATACTGTCTGGCAGAAGGTGACCTGGTCCTCTTGTGATTACAATTTCCCACCCTCACTCCCATGATGTTTCCTAAGCCTTAGGCATGAGGGTTTCATTGTATATATAGCAATGAAGGTTAAGGTTAAGAACCCCATGGTTACTTGCCGTCTGCATTTTGACAAGTTGTGATATTTATAATAGTTTTATTTGTTGAAAAAGAAGCTTCTTTGATAAAGAGTGAGATCCATACTTATCTATGGATGTAAAGATGAATACATAAAATATTTATATTTGTTTAGAGAAATGGCAATAGTAGGTTCCTCTCTAGTGTCAGTGACCTCTATAGCCACAAGTAGTTTGCAAGGTTAATGGTACCAGGAGTAAATTTCTTTCTATCAACAATGCTTTAAGTTTAATTAGATAGATATTGTTTGCCTTTAAGATAAAAGTGACACTCTATACCATTAGGGATAACTTATTTTAATGGCTTATTTACTTTATGTAATTTTTGTCTGCATGTGTGTGTGTGTGTGTGAGTGGGGAGGAGGAAGGGAGGGAAGAAACGGGAGGGAGGAAGGAAAGGAGAGAGAGATACTTGATACATACAGAACCAGAAGAGGGTATCAGATCTACCAGAACTGGAATTGAGAATGTTTGTGAGATGCCAAGCAGGAGACTGGAACCCAATCCATGAATTCTATAAGAGAAGCAAATGCTGTTAACTACTGAGATATTTGTCCAGTCACCCATTTGGAGTATTTTCCCAGGCCTATCATTGTATGGTTTATAGGCTTTATTGATAGGCATGTCTTATTGCTTTTTCTTTATTGGCAGCTTAAATTCCACCTTCAGATACCATCAGTTAGTCCTCAAACAGAAGGCTTCAAGGTCAATTCCAGTTTGATTCCTCCAAGTCCTGTGTTGTGTACATTGTTTTTAGAAATAGGATTTTACCTTCAAATTCTTGGAGACAACCAGGGGCAAAGGAAATAGCCAATATTGCTTTTGGGGAGTCTCTTTATCCTCCTGTTCAAAACTCAAAGTGCTATAACCCATTCCTACCACTTCCCAGTCCTTCTTGTAAGGCAGTGCATGACACTTGGGGAAGAAGAATTATGAGCATTATTACATGTGGCATAACTCTATTAAAACTGTGAATATAAACATATGAATATGATTTTGGATTGAAAGGTATAGAAAGTTTTTGTGACCCCTAGCACACTGAGCGGAACTAAGAATGCAGGTCCGCTGGTTCACGAGCTCTGGGTTCTAGGAACCTGGCTAACCACAAAGTAGAAGATTGAGCAAGATTAAATTCTTGAGAAAAACATGAACAGGATGATCCCCACATGACTGACTGAATTATGGGCTGCTACTTTCCACTGGTATTCCCCTTCACTCCCCCTGGTTTGTGGTTTTCTCCTTTAAAATCCCTATGTTCCCTGAGCTGGGGGTCGAATTCCTCTGCCCCTGCGTGGGTTACGAGTCTCAACCTCAGCGCGCTGATTCCTGAAATATACCTCTTGCTGTTGCATCAAGATCAGTGTCTCGTGAGTCATTGGGTGGTTGTGATCTCCCGAGACTTGAGTGAGAGGGTCTCTCCTCTCGGGGGTCTTTCAGGATGAAAAAAGAATGAGGGAAATTTCACTTTGATGGTAACCAAGAAAGTTTGAGAATGTGACTTCAGACTGGGTTTGCTTGTGCTGGTGTCCGAGTTGTACCTGGAAGTATGCTCATGTTGTAGTGGGGGGTGATTTGGGTTACTTACCTTGCTGAGCTGGTGCACAAGCTGCACAATCCTGGCTAATCCTGGGACAGTGTGGGACAGTGAGCCTGAGTGGGACAGTGAAGTTCTAGGGGAATTTACTAGGCTAAGCTGGTACACAGGCCACACGATGATACCTAGCCCAGGCAGTTCAGGAATGTTATGGGTAGGTAGAAGGCCTAGGTTTCTCCCCAGGCTTGTCTGGTACAGAGGCTGTACAACCTACTTTATTGTTTTTGATGATAGTCATTTTGCCCAAGGGACTGAGAAAACTCATGGTAGTTTTAATATGCATTCCTCTTGGTGCTAAATACATTAAATACCTTTTACTATATTTGTTACCATTTGCATTGCTTCTTTTGTTTTGTTTGAGAATTTACTGTTCAGAACCAAGGCACTTTTTTTTTTGGATTGGATTGTTTATTTTCTAACTGTTCGGAGTTTGTTTATTTATTTATTTAGTTCTTTTTGTGTTCTACCTATTAGCCGTTTGTATAGCTGGAAGAAGATTTTTTTCCCCCGTTCTTGGGGACTTCTTTTTCACTTGATTGACAATTTCTTTGCTGTGCAAAAGTTTATTGTTTTTAATCCCAGCAAGGGAATTTCTTTTTGAAAAATGTGTGCCAAGACCTACTGGGGGTGGGAAATTTACTTTGTTTTCATTCTAGTGGAGGTGGTTACTGTATTTTCCCTATTGACTTAGTGAGATCTGACCTCACAGTCTTTAATGATTGACTAGTTTTAAAGAATTGGCACAACAGAAATGAAATAATGGGCAGCAAGTGCAGGTGGGGAGTTGGTAAATCCAGGACATCATGTTCTGGGAATGTAGCTGGGTGAGGGTGGGGGCAATTGAGCAGGAGCTTGTGTAAAAACAAAAGCTTTACCAGGTAAGGGAGATAAAACAGATGCATAAAGTTTTAAAATATGGGAGGAATTTAGGAAACTTGGCTCTTGACAATCTAGATATCTTTGAAAGATTTCCCCCCTCACAATCTCACTCTTTATTATACATTTTCATTTTTGTCTCTTTGTTTTTTTTTGTTTTTTGTTTTTTGTTTTTTTTAAATTTTTATTTTCAGCAAATCAAAAAAATTTAAAAAGCATTCAAACAGAATAAAATGAAAAGAAACAAACAAGCAAAATACCAAGGTCAGATATACTTATACAAGAATTCTATAGAGCCTTCAAACAAGCAATACTGTTTGAGTTATGTTTAAAAAAATTCAGAACCACAATAAGCTCCTTCACAAAGCAAATAATATTGAAATAGTGAAATCAAGTGTAAACCCAACAAAAATATATAAGTTATAGTCCAGTATTCCTCATGAATATACATACAAAAATTCTCAATGAAGTAGTTGCAAACTGAATACAAGAGATATAAAAAAATAATATTCCATGAATAACTGAACAACTGTTTTTTTTTTTTTAGAAGACCATACTCCATATACAGGCTGCATGTTTTGGGATAGCCCCCACTCCAGATGTTTGAGACCTACATGAAAACCAAGCTGCACATTTACAACATATGTGCAGGGAGGCCTAGGTTCAGCCCATGGAGGTTAGATCTGTGTAGATAGGTATGCTCCACAGTTGGTGATTCAGTCTCTGAGAGCTCCAAGGGTTCAGGTTCGTTTACTCTGTTGATCTTCCTGTGCAGTTCCTATCTCCTTAGGGCCCACAATCCTTCCACCTATTCTTCTTTAAGAGTCCTCAAGCTCCATCCACTGTTTGGCTCTGGATGTCTGTATCTGTCTGAGTCAGCTGCTGGTTAGAGCCTCTCAGAGGACAGCTTGCCCCTGTCTGTTCTCAGGCTGGAGGTTTAGATCCTGGGAGCTCTGGTTGAATCTTTTGATACTCGTTCTAAAAAGGACAAAAGCACCCTCACTTTGGTCTTCCTCCTTCTTCTTGAGTTTCATGAGGTTTATGCGTTGCATCTTAGGTATTGTGTGTTTTGGGGCTAATATCCGCTTATCAGTGAGTGCATACCATGTGTGTTCTTTTGTGATTGGGTCATCTCACTCAGGATGATATTTTCTAGCTCCATCCATTTGTCTAAGAATTTCATGAGCTCATTATTTTTAATGGCTGAGTAGTACTCCATTGTGTAAATGTACCATACTTTCTTTATCCATTCTTCAGTTGAGGGACATCTCGGTTGTTTTGAGTTTCTAGCTACTATGAATAAAGCTGATAAGAACATAGCTGAGTCAGTGTCCTTGTGGTAGGATGGGAGTACTATTTAGGTATATGCTTAAGAGTGATATAGCTAGGTCTTGAGTTACATCAACTTCTAATTTTCTGAGAAATCACTGTATTGACTTCCAAGTAGATGTACAAATTTGCATTCCCACCAGCAATTTCCCTTTGCTCCACACACTTGACAGAATGTTACTTGTGATTCTTTACCTTACCCATTCTGGCAGGTATAGGATGGAATTTCAGAGTCAATTTGATTTACATTTTTCTGATGGCTAAGGATGTTAAACATTTGTTTAAAAGTTTGAGACTTCTCTGATGATAATTCTTTCTTTAGATCTGTACCCCATTTTGAATTGGATTATTTGGTTTGTTGATGTCCAGTTTCTTGATTTCTTTATATATTTTTGATATTAGCCTTCTGTCAGATTTTGAATTGATGAAAAAATTTTCCCATTCTGTATGCTGATGTGTTGTCCGACTGATGGTGTCCTTTGCCTTACAAAAGCTTTTCATCCTTATAAGGTCCCATTTATGGATTGATGTTCTTAGTGCCTGTGTTGTCAGTGTTCTGTTTAGGAAGTTGTCTCCCATGGCAACATGTTCAAGGCTGTTCCCACATTCTTTTCTATTTGGTTCAGTGCATTGGTTTTATGATAAGGACTTTGACCCTAAAAATTTTACCAGAGAACTCCTACAGCTAATTAAACATCTTGAGTGAATTACTGGGTACTGGATTAACTGAAGGAAATCAATAGCCCACTTATACACAAATGACAAGTGGACAAGAGAAACAGCATCTTTCACAATCGCAACAAAAATATAAAATATCATGGGATAACTCCAACCAAGGAAGTAACATACTTGTATAACAAAAAATTCAACAAGTCTTAAGAAGAAGAAATTGAAGGAGATATTAGAAGATGGAATAATCCCCCATGCTGATGAATTAGAAGGATTAACATAATAAAAATGGCCATTCTACTAAAATCAATCTACAGACTCAATGCAATCACCACCAAAATTCGGTTTTTTTTTTTTTTTTTTTTTTTTTTTGGTTTATTTTCGAGACAGGGTTTCTCTGTATAGCCTTGGCTGTCCTGGAACTCACTCTGTAGACCAGGCTGGCCTCAAACTCAGAAATCCGCCTGTCTCTGCCTCCCAAGTGCTGGGATTAAAGGCGTGCGCCACCATCGCCTGGCTTTCACCACCAAAATTCCAACACAATTCCTTATACACCATGAAAGGGAAATACTCTACTTCATATTGAAAAACAAAAAACCCAAGATAGCTAAAGCCTGTCCAAAAAAAGAGCACCATCCCTATATTTAAGCTGTATTACAAAGCTATCATAATAAAAAATCACACGGTGTTTGCATAAAAACAGACAAATGAATGGAATCAAATCCTATACCCAAACATAAATCCACACCACTATAGACAACTGATTTTGGATGAAGAAGCCAGAAATACACAATGAAAAAAATAAATTACCATTATCTTCAACAAATTGTGCTGTTCGAGCTGAATGGCAGCATTTAGAATACTGCAGATAAATCCATACTTATAACCCTGCACAAAACAAGTCTAAGAGGATCAAAGATCTTAGCTTTATGTTGAAGGCTTTCATCCATTTGGAGTTGATTTTTGTTAAGGGTGGGAGATACAGATCTGATTTTCTTTCTTCTATAGGTAGTTATCCAACTTTCCCAGCATTGTGCATTGTGTGTCTTTTCTCCAATGGGCACTTTTGCCATCTGTGACAAAAATCAGGTTGATGAAGTTATGTGGTCTTTTATCTAAATCATATAGTCTATTTCATTGATCTACATGCATGGTTTTGTGTTTTGTAACCTAATGCCTTATTTAATTGGCTCTGTGGTATAGATTGAAAACAGGTATGGCAATATTCCCAGTATTTTCTTTTGGCTAAGTGTTGCTGTGAGGCAACTTGATTTTTTTAATTTATTTTCTTGCTTACCTTTTGCTTCAATGTGAAGTTTTAGATAGCTTTGTTTTTAGTTTCTGTGAAAAAGACTACTAGAAATTATAGTGGGATTGTACTGAAATCAGTAGTCGCATTTGGGAAGGAAGTTAACAATTTTTACAATATCGATTCTTCCAATCTTTGAACATGTATGCCTCCCACCCATCATACTCTAGTGTCTTCTTTAATTTCTTTCTTCAATATTTATATAGTTCTCTTATGAATGGTACTGTCACTATAATTTCTTTCTCAGTATGTTCAATATTATGTTCAATAAGAAATTCTAGAAGCTTTTGCAAAACCATTTTACAACTAATAGATTATTTACCAAGTATATTTGTTCCAAGGAGATGTGTACTTGATGAGCCTGAAAATCTTAGAGTTTGTCTCCTAGGAACACCAAAACCCATACCCGTAAAGTCTCATCAACATGACCACCCAAATATGAGCTGACCAAGGCTGACACAATGAATGTGCCAAGCTGGAAAGGAAAAAACCAAAGAGGCATCTACCATACACAAAGAATTATAGGCAACTGAATAAAGCTGGGTGCAAGATAGATAGTCTTCCTCAGGAAAGAGCACATCAACTGTCTGTCTAGTTTCAACTTGTCAACCCTGAAAACATAAAAGTAACCTTATATGGTTTCACAGATTTTATTTAAGAATGTATGCATATACATATATGAAGACAATAACAATTGATAAAAATGATGCTATGAGTTTGAAGAAGAATGAAGGAGGGCTTGGATGGAGGAAAGGAAGGAAGAAATGTTCTAATTAAATTAGAATCTCAAAAATAAACAGAAAATAATAAAGTATAACAAAATCACAGAAGAGATTAATGAAACAGAAGTGAGAAAACATAATTAATCAATGAAACAAAGAGTTTGTTCTTTAAAAGATGTTTAAGATTGACAAACTCTAAGCCAAAGTAACCAACGAAAGAGAGATTAACCAATGAATAAAATTAGAGATGTAAATGGAGACATTATAACACATCCCAGTAAAACAAACAAACACAAAAATTCATATCTTAAACTCTATATTCTACCAAATTTAAAAACCAAACAGAAATGTATAAATTTCTCTACAAATATGACCTACCAAAGTTAGGTCAAGCTGAAATAATCAATTTAAACAGATCTATTATAAGCAAAAAGATTAAAGTATCAATAAAAATTCTCCAAATTCACAAAAACCTAGGTCCTGATGTTCACTGCAGAATCCTAACTAGGCTTTTAAAGAAAAGCTAAAACCAATGCTTCACAAATAATTATGTTTTTAAAAAAAGATTATTCTGAATTTCTTTCATGTTCTTCTTTTACACATTTAACTGTTTCTCCTGAGTACATTATAATATCTCTTCTATTGAAAATAATTTTTCATACAATATGTTCTAATTATGGTTCCCCTCCTCCTACTCCTTCCATTTCCTTTCTACATTCCCTTCCATCCATATCCACTTTCTGTCTTTACTTACAAAACAGTCATCTAAGGAATAATACAATACAATACAATACAATACAATACAATACAATACAATACAATACAATACAATACAATACAATACAATACAATACAATACAACACAACACATATCATTAAAATTTATAAAAAGATAAAGCAACAAAAAAGAAAAACCCAAAGAAAAAGCACATATAGATGCAGAAATACACATCCACAAACAGAGTAATCCCATTAGAACACAAAACCAGAAGCCATAATATACAAGCTAAGGACCTATAGAAGGGAGAAAAGTCCTCATTCAAACTCGTGGGACCTGCAAATATACCAATGATTTTATTTTGTATTGGTTACCTATGACTGGACCTACTCTTAAGAGAGGTTTGTGTCCCCACTGAGAATTCACTAGAGAAAACTAATTTTTTTATTGGATATTTTATTTACATTTCAGATGTTATTCCCTTACCTCATCCCCCCCCCCAGGAACCCCCTATCCCTTCGCCCCGCCTCCTGTTTCTCTGAGGTTGTGCCCCCACCTACCCCCAACTCCTACCTCCCAACCCTCGAATTCCCACACACACAGCATCCAGCCTTCATGGGACCAAGAATCTCCTCTCCCACTTATGCCTAACAGGGCCATCCTCCCTTACATATACAGCTGGAGCCATGGGTCCCTCCCTAAGTGCTCCCAGGCTGGTGGTTTAGACCCTGGGAGCTCTGGTTGGTTAGTATTATTGCTCTCCTCATGGGGCCACAAACCCTGTCATCTCCTTCAGTCTTCACACTAACTCCTCCATTGGGAACCCCTTGATCAGTTCAATGGTTAGCTGTGAGCATCTGCCTCTGAATATGTCAAACTATGGCAGACCTCTAAGGACATAGCTATATTAGGCTCTTGTCAGCATGCAGTTCCTGATATCCACATCAGCTTCTACCTTTTGTGACTGCACATGGGATGGATACACAGGTGGAATGGTCTCCAGACCGTCCCTCCTTCTGTTTCTGTCTCACACTTTGTCTCCATATTTGCTCCCTTGAGTATTTTGTTACTCCTTCTAAGAAGGACCTAAGTGCCCCCACTTGGTCTCCATTCTTCATGAGCTTCATGTGGTCTGTGAGTTGAATCTTGGGTATTTCAAGCTTCTGGGTGAATATCCAATAATCTGTGAGTAAATACCATTTGTGTTCTTCTGTGATTGGTTTACCTCATTCAGGATGATATTTTCTAGTTCCATCCATTTACCTAAGAATTTCTCAAATTCGTTGTTTTTTAATAGCTGATGTAATACTCCATTGTGTAAATGTACCTCATTTTTTGTATCCATTCCTCTGTTGAAGGACATCTGGGTTCTTTCCAGCTTCTGACTATTATAAATAAGGCTGCTATGAACATAGTGGAACATATGTCCTTGTTATATGTTAGAGCATCTTCTGGGTATATGCCCAAGAGTGGTATAGCTGAGTCCTCAGGTAATGCTATTTCCAAATTTCTGAGGAACCACCAGACTGTTTTCCAAAGTGTTTAAATCATCTGGCAATCCTATCAACAATGGAGGAGTGTTCCTCTTTCTCCATATACTCACCAGCATCTACTATCACCTGAGTTTTTGATCTTAGTCATTCTGACTGGTGTGAGGTGGAATCTCAGGGTTGTTTTGATTTGCATTTCCCTGATGACTAAGGATGCTGAAGATTTCTTTAGGTGCTTCTCAGCCATTCATGTTTCCTCAATTGAGAATTCTTTGTTAACTCTTTACCCCATTTTTAATAGGGTTATATGGCTGTCTGGAGTCTAATTTCTTGAGTTCTTTTTATATATTGGATATTAGCCCTCTATCATATGTGGGGATGGTAAAGATCTTTTCCCAATCTGTTGGTTGCTGTTTTGTCCTATTGACAGTGTCCTTTGCCTTACAGAAAATTTGCAATTTTATAAAGTTCGTGATCTTAGAGCATAAGCCATTGGTGTTCTGTTCAGGAACTTTTCCCCGTCCCAAGTATGAGAGGTACTTCCCAACTTCTCTTCTATTAGTGTCAGTGTATCTGGTTTTATGTGGAGGTCCTTTATCCACTTGGACTTGAGCTGTGTACAAGGAGATAAAAATGGATTGATTTGCATTCTTCTACATGTTGTCCTCCAGTTGAACCAGTACCATTTGTTACATGTATGTATGCTCTCTCCAGTTTCTTTTTGTAGGCACTTAGAGCTATGAGTTTTCCTCTTAGCACTGTTTTTATTGTGTCCCACTAGTTTTGGTATGATGTGTCCTCGTTTTCATTAAATTCTTAAAAGTCTTTAATTTCTTTCTTTATTTCTTCCTTGACCAATTCATCATTGAATAGAGCATTGTTCAGTTTCCATGTGCATGTGCGTTTTCCATTGGTTTTATCATTATTAAAGACCAGCCTTAGTCCATGGTGATCTGATAGAATGTAAGGGATTATTTCGGTCTTCTTGTATCTATTGTGGCCTGTTTTGTGACCAATTATATGCTCTATTTTAGAGAAGGTACAATGATGTGCTCAGAAAAATGTATATTCTTTTTTTTTTTTTTTTTTTTAGGATGAAATGTTCTATAGATATCTGTTAAATCCATTTGGTTCATAACTTCTGTTAATTTCAATGTGTCTCTGTTTAGTTTCTGTTTCCATGATCTGTCCATTGCTGAGAGTGGGGTGTTTATGTCTCCCATTATTATTGTGTGAAGTGCAATGTGTGCTTTGAGCTTTAGTAAGGTTTCTTTTATATATGTGGATGGCCTTGCATTTGATGCATAGATGTTCAGAATTGAGAGTTCATCTTGGTAGATTTTTCCTTTGATGAATATGAAGTGTCCTTCCTTATCTTTTTTGATTACTTTTGGTTGAAAGTCAATTTTACTCAAAATTAGAATGGCTACTTCAGCTTGTTTCTTGGGACCATTTGCTTGGAAAATTGTTTTCCATCCTTTTATTCTGAAGTAGTGTCTGTCTTTGTCCTGAGGTGTGTTTCCTGTATGCAGCAAAATTCTGGGTCCTGTTTGTCTATCCAGTCCGATAGTCTGCATCTTTTTATTAGAGAATTTACTCCTTTGATGTTAAGAGATATTAAGGAAAAATGATTGTGGCTTCCTGTTATTTTTGTATTAGAGGTAGAATTGTTTGTGTAGCTATCTTCTTGGGGTTGTTCGAAGATTACTTCCTTACATTTTCTAGGTTGTAGTTTCTTTCCTTGTGTTGGCATTTTCCATCAATTATCCTTTGAAGTGCTGGGCTTGTGGGAAGATATTGTGCAAATTTGGTCTTGTCATGGAATATCTTGGTTTCTCCATCTATAGTGATTGAGAGTTTTGCTAGGTATAGTAGTCTTGGCTGGCATTTGTGTTCTCTTAGGGTCTGTATGATATCAGTCCAGGATCTTTTGGCTTTTATAGTACCTGGTGAGAAGTCTGGTGTAATTCTTATAGGTCTGCCTTTATATGTTACTTGACCTTTTCCACTTACTGCTTTTAGTATTTTTCTTTGTTTTGTGCATTTGATGTTTTGATTATTATGTGATGAGAGGTATTTTCTTTTCTGGTCTAGTCTATTTGGTGTTCTGTAGGCTTCTTGTATGTTTATGGGCATCTCATTCTTTAGGTTAGGGAAGTTTTCCTTTATAATTTTGTTGAGAATATTTACTGGCCCTTTAGTTTGGGAATCTTCACTCTCATCTATACCTATTATCCTTAGGTTTTGTCTTCTCGTTGTGTCCTGTATTTCCTGGATGTTTTGGGTTAGGAGATTTTTGCATTTTGCATTTTCTTTGACAGTTGTGCCAATGTTTTCCATGGTATTTTCTGCAACGAGATTCTCTCTTCTATCTCTTGTATTCTGTTGGTGATGCTTGCATTTATGATTCCTTATCTCTTCCTAGGTTTTCTCTCTCCAGGGTAGTCTCCCTTTGAGATTTCTTTATTGTTTCTATTTCTATTTTTAGATCCTGGATGGTTTTGTTTAATTCCTTCAGTGTGTTTTCTTGCAATTCTTTAAGGGATTTTGTGTTTCCTCTTTAAGGGCTTCTACTTGTGTTCTCCTGTACTTCTTTAAGAGAATTACTTATGTCCTTCTTAAAATCCTCTATCATCATCATTAGAAGTGATTTTAATTATGAATCCTGCTTTTCCAGTGTGATGGGTGTCCAGGGCTTGCTATGGTGGGAGAACTGGGTTCTGATGATGCCAAATAACTTTGGTTACTGTTTCTTATGTTCTTGTGCTTGCCTTTTGCCATCTGGTTAACTCTAGAGTTACCTGCACTCACTGTGTCTGACTGCAGTCTGTCTTTCCAGTTATCTTGCTTGTGTCAGAACTCCTCAGAGTCCAGATGTCTCTGTGATCCTGTTATCACAAGTTCCTGGTTGAAAGAACTCCTGGGACTCAGGCAGCCTCTGGTTTCCTGAAATCCTGCTGCTCTGCAGTGGTTCCTCTAGAATGGTTCAGGATATGGTGTATTCATAGAAGCAGACCAGCTAGGTGTTCACTTGTCTGAGTGGAGTGACTCCCCTAGAATGGCTTAGGTTACTGTGTCCACTGCTCTGAGTGCAATGGCTCATTTAGGATGGCTCAGGATAAGGTATCTCCACAGGAGCAGACCAGCTATGTGTCTGCCACAGCCAAAAGGACCAGGTGAGGGATGGAAGGTAAGTGGTATTCTGGAGGGGTGGGGTTTGGGTGGCTGATGGGTCCTGAGTGCCCCTGACTCCCAGTTGTAACTCTGGGACTTAGTTTAGTGGGAGAGGATTCTTACCCTCTGCTCTGAGTGCAGTGGCTCTTCTAGGGTGGCTCAGGATATGGTGTCTCCACAGGAGTAGACCAGCTAGGTCAAAAACTAATTTTTATTTGCAAGTGGTTATCAATTGGAGATTGTTTCTGCATTAGGGATAGGGACATGTGTCCTCTTCTCTTTTTAATTCTAGGACCCTATCTGGTACAGACCCATACAGGTTGTATATATGCAGCTTTAGTCTCTGTGAGTTCATATGTGTGTCATATATGTAGGCCTTGTTTCCTTGGTGTCCTCCATTTCCTCTGACTCCTACACTCTTCCTCCATCCTCTTCTTCCTACCTTCCTGAGGTCTGATGGGAGGTATTTGATGGAGATATCCCATGTAAGGCTAAGTTGTCTCTGTGTATTTTCTACCTTTTGTTGTCTGTATTTGTTCCCATCTGTTGCACAAGAAAACTCCTCTGATGGTGGATAGGCAAGACATATATTTGAGTACAGAAGTTGTTATTAAGAGACTTTTTATTGCTATGTCTCTTCACCAGTATTTGGTTTCCCTTAGGTTTCTGGAATATCTAGTCTCAGGTTCTTGGCCACTACAGAAGCAGCACCTGGTATGCGTTACATTTCATACAGTGGGCCTTATATCAAATCAGATATTGGTTGGTTACTTCCACAAGTTTGTGTCACTATTGCACCAGTGTATTTTACAGGCAAGCTACCATTGTAAACTAAAGTGTTTATAGCTGGGTTGGTGTTGACCATTCTCCTGTGGTAGTGTGTAAGAACCTTCCAGTACCATGAACTACTACTAATCCACAGCAGTAAAGGCTTTAAATAGGCACCATCTCAATTTTCTGTGTTCAATGAGTTGTGTGCCTGTTGTCTTCAGCAATGGGGCCTTATCATCAGTTTGTGAAGAACAACCCATAGACTTGGCTGTTTGCAGGATTTCCATCAGATCCCTTCAGCCAACACCTTGTTATAAACAGTAGACATTTATTGCACATAGTTCTGGAGGCTGAAGTCAAGGTGCCAACATCTTTAGAGTCTAGTGATGGCCTGTTTTTCATACCTAGCATATTCTACTTGCCCTTATATAGTGGAATCAAGGAAGTGCTGTCACTCTTCCTTCTTATTCATTTAAATGAATGCATATGTGTGTGCATGTGTGTACATGTTGCATGTTTTGTGTGTGTGTGTGTGTGTGTGTGTGTATGTGTGTGTGGGTATGTATGTGTGTGGATGTTAGAAGACACCCTAGAGGAAAATCATCTACCTTATTTTGAACAGTATCTTTCATAGGCCTGAATCTCTCCTGACTATGTTTGACTAACAACTTCTAGAGGTTTGCCTATCTCTTTTTCCTATCCCTAGCACTATGATTATAAGTATGAGCAGCCACTTTTTATCATGTGTTCTGAAGCTCAAACTCAGGTCCTTGTGCAAGGCATGACCTTTACTAAATGACTTAACTCTTCTATCCCTAATCACCTTAGTAAAGATTCTGCCATCAAGATCTAACCACTTCCCAAAGACCTCTGCCCCTTACCAATGGCATCCACACTGAAAGGTGAGTTTCAAAATATAAATTTGGGGAAGCATATATATGCAGAACACAGGAATTCATTTCTAGCCCACCCAAATTAGGTTTTAATGTACCAAATATATTAACTTCATCTCCATAGCTCCAAATGTCTCAGTTTTTAAAATGTCTAAAACTATAATATTTACTAGATATCTAAATCAGATACTGAAGACACTCATGCTAGGGGTAATATTTTCTCTCGTTGTGACCCCCATATGGTCAAACAAAGTATGTACTTTAAAATAATAATGGTAGGGGAGGCATATGTTATAATGCCCCTCTTTCTGAAAGATATATATAAAAAAGAATAAAATGGCTAATTGGTTCAGAGGAAACCTGAGACTTAGCAAGGCAAGGAATAACAAATTTATTTACATCTATATTAATGTATCTGTTTGCTCTTTGGACTCCATATATGCTAGGGTAGAGCTTTTGTATAGAGCTACCTTACTTCCCCGAAGTTGAATCTCATGGTTAGAGGATAATCTTTCTTGACTCCTAGTATCATTGTAGAGTATTATGTCCACAAGATGCTGGGACAACATGCTTTTTTAATTTCACCAGACACAGTTAACTCAATACTTCTCATTCATTACAGCCACATCCAAAGAGATTAGACACATAAATGCCTGGAATTGCTGGTGGCTATATCAGCCTGATGTCTCACAGACAGCCTTGCTCTTTTCCCATGGAACATGTATATCTTATCTTAGTGAGGGCTCCTTGTCACCTTACTTGTGTCTTAGCTATCTGTACAAGTCTCATGGCTCACTATCATATCCCTTTCATTCTGCAGGGTGGCATCTATGGCCCCACAGCTTAGAAATGCTTTTATGACAAAAAAATATGCACCAAGCAGATTTTGGCAAAGGAAACAACTTGTGCCCTCTAGCAAGAGGTCCAAGACATACCTGGGATCATGTGAATCACAGCAAGGATAGCCAATAATAGCTGCTTGAGGATTTATGAGTGCTCCTTCAAAAGCCACAACACTCTGTTTGTGACAGTTGAAGACTTTTGAAGCACTTTCTAGTTTGGCCTTTTACTGCTTTGATGAGCATACTTGGCTGTCAGTGATTCACGATCATCTCTTTGTTAAAAGATTAAAGCTCAGCTTTGGCTTTTTCTCTGGAACATGACTACTCATTATTTACTATAGAGAAAAATGGAATTATCCAGCTATACAATCCTGCTTCCTTTATAATTTTCTTTCTTTCTTTCTTTTTTTTTTTTTTTTTTTGGCCTTATGCTATGAGCATTTAAGAAACATTGTCATATGTCTTCAACAATGTTTTTTGTTCAGATATTTATTCCACTAAATATATCATTGATCAGAGATTCTATGCTGCACATAGTATTAGCAAAAAGTATGATTCAGTTAAAATTTTCATCAATTTACAACAAAGGTCACTTTTCTTCTGTACCTACTAACATGCTCCTCATTTCCATTTCCATCAGAGATCTCATCAGAATGTCCTTTGTTGTTTACATTTCTACCAGCATTCTAGTGACAGAGGGGTAACTCTAGGAAGACAGGCTTTCTGACTTACTCTAGCTTTTTGAGTGGTCACTAGAATTATATTTAGCATTTTATAAAGACAGCTGAGTCATTCATTAGCATGAACCCTCAAATTCTTTGCTGCACCTATTCTAAAATCCATTCTTATTTTAGGCTTTTTGTTAGAGCTTTATCTAATCCTCAATAATACTTTCTGTCTTAACTCACTTATTTCGTTACAGTAAAATGTCTTAGATCAGGTAACCTATAAACTAGAGCAATATATTGCCCATAACTCTAGAGTCTAAGAAGTGCATAAGCATTCCACTTCCATTTGCCATATTTCTTCCCCTTCTTAGGTATGACTGATGACTTAAGTGTAGTCTAATATTAAAGACTGATAACTAATGCAACCTGTATGGACTGAATACCAGAAACCTAACTAGGGTGCTAAAGGAATAAAGGACAGATATGCATACAGAAAACTTGGGGTCATGTTGTTGTGTGAACATTGGTGGACTAGTACCAACCACAAAGCAACCTAAACTTCACTGTGGTTATTATGTACAACAGAAAGAAAAGGGTTAGTTAGTCTCAGTAGGACATCTCTGTAGGTGAGCAATCTCAGACTGCTCATACATTGATTCAATCAATCTGAAAAGAGCACATGCTATTCAGTGGGTATGCCTTTTCTCTCACAACTTCTTCTTAGAAACTGGATTTAAGCCATCCACAAAAGAGCAAGAAGACACATAATAAAATCACCTGGATATCACAGGTAAGTCTCTATTTCATGTGCTGATTCTGAGGCAGCCATTTCTGACAACCCATAAATTATCAACTAGAGTTGTTTTTGATCGTAAAATTTTATCATAGTAGTGTAGACATTAACTAAGACAGAAATTAGTGCAAGATTGTAGGATATTTATGTGACAGACCTGATCATATATTGTGACATTTGATTTGGGGCTGGAGAAGTTATTGAGTCTTCAGAGTTCAACAGACTGTTCTGTTCAAGCTTGGAAGGTAAGAATCTTAGAACAGTGCAGAAAATAGAGCTTCATTTGTGAAGTTTCAGAGAGAAGCAAAGACTAATTCGGGGCTGTTTGAGTAATATTTTTTGGATTAAGAACTACTAAAGTAAAACTTTTGGTTTGCAGGAACAACTGGACTGGTTAGCTGGGGCTGAAAAACCATCTGTGATTAAGAAGACACCATCATTATTGAGACCAAACCTTCTGAAATGTGTTTTCTCAAGTACATAGAAGATGTGTTCAAGAGTAGGGATGGAAACAAGATTGTGCTCACACAGGAACTTGGTAAGGTATAGGAGTTTCTCAGGTGGTACTGGTTTTGAAGTTATTGGCAGAGGGTTCCTGTAGAGCAGTTATGGCTTGGCACTGTGAGAAGCCAGAAGAGGATTTGATATACGTGAATCCTTAGTTGAAATAAAAGCCTCAGAATTGAAGAGAAATTGCATCTTAGTAACATGTGACAGGGTTGGAATCCTTGAATATCTATCTCAAAATTCATGTGGCAGTGTCAATACAGAGCTAGCTACACATGTTTTTCCTCAAAAAGATATAGCCATCCACAGCCCTCCAGCTATAAGAAGCAGAGTTAAGAGGAAGCATCCACCACCTCGTATAGAATGAAACTTAAAACACTAAGGGGAAATTCTACATCCCAGTACATGAAAAAGACATGATTCACTCTGATGCTCCTGTGACTGACAACTGTAAGTTTTGGGTCTTTTAGAAAATATATAGAAAATAGAAGAGCTTGGGAATCTTAGAAGTCAAGGAAAACTGTCCTGATGAATATAGATTTCATATATTTCAGATAAAGAGTTGGGAAAGTTAGCAAAGAACATTGACATCAGCCCTATTCTCTAGCCAAAGGGAGAAGAAAGGGAAAGTCTAGTCAAACAGAAATCTCCTAGAAAAGTAGAGAACTATCAAATAAGATATAAGGCTAATTGTTTTTCTAATTCTAATTTTGTCATGTTTTGCTCTTTTTATTAGTTTGTTGGGGTGGCGGATAAGTGCATAAAATATGTTAGATACTGAAAGTGTAAAATTTAATGTGAAGCTTCCCAGCTTCCATTTCGAATGTTAGTTCTATCTGGATGTAAGTATACACTAAATTGTATAGAATGTGAATATAGATAATTTGGTGTATGACATTTTTGTTTTCAAGTTCTTAAAATAAAGTTTATTGAGAAAATAACCACAGTATTGCAGTCAAACACTAGAAAACATTAAAACAAAACAAATATGTGTTACCTACCCTGACTTGTGAGTAAAAGATCTAGAGTCTTAAAGCATAGTATCAAAAAGTGTCAGCTGTCAAATAAAAGAAGCTGTTTTCATATCAATAAGCAGAAATATCTCAAAGCAAGCAAAAAAATGTAATCAAATGATGGCCATATAGAAATGAAAGATATGTTTTTAATAATGTGGCAAAGCTTTTAAATCAATTCTTACAAGATTATTCTAGTGAACAATTATAAATAAATGAAAATAAATTGCACACCTCAACAAAGAAGTAGAAAACTTCACCAAGGAAACAATAGATATAAAATTGTGAAATACACATCTTATAACTAAAAATACAATAACACAAATTAGGAATCTAGTGAGTAGACTGCACAGTAGAAGAGAAACAGCAGGCAGGACAACCACAGAAAGAAAGGAAAGAGGAGTAAGATTTATCTAACAGGGGAAAATACAGACAAAAGCAAAGCAGAGTTCCAGGGACTGTAATACCATTGTGACAAAAGGTTTATTATTTGTGTTATTACAGCCTCAGAAAAAGAAATGAAAGAGTAATGCTCTCAAAACATACTCATAAACTTACTAAAGTTTGCTAAATATGCTAAAATAAATACATGTTTCAGAGCTTTTAAAATCATTTTAATTTTGATGCACTATCCTACTCTACAATGTACTGTGACTGGATCCAGCCCTATACTTCTTTCACCCCCTTAAATTCCCACAGTTCCCCCTTTTCCCAGTTAGAATCTCTCCATGGCTGTAAAGATGTTAATTACTTAAAGATAGTACCCCACTTCCAATTCCTGTGTAGAGGATGCATGACCACCAGTGAAAGAGAAAAGGAGGTTTTCATATATTTCTACCTGAGGATCATATGAGTCCCACTGTCTGGCTTTGTGTCTTGGAGGAAGAGGTGAATCCATAGCTTATGGTGATGCTTTGGCATCCTTCCCATGTCTACTCAAAACACAGCTCTTACTTCAAAGAAAATAAGAGTTTATCATTGAACCAAATATGAGTGTCCATAGCTGTAGAACATTAATTCAGATTCGCCCACAAAAGATGCCCTGACATGGAAGCATTTTTGTGATGTTTCTATAGTTAGAAAATAAGACCATACATTGAGGCATTTGTATTTTTAATTTACATTGGTAGTAACTTCAGGTAGGCAGGTTACAGAAAGTCAGGGAAATATCTGCTATATGGTTCCAATGATTGATATTTTTATCCAGGTTCCTGTCTGCAAGCATAAAAGAACATTATTAATTGTGTCAGGAGGTAGCTGTCTCACATAGGAGTTGGGACAGTCATTGATTGGCTGTTCCTTCAGTCTCTACTCCATAAAAACAGATACATTAAATCTAATAGAAGAGAATCTAATAGAAGTGAGCAATAGCCTTGAACGCATTAGTACAAGAGACAACGATGCTCCACAAGGACACTTGCTCAACTTTATTCATAACAGCCAGAAACTGGAAACAACTTAGATGTTCATCATCTGAAGAATCGATAAAGAAAATATGCTGCATCTACACAGTGGAATACTATTCAGCTATTAAACACTAAGACATCATAAGTTTTGTAGGCAAATGGATAGAACTTGAGACTATCATCCTGAATGAAGTAACTCACAGCCAGAAAGACATTTGGTGTGTACATTAGCCATAAAACACAAAACAATCATGCACAGACCCAATCCACAGACCCAATGAAGTTGGGTAATAAGGTGGTCCAGAGTGAATCTCACTTGGAAAAGGAAACTAAATAGTTACCAGACGTAGATGGAGACAGGAAACTGGGTAGAAGAGGGAGTTCGGATGGTAACTGGAATGTTGATCAGGTATAGGGAAAGGGGGCATGGGAGAGGCGTTGGAGTAAGAATAGAAATGGGTGGGGGACATCTCTGGGACTATCTGGAAGCTTGGGATGGGGGAGGATATGAGGAGTCTATGGCAGTGGCTGTAGCTGAGATTCCTACTGGAGGGGATATACAGACTTAAATGACTACTTCCTGCAGCTAGGCAGGGCTTCCAAAGGAGGAAAGAGAGCATCAAGCCACCCCACAAAACCTTCAACCCAAAATTTGTCTCGCTTTTCACAGCTTCTTACAACTTTCAGCAACATTAGAGTGACTATATGCTGTGCCTCTGTGGAACAGCACTTAAGTTGGGTGTGGATGATGTCTTCTTTGAACTCAAGGGTACTTTAGGTACTTGGGGATAGTAGTACTTCATGGTTAGCCACAAGAACCCTGGAAGAGAAGGAGGAAAAGCAGAGCACTAGGAAAACTGTAAAAACAGGGAGGGATCAGGGCAGAAGCATCTAGTAAAGAGTACTTCAACATAGCCTCTACTTGAAGATGGGAGTGCCTTGACCACCCTGGGAGCTGATCTACCACTTGGTCATAGCCAGGGTACCATAAATTTTCTTGCCACCACATCAAGGAGATTTGACAAGAAGATTCTAATTTAAGTACCTCATAGACATGTCTGAAATGCATGAGATCTGTGGCTGGGGATATGCAAACTGTACAGAGGAAGAATCTTTTCTAGAGTATTATTTTCCACAGTTGGTACCACAACTGTGGGCTGACAGTAAGGCTTTGGGGTAAATAGAAGTGCACTAAGCAGAAGAGAGACTGAAATTCCAGGCTTCACAGAGAGGACCTGAGTACATATTACCATCCAACAGCTGTACAGTCCTTTCTGTCAATTATAAGAGCTCCATGAGTCTTCCCAGTGTCTAAGGGCAGAACATACAAAGTAAGGCAGCCTTCCTAGGCCTCTTGTTTAGTATTACTAACTTAAGCTGTTACCCTATGGAGAAGTGAAAATGTCCACAATTTCCTTTTTAATATATTAGGAGAGGATGCAGTGAAATATATGTGTGTGTGTGTGTGTGTGTGTGTGTGTGTGTGTGTGTGTGTGTATAGCATTGCATAATTAAGGAGCAACTGAATTTCTGTCCAAACTAATGAATAAATAAACCCTTCACAACTTGTCCCAACTGCTGTTGATGGGATAATTGGGCCTAATGTCTTAATTTTAATGCTTTCAGTGCATTTGACTTTTGTTAATGAGCTGGCAGCATACATTACAAAGTGTGTGTTTGTTACTGGGTGCTCAAAGTGATTCTACGAAAGACTTCTTGTACTTTTTTCTGTTGGTGCATCAACCTATGGGTCAAAACCAGAAAAATTGGGCTTTATCCTATTCTTAGGTTTCTGGAAGTTAGCTACTTTCTCTTTCTTCATTGTTCTTGCGGTAATATGAAAGAAACCTTTAGTGTCATTGGGGTCACAGTTCTAAAATATGGGGATATGGAAGTAGGACCCAAGGTCTTCTGGAAAATCTTTTACGAGACTAATTCTTTACTATGACCCTTATTGTTTTGGCTATTTTTAATTGCTGCTAAGAGACATGATTGACCAAAGTCAGCTTACAGAAGAAAATGTTTACGGAGGGTTTACTGTTTCATAATCCACGACCATCAGGGTAAAGATCATGCAAGCAGGAAGGGATATCACTGGAGTAGTAGCTGAGAGCTTACAATTTGCTCTACAAGCAAGGGATAGAGTGCTAACAAGGAATGATATGGGCTTCTGAAACTTCAAAGCTGACGCCCAGTTTCATACATCTTCCAACAAGAACACACCTCCAATCCTTCTCAAAGAGTTCTACTAATTAGTGCCAAATATTCACACATGAGTCTCTGGTGGTCACTCTTATTCGAGCAACTATAGTCATTTACTAACTGTTACTTCTCCTGCAGAAAGAGAAGACTTGGGCAGCACAAGATGAGAAATTTGGATTTAAAAAAAAGTCTGTAGCCAAGGCAATGACAGCATTAGGCTGGATAACAATGACCACATCTGGGTTTCATGTGGGAAAAATCAGTACCTGGCTTCAGCTGCATTGCAGGGTCACATGGAGAAAGACAGTCAGGGATTGGTGTGCCATCTTTCCAGGCATACAGAGTTCAACAGAGGAGCACGGCACCTGGGCAACAGATGAGCCACAGGAAAAGCAACTTGCTCAGGGACCTTTCTACCATGGCCCTCTGCTCTGTCAGTAGTCACAGACTTTGTGGCTAAAATTTCATGCAGGTTAAATCATCAAAATCCATGAGATCAGACCAGAAGCATAAGCTCATCAACTATAGGAGCATTTTAATTAAAAAGGAGACCTTCCACTGCTAAATTAGGTAGGCTTTAGGCCGAGCTCTTCCTGTCTCTCAATAGCATCATTTTTCAGGGAAATAAGGGTTTCAAAGCCAGAGCACTGAGTGTCTCTCACCTGTTCCTATCATCTAGCCTACAATATGTAGCAGGGCTTGACATCAAGTTCCTCTGTTCTGTCACTTAGGCCCAAATCATGGCCATGACAGTGGGGACATAATAACATTTCTTAGCACTCCGTCAGATTTGAGATCCTCCTCTTCACACTGCCCTGAATGCTTTGCTAGTAAAGATTTGCCCTGAAGCATCAAGTGGTAGCAGAAAACACCTTCCTGCTGGCTAAATCCACAGATATTGTGTATTCACCAGGGTTTAGTCCTGAGTAGGTACTCATCCCTCCAGGCATACAGTCTTCTCCAGAAATAGGTAGGATCCTCAATATGGGCCATCCTTATATACTAAGCTAATCACCCAAATCTCTTTGGCTTAAGGAGAGATTCTAAAAATGGCTTTAGCCTTCTTTCTTAGCAACCCACTCTGACAGTCTAATCGTGGAGGGAATTCTATCCAGAGCTCTATAAGATGAGGACATTTAAAAATGAGCATAATATGTATGCTTTAAATATATTAATGCAGTTTTATGGAATAGTAAATGCACAAAGAGAAGTTCACAGTTTGCTAAATTTTCACAAAGTGCCAATGAAGAAAGCACATCTCACCTATTCTGGCTAGTCTTATGTCAAGTTGACACAAGCTAGAGTTATCTGAAAGGAGGGAACCTCAACTGAAAAAGAATGTCTCTGTAAGATCCAACTGTACGACATTTTCATAATTACTATTTGATGAAGGAGGGCCCAGCATATGTGTGTGTGTGTGTGTGGGGGGTGCGTCATTCCTGGGTGGTGGTCCTAGATTCTATTTAAAAAAAAAAAAGCATGCTGAGCAAGCCATGTGGAACAGACCAGTAAGCAGCACCCCTCCATGGGCTGTGCATCTAGCCATGACTCCAGGTTTCTGTCCTGTTTGAGTTCCTGTTCTGACTTTCTTCAATGATGAACAGCTGTATGGAAATATAAGCCAAATAAAAACTTTCCTCCCCAGCTTGCTTTTTGGATATGATATTTCATTGCAACAATAGAAACCCTAACTGAGACATTGTCTTTACCACAAAGATGTTGAACCCCTAATCCCACAACTGTATGCAGATTATCTGAACTCCTAATTTTACATGTGTAACATTGTGCTGAATAGATTTCTAACAGTAAAACAGGGGAGTCCTCAACATGTTATTACATATACCATGATGTAAATCATCATTCTAGATAAGCCGTCAGCACTAGTGGATTTATCCAGCAGCCTGTCTTAGGTCATTCTGCCAAGAATGCCTTCCTTACCTGTCGTGGAATATGCATTATCAAAAGCAATGCACTTCTGTCTTAGGGTGGATGGGATAATGGGTTTTTAGGGAGGGGAAATGGGGAAAGGGATGGCATCTGAAATGTAAATAAATAAAATATCCAATTAAAGAAAAATCTCATCCTAAGACTTCCAGGAGTGGAGCTAACTCCCTCCCTGTTTCCGTGCCTGCCTCAGAGCAGGTAACCTAGAGATTTCAACTGGGTGGTCATAGATATCGAGTCACATAGCATGGCACTTGGAATTCTTCCCCACATAAATTAGGCATTTCAAAGACCTTAACTTTCAGCCAATGACCTTTTCTCTCCCTGAATATTCTCACACCCTTGCCCTAAACTATATATCCCTTGGTTCATCCTGAATAGAGTTTATGCGTTTAAGCCCACTGCAAATAAAGAAATATGAACAAGCTAAGATTGTCTCAGAGACCTGCTTTAATAAAGACTGTCAGAGAAAGCCTTCATCTAAAGGAGCTGAACACTAAGATTCTTGGAGAACCCAATTTTCTCCCAACCCCTCACACCTTCACTCTTTCCTAACCAGACCAGGATCCTGTCCATTCTGGACTCTTTCTTATCCTTTAAGCCAGGTGTGCAGCAGTATCTGAACACCCTGAGAGGGCGAAAGGGAGAAAGCAGAAAACGAGAAATCACAACATTTGGGCCGGACTCTGCTTATTCCTTCAGCCTGGCATGGACTCCCATTTCCCCCTTCAGTCTGGCATGCGGCCAGCTGTGTCTGATGCTCTGGAGGGAAGAGGAAGAACTGTGGACCACCTTGAGGAGAGGTAGAAGGCCCAACCAAACATGAATATTTGAGTTTGTTTGCCAACTGGAATTTGTATTGTTTTTCTAGTGAAATCCTAACATCATCTGCATATAGTCTAGCAGGCTCAAGTATACAGAAGATAGAGGGCTGACTGGAGAGTGATCCAGGCCAGAAGCAGGAAGGCTTGAATGGCCTTTAAGTCACCAATGCTTCTGTAATTAACCACAATGAGCTAATTAGTTCACAAAGGTAGACTTTAACAGAGTCTTTTAGTTGACCTATCATTGCTCTATCTGGAGTGAGCAGGTATGTCTTTATAACTTCCCAAATAGCACAACTCTTAATACCTAAACAGAGACCTAAGAGGAACACCAATGTATTCCCATCCATACAATATAGACACTGCTCTTTTGATATAACAGTTGACACATATGGTAAGACTTTTCTAACAGCATTTGTTTTGTTCACTTTTTTCAGTATCTCCGTAGGTGTTAGATCTGGAGACCAATTTCCACTTGATAAGAGTGAATAGCAGTGAACCTTCACAGACCTGGACCACTCTCTATAAAAGCTATAAATCTTCTCTGACTTGCTGGTAGCATAACACACAAGGAGATCCCTAGCTGTGCAGAACCATTGATGGCAATTCTCTACCAGCAGCCTGTGTAATACCTTCCAGTGTGACAAATATCATTCAGTAGAGAGGATGCTTACACCTCTATTCAAGTTTGATTTCTGCCAAATTCTCACTAACTATTGTGTTTTCTCATATAGGGTTACTGGGGCTCTGAGTTCCACAGAAGGCAGCTGTTTCCATAGTGGACAGTGGTTACTGAAAAAACTCAGAACTAATCCAACTGTTCTTTAGTTCTATTTGAATTGTCAGTAGTTAATTCTCCAGTACCACCTGGGAAGAAAAATCTTCAGGAACTAATTGGTATTTACAATGTCTTGATGTTAATTTTTAATCCTCATCAACCATTATCTGCCTGTCCCTAAGGTGCGTCCCTGTGAGTGAAGACACAAAGGACATGATACTTGGGTACAGATAGTGGCAGTTATTCAGAACACTTGATAAGAATTTCTCAGGGTTCATGTCCTATTCTAAATGCCATATTATAGAACGAAATGCTAACACCCCCAAGCTCCTTTCCCAGGTTCCATATTTCCCTAGTGGAAGGGTGTACTGCTGAAAACTGCAGTCATACATACCAAGTGGTCTGGGCCTGTTATCTAATCCAAGGCATGCTGTCCATCTCTGATCCAGGCTGGCACACATTTTTTCTAAACTTCTCATTAGACAGTACCATCAACATTCCATGGAGCAGGAGTTTTAATATTTGGAGGCCCCCACACATGCTAACTCAAAGCATCTCCTATCCTAACAGTCTTACTTTTCAGAAATGGGATCTACTGTGTGTGAGAGAGATCTGGGCAGAGATGCTGTAATCTTTGGGAGGTCCCTCAACAATACCACAGTGTTGGTGGGTCAGTAAAGGGCATGAAGATGAACCACTCTGGAGATGGTTTCAGGGACCATGAGCAATACTTATATTTTAGAAGTCTATCAACTATGATTGGTTAGTACATTACCTCAGACTGGACACTAAGTACTTATACCACCAGTGTCTCTATATGGAAGAACCACAGAAAGGGAGAAATGAAGAGTGCAAACATGTTAGTAGGCCAGAGGCCAGGTATTTATACTACTTCAAAGTTTAGTGTTCTGACTTCCAGAAACACTCAGGAACATGGTGTGCAATGCTTCTTACTTAGAAGCCGAGTGTGTCAGGTAGGCTGGGGGTCAGATCATGCCTCCATTTTCTTATAGCTGGGAAAGTTAAAGTAACACAAAATAATGATAAAAAATAAAACAAAAGTTATTTCCCTACATCAAATCCTTTTAAATGTCCAGATGAGGCTAGTGAAATAGACAGCTGGCAAATACAGAATGACCTTGAATTATATAGAACTACACTCAGTAGTACCCTTCATCCTTGATGCAGTGTGAGATATGGCTCTTTTGGCAGGACAATTGTTACAGTGATGGTATCTTATCAAACTATAGTGAACCTTACCAACATTTGTTTTTTTAAGTGTCTCCCTAGCTTCTTAATCCTAAGAAAAATACTGGTTTGAAGTATACTTAAGGTTACCAGATTAATGAGGTGTCTAGGACCAGTAAAGAAATTCAAGGACCAGAAAAGGAACTCAAGGTCCATATCAGTAGCTCTGGGTCAGTCTGATGCATCTTCACAGAGAAGATGCTTTCTCTTTATGTGGATATGTAGAATGTCATCTTCCTAATTCAAATGGCTGCAGTGTAAACACAAGGATCCTAGACCTAGGCTTGTGCCCTTAGGGAATTTATAATCTTGAGAGTCATTTATGACTGAATATTTGTGTCAATCTGTAACAGAAGCTGTGTGATTCATCCAGACAATGAAATTAGCTAGCCATGAAAAAAAAAAAAAGTGGCAACAAAGAATAATCCTGAGTCAATTCATACCATCAAGGATGTGTCCCTTCCATCACAACCTCAAAAGTAAGAGTCTATTCTTAAGGCAATGAGCTGACTGGTAGAGGCATGAATACGTGATTACAGGCCCTGAATACTATGTTGAATGAATAGACATTGTAGAGGGGAGGCCACCATAGAGACATGCAATGGATGTGGAACCCAGGAACAGAGTATTTGTAGTAACAGGACTTTTTGAAGCAGAAAGGCAAAGTTTTTGCCCTCAGGTGCTCAGAAAGAAGGATTCCTGCCCCAGTAGACTTGGAAGGCAGAACAGTAAACCTTTAGGTTCATGGCTTGCTTGAAACATGATATCCCTTTATTTTCTCCTGTTTCTGACTTTGGAGTGGGAATGTCTATGCTATGACTACTCCTATCACTGTACTTTTGAAGCAATAACTTGTAAGTTTCCATATGGTTCTAGAAGGAGAGCATCTTGTTTTGGAATGATCTGACCATGTCTCTCACATAAAATTCAATCTACATAACACTTCGGTTCCTAGATTGCTTTGGTACTGGAGTAATTTAAGAAATTTAGAGCCATTAGGATAGAATGACTATATTCTGCATGAAAGAAGGACACACATTTTTGAGGTGGTTCAGGGAAAATACTTTATGGTTTGAATGCTTATGCTTTACCAAGGTTTCTATATCAAAATTTTAATCCTCAGTATAACTGTATTAGTAAGGGAGGGGACTTTGGAAGTGATTATATCACAAAAGCAGAACTCTTATGGTTGTAAGAAGTATGGGTTTAAGTGTCCTTCAAGAGTAGACAACTTTGCTCTTTCAGTGTATGGGGACAAGATGAGAAGGCACCATCTCTGAACTATGAAGAAAATATCATTAGATTGCAAATAACAAGTATTTAGATCTTGGAGTCTGTATGTCTGCAGGAGAAGATATCTTCTTTAAAATGATAGCAGATACATTTGATTATTCTAGAGCTGAGGAGGCTGAGCTTGAAGTCCTCTGCTTTCCTAGTGATCTTATCAGTCCTTTGTCATCTGTGAAAAAAAATATCACAAGCTTCCCTACCTGCTCAGGAAGCACAAGGTGTCAATGGCAAAGACTTTAAACCATTGTGAAGGATATTGAATCAAGAGTCCATAATTTGCTGTGTCAGTTAAATGCTGGATACTAGAGTTACTGTGGTTTCAATGTAATGTGGCTCTGAATGTATGTACTGGAAACTTACCCTTTACAGTAGTGTGAGGGGGCACTAATGATAGGTGGCCTTGTCAATAGAGGTGAAGGGAACAGACATATTCATGACAGTGGATGTAATGACAGGGATAGTTAACTCTCCCTCTTTCATAGTTTTGACTTTCTGTCTTTCTCCATGGAGTGATGAAATAAGATTATAATCAGATGCTAATTTTGAACTTCCTAGATTCCAGAATCATGGAAAAATAAATTTCTATTTTTGTTATGTTTTTGATTTTTTTGTTTTTTGAATATTTTATCCAGAATGTGATATTCAGTTAGTGTCAAAAAGCATAGTAAGCCAGGGAGTCCTTAGGGTTTGTGCCCAGCTAAAGTACCTACAGACCCCTCCTCTCTCTGAAGGATGGGGCTAAAGGCTCTGAGAAAATGCATGTTAAGGCTGCAGATGCTAAACACCCAGATGCATATAGGGTGATGATGATGCTCAGTGAGAAGCAGGCAAGCCTGTGTTCCTAAACCTGTGATTTAGGTTTCAGCTCAGCAGCGATACAGCTCAACTCACTTGTGCAGAATCATTCTGGGATGCTGAATAAAAGCTACATTATCAGTTCCCCCTGCTGCTGATGAGCTTGAGTGAATGTGAGTTGGAGAAAAAAAATGGCCATGAGATTTTGACTTGTTCACCATAACTCTACAAGTACTATTTATTCCCTACCCTAATGTAACTTTTTAAAAATTATTGCCAAATTCCTCTATTTATAGAAACTTGTAAAGATGGCAATGGGAGAAGAATTGGGTCTTTATGTAATGTCATTTTTCTCCTCTAAAGGAAAATATATTAGTGTTCATTAGAATTATTCATGACTCTATTTTCTAAATGAAAAGAAGTAGAAGAGAGAAGAGAGGAAGAGAGGGGAAATGAGAGGAGAGGACAGGGAAGGGCACTATTGTTGTTCACTTGGGTCTGGAAAGGGAACAATTAGGCCCTAAAGTTTGATTCTTGCTTTGTGTGAACAGGTGAAATGAAATTCCAATGCTCATCCCACCTGCTGCTCCTCTGCATGGAGCCAAATGGCCATAACTAGCTCAAGAGGTCAATCTTTCCAGGAAGTCTCAATTCAGTAAAGGAAGCTGTATACAAGGTGGACAGTCATCATTCAGGTTGGTCTAGTGAGCACTAAAGTAATATCCAAGACTCAGTATATTTATTTAAAACATTTTCCCTAGCCCGATGACCTTCTAGTTTCATTTATCTTCCTTTTTGTTTATTATTTTGTTAATTTTTTTCACCAATGTATTTTGATCACATTCCTTTGTGTCCCCAAACTCCTCAAGACCCTCAACTCCCTTCCCATTCAACTTCTTATCCTTTCTCAAAGAAAAACAATGACAATGATAACAACAACAACAACAACAAAAAGTAAGGCAAAAAAATAAATAAATAAAACTAAATCAAAACCAAACCAAAAACATATACAAAAAGCCCATACGAACAACAAAAGAAAACACAAATCTGTTTTGTTTGAACTCCTAGGCATGGACCTTGCCCTGGCATGTGATTGACATACCCAGTTAAACCTTTAGTGGTCACACTAGGATGTGGAGTATGAAATACCAGTTCGGAGGAAAAGCCCTGGTCTTTTCCAGAGTCCATCAGCTCTAACCTATGCTCTCACTTCTCTTTCCTGATTTACTCTGCTAGTCATAGCTGAGAGAGCTCATGTAGGGCTCAGCATGGCAAAACTTAATGATGCATTACCTGTGCTCATATGAACACAGCAGTCTGGTTTCTAAAACACAACATATATGTTTTGTAAATTATACTTCTCTGGGATGTTGAGCAGATCAGTAGACTAGAACTGTCATGGGAGCAGGAGTCTACTCTTCCCCAACTCAGTGTGGCACTAACATTTCCTTGATAAATAACCTCTTGGTATTCCGTACTTTTTTTGTTGCTGTTGTTTGTTTCCTCACAACCCTCCTATTCCAACCACCTTCTCATAGGGATTAGGTCCAAACTCTATAGGTTTGACTAGGCCAATTGTTTGGACAGACACACATGGGTTTGCTATGGTCTGTTTCTGAACCACTCCCTTTACTTCACATTATGTATGTCACTGCATGTGCATATTACTTTGGTGTCTATGTTATATACCCCAATGCATGCCAACTGTGTTTTATCTGTCCATTACTGTGCTCCTGGCCCTACCACCACTTGAATCAACATTTAATCAGCATTACCATATATGTCCTTTCACAGGTAGTTAGGCTTAAGGCAAACCTTAGATGGTACAACTTCATGTGATTAGAAAGAACCCTTAGGGCAATATTGTTTTAGTGGCCTTAATAGGACTACTGTGGTGTTCATGAATTCATACCTAACACTAAGAGTGCATCCTAATACTAATGATCATGGGCATACGTGTTTTAATTCTAATGTCACCTTGTTAACGTTTCTAAGGAGACAAATGTCTGATGTTCCCAGAACATTCTGGTTGATGTAATTCTGCATCTTTCAACTTCCTTTTAGAGGGTTGCTCCTTTACAATTCTCTCCTCGTTCAACCTATAGCACCTTCATTTGTTGGCCAGTCTATGCAAACATATGGTGTCATTTCCTTAACAGACAAAATTCTATGACAAAATAAATTCTAAGCTATTGAATTCTAACATTTTCTATCATGTCTTAAGAAACAACCTTTATGTGAGGAAATGGAAGCACAAAATGGTCCATGTTTCTGCCCAAAATGAGAGTAGGGCAGAGAAAACATCGGAGAAACAAACAGAAGTTAATTAACTTCTCTGGGAGTTATCTTTTAAACTAAAGAGAATTTGATTTAAAATTGTGAGCATGTGTGTGCACGTGTGTTCATGTATGTGTCTGTGTGTGTGTTTTTTGTACATATGTGTGTGTAAGTGCAAATTAGTGTGGCCACCAGTGCTCAAGCTTAAATTTCATTGTCCATGTTCTTTCCATTGTGTCTTTGAGACAGGTCTCTCATTTGGATGCACATTAACCAGTTCAGCCTTGCTGGGTTACCAGCCATGCCCAAACCCGCCTGTCCCTGCACTGGATTTACAAGCACAGACCATGATGGACACATTCCTTCTACATGGCTACTGGGTTTTGAACTCATGTTTGCATAGCAAGGACTTTGCTGATGGAGGTATTTCCCTGGTACAAATTACCTCCTTTGGAGAATGAGAAATGATGCACAGCATGGGTATGAACAAAAATGCCTGGACGTTAGCTAGATTGAGAAAAATAATCTGAATTTATCCCTTGGCATTTGTGACCTTGAGCAAATTGCTTAGCTTTAGATCTAAATGGCTTAGTATCTTCCAAGCTTCCTGCACTGTAATGAATACATGTGCTTTCTGGAGCTTAGTTATTCCACTTTCTTAGTACTTGCATTAGTTTTATTGAGAAACATCAGTATTTAAAACAAAACAAAACAAAAAAACTTCTGTTGATTGGCATGGAATGAAGATAAAGCAGTCAATTTTAGCACTGAATTGGGGACAGCTTTCTCTGATCCGGACTATGGATACAAATCATCTACTCATGACGTGAACATCTGACAGCATGTAGAGGCCATTTCCAAGTACATTTAATTACACAATTAGGTTGTATTAATGGAAACTGTAGTTTGTTGATGCTCTCAGAAAGATCCTAGATAGGAACTCTCCCTGAGGCCCCCCAGGGTTCCTTTGGATTCTCCATGTCTGGCTGAGTTCTGTACATAAACCAGTTTTGATGGAGTCTTGTAATACACTTGCAGATCAGACCAGATAACAACCAGGCTGCTGGGAGTATTTCAGAATGTTGCCTGGTAACAAATGATACACAGTACAGTCTCCATGATGCCATCACAAAATGTGGTCCAAGGGAGGATACAGGAAATAAATATGTGTTCTTGTAAATGAAGTTTACATTCCACTAAGAAGGGAACTACAGGTGGGATTTATTGAAGCATTCCTGCATTTCATGGTACCACTGTTTGCAAAGACCTCAGGAGTCATTGACTTCTTGGCTAATGTTTAATAAATATTCTTTTTTTTCCATTTTTTATTGGATATTTTATTTACATTTCAGATGTTATTCCCTTACCTCATCCCCCCCCCAGGAACCCCCTATCCCTTTGCCCCGCCTCCAGTTTCTCTGAGGTTGTGCCCCCACCTACCCCCCACTCCTACCTCCCCACACCGCGAATTCCCACACACACAGCATCCAGCCTTCATGGGACCAAGAATCTCCTCTCCCACCTATGCCTAACAGGGCCATCCTCCCTTACATATACAGCTGGAGTCATGGATCCCTCCCTAAGTGCTCCCAGGCTGGTGGTTTATATTCTGGGAGCTCTGGTTGGTTGGTATTGTTGCTCTCTTCATGGGGCCACAAACCCTTTCAGTTCCTTCAGTCTTCACACTAACTCCTCCATTGGGAACCCCATGATCAGTTCAATGGTTAGCTGTGAGCATCCAGCTCTGAATATGTCAAACTCTGGCAGACCTCTAAGGACAGAGCTGTATCAGGCTCCTGTCGGCATGCACTTCCTGATATCCACATCAGCGTCTACCTTTGGTGACTGCACATGGGATGGATACCCAGGTAGAATGGTCTCCAGATGGTCCCTCCTTCTGTTTCTGTCCCACACTTTGTCTCCACATTTGCTCCCTTGAGTATTTTGTTACTCCTTCTAAGAAGGACCTAAGCGCCCCCACTTGGTCTTCCTTCTTCATGAACTTCATGTGGTCTGTGAGTTGAATCTTGGATATTTCAAGCTTCTGGGCTAATATCCAATAATCAGTGAGTGAATACCATTTGTGTTCTTTTGTGATTGGTTTACCTCACTCAGTATGATATTTTCTAGTTCCATCCATTTACCTAAGAATTTCTCGAATTAATGTTTAATATTCTTTTGAAGACATTTATATTTCCAATGTAACTGCAGTTCCACTCCAAACATGTGACTTGTTATAGAAATCCACATTTGTACATGTGTCTGTACTATGGGGGCCCATGAGGTTACAGTTGTATAAAGAAAATTATGCAGTATAGCTTCACTATCATCATTCATTCAAATGGCACAATAGGTTCTCCTCCTGTCTTCTTCCCAAACACATGACACTGCTACTCTGATGAAAGTGCAGTGCAGCCCTCATTTTTTACCTATATTACCAATGGCAGTAAGTCAGCCATACATTCTCAATGACTTACACATCCACAATTAAATGCTCAGTCTGTAGGATGTAAGTCATAAGTAGGAGCATAGACCTAAGGGTCTTTCTGTGTTTGCCTCCCTCACCTGTAGTGCCTTTTGTAAACTTTCAGTGTCCCACCTTTCATTCAACTGGCACAAAATATTTGCTATGAGCCATAATAGTAAAGCCCTCTTCAATTTTGACATCTTGTGGTTAAATTATGGCAGCTACAATATAGAGATTCTTAGATGCTTTAATCATTAAAGTTGCATGACTGTAAAGCAGGCAATCACTATATTTCAGAAAAGAGAACTGAGATGATTTTTTTCTTTTTTAACTTAAAGATGGTCACCACCTCTAGGCCTATGAATGAATAGAGAACTCAGATCTGAGTACCAATATAAGCAGGTAAAAAACAGTTTTAAATAAGTAATGTATATTTTGTTGTCTGCAACTCCATACACATACATACACACATATAATACGTACACACACACATACGTATACATGCATATGGACATACACACATGCATGTGAGTGAGTGTGTATGTTTATGTATTTTGAGGCTTGTGCATGAACCTGGTGAATACTTAAGTCCTTGGCAATTTCTCACAGCATTTACAGGAGCCCTAAATGATGAAAGAAACTGTATTCTGAACACAGCTGAACAGTGGCAGGCACACGATCAGCTAATATTGGGCTTTGTGGAGCATCAATTACAAATTGTTTTTCCACAGCAAGATTGAGTTGTGTTCCTGCTATGGTATATATGTCTTGGCTTAGTGCCCCTAGAGACTGCAAAGTTGAGCATAGAGCCATGCATTACTCCCCAGATAGTGGGAAGATGCTTATATAGAGCACATGAGAAAGCTTAGGCTATGTATAGTCCTAAGAATACTCCACAGCAGAGGAGTAGGTTATCTGCAGCCCAAAGGACATCCATCAAGCTAGCCAAGTTATAAAGGTTTCTCTTATGTGCTTACCTAAGGATTATACACTTTCAGCTTTGTGTTTGCTCCTAAGATTCGTGATGAACCATTTTATACACGAGGTCAGAAGGGCATTGAAATAATACAGATAGCCTGGTGTTTCATTTGTTGAAAAGTCATTTTTCCTCTATAGACTTTCCTATGCACTCTAGTAAGGATACATGTTCATTTCTGGATTCTATCCTCTTCCTATGGGATGCTTTGCCTAGACTTACAACAACACTGCACTGTTGCACTACAACTTTATATTCCATTTAGATTCAGGTCTTCAACATTTGTTTTTGTGCTTCCTTATGAATTTAAAATTTACTATATGATTCATAATATAGTATGTAATTTGATTTGGTCATTCCAAAATGGATCCATATATCAAAATAGTTTATTGTACATTACAAATTTGCATTTGGTTTGTCAATTAAAAAGCACTAAAAACAACTACAAGTTTAATAATAGTAATTTTATTGTTCCTAAAATGGTATTTCTAGGATTTTGTTTAACATCAAATCTTTAGATTAGCTTGAGGCATATTGATAAAAACACTGAATCTTGTAACCCATAGATTTCTCCTTTTAACTTTCTCCTTTAATTTTCTTTAGCAATTTTTTAATAGTTTCATACATATAAGTAGTACACAGACTTAGCAGAGTGCATTTATATTTTGGGGAGTATATTATATAGCAACAATTAATGAAAAAGAGGTCATGAATTTGAAGGAGAACCAGAATATGGGAGGGTTCGCAGGGAAGAAAGGAAAAGGAGAACTGGTAAAATTATATTACAATCTCAAAAATAGAAGAAATACTACAATTTTTTCATAATATTGTACATATTTCACCTGATTTAACAGGATTTCATAATTTTTAGAAATGTTATTCTAAACAATATTTTAGACATTTTAAATTCCAAATGCTATTTGATAGTTTTACAAAACAAAACAAAAACATAGTTAGGAATACATTCTTTAATGTAGACTTTTTACAGTTTTACAATTGTTAATAAAATGAGAAAATAGAATCTTCATAAAATTATAGTCATTGTCTTTATTATTAATGCCTTGCACAGTGGGTTTCTCATAGGTAAAGGACCTACATTGATACATTATTGTTAACTACAGTTTTCAGTTTATTCTGTCACAGTTCCATAATTCTATTCTCCCTTATGGTGTTTAGGTTTCATATTTCTTATCCCCTTGTTTTAGATGACCTTCATTGTCAGGACAAAAACTAGTCAGGTATATTGTAAAGTATTCCTTAGTTGAGATTTTCTGTTCTCTTCATGATTAGACTGGGGTTTTAGATTTCAAGAAGGATGGATGACCACAAAAATAAAATGCCATTCTTGTCACATCATATCAAGGATAAAAATGATCAACATGAGTTATCATTGTTGGTGTTAGCCTTGATATCCCAGCAGGCAAAATGTTTTTCAGATTTCAACACATTGAACTCTCTGAAATGAAATTGCTATGCTCTGCCCACACTTTGGTAATGGCTTTGCTACTCTAGTTTAACAGTGATGTACTTATATAACATACCTGGAATTCTTCTGCAGAAGGCCCTTGTCACATATTCTCAATTATTTATTTAATATGTTATTTACCTCATCATGTATTCATTTAATTTTTGCACAATTTCATACTAGTTTTGGCCATTACACACATGTTAATGGCATCTTGTTGACAAATCCCCATAGATGCTTTTCTATTTTGTTTATTTTTCTTTTTGATTTTGAAGAACTTTCTTAACTTACAGTTCTACTCAATATTAGGATCAATTATTTTTCTCTTTTGTAGAATTATACCTAAAAAGCAAAACATTAGAAAAGGTGCAATCAATTTTTATATATTGAATTTACTTTTACACAGTAAACTTGTTTTGCATGTTCAATGTATATGAACATTGGAGTTTTTGTATTTCTAGTTTCAGTAAGCATGCCATTAGTGAAAACAGACAAGTTTTCCTTTATTTTGTCTGGTTGTCTTTTACTTAATTGTATCTGCTTTTTATAAGTTAGTTGTAGTAGAAGGAATTATTTAACCCCCAAATTTGCCGCCGAATATACTGATGGAGACCAGTAAAGGAAGACACAAGTCAATAATTATGGTATAAATAGCACGCCTAGATTGGGCAGGTTTACCTCTACACTTCTCTAATCCCCGGCTATGAGATCCCTTATAGCTTGTGGTTATCCCAGGCTGCGTCCTTGTCCTCCGAGCTCTGGCTACTCTGTCGTCGGATTCCTTCTGTCTCTGGCTTCCTTCTGTCTGC